>OZ010716.1:4354404-4954404 GCA_963932345.1 Ophion ventricosus | reverse complement strand
GGACGTTTAAAATCGTTGCAATTTTTTTCGGCCTATCCTTAGGCACTGTGAACATTCTGCGCAAATAAAAAAAATGACAATGGCTGTAGCACCGGAAATACGATTTTTTTCAACTTTCACCCCCCGATAACGGTGGGTTCCGGAAGTTTAAAATCCTTGCCAATTATTTTCTGGCTATCTCTAGGCATTGTGAACATTCGGCGCAAAAAAAAAAATGAGAATGTCTCTAGCGCCGGAAATACGATTTTTTCCAACGTTCACCCCCCGATAACGGTGGGTTCCGGACGTTCAAAATCGTTGCCAATTTTTTCGTGGTTATCCTTAGGCACTGTGAATATTCTGCGCAAATAAAAAAAATGAGAATGTCTCTAGCGCCGGAAATACGATTTTTTCGAACTTTCACCCCTCGATAACGGTGGGTTCCGGAAGTTTAAAATCGTTGCCAATTATTTTCTGGCTATCCTTTGGCACTGTGAACATTCGGCGCAAATTAAAAAAATGAGAATGTCTCTAGCGCCGGAAATACGATTTTTTCCAACTTTCACCCCCCGATAACGGTGGGTTCCGGAAGTTTAAAATCGTTGCAAATTTTTTTCTTGCTATCCTTAGGCACTGTGAACATTCGGCGCAAATAAAAAAAATGAGAATGTCTCTAGCGCCGGCAATACGATTTTTTCCAACTTTCACCCCCCGATAACGGTGGGTTGCGTAAGTTTAAAATCGTTGCCAATTATTTTCTGGCTATCCTTGGGCACTCTGAACATTCGGCGCAAATAAAAAAAATGAGAATGTCTCTAGCGCCGGAAATATGATTTTTTCCACCTTTCAACCGCCGATAACGGTGGGGTCCGGAAGTTTAAAATCGTTGCAAATTTTTTTCTGGCTATCCTTAGGCACTGTGAACATTCGGGGGAAATAAAAAAATGAGAATGTCTCTAGCCCCAGAAATCCGATTTTTTCCAACTTTCACCCCCCGATAACGGCGGGTTCCGGAAGTTTAAAATCGTTGCCAATTTTTTCCTGGCTATCCTTAGGCACTGTGGACATTCTGCGCAAATAAAAAAACTGAGAATGTCTGTAGCGCCGGAAATACGATTTTTTCCAACTTTCACCCCCCGATAACGGCGGCTTCCGGAAGTTTAAAATCGTTGCCAATTTTTTCCTGGCTATCCTTAGGCACTGTGAACATTCGGCGGAAATAAAAAAATGAGAATGTATCTAGCGCCGGAAATACATTTTTTTCCACCTTTCACCCCCCGATAACGCTGGATTCCGGAAGTTTAAAATCGTTGCCAATTTTTTTCTGGCTATCCTTACGCACTGTCAACATTCAGCGCAAATAAAATAAATGAGAATGTCTTTACCGCCGGAAATACGATTCTTTCCAACTTTCACCCCCTGATAACGGTGCGTTCGGGCCGTTTAAAAACGTTGCCAAATTTTTTCTGGCTATCCTTAGGCACTTTGAACATTCTGCGCATATAAAAAAAATGAGAATGTCTGTAGCGCCGGAAATACGATTTTTTCCAACTTTCGCCCCTCGATAACGGTGGGTTCCGAAAGTTTAAAATGGTTGCCAATTATTTTCTGGCTATCCTGAGGCATTGTGAACATTCGGCGCAAATAAAAACAATGAGAATGTCTCTAGCGCCGGAAATACGATTTTTTCCATCTGTCACCCCCCGAAAACGGTGGGTTGCGGAAGTTAAAAATCGTTGCCAATTTTTTTCGTGGTTATCCTTTGGCACTGTGAACATTCGGCGCAAATAAAAAAATGTGAATGTCTCTAGCGAGGGAAATACGATTTTTTCCACCTTTCACCCCCCGATAACGGTGGGTTCCGGAAGTTTAAAATCGATGCAAATTTTTTTCTGGCTATCCTTAGGCACTGTGAACATTCGGCGAAAATAAAAAAAAATGAGAATTTCTCTAGCGCCGGAAATACGATTTTTTGCAACTTTCACCCCCCGATAACGGCGGGTTCCGAACGTTAAACATCGTTGCCAATTTTTTCCTCGCTATCCTTAGGCACTGTGGACATTCTGCGCAAATAAAAAAATGAGAATGTCTGTAGCGCCGGAAATACAATTTTTTCCAACTTTCACCCCCCGATAACGGTGGGTTCCGGAAGTTTATAATCGTTGCCAATTTTTTCCTGGCTATCCTTAGGCACTGTGAACATTCGGCGCAAATAAAAAAATTAGAATGTCTCTAGCGCCGGAAATACGTTTTTTTCCAACGTTCACCCCCCGATAACGGTGGGTTCCGGAAGTTTAAAATCGTTGCCAATTTTTTTATGGCTATCCTTAGGCACTGTGAACATTCTGCGCAAATAAAAAAAACGAGAATGTCTCTAGCGCCGGAAATACGATTTTTTCCACCTTTCACCCCTCGATAACGGTGGGTTCCGGAAGTTTAAAATCGTTGCCAATTATTTTCTCGCTATCCTTTGGCACTGTGAACATTCGGCGCAAATGAAAAAAATGAGAATGCCTCTAGCGCCGGAAATACGATTTTGTCCAACTATCACCCTCCGATAACGGTGGGTTCCGAAAGTTTAAAATCGTTGCCAATTTTTTTCTGGCTATCCTTAGATACTGTGAACATTATGCGCAAATAAAAATGAGAATGTCTCTAGCGCCGGAAATACGATTTTTTCAAACATTCATCCCCCGATACCGGTGGGTTCCGGAAGTTTAAAATCGTTGCCAATTTTTTTCTGGTTATACTTAGGCACTGTGAACATTCTGCGCAAATAAAAAAAATGAGAATGTCTCTAGCGCCAGAAATCCGATTTTTTTCAACTTTCACCCCTCGATAACGGTGGGTTGCGGAAGTTTAAAATCGTTGCCAATTTTTTTCTGGCTATCCTTAGGCACTGTGAACATTCTGCGCAAATAAAAAAAATGATAATGTGTGTAGCGCCGGAAATACGATTTTTTTCAACTTTCACCCCCCGATAACGGCGGGTTCCGGAAGTTTAAAATCGTTGCCAAATTTTTTCTGGCTATCCTCAGCCACTGTGAACATTCTGCGCATATAAAAAAAATGAGAATGTCTCTAGCGCCGGAAATACGATTTTTTCCAACTTTCACCCGCCGATAACGGTGCGTTCCGGAAGTTTAAAATCCTTGCCAATTTTTTTCTGGCTATCCTTAGGCACTGTGAATATTCTGCGCAAATAAAAAGAATGAGAATGTCTGTAGCGCCGAAAATGCGATTTTTTTCAACTTTCACGCCCCGATAACGGTGGGTTCCGGACGTTTAGAATCGTTGCCAATTTTTTTTCTGGCTATCCTTAGACACTGTGAACATTCTGCGCAAATAAAAAAAATGAGAATGTCTCTAGGGCCGGAAATACGATTTTTTGCAACTTTCACCCCCCGATAACGGTGGGTTCCGGACGTTAAAAATCGTAGCCAATTTTTTCCTCACTATCCTTAGGCACTGTGGACATTCTGCGCAAATAAAAAAAATGAGAATGTCTGTAGCGCCGGAAATACGATTTTTTCCAACGTTCACCCCCCGATAACGGTGGGTTCCGGAAGTTTAAAATCGTTGCCAATTTTTTCCTGGCTATCCTTAGGCACTGTGAACATTCGGCGCAAATAAAAAAATGAGAATGTCTCTAGCGCCGGAAATACGATTTTTTCCAACGTTCACCCCCCGATAACGGCGGGTTCCGGAAGTTTAAAATCGTTGCCAATTTTTTTCTGGCTATCCTTAGGAACTGTGAACATTCTGCGCAAATTAAAAAAACGAGAATGTCTCTAGCGCCGGAAATACGATTTTTTCCAACTTTCACCCCTCGATAACGGTGGGTTCCGGAAGTTTAAAATCGTTGCCAATTTTTTCCTGGCTATCCTTAGGCACTGTGGACATTCTGCGCAAATAAAAAAAATGAGAATGTCTGTAGCGCCGGAAATACGATTTTTTCCAACTTTCACCCCCCGATAACGGTGGCTTCCGGAAGTTTAAAATGGTTGCCAATTATTTTCTGGCTATTCTGAGGCATTGTGAACATTCGGCGCAAATAAAAAAAATGAGAATGTCTCTAGAGCCGGAAATACGATTTTTTCCATCTTTCACCCCCCGAAAACGGTGGGTTCCGGAAGTTAAAAATGGTTGCCAATTTTTTTCGTGGTTATCCTTTGGCACTGTGAACATTCGGCGCATATAAAAAAAATGTGAATGTCTCTAGCGAGGGAAATACGATTTTTTCCACCTTTCACCCCCCGATAACGGTGGGTTCCGGAATTTTAAAATCGTTGCAAATTTTTTTCTGGCTATCCTTAGGCACTGTGAACATTCGGCGAAAATAAAAAAAATGAGAATTTCTCTAGCGCCGGAAATACGATTTTTTGCAACTTTCACCCCCCGATAACGGCGGGTTCCGAACGTGAAACATCGTTGCCAATTTTTTCCTCGCTATCCTTAGGCACTGTGGACATTCGGCGCAAATAAAAAAAATGAGAATGTCTCTAGCGCCGGAAATACGATTTTTTCCAACGTTCACCCCCCGTTAACGGTGGGTTCCTGAAGTTTAAAATCGTTGCCAATTTTTTTATGGCTATCCTTCGGCACTGTGAACATTCTGCGCAAATAAAAAAAAACGAGAATGTCTCTAGCGCCGGTAATACGATTTTTTCCACCTTTCACCCCTCGATAACGGTGGGTTCCGGAAGTTTAAAATCGTTGCCAATTATTTTCTCGCTATCCTTTGGCACTCTGAACTTTCGGCGCAAATAAAAAAAATGAGAATGTCTCTAGCGCCGGAAATACGATTTTTTCCAACTATCACCCTCGGATAACGGTGGGTTCCGGAAGTTTAAAATCGTTGCCAATTTTTTTCTGGCTATCCTTAGATACTTTGAACATTCTGGGCAAATAAAAATGAGAATGTCTCTAGCGCCGGAAATACGATTTTTTCAAACTTTCATCCCCCGATACCGGTGGGTTCCGGAACTTCAAAATCGTTGCCAATTTTTTTCTGGTTATACTTAGGCACTGTGAACATTCTGCGCAAATAAAAAAAATGAGAATGTCTCTAGCGCCAGAAATCCGATTTTTTCCAACTTTCACCCCCCGATAACGACGGGTTCCGGAAGTTTAAAATCGTTGCAAATTTTTTTCAGGCTATCCTTAGGCACTGTGAACATTCGGCGCAAATAAAAAAAATTAGAATGTCTCTAGCGCCGTAAATACGATTTTTTCCAACGTTCCCCCCCGGATAACGGCGGCTTCCGGACGATTAAAATCGTTGCCAATTATTTTCTGGCAATCCTTAGGCACTGTGAACATTCGGCGCAAATAAAAAAAATGAGAATGTCTCTAGCACCGGAAATACGATTTTTTCCAACGTTCACCCACCGATAACGTTGGGTTCCGGTAGTTTAAAATCATTGCCAATTTTTTGAAGGCTATCCTTAGGCACTGTGAACATTCTGCGCAAATAAAAAAATGAGAATGTCTCTAGCGCCGGAAATACGATTTTTTCCAACGTTCATCCCTCGATAACGGCGGGTTCCGGAAGTTTAAAATCGTTGCCAATTTTTTTATGGCTATCCTTAGGCAATGTGAACATTCTGCGTAAATAAAAAAAATGAGAACGTCTGTAGCGCCGGAAATACGTTTTTTTCCAACTTTCGTCCCCCGATAATGGTGGGTTGCGGAAGTTTAAAATCGTTGCCAATTTTTTTCTGGCTATCCTTAGGCACTGTGAACATTCTGCGCAAATAAAAAAAATGATAATGTGTGTAGCGCCGGAAATACGATTTTTTTATACTTTCACCCCCCGATAACGGTGGGTTCCGGAAGTTTAAAATCGTTGCTAAATTTTTTCTGGCTATCCTTAGCCACTGTGAACATTCGCCGCAAATAAAAGAAATGAGAATGTCTGTAGCGCCGGAAATACGATTTTTTCCAACGTTCACCCCTCGATAACGGTGGGTTGCCGAAGTTTAAAATCGTTGCCAATTTTTTTTCTGGCTATCCTTAGGCATTGTGAACATTCGCCGCAAATAAAAGAAATGAGAATGTCTGTAGCGCCGGAAATACGATTTTTTCCAACGTTCACCCCTCGATAACGGTGGGTTCCGAAAGTTTAAAATCGTTGCCGATTATTTTCTGGCTATCCTTTGCAACTGTGAACATTCGGCGCAAATAAAAAAAATGAGAATGTGTCTAGCGCCGGAAATACGATTTTTTTCATAGTTCACCCCCCGATAACGGTGAGTTCCGGAAGTTTAAAATCCTTGCCAATTTTTTTCTGGCTATCCTTAGGCACTGTGAATATTCTGCGCAAATAAAAAGAATGAGAATGTCTGTAGCGCCGAAAATGCGATTTTTTTCAACTTTCACCCCCCGATAACGGCGGGTTCCGGACGTTTAAAATCGTTGCCAATTTTTTTCTGGCTATCCTTAGGCACTGTGAACATTCGGCGCAAATAAAAAAAATGAGAATGTCTCTAGCGCCGGAAATACGATTTTTTCCAACGTTCACCCCCCGATAACGGTGGGTTGCGGAAGTTTAAAATCGTTGCTAATTTTTTTTCTGGCTATCCTTAGACACTGTGAACATTCTGCGCAAATAAAAAAAATGAGAATTTCTGTAGCGCCGGAAATACGATTTTTTTCAACTTTCACCCCTCGATAACGGTGGGTTCCGGAATTTTAAAATCGTTGCAAATTTTTTCCTGGCTATCCTTAGGCACTGTGAACATTCTGCGCAAATAAAAAAATGAGCACGTCTCTAGCGCCGGAAATACGATTTTTTCGAACGTTCACCCCTCGATAACGGTGGGTTCCGGAAGTTTAAAATCGTTGCCAATTTTTTATGGCTATCCCTAGGCACTGTAAACATTCTGCGCAAATAAAAAAAAATGAGAATGTCTCTAGCGCCGGAAATACGATTTTTTCCACCTTTCACCCCCCGATAACGGTGGGTTCCGGAAGTTTAAAATCGTTGCCAATGTTTTTCTGGCTATCCTTAGGCACTGTGAACATTCAGCGCAAATAAAATAAATGAGAATGTCTCTAGCGCCGGAAATACGATTTTTTCCAACTTTCACCCCCTGATAACGGTGGGTTCCGGACGTTTAAAATCGTTGCCAATTTTTTCTGGCTATCCATAGGCACTTTGAACATTCTGCGCAAATAAAAAAAATGAGAACTTCTGTAGCGCCGGAAATACGATTTTTTCCATCGTTCACCCCCCGATAACGTGGGTTCCGGAAGTTTAAAATCGGTGCCAATTTTTTTATGGCTATCCTTAGGCACTGTGAACATTCTGCGCAAATAAAAAAAACGAGAATGTCTCTAGCGCCGGAAATACGATTTTTTCCAACTTTCACCCCTCGATAACGGTGGGTTCCGGAAGTTTAAAATCGTTGCCAATTTGTTTACGGCTATCCTTAGGCACTGTGAACATTCTGCGCAAATAAAAAAATGAGAATGTCTCAAGCACCGGAAATACGATTTTTTCCAACGTTCGCCCCCCGATAACGGGGGGTTCCGGAAGTTTAAAATCGTTGCCAATTTTTTTATGGCTATCCTTAGGCACTGTGAACATTCTGCGCAAATAAAAAAATGAGAATGTCTCAAGCGCCGGAAATACGATTTTTTCCACCTTTCACCCCCCGATAACGGTGGGTTCCGGAAGTTTAAAATCGTTGCAAATTTTTTTCTGGCTATTCTTAGGCTGTGAACATTCGGCGAAAATAAAAAAAATGAGAATGTCTCTAGCGCCGGAAATACGATTTTTTGCAACGTTCACCCCCCGATAACGGTGGGTTCCGGACGTTAAAAATCGTAGCCAATTTTTTCCTCGCTATCCTTAGGCACTGTGGACATTCTGCACAAATAGAAAAAACGAGAATGTCTCTAGCGCCGGAAATACGATTTTTTCCAACTTTCACCCCTCGATAACGGTGGGTTCCGGAAGTTTAAATTCGTTGCGAATTATTTTCTGGCTATCCTTTGGCACTGTGAACATTCGGCGCAAATAAAAAAAATGAGAATGTCTCTAGCGCCGGAAATACGATTTTTTCCAACTATCACCCTCCGATAACGGTGGGTTCCGGAAGTTTAAAATCGTTGCCAATTTTTTTCTGCCTATCCTTAGATACTGTGAACATTCTGCGCAAATAAAAATGAGAATGTCTCTAGCGCCGGAAATACGATTTTTTCCAACTTTCATCCCCCGATACCGCTGGGTTCCGGAAGTTTAAAATCGTTGCCAATTTTCTGGCTTTTTTTTCTGGCTATCCTTAGGCACTGAGAACATTCTGCGCAAATAAAAAAAATGAGAATCTCCGTGACGCCGGAAATACAATTTTTTTCAACATTCACCCCCCGATAACGGTGGGTTCCAGAAGTTTAAAAACCTTGCCAATTTTTTTCTGGTTATACTTAGGCACTGTGAACATTCTGCGCAAATAAAAAAAATGAGAATGTCTCTAGCGCCGGAAATATGATTTTTTCCAACTTTCACCCCTCGATAACGGTGGGTTCCGGAAGTTTAAAATCGTTGCCAATTATTTCCTCGCTATCCTTAGGCACTGTGGACATTCTGCGCAAATAAAAAAAATGAGAATGTCTGTAGCGCCGGAAATACGATTTTTACAACTTTCACCCCCCGACAACGGTGGCTTCCGGAAGTTTAAAATGGTTGCCAATTATTTTCTGGCTATTCTGAGGCATTGTGAACATTCGGCGCAAATAAAAAAAATGAGAATGTCTCTAGAGCCGGAAATACGATTTTTTCCATCTTTCACCCCCCGAAAACGGTGGGTTCCGGAAGTTAAAAATCGTTGCCAATTTTTTTCGTGGTTATCCTTTGGCACTGTGAACATTCGGCGCAAATAAAAAAAATGAGAATGTCTCTAGCGCCGGAAATACGATTTTTTCCAACGTTCACCCCCCGATAACGGTGGGTTGCGGAAGTTTAAAATCGTTGCTAATTTTTTTTCTGGCTATCCTTAGACACTGTGAACATTCTGCGCAAATAAAAAAAATGAGAATTTCTGTAGCGCCGGAAATACGATTTTTTTCAACTTTCACCCCTCGATAACGGTGGGTTCCGGAATTTTAAAATCGTTGCAAATTTTTTCCTGGCTATCCTTAGGCACTGTGAACATTCTGCGCAAATAAAAAAATGAGCACGTCTCTAGCGCCGGAAATACGATTTTTTCGAACGTTCACCCCTCGATAACGGTGGGTTCCGGAAGTTTAAAATCGTTGCCAATTTTTTATGGCTATCCTTAGGCACTGTAAACATTCTGCGCAAATAAAAAAAAATGAGAATGTCTCTAGCGCCGGAAATACGATTTTTTCCACCTTTCACCCCCCGATAACGGTGGGTTCCGGAAGTTTAAAATCGTTGCCAATGTTTTTCTGGCTATCCTTAGGCACTGTGAACATTCAGCGCAAATAAAATAAATGAGAATGTCTCTAGCGCCGGAAATACGATTTTTTCCAAATTCACCCCCTGATAACGGTGGGTTCCGGACGTTTAAAATCGTTGCCAATTTTTTCTGGCTATCCATAGGCACTTTGAACATTCTGCGCAAATAAAAAAAATGAGAACTTCTGTAGCGCCGGAAATACGATTTTTTCCATCGTTCACCCCCCGATAACGTGGGTTCCGGAAGTTTAAAATCGGTGCCAATTTTTTTATGGCTATCCTTAGGCACTGTGAACATTCTGCGCAAATAAAAAAAACGAGAATGTCTCTAGCGCCGGAAATACGATTTTTTCCAACTTTCACCCCTCGATAACGGTGGGTTCCGGAAGTTTAAAATCGTTGCCAATTTGTTTACGGCTATCCTTAGGCACTGTGAACATTCTGCGCAAATAAAAAAATGAGAATGTCTCAAGCACCGGAAATACGATTTTTTCCAACGTTCGCCCCCCGATAACGGGGGGTTCCGGAAGTTTAAAATCGTTGCCAATTTTTTTATGGCTATCCTTAGGCACTGTGAACATTCTGCGCAAATAAAAAAATGAGAATGTCTCAAGCGCCGGAAATACCATTTTTTCCACCTTTCACCCCCCGATAACGGTGGGTTCCGGAAGTTTAAAATCGTTGCAAATTTTTTTCTGGCTATTCTTAGGCTGTGAACATTCGGCGAAAATAAAAAAAATGAGAATGTCTCTAGCGCCGGAAATACGATTTTTTGCAACGTTCACCCCCCGATAACGGTGGGTTCCGGACGTTAAAAATCGTAGCCAATTTTTTCCTCGCTATCCTTAGGCACTGTGGACATTCTGCGCAAATAGAAAAAACGAGAATGTCTCTAGCGCCGGAAATACGATTTTTTCCAACTTTCACCCCTCGATAACGGTGGGTTCCGGAAGTTTAAAATCGTTGCCAATTATTTTCTGGCTATCCTTTGGCACTGTGAACATTCGGCGCAAATAAAAAAAATGAGAATGTCTCTAGCGCCGGAAATACGATTTTTTCCAACTATCACCCTCCGATAACGGTGGGTTCCGGAAGTTTAAAATCGTTGCCAATTTTTTTCTGCCTATCCTTAGATACTGTGAACATTCTGCGCAAATAAAAATGAGAATGTCTCTAGCGCCGGAAATACGATTTTTTCCAACTTTCATCCCCCGATACCGCTGGGTTCCGGAAGTTTAAAATCGTTGCCAATTTTCTGGCTTTTTTTTCTGGCTATCCTTAGGCACTGAGAACATTCTGCGCAAATAAAAAAAATGAGAATCTCCGTGACGCCGGAAATACAATTTTTTTCAACATTCACCCCCCGATAACGGTGGGTTCCAGAAGTTTAAAAACCTTGCCAATTTTTTTCTGGTTATACTTAGGCACTGTGAACATTCTGCGCAAATAAAAAAAATGAGAATGGCTCTAGCGCCGGAAATATGATTTTTTCCAACTTTCACCCCTCGATAACGGTGGGTTCCGGAAGTTTAAAATCGTTGCCAATTATTTCCTCGCTATCCTTAGGCACTGTGGACATTCTGCGCAAATAAAAAAAATGAGAATGTCTGTAGCGCCGGAAATACGATTTTTACAACTTTCACCCCCCGACAACGGTGGCTTCCGGAAGTTTAAAATGGTTGCCAATTATTTTCTGGCTATTCTGAGGCATTGTGAACATTCGGCGCAAATAAAAAAAATGAGAATGTCTCTAGAGCCGGAAATACGATTTTTTCCATCTTTCACCCCCCGAAAACGGTGGGTTCCGGAAGTTAAAAATCGTTGCCAATTTTTTTCGTGGTTATCCTTTGGCACTGTGAACATTCGGCGCAAATAAAAAAAATGTGAATGTCTCTAGCGAGGGAAATACGATTTTTTCCACCTTTCACCCCCCGATAACGGTGGGTTCCGGAAGTTTAAAATCGTTGCAAATTTTTTTCTGGCTATCCTTAGGCACTGTGAACATTCGGCGAAAATAAAAAAAATGAGAATTTCTCTAGCGCCGGAAATACGATTTTTTGCAACTTTCACCCCCCGATAACGGTGGGTTCCGAACGTTAAACATCGTTGCCAATTTTTTCCTCGCTATCCTTAGGCACTGTGGACATTCGGCGCAAATAAAAAAAATGAGAATGTCTGTACCGCCGGAAATACGATTTTTTCCAACTTTCACCCCCCGATAACGGTGGGTTCCGGAAGTTTATAATCGTTACCAATTTTTTCCTGGCTATCCTTAGGAACTGTGGACATTCGGCGCAAATAAAAAAAATGAGAATGTCTCTAGCGCCGGAAATACGATTTTTTCCAACGTTCACCCCCCGATAACGGTGGGTTCCTGAAGTTTAAAATCGTTGCCAATTTTTTTATGGCTATCCTTCGGCACTGTGAACATTCTGCGCAAATAAAAAAAACGAGAATGTCTCTAGCGCCGGTAATACGATTTTTTCCACCTTTCACCCCTCGATAACGGTGGGTTCCGGAAGTTTAAAATCGTTGCCAATTATTTTCTCGCTATCCTTTGGCACTCTGAACTTTCGGCGCAAATAAAAAAAATGAGAATGTCTCTAGCGCCGGAAATACGATTTTTTCCAACTATCACCCTCTGATAACGGTGGGTTCCGGAAGTTTAAAATCGTTGCCAATTTTTTTCTGGCTATCCTTAGATACTGTGAACATTCTGGGCAAATAAAAATGAGAATGTCTCTAGCGCCGGAAATACGATTTTTTCAAACTTTCATCCCCCGATACCGGTGGGGTCCGGAACTTTAAAATCGTTGCTAATTTTTTCTGGTTATACTTAGACACTGTGAACATTCTGCGCAAATAAAAAAAATGAGAATGTCTCTAGCGCCAGAAATCCGATTTTTTCCAACTTTCACCCCCCGAGAACGACGGGTTCCGGAAGTTTAAAATCGTTGCAAATTTTTTTCAGGCTATCCTTAGGCACTGTGAACATTCGGCGCAAATAAAAAAAATTAGAATGTCTCTAGCGCCGTAAATACGATTTTTTCCAACGTTCCCCCCCGGATAACGGTGGCTTCCGGACGATTAAAATCGTTGCCAATTATTTTCTGGCAATCCTTAGGCACTGTGAACATTCGGCGCAAATAAAAAAAATGAGAATTTCTCTAGCACCGGAAATACGATTTTTTCCAACGTTCACCCACCGATAACGTTGGGTTCCGGAAGTTTAAAATCATTGCCAATTTTTTTATGGCTATCCTTAGGCACTGTGAACATTCTGCGCAAATAAAAAAATGAGAATGTCTCTAGCGCCGGAAATACGATTTTTTCCAACTTTCACCCCTCGATAACGGCGGGTTCCGGAAGTTTAAAATCGTTGCCAATTTTTTTATGGCTATCCTTAGGCAATGTGAACATTCTGCGTAAATAAAAAAAATGAGAACGTCTGTAGCGCCGGAAATACGTTTTTTTCCAACTTTCATCCCCCGATAACGGTGGGTTGCGGAAGTTTAAAATCGTTGCCAATTTTTTTCTGGCTATCCTTAGGCACTGTGAACATTCTGCGCAAATAAAAAAAATGATAATGTGTGTAGCGCCGGAAATACGATTTTTTTATAGTTTCACCCCCCGATAACGGTGGGTTCCGGAAGTTTAAAATCGTTGCTAAATTTTTTCTGGCTATCCTTAGCCACTGTGAACCTTCTGCGCATATAAAAAAAATGAGAATGTCTCTACCGCCGGAAATACGATTTTTTCCAACTTTCACCCCCCGATAACGGTGGGTTAACGAAGTTTAAAATCGTTGCCAATTTTTTTTCTGGCTATCCTTAGGCATTGTGAACATTCGGCGCAAATAAAAGAAATGAGAATGTCTGTAGCGCCGGAAATACGATTTTTTCCAACGTTCACCCCTCGATAACGGTGGGTTCGGAAAGTTTAAAATCGTTGCCGATTATTTTCTGGCTATCCTTTGCAACTGTGAACATTCGGCGCAAATAAAAAAAATGAGAATGTGTCTAGCGCCGGAAATACGATTTTTTTCATAGTTCACCCCCCGATAACGGTGGGTTCCGGAAGTTTAAAATCCTTGCCAATTTTTTTCTGGCTATCCTTAGGCACTGTGAATATTCTGCGCAAATAAAAAGAATGAGAATGTCTGTATCGCCGAAAATGCGATTTTTTTCAACTTTCACCCCCCGATAACGGTGGGTTTGTTTAAAATCGTTGCCAATTTTTTTCTGGCTATCCTTAGGCACTGTGAACATTCGGCGCAAATAAAAAAAATGAGAATGTCTCTAGCGCCGGAAATACGATTTTTTCCAACATTCACCCCCCGATAACGGTGGGTTGCGGAAGTTTAAAATCGTTGCTAATTTTTTTTCTGGCTATGCTTAGACACTGTGAACATTCTGCGCAAATAAAAAAAATGAGAATTTCTGTAGCGCCGGAAATACGATTTTTTTCAACTTTCACCCCTCGATAACAGTGGGTTCCGGAATTTTAAAATCGTTGCAAATTTTTTCCTGGCTATCCTTAGGCACTGTGAACATTCTGCGCAAATAAAAAAATGAGAACGTCTGTAGCGCCGGAAATACGTTTTTTTCCAACTTTCATCCCCCGATAACGGTGGGTTGCGGAAGTTTAAAATCGTTGCCAATTTTTTTCTGGCTATCCTTAGGCACTGTGAACATTCTGCGCAAATAAAAAAAATGATAATGTGTGTAGCGCCGGAAATACGATTTTTTTATACGTTCACCCCCCGATAACGGTGGGTTCCGGAAGTTTAAAATCGTTGCTAAATTTTTTCTGGCTATCCTTAGCCACTGTGAACATTCTGCGCATATAAAAAAAATGAGAATGTCTCTACCGCCGGAAATACGATTTTTTCCAACTTTCACCCCCCGATAACGGTGGGTTAACGAAGTTTAAAATCGTTGCCAATTTAATTTCTGGCTATCCTTAGGCATTGTGAACATTCGGCGCAAATAAAAGAAATGAGAATGTCTGTAGCGCCGGAAATACGATTTTTTCCAACGTTCACCCCTCGATAACGGTGGGTTCCGAAAGTTTAAAATCGTTGCCGATTATTTTCTGGCTATCCTTTGCAACTGTGAACATTCGGCGCAAATAAAAAAAATGAGAATGTGTCTAGCGCCGGAAATACGATTTTTTTCATAGTTCACCCCCCGATAACGGTGGGTTCCGGAAGTTTAAAATCCTTGCCAATTTTTTTCTGGCTATCCTTAGGCACTGTGAATATTCTGCGCAAATAAAAAGAATGAGAATGTCTGTAGCGCCGAAAATGCGATTTTTTTCAACTTTCACCCCCCGATAACGGTGGGTTCCGGACGTTTAAAATCGTTGCCAATTTTTTTCTGGCTATCCTTAGGCACTGTGAACATTCGGCGCAAATAAAAAAAATGAGAATGTCTCTAGCGCCGGAAATACGATTTTTTCCAACATTCACCCCCCGATAACGGTGGGTTGCGGAAGTTTAAAATCGTTGCTAATTTTTTTTCTGGCTATCCTTAGACACTGTGAACATTCTGCGCAACTAAAAAAAATGAGAATTTCTGTAGCGCCGGAAATACGATTTTTTTCAACTTTCACCCCTCGATAACGGTGGGTTCCGGAATTTTAAAATCGTTGCAAATTTTTTCCTGGCTATCCTTAGGCACTGTGAACATTCTGCGCAAATAAAAAAATGAGCACGTCTCTAGCGCCGGAAATACGATTTTTTCGAACGTTCACCCCTCGATAACGGTGGGTTCCGGAAGTTTAAAATCGTTGCCAATTTTTTATGGCTATCCTTAGGCACTGTCAACATTCTGCGCAAATAAAAAAAATGAGAATATCTCTAGCGCCGGAAATACGATTTTTTCCACCTTTCACCCCCCGATAACGGTGGGTTCCGGAAGTTTAAAATCGTTCCCAATGTTTTTCTGGCTATCCTTAGGCACTGTGAACATTCAGCGCATATAAAATAAATGAGAATGTCTCTAGCGCCGGAAATACGATTTTTTCCAACTGTCACCCCCTGATAACGGTGGGTTCCGGACGTTTAAAATCGTTGCCAATTTTTTCTGGCTATCCATAGGCACTTTGAGCATTCTGCGCAAATAAAAAAAATGAGAACTTCTGTAGCGCCGGAAATACGATTTTTTCCAACTTTCACCGCTGGATAACAGTGGGTTCCGGAAGTTTAAAATCGTTGCCAATTTTTTTCTGGCTATCCTTAGGTACTGTGAACGATCTGCGCAGATAAAAAAAATGAGAATGTAGCGCCGGAAATACGATTTTTTTAAACTTTCACCCCCCGATAACGGTGGGTTCGGGAAGTTTAAAATCGTTGCCAATTTTTTTTCTGGCTATCGTTAGGCACGGTGAACATTCGGTGCAAATAAAAAAAATGAGAATGTCTCTAGCGCTGGAAATACGATTTTTTGCAACTTTCACCCCCCGATAACGGTGGGTTCCGGAAGTTTAAAATCGTTGCCAATTTTTTTCTGGCTAACGTTAGGATCTGTGAACATTCGGCGCAAATAAAATAAATGAGAATGTCTCTAGCGTCGGAAATACGATTTTTTCCATCTTTCACCCCCCGATAACGATGGGTTCCGGAAGTTGAAAATCGTTGCCAATTTTTTTCTGGCTATCCTTAGGCACTGTGAACATTCTGCGCAAATAAAATAATGAGAATGTCTCTAGTGCCGGAAATACGATTTTCTCCAACGTTCACCCCCCGATAACGGTGGGTTCCGGAAGTTTAAAAGCGTTGCCAATTTTTATCGGGCTATCCTTAGGCACTGTGAACATTCTGCGCAAATACAAATATGCGAGTGTCTGTAGCGCCGGAAATACAATTTGTTTCAACATTCACCCCCCGATAACGGTGGGTTCCGGAAGTTTAAAATCCTTGCCAATTTTTGTCTGGCTATCCTTAGGCACAGTGAACATTCTGCGCGAATAAAAAAAATGAGAATGTCTCTAGCGCCGGAATTACGATTTTTTCCAACGTTCACCCCCCGATAACGGTGGGTTCCGGAAATTTAAAATCGTTGCAAATTTTTTTCTGGCTACCCTTAGGCACTGTGAACATTCGGCGCAAATAAAATAATGAGAATGTCTCTAGTGCCGGAAATACGATTTTTTCCAACGTTCACCCTCCGATAACGGAGGGTTCCGGAAGTTTAAAATCGTTGCCAATTTTTTTCTGTCTCTCCTTAGGCACTGTGAACATTCTGCGCAAATAAAAAAAATGAGAATGTCTCTAGCGCCGGAAATACGATTTTTTCCAACATTCACCCCTCGATAACGGTGGGTTCCGGAAGTTTAAAATCGTTGCCAATTTTTCCCTGGATATCCTTAGGCACTGTGAACATTCTGCGCAAATAAAAAAATGAGAATGTCTGTAACGCCGGAAATACGATTTTTTCCAACTTTCATCCCCCGATAACGGTGGGTTCCGGAACTTTAAAATCGTTGCCAATTTTCTGGCTTTTTTCTGGCTATCCTTAGGCACTGAGAACATTCTGCGCAATTAAAAAAAATGAGATTGTGTGTCGCGCCGGAAATACGATTTTTCTCAACGTTCACCCCCCGATAACGGTGGGTTCCGGAAGTTTAAAATCGTTGCCAATTTTTTTCTGGCTATCCGTAAGTACTGTGAACATTCTGCGTACATAAAAAAAATGAGAATGTCTCTAGCGCCGGAAATACGATTTTTTCCAACGTTCACCGCTCGATAACGGCGGGTTCCGGAAGTTTAACATCGTTGCCAATTTTTTTCTGGCTATCCTTACGCACTGTGAACATTCGGCGCAAATAAAAAAAATGAGAATGTCTCTAGCGCCGGAAATACGATTTTTTCCAACTTTCACCCTCCGATAACGGTGGGTTCCGGAACTTTAAAATCGTTGCCAGTTTTTTTCTGGCTATCCTTAGGTACTGTGAACGATCTGCGCAGATAAAAAAAATGAGAATGTCTCTAGCGCCGGAAATACGATTTTTTCCAACTTTCACCCCTCGATAACGGTGGGTTCCGGAAGTTTAAAATCGTTGCCAATTTTCTGGCTTTTTTTTCTGGCTATCCTTGGGCACTGAGAACATTCTGCGCAAATAAAAAAAATGAGAATGTAGCCCCGGAAATACGATTTTTTAAAACTTTCACCGCCCGATAACGGTGGGTTCCGGAAGTTTAAAATCGTTGCCAATTTTTTTTCTGGCTATCCTTAGGCACGGTGAACATTCGGTGCAAATAAAAAAAATGAGAATGTCTCTAGCGCCGGAAATACCATTTTTTCCAACGTTCACCCCTCGATAACGGTGGGTTCCGGAAGTTTAAAATCGTTGCCAATTATTTTCTGGCTGTCCTTAGGCATTGTGAACATTCGGTGCAAATAAAAGAAATGAGAATGTCTCTAGCGCCGGAAATACGATTTTTTCCAACGTTCACGCCCCGATAACGGTGGGTTCCGCAAGTTAAAAATCGTTGCCAATTTTTTCTTGGTTATCCTTAGGCACTGGGAACATTCTGCGCAAATAAAAAAAATGAGAATGTCTCTAGCGCCGGAAATACCATTTTTTCCAACCTTCACCTCCCGATAACGGTGGGTTCCGGAAGTTAAAAATCATTGCCAATTTTTTCGTGTTTATCCTTAGGCACTGTGAACATTCTGCGCAAATAAAAAAAATGAGAATGTCTCTAGCGCCGGAAATACGATTTTTTCCAACGTTCACCCCGCGATAACGGTGGGTTCGGGAAGTTTAAAATCGTTGCTAATTTTGTTATGGCTATCCTTAGGCACTGTGAACATTCAGCGCAAATAAAAAAAATGAGAATGTCTCTAGCGCCGGAAATACGATTTTTTCCAACTTTCACCCCTCGATAACGGCGAGTTCCGGAAGTTTAAAACCGTTGCGAATTATTTTCTGGCTATCCTTTAGCACTGTGAACATTCGGCGCAAATAAAAAAAAAGAGAACGTCTCTAGGGAGGGAAATACGATTTTTTCCACCGTTCACCCCGCGATAACGGTGGGTTCCGGAAGTTTAAAATCGTTGCAAATTTTTTTCTGGCTATCCTCAGGCACTGTGAACATTCGGCGAAAATAAAAAAAATGAGAATGTCTCTAGCGCCGGAAATACGATTTTTTCCACCTTTCACCCCCCGATGACGGTGGGTTCCGGAAGTTTAAAATCGTTGCCAATTTTTTTCTGACTATCCTTATGTACTTTGAATATTCTGCGCAAATAAAAAAAATGAGAATGTCTGTAGCGCCGGAAATACGATTTTTTAAAACTTTCACCGCCCGATAACGGTGGGTTCCGGAAGTTTAAAATCGTTGCCAATTTTTTTTCTGGCTATCCTTAGGCACGGTGAACATTCGGTGCAAATAAAAAAAATGAGAATGTCTCTAGCGCCGGAAATACGATTTTTTCCAACGTTCACGCCCCGATAACGGTGGGTTCCGCAAGTTAAAAATCGTTGCCAATTTTTTCTTGGTTATCCTTAGGCACTGGGAACATTCTGCGCAAATAAAAAAAATGAGAATGTCTCTAGCGCCGGAAATACCATTTTTTCCAACCTTCACCTCCCGATAACGGTGGGTTCCGGAAGTTAAAAATCATTGCCAATTTTTTCGTGTTTATCCTTAGGCACTGTGAACATTCTGCGCAAATAAAAAAAATGAGAATGTCTCTAGCGCCGGAAATACGATTTTTTCCAACGTTCACCCCGCGATAACGGTGGGTTCGGGAAGTTTAAAATCGTTGCTAATTTTGTTATGGCTATCCTTAGGCACTGTGAACATTCTGCGCAAATAAAAAAAATGAGAATGTCTCTAGCGCCGGAAATACGATTTTTTCCAACTTTCACCCCTCGATAACGGCGAGTTCCGGAAGTTTAAAACCGTTGCGAATTATTTTCTGGCTATCCTTTAGCACTGTGAACATTCGGCGCAAATAAAAAAAAAGAGAACGTCTCTAGGGAGGGAAATACGATTTTTTCCACCGTTCACCCCGCGATAACGGTGGGTTCCGGAAGTTTAAAATCGTTGCAAATTTTTTTCTGGCTATCCTCAGGCACTGTGAACATTCGGCGAAAATAAAAAAAATGAGAATGTCTCTAGCGCCGGAAATACGATTTTTTCCACCTTTCACCCCCCGATGACGGTGGGTTCCGGAAGTTTAAAATCGTTGCCAATTTTTTTCTGACTATCCTTATGTACTTTGAACATTCTGCGCAGATAAAAAAAATGAGAATGTCTGTAGCGCCGGAAATACGATTTTTTCCAACTTTCACCCCTCGATAACGGTGGGTTCCGGAAGTTTAAAATCGTTGCCAATTATTTTCTGGCTGTCCTTAGGCATTGTGAACATTCGGTGCAAATAAAAGAAATGAGAATGTCTCTAGCGCCGGAAATACGATTTTTTCCAACGTTCACCCCCCGATAACGGTGGGTTCCGCAAGTTAAAAATCGTTGCCAATTTTTTCTTGGTTATCCTTAGGCACTGGGAACATTCTGCGCAAATAAAAAAAATGAGAATGTCTCTAGCGCCGGAAATACCATTTTTTCCAACGTTCACCTCCCGATAACGGTGGGTTCCGGAAGTTAAAAATCATTGCCAATTTTTTCCTGGTTATCCTTAGGCACTGTGAACATTCTGCGCAAATAAAAAAAATGAGAATGTCTCTAGCGCCGGAAATACGATTTTTTCCAACGTTCACCCCGCGATAACGGTGGGTTCGGGAAGTTTAAAATCGTTGCTAATTTTGTTATGGCTATCCTTAGGCACTGTGAACATTCTGCGCAAATGAAAAAAATGAGAATGTCTCTAGCGCCGGAAATACGATTTTTTCCAACTTTCACCCCTCGATAACGGCGGGTTCCGGAAGTTTAAAACCGTTGCGAATTATTTTCTGGCTATCCTTTAGCACGGTGAACATTCGGCGCAAATAAAAAAAAAGAGAACGTCTCTAGCGAGGGAAATACGATTTTTTCCACCGTTCACCCCGCGATAACGGTGGGTTCCGGAAGTTTAAAATCGTTGCAAATTTTTTTCTGGCTATCCTCAGGCACTGTGAACATTCGGCGAAAATAAAAAAAAATGAGAATGTCTCTAGCGCCGGAAATACGATTTTTTGCAACATTCAGTCCCCGATAACGGTGGGTTCCGGACGTTAAAAATCGTTGCCAATTTTTTCCTGGCTATCCGTAGGCACTGTGAACATTCTGCGCAAATAAAAAAAATGAGAATGTCCGTAGCGCCGGAAATACGATTTTTTCCAACATTCACCCCTCGATAACGGCGAGTTCCGGAAGTTTAAAATCGTTGCCAATTTTTTCCTGGCTATCCTTAGGCACTGTGATTATTCTGCGCGAATAAAAAAAATGAGAATGTCTGTAGCGCCGGAAATACGATTTTTTCCAACTTTCGTCCCCCGATAACGGTGGGTTCCGGAAGTTTAAAATCGTTGCCAATTTTTTTTCGGGCTATCCTTAGGCACTGTGAACATTCGGCGAAAATAAAAAAGTGAGAATGGTTTTAACGCCGGAAAAACGATTTTTTCCAACTTTCACCCTCCGAAAACGGTTGGTTCCGGAAGTTTAAAATCGTTGCCAATTTTTTTCTCGCTATCCTTAGGTACTGTGAACATTCTGCGCAAATAAAAATGAGAATGTCTCTAGCGCCGGAAATATGATTTTTTCCAATTTCATCCCCCGATAACGGTGGGTTCCGGAAGTTTAAAATCGGTGCCAATTTTGTGGCTTTTTTTCTGGCTATCCGTAGGCACTGAGAACATTCTGCGCAAATAAAAAAAATGAGAATGTCCCTAGCGCCGGAAATACGATTTTTTTCAACGTTCACCCCCCGATAAGAGTGGGTTCCGGAAGTTTAAAATCCTTGCCATTTTTTTTCTGGCTATCCTTACGCACTGTGAAAATTCTGCGCAAATAAAAAAGATAAGAATGTCTCTAGCGCCGGAAATACGATTTTTCCACCTTTCACCCCCCGATAACGGTGGGTTCCGGAAGTTTAAAATCGTTGCCAATTTTTTTCTGGCTATCCTTAGATACTGTGAACATTCAGCGCAAATAAACTAAATGAGAATGTGTCTAGCGTCGGAAATACGATTTTTTCCAACTTTCACCCCCTGATAACGGTGGGTTCCGGACGCTTAAAATCGTTGCCAATTTTTTTCTGGCTATCCTTAGGCACTTTGAACATTCTGCGCAAATAAAAAAAATGAGAAAGTCAGTAGCACCGAAAATACGATGTTTCCAACTTTCCCCACCGATAACGGTGGGTTCCGGAAGTTTAAAATCGTTGCCAATTTTTTCCTGGCTATCCTTAGGCACTGTGAACATTCTGCGCAAATAAAAAAAATGAGAATGTCTGTAGCGCCGGGAATCCGATTTTTTCCAACTTTCACCCCCGATAACGGTGGGTTCCGGAAGTTTAAAATCGTTGCCAATTTTTTCCTGGCTATCCTTAGGTACTGTGAACATTCTGCGCAAATAAAAAAAATTAGAATGTCTCTAGCGCCGGAAATACGATTTTTTCCAACGTTCACCCTCGGATAACGGTGGGTTCCGGAAGTTTAAAATCGTTGCCAATTTTTTTCTGGCTATCCTTGGGTACTGTGAACATTCTGAGCAAAATAAAAAATTGAGAATGTCTCTAGCGCCGGAAATACGATTTTTTTCAACTTTCACCCCTCGATAACGGTGGGTTCCGGAATTTTGAAATCGTTGCCAATTTTTTCCTGGCTATCCTTAGGCACTGTGAACATTCTGCGCAAATAAAAAAAAATGAGAATATCCGTAGCGCCGGAAATACGATTTTTTCCAACGTTCACCCACCGACAACGGTGGGTTCCGAAAGTTTCGAATCGTTGTCAATTTTTTTCGGGCTATCCTTAGGCATTATGAAAATTCTGCGCAAAGAAAAAAACGAGAATGTCTGTAGCGCCGGAAATACGATTTTTTTCAACAGTCACCCCCCGATAACGGTGGGTTCCGGAAGTTTAAAATCCTTGCCAATTTTTTTCTGGCTATCCTTAGGCAGTGTGAACATTCTGCGCAAATAAAAAAAATGTGAATTTCTGTAGCGCCGGAAATACGATTTTTTTCAACGTTCACCCCTCGATAACGGTGGGTTCCGGAAGTTTAAAATCGTTGCCAATTTGTTCCTGGCTATCCTTAGGCACTGTGAACATTCTGGGCAAATAAAAAAAATGAGAATGTCTGTAGCGCCGGAAATACGATTTTTTCCAACATTCACCCCCCGATAACGGTGGGTTCCCGAAGTTTAAAATCGTTGCAAATTTTTTTCTGGCTATCCTTAGGCACTGTGAACATTCGGCGCAAATAAAAAAAATGAGAATGTCTCTAGCGCCGGAAATACGATTTTTTCCAAAGTTCCCCCCCGGATAACGGTGGGTTCCGGAAGTTTAAAATCGTTGCCAATTTTTTTCTGGCTATCCGTAAGTACTGTGAACATTCTGCGCAAATGAAAAAAATGAGAATGTCTCTAGCGCCGGAAATACGAGTTTTTCCAACTTTCACCTCTCGAAAACGGTGGGTTCCGGAAGTTTAAAATCGTTGCCAATTTTTTTCTGGCTATCCTTAGGCACTGAGCACATTCTGCGCAATTAAAAAAAATGAGATTGTCCGTAGCGCCGGAAATACGATATTTTTCAACGTTCACCCCCCGAGAACGGCGGGTTCCGGAAGTTTAAAATCGTTGCCAATTTTTTTCTGGCTATCCGTAAGTACTGTGAACATTCTGAGCAAATAAAAAAAATGAGAATGTCTCTAGCGCCGGAAATACGATTTTTTCCAACGTTCACCCCTCGATAACGGTGGGTTCCGGAAGTTTAAAATCGTTGCCAATTTTTTTCTGGCTATCCTTACGCAGTGTGAACATTCGGCGCAAATAAAAAAAATGAGAATGTCTCTAGAGCCGGAAATACGATTTTTTCCAACTTTCACCCTCCGATAACGGTGGGTTCCGGAACTTTAAAATCGTTGCCAATTTTTTTCTGGCTATCCTTAGGTACTGTGAACGATCTGCGCAGATAAAAAAAATGAGAATGTCTCTAGCGCCGGAAATACGATTTTTTCCAACTTTCACCTCTCGATTACGGTGGGTGCCGGAAGTTTAAAATCGTTGCCAATTTTCTGGCTTTTTTTTCTGGCTATCCTTAGGCACTGAGAACATTCTGCGCAAATAAAAAAAAATGAGAATGTAGCGCCGGAAATACGATTTTTTTAAACTTTCACCCCCCGATAACGGTGGGTTCCGGAAGTTTAAAATCGTTGCCAATTTTTTTTCTGGCTATCCTTAGGCACGGTGAACATTCGGTGCAAATAAAAAAAATGAGAATGTCTCTAGCGCCGGAAATACGATTTTTTCCAACGTTCACCCTCCGATAACGGTGGGTTCCGGAAGTTTAAAATCGTTGCCCATTTTTTTCTGGCTATCCTTAGGTACCGTGAACATTATACGCACATAAAAATGAGAATGTCTCTATCGCCGGAAATACGATTTTTTCCAACTTTCATCCCCCGATAACGGTGGGTTCCGGAAGTTTGAAATCGTTGCCAATTTTCTGGCTTTTTTTCTAGCTATCCTTAGGCACTGAGAACATTCTGCGCAAATAAAAAAAATGAGAATGTTTGTAGCGCCGGAAATACGATCTTTTTCAACATTCACCCCCCGATAACGGTGGGTTCCGGAAGTTTAAAATCCTAGCCAATTTTTTCCTGGCTATCCTTCGGCACTGTGAACATTCTGCGCAAATAAAAAAAATTAGAATGTCTCTAGCGCCGGAAATACGATTTTTTCCAACGTTCACCCTCGGATAACGGTGGGTTCCGGAAGTTTAAAATCGTTGCCAATTTTTTTCTGGCTATCCTTAGGTACTGTGAACATTCTGAGCAAAATAAAAAAATGAGAATGTCTCTAGCGCCGGAAATACGATTTTTTTCAACTTTCACCCCTCGATAACGGTGGGTTCCGGAAGTTTAAAATCGTTGCCAATTTTTTCCTGGCTATCCTTAGGCACTGTGAACATTCTGCGCAAATAAAAAAAATGAGAATGTCTGTAGCGCCGGAAATACGATTTTTTCCAACGTTCACCCACCGAGAACGGTGGGTTCCGAAAGTTTCGAATCGTTGCCAATTTTTTTCGGGCTATCCTTAGGCATTATGAAAATTCTGCGCAAAGAAAAAAATGAGAATGTCTGTAGCGCCGGAAATACGATTTTTTTCAACAGTCACCCCCCGATAACGGTGGGTTCCGGAAGTTTAAAATCGTTGCCAATTTTTTCCTGGCTATCCTTAGGCACTGTGAACATTCTGGGCAAATAAAAAAAATGAGAATGTCTGTAGCGCCGGAAATACGATTTTTTCCAACATTCACCCCCCGATAACGGTGGGTTCCGGAAGTTCAAAATCGTTGCAAATTTTTTTCTGGCTATCCTTAGGCACTGTGAACATTCGGCGCAAATAAAAAAAATGAGAATGTCTCTAGCGCCGGAAATACGATTTTTTCCAAAGTTCCCCCCCGGATAACGGTGGGTTCCGGAAGTTTAAAATCGTTGCCAATTTTTTTCTGGCTATCCGTAAGTACTGTGAACGTTCTGCGCAAATAAAAAAAATGAGAATGTCTCTAGCGCCGGAAATACGAGTTTTTCCAACTTTCACCTCTCGATAACGGTGGGTTCCGGAAGTTTAAAATCGTTGCCAATTTTTTTCTGGCTATCCTTAGGCACTGAGCACATTCTGCGCAATTAAAAAAAATGAGATTGTCTGTAGCGCCGGAAATACGATTTTTTTCAACGTTCACCCCCCGAGAACGGCGGGTTCCGGAAGTTTAAAATCGTTGCCAATTTTTTTCTGGCTATCCGTAAGTACTGTGAACATTCTGAGCAAATAAAAAAAATGAGAATGTCTCTAGCGCCGGAAATACGATTTTTTCCAACGTTCACCCCTCGATAACGGTGGGTTCCGGAAGTTTAAGATCGTTGCCAATTTTTTTCTGGCTATCCTTACGCACTGTGAAAATTCGGCGCAAATAAAAAAAATGAGAATGTCTCTAGAGCCGGAAATACGATTTTTTCCAACTTTCACCCTCCGATAACGGTGGGTTCCGGAACTTTAAAATCGTTGCCAATTTTTTTCTGGCTATCCTTAGGTACTGTGAACGATCTGCGCAGATAAAAAAAATGAGAATGTCTCTAGCGCCGGAAATACGATTTTTTCCAACTTTCACCTCTCGATAACGGTGGGTTCCGGAAGTTTAAAATCGTTGCCAATTTTCTGGCTTTTTTTTCTGGCTATCCTTAGGCACTGAGAACATTCTGCGCAAATAAAAAAATGAGAATGTAGCGCCGGAAATACGATTTTTTTAAACTTTCACCCCCCGATAACGGTGGGTTCCGGAAGTTTAAAATCGTTGCCAATTTTTTTTCAGGCTATCCTTAGGCACGGTGAACATTCGGTGCAAATAAAAAAAATGAGAATGTCTCTAGCGCCGGAAATACGATTTTTTCCAACGTTCACCCTCCGATAACGGTGGGTTCCGGAAGTTTAAAATCGTTGCCCATTTTTTTCTGGCTATCCTTAGGTACCGTGAACATTATACGCAAATAAAAATGAGAATGTCTCTATCGCCGGAAATACGATTTTTTCCAACTTTCATCCCCCGATAACGGTGGGTTCCGGAAGTTTGAAATCGTTGCCAATTTTCTGGCTTTTTTTCTAGCTATCCTTAGGCACTGAGAACATTCTGCGCAAATAAAAAAAATGAGAATGTTTGTAGCGCCGGAAATACGATCTTTTTCAACATTCACCCCCCGATAACGGTGGGTTCCGGAAGTTTAAAATCCTAGCCAATTTTTTGCTGGCTATCCTTACGCACTGTGAACATTCTGCGCAAATAAAATAAATGAGAATGTCTCTCGTGTCGGAAATATGATTTTTTGCAACTTTCACCCCCCGATAACGGTGGGTTCCGGAAGTTTAAAATCGTTGCCAATTTTTTTCTGGCTATCGTTAGGATCTGTGAACATTCGGCGCAAATAAAATAAATGAGAATGTCTCTGGCGCCGGAAATACGATTTTTTCCAACATTCACCCCGAGATAACGGTGGGTTGCGGAAGTTTAAAATTGTTGCCAATTTTTTTCTGGCTATGCTTAGGCACTGTGAACATTCGGCGCAAATAACAAAAATGAGAATGTCTCTAGCGCCGGAAAAACGATTTTTTCCAACGTTCCCCCCCGGATAACGGTGGGTTCCGGACGATTAAAATCGTTGCCAATTTTTTTCTGGCTATCCTTAGGCACTGTGAACATTCTGCACAAATAAAAAAAAATGAGAATGTCTCTAGCGCCGGAAATACGATTTTTTCCAACGTTCACCCCCCGATAACGGTGGGTTCCGGAAGTTTAAGATCGTTGCCAATTATTTTCTGGCTACCCTTAGGCATTGTGAACAGTCGGCGCAAATAAAAGAAATGAGAATGTCTCTATCGCCGGAAATACGATTTTTTCAATCTTTCACCCCCCGATAACGGTGGGTTCCGGAAGTTAAAAATCGTTGCCAATTTTTTCCTGGTTATCCTTAGGCACTGGGAACATTCTGCGCAAATAAAAAAAATGAGAATGTCTCTAGCGCCGGAAATACGATTTTTTCCAACGTTCACCCCCCGATAACGGTGGGTTCCGGGAGTTAAAAATCGTTGCCAATTTTTTCGTGGTTATCCTTTGGCACTGTGAACATTCTGCGCAAATAAAAAAAATGAGAATGACTCTAGCGCCGGAAATACGATTTTTTCCCACGTTCACCCCCCGATAACGGTGGGTTCCGGAAGTTTAAAATCGTTATCAATTATTTTCTGGCTATCCTTTGGCACTGTGGACATTCGGCGCAAATGAAAAAAATGAGAATGTCTCTAGCGAGGGAAATACGATTTTTTCCACCTTTCACCCCCCGATGACGGGGGGTTCCGGAAGTTTAAAATCGTTCCCAATTTTTTTCTGGCTATCCGTAGGCACTGTGGACATTCTGCGCAAACAAAACAAATGAGAATGTCTCTAGCGCCGGAAATACGATTTTTTCCAACTTTCACCCCTCGATAACGGTGGGTTCCGGACGTTTAAAATCGTTGCAATTTTTTTCGGGCTATCCTTAGGCACTGTGAACATTCTGCGCAAATAAAAAAAATGACAATGGCTGTCGCACCGGAAATACGATTTTTTTCAACTTTCACCCCCCGATAACGGTGGGTTCCGGAAGTTCAAAATCCTTGCCAATTATTTTCTGGCTATCTCTAGGCATTGTGAACATTCGGCGCAAAAAAAAAATGAGAATGTCTCTAGCGCCGGAAATACGATTTTTTCCAACTTTCGCCCCCCGATAACGGTGGGTTCCGGAAGTTCAAAATCGTTGCCAATTTTTTCGTGGTTATCCTTCGGCACTGTGAACATTCTGCGCAAATAAAAAAAATAAGAATGTCTCTAGCGCCGGAAATACGATTTTTTCCAACTTTCACCCCTCGATAACGGTGCGTTCCGGAAGTTTAAAATCGTTGCCAATTATTTTCTGGCTATCCTTTGGCACTGTGAACATTCGGCGCAAATAAAAAAAATGAGAATGTCTCTAGCGCCGGAAATACGATTTTTTCCAACTTTCACCCCCGGATAACGGTGGGTTCCGGAAGTTTAAAATCGTTGCAAATTTTTTTCTTGCTATCCTTAGGCACTGTGAACATTCGGCGCAAATAAAAAAAATGAGAATGTCTCTACCGCCGGCAATACGATTTTTTCCAACTTTCACCCCACGATAACGGTGGGTTGCGTAAGTTTAAAATCGTTGCCAATAATTTTCTGGCTATCCTTGGGCACTGTGAACATTCGGCGCAAATAAAAAAAATGAGAATGTCTCTAGCGCCGGAAATACGATTTTTTCCACCTTTCAACCCCGATAACAGTGGGTTCCCGAAGTTTAAAATCGTTGCCAATTTTTTTCTGGCTATCCTTAGGCACTGTGAACATTCTGCGCAAATAAAAAAAATCAGAATGTCTGTAGCGCCGGAAATATCATTTTCTCCAACTTTCACCCCTCGATAACGGCGGGTTCCGGACGTTTAAAAACGTTGCCAATATTTTCCTGGCTATCCGTAGTCACTGTGAACATTCTGCGCAAATAAAAAAAATGAGAATGTCCGTAGCGCCGGAAATACGATTTTTTCCAACTTTCACCCCTCGATAACGGTGGGTTCCGGAAGTTTAAAATCGTTGCCAATTTTGTCGTGGTTATCCGGAGGCACTGTGAACATTCTGCGAAAATAAAAAAAATGAGAATGACTCTAGCGCCGGAAATACGATTTTTTCCAACGTTCACCCCCCGATAACGGTGGATTCCGGAAGTTTAAAATCGTTGCCAATTATTTTCTGGCTATCCTTTGGCACTGTGGACATTCGGCGCAAATGAAAAAAATGAGAATGTCTTTAGCGAGGGAAATACGATTTTTTCCACCTTTCACCCCCCGATGACGGGGGGTTCCGGAAGTTTAAAATGGTTGCCAATTTTTTTCTGGCTATCCTTAAGCACTGTGAACATTCTGCATAAATACAAAAAATGAAAATGTCTGTAGCGCCGGAAATCCGATTTTTTCCAACTTTCACCCCCCGATAACGGTGGGTTCCGGAAGATTAAAATCGTTGCCAATTTTTTCCTGGCTATCCCTAGGCACTGTGAATATTCAGCGCAGATAAAAAAAATGAGAATATCTCTAGCGCCGGAAATACGATTTTTTCCAACGTTCACCCACCGATAACGGTGGGTTCCGTAAGTTTAAAATCGTTGCCAATTTTTTTCTGGCTATCCTTAGGTACTGTGAACATTCTGCGCAAAAAAGAATAATGAGAATGTCTCTAGCGCCGGAAATACGATTTTTCATACTTTCACCCCTCGATAACGGTGGGTTCCGGAAGTTTAAAATCGTTGCCAATTTTTTCCTGGCTATCCTTAGGCACTGTGAACATTTTGTGCAAATAAGAAAAAATGAGAATGTCCGTAGCGCCGGAAATACGCTTTTCCCAACTTTCACCCCCCGATAACGGTGGGTTCCGGAAGTTTAAATTCGTTGCCAATTATTTTCTGGCTACCCTTCAGCACTGTGAAAACTCTGCGCAAATAAAAAAAAGTAGAATGTGTCGAGCGCCGGAAATACGATTTTTTCCATCTTTCACCCGTCGATAACGGTGGGTTCCGGAAGTTTAAAATCGTTGCCGATTATTTTCTGGCAATCCTTAGGCACTGTGTACATTCTGCGCAAATAAAAAAAATGAGAATGTCTGTAGCGCCGGAAATACGATTTTTTTCATCTTTCACCCCCCGATAACGGTGGGTTCAGGAAGTTTAAAATCGTTGCCAAATTTTTTCTGGCTATCCTTAGCCACTGTGAACATTCTGCGCAAATAAAAAAAATGAGAATGTCTGTAGCGCCGGAAATACGATTCTTTTCCACTTTCACCCCTCGATAACAGTGGGTTCCGGAAGTTTAAAATCGTTGCCAATTTTTTCCTGGCTATCCTTAGGGACTGTGAACATTCTGCGCAAATAAAAAAAATGAGAATGTCTCTAGCGCCGGAAATACGATTTTTTCCAACGTTCACCCCCCGATAACGGTCGGTTCCGGAAGTTTAAAATCGTTGCAAATTTTTTTCTGGCTACCCTTAGGCACTGTGAACATTCGGCGCAAATAAAAAAATGAGAATGTCTCGAGCGCCGGAAATACGATTTTTTCCAACATTCACCCTCCGATAAGGGTGGGTTCCGGAAGTTTAAAATCGTTGCCAATTTTTTTCTGGCTATCCGTAGGCACTGTGGACATTCTGCGCAAAGAAAAAAAATGAGAATGTCTCTAGCGCCGGAAATACGATTTTTTACAACTTTCACCCCTCGATGACGGTGGGTTCCGGACGTTTAAAATCGTTGCAATTTTTTTCGAGCTATCCTTAGGCACTGTGAACATTCTGCGTAAATAAAAAAATGACAATGGGTGTAGCACCGGAAATACGATTTTTTTCAACTTTCACCCGCCGATAACGGTGGGTTCCGGAAGTTTAAAATCCTTGCCAATTATTTTCTGGCTATCTCTAGGCATTGTGAACATTCGGCGCAAAAAAAAAAATGAGAATGTCTCTAGCGCCGGAAATACGATTTTTTCCAACTTTCACCCCCCGATAACGGTGGGTTCCGGAAGTTCAAAATCGTTGCCAATTTTTTCGTGGTTATCCTTAGGCACTGTGAACATTCTGCGCAAATAAAAGAAATGAGAATGTCTCTAGCGCCGGAAATACGATTTTTTCCAACTTTCACCCCTCGACAACGGTGGGTTCCGGAAGTTTAATATCGTTGCCAATTATTTTCTGGCTATCCTTTGGCACTGTGAACATGCGGCGCAAATAAAAAAAATGAGAATATCTCTAGCGCCGGAAATACGTGTTTTTCCAACTTTCACCCCCCGATAACGGTGCGTTCCGGAAGTTTAAAATCGTTGCAAATTTTTTTCTCGCTATCCTTAGGCACTGTGAACATTCGGCGCAAATAAAAAAAATGAGAATGTCTCTAGCGCCGGCAATACGATTTTTTCCAACTTTCACCCCCCGATAACGGTGGGTTGCGTAAGTTTAAAATCGTTGACAATTATTTTCTGGCTATCCTTGGGCACTGTGAACATTCGGCGCAAATAAAAAAAATGAGAATGTCTCTAGCACCGGAAATACGATTTTTTCCACCTTTCAACCCCGATAACAGTGGGTTCCGGAAGTTTAAAATCGTTGCCAATTTTTTTCTGGCTATCCTTAGGCACTGTGAACATTCAGCCCAAATTAAATAAATGACAATGTCTGTAGCGCCCGAAATACGATTTTTTCCAACTTTCATCCCCCGATAACGGTGGGTTCCGGAAGTTTAAAATCATTGGCAATTTTCCGGCTTTTTTTTCTGGCTATCCTTAGGCACGTAGAACAGTCTGCGCAAATAAAAAAAATCAGAATGTCTCTAGCGCCGGAAATACGATTTTTTCCAACTTTCACCCCCGATAACGGTGGGTTCCGGAAGTTTAAAATCGTTGCCAATTATTTTCTGGCTATCCTGTGGCACTGTGAACATTCGGCGCAAATAAAAAAAAATGAGAATGTCTCTAGCGCCGGAAATACGATTTTTTCCAACTTTCGCCCCGCGATCACGGTGGGTTCTGGAAGTTTAAAATCGTTGCAAATTTTTTTCTGGCTATCCTTGGGCAATGTGAACATTCGGCGCAAAGAAAAAAAAATGAGAATGTCTCTAGCGCCGGCAATACGATTTTTTCCAACGTTCACCCCCCGATAACGGAGGGTTGCGGAAGTTTAAAATCGTTGCCAATTTTCTGGCTTTTTTTTCTGACTATCCTTAGGTACTGAGAACATTCTGCGCAAATAAAGAAAATGAGAATGTCTGTAGCGCCGGAAATATGATTTTTTCCAACTTTCACCCCTCGATAACGGTGGGTTTCGGACGTTTAAAAACGTTGCCAATATTTTCCTGGCTATCCTTAGTCACTGTGAACATTCTGCGCAAATAAAAAAAATGAGAATGTCGGTAGCGCCGGAAATACGATTTTTTCCAACTTTCACCCCTCGATAACGGTGGGTTCCGGAAGTTTAAAATCGTTGCCAATTATTTTCTGGCTATCCTTAGGCATTGTGAGCATTCGGCGCGAATAAAAAAAATGAGAATATCGCTAGCGCCGGAAATACGATTTTTTCCAGCATTCACCCCCCGATAACGGTGGGTTCCGTAAGTTTAAAATCGTTGCCAATTTTTTTGCGCCTATCCTTAGGCACTGCGAACATTCTGCGCAAATAAAATGGATGAGAATGTCTGTAGCGCCGGAAATACGATTTTTTCCAACTTTCGTCCCCCGATAACGGTGGGTTCCGGAAGTTAAAAATCGTTGCAAATTTTTTCGTGGTTATCCTTAGGCACTGTGAACATTCTGCGCAAATAAAAAAAATGAGAATGACTCTAGCGCCGGAAATACGATTTTTTCCAACGTTCACCCCCCCGATAACGGTGGGTTCCGGAAGTTTAAAATCGTTGCCAATTATTTTCTGGCTATCCTTTGGCACTGTGGACATTCTGCGCAAATAAAAAAAATGAGAATGTCTCTAGCGAGGGAAATACGATTTTTTCCACCTTTCACCCCCCGATGACGGGGGGTTCCGGAAGTTTAAAATGGTTGCCAATTCTTTCCTGGCTATCCTTAGGCACTGTGAACATTCTGCGCTAATAAAAAATAATGAGAATGTCCGTAGCGCCGGAAATACGTTTTTCCCAACTTTCACCCCTCGATAACGGTGGGTTCAGTACGTTTAAAATCGTTGCCAATTTTTTTCTGGCTATCCTTACGCACTGTGAACATGCGGCGCAAATAAAAAAAATGAGAATGTCTCTAGCGCCGGCAACACGATTTTTTCCAACGTTCACCCTCCGATAAGGGTGGGTTCCGGAAGTTTAAAATCGTTGCCAATTTTTTTCTGGCTATCCGTAGGCACTGTGGACGTTCTGCGCAAACAAAAAAAAATGAGAATGTCTCTAGCGCCGGAAATACGATTTTATCCAACTTTCACCTCTCGATAACGGTGCGTTCCGGACGTTTAAAATCGTTGCAATTTTTTTCGGGCTATCCTTAGGCACTGTGAACATTCTGCGCAAATAAAAAAAATGACAATGGCTGTAGCACCGGAAATACGATTTTTTTCACGTTTCACCCCACGATAACGGTGGGTTCCGGAAGTTTAAAATCCTTGCCAATTATTTTCTGGCTATCTCTAGGCACTGTGAACATTCTGCGCAAATAAAAAAAATGAGAATGTCTCTAGCGCCGGCAATACGATTTTTTCCAACTTTCACCCCTCGATAACGGTGGGTTCCGGAAGTTTGAAATCGTTGCCAATTTTCTGGCTTTTTTTTCTGACTATCCTTAGGCACTGAGAACATTCTGCGCAAATAAAGAAAATGAGAATGTCTGTAGCGCCGGAAATATGATTTTTTCCAACTTTCACCCCTCGATAACGGTGGGTTCCGGACGTTTAAAAACGTTGCCAATATTTTCCTGGCTATCCTTAGTCACTGTGAACATTCTGCGCAAATAAAAAAAATGAGAATGTCTGTAGCGCCGGAAATACGATTTTTTCCATCTTTCACCCCTCGATAACGATGGGTTCCGGAAGTTTAAAATCGTTGCCAATTATTTTCTGGCTATCCTTAGGCATTGTGAGCATTCGGCGCAAATAAAAAAAATGAGAATATCTCTAGCGCCGGAAATACGATTTTTTCCAACATTCACCCCCCGATAACGGTGGGTTCCGGAAGTTTAAAATCGTTGCCCATTTTTTATGGCTATCCTTTGGCACTGTAAACATTCTGCGCAAATAAAAAAATGAGAATGTCTCTAGCGCCGGAAATACGATTTTTTCCAACTTTCACCCCTCGATAACGGTGGGTTCCGGAAGTTTAAAATCGTTGCCAATTATTTCCTCGCTATCCTTAGGCACTGTGAGCATTTTGCGCAAATAAAAAAATGAGAATGTCTGTAGCGCCGAAAATACGATTTTTTCCAACTTTCACCCCACGATAACGGTGGGTTCCGGAAGTTACAAATCGTTGCCAATTTTTTCCTGGTTATCCTTAGGCACTGAGAACATTCTGCGCAAATAAAGAAAATGAGAATGTATGTAGCGCCGGAAATATGATTTTTTCCAACTTTCACCCCTCGATAACGGTGGGTTCCGGAAGTTAAAAATCGTTGCCAATTTTTTCATGGTTATCCTTAGGCACTGTGAACATTCTGCGAAAATAAAAAAAATGAGAATGACTCTAGCGCCGGAAATACGATTTTTTCCAACGTTCACCCCCCGATAACGGTGGGTTCCGGAAGTTTGAAATCGTTGCCAATTATTTTCTGGCTATCCTTTGGCACTGTGGACATTCGGCGCAAATGAAAAAAATGAAAATGTCTCTAGCGAGGGAAATACGATTTTTTCCACCTTTCACCCCCCGATGACGGGGGATTCCGGAAGTTTAAAATGGTTGCCAATTTTTTTCTGGCTATCCTTAAGCACTGTGAACATTCTGCGCAAATAAAAAAAATGAGAATGTCTGTAGCGCCGGAAATACGATTTTTCCTACTTTCACCCCTCGATAACGGTGGGTTCCGGAAGTTTAAAATCGTTGCCAATTTTTTCCTGGCAATCCTTAGGCACTGTGAACATTCTGCGCAAATAAAATAAAATGAGAATGTCCGTAGCGCCGGAAATACGTTGTTCCCAACTTTCACCCCCCGATAACGGTGGGTTCCGGAAGTTTAAATTCGTTGCCAATTATTTTCTGGCTATCCTTCGGCACTGTGAACACTCTGCGCAAATAAAAAAAAGTAGAATGTCTCTAGCGCCGGAAATTCGATTTTTTCCATCTTTCACCCCTCGATAACGGTGGGTTCCGGAAGTTTAAAATCGTTGCCGATTATTTTCTGGCTATCCTTAGGCACTCTGTACATTCTGCGCAAATAAAAAAAATGAGAATGTCTGTAGCGCCGGAAATACGATTTTTTTCATCTTTCACCCCGCCCCCCCGATAACGGTGGGTTCTGGAAGTTTAAAATCGTTGCCAAATTTTTTCTGGCTATCCTTAGCCACTGTGAACATTCTGCGCAAATAAAAAAAATGAGAATGTCTGTAGCGCCGGAAATACGATTCTTTTCCACTTTCACCCCTCGATAACAGTGGGTCCCGGAAGTTTAGAATCGTTGCCAATTTTTTCCTGGCTATCCTTAGGGACTGTGAACATTCTGCGCAAATAAAAAAAATGAGAATTTCTCTAGCGCCGGAAATACGATTTTTTCCAACGTTCACCCCCCGATAACGGTGGGTTCCGGAAGTTTAAAATCGTTGCAAATTTTTTTCTGGCTACCCTTAGGCACTGTGAACATTCGGCGCAAATAAAAAAATGAGAATGTCTCGGGCGCCGGAAATACGATTTTTTCCAACGTTCACCCCCCGATAATGGTGGGTTCCGGAAGTTTAAAATCGTTGCCAATTTTTTTCTGGCTATCCTTAAGCACTGTGAACATTCTGCGCAAACAAATAAAAAAAATGAGAATGTCTGTAGCGCCGGAAATACGATTTTATCCAACTTTCACCCCCCAATAACGGTGGGTTCCGGAAGTTTAAAATCGTTGCCAATTTTTTCCTGGCTATCCCTCGGCACTGTGAACATTCGGCGCAGATAAAAAAAATGAGAATGTGTCTAGCGCCGGAAATACGATTTTTTCCAACGTGCACCCCTCGATAACGGAGGGTTCCGGACGTTTAAAATCGTTGCAATTTTTTTCGGCCTATCCTTAGGCACTGTGAACATTCTGCGCAAATAAAAAAAATGACAATGGCTGTAGCACCGGAAATACGATTTTTTTCAACTTTCACCCCCCGATAACGGTGGGTTCCGGAAGTTTAAAATCCTTGCCAATTATTTTCTGGCTATCTCTAGGCATTGTGAACATTCGGCGCAAAAAAAAAAATGAGAATGTCTCTAGCGCCGGAAATACGATTTTTTCCAACTTTCACCCCCCGATAACGGTGGGTTCCGGACGTTCAAAATCGTTGCCAATTTTTTCGTGGTTATCCTTAGGCACTGTGAATATTCTGCGCAAATAAAAAAAATGAGAATGTCTCTAGCGCCGGAAATACGATTTTTTCGAACTTTCACCCCTCGATAACGGTGGGTTCCGGAAGTTTAAAATCGTTGCCAATTATTTTCTGGCTATCCTTTGGCACTGTGAACATTCGGCGCAAATTAAAAAAATGAGAATGTCTCTAGCGCCGGAAATACGATTTTTTCCAACTTTCACCCCCCGATAACGGTGGGTTCCGGAAGTTTAAAATCGTTGCAAATTTTCTTCTTGCTATCCTTAGGCACTGTGAACATTCGGCGCAAATAAAAAAAATGAGAATGTCTCTAGCGCCGGCAATACGATTTTTTCCAACTTTCACCCCCCGATAACGGTGGGTTGCGTAAGTTTAAAATCGTTGCCAATTATTTTCTGGCTATCCTTGGGCACTCTGAACATTCGGCGCAAATAAAAAAAATGAGAATGTCTCTAGCGCCGGAAATATGATTTTTTCCACCTTTCAACCGCCGATAACGGTGGGGTCCGGAAGTTTAAAATCGTTGCAAATTTTTTTCTGGCTATCCTTAGGCACTGTGAACATTCGGGGGAAATAAAAAAATGAGAATGTCTCTAGCCCCAGAAATCCGATTTTTTCCAACTTTCACCCCCCGATAACGGCGGGTTCCGGAAGTTTAAAATCGTTGCCAATTTTTTCCTGGCTATCCTTAGGCACTGTGGACATTCTGCGCAAATAAAAAAACTGAGAATGTCTGTAGCGCCGGAAATACGATTTTTTCCAACTTTCACCCCCCGATAACGGCGGCTTCCGGAAGTTTAAAATCGTTGCCAATTTTTTCCTGGCTATCCTTAGGCACTGTGAACATTCGGCGGAAATAAAAAAATGAGAATGTATCTAGCGCCGGAAATACATTTTTTTCCACCTTTCACCCCCCGATAACGCTGGATTCCGGAAGTTTAAAATCGTTGCCAATTTTTTTCTGGCTATCCTTACGCACTGTCAACATTCAGCGCAAATAAAATAAATGAGAATGTCTTTACCGCCGGAAATACGATTCTTTCCAACTTTCACCCCCTGATAACGGTGCGTTCGGGCCGTTTAAAAACGTTGCCAAATTTTTTCTGGCTATCCTTAGGCACTTTGAACATTCTGCGCATATAAAAAAAATGAGAATGTCTGTAGCGCCGGAAATACGATTTTTTCCAACTTTCGCCCCTCGATAACGGTGGGTTCCAAAAGTTTAAAATGGTTGCCAATTATTTTCTGGCTATCCTGAGGCATTGTGAACATTCGGCGCAAATAAAAACAATGAGAATGTCTCTAGCGCCGGAAATACGATTTTTTCCATCTGTCACCCCCCGAAAACGGTGGGTTGCGGAAGTTAAAAATCGTTGCCAATTTTTTTCGTGGTTATCCTTTGGCACTGTGAACATTCGGCGCAAATAAAAAAAATGTGAATGTCTCTAGCGAGGGAAATACGATTTTTTCCACCTTTCACCCCCCGATAACGGTGGGTTCCGGAAGTTTAAAATCGATGCAAATTTTTTTCTGGCTATCCTTAGGCACTGTGAACATTCGGCGAAAATAAAAAAAAATGAGAATTTCTCTAGCGCCGGAAATACGATTTTTTGCAACTTTCACCCCCCGATAACGGCGGGTTCCGAACGTTAAACATCGTTGCCAATTTTTTCCTCGCTATCCTTAGGCACTGTGGACATTCTGCGCAAATAAAAAAATGAGAATGTCTGTAGCGCCGGAAATACAATTTTTTCCAACTTTCACCCCCCGATAACGGTGGGTTCCGGAAGTTTATAATCGTTGCCAATTTTTTCCTGGCTATCCTTAGGCACTGTGAACATTCGGCGCAAATAAAAAAATTAGAATGTCTCTAGCGCCGGAAATACGTTTTTTTCCAACGTTCACCCCCCGATAACGGTGGGTTCCGGAAGTTTAAAATCGTTGCCAATTTTTTTATGGCTATCCTTAGGCACTGTGAACATTCTGCGCAAATAAAAAAAACGAGAATGTCTCTAGCGCCGGAAATACGATTTTTTCCACCTTTCACCCCTCGATAACGGTGGGTTCCGGAAGTTTAAAATCGTTGCCAATTATTTTCTCGCTATCCTTTGGCACTGTGAACATTCGGCGCAAATGAAAAAAATGAGAATGCCTCTAGCGCCGGAAATACGATTTTGTCCAACTATCACCCTCCGATAACGGTGGGTTCCGAAAGTTTAAAATCGTTGCCAATTTTTTTCTGGCTATCCTTAGATACTGTGAACATTATGCGCAAATAAAAATGAGAATGTCTCTAGCGCCGGAAATACGATTTTTTCAAACATTCATCCCCCGATACCGGTGGGTTCCGGAAGTTTAAAATCGTTGCCAATTTTTTTCTGGTTATACTTAGGCACTGTGAACATTCTGCGCAAATAAAAAAAATGAGAATGTCTCTAGCGCCAGAAATCCGATTTTTTTCAACTTTCACCCCTCGATAACGGTGGGTTGCGGAAGTTTAAAATCGTTGCCAATTTTTTTCTGGCTATCCTTAGGCACTGTGAACATTCTGCGCAAATAAAAAAAATGATAATGTGTGTAGCGCCGGAAATACGATTTTTTTCAACTTTCACCCCCCGATAACGGCGGGTTCCGGAAGTTTAAAATCGTTGCCAAATTTTTTCTGGCTATCCTCAGCCACTGTGAACATTCTGCGCATATAAAAAAAATGAGAATGTCTCTAGCGCCGGAAATACGATTTTTTCCAACTTTCACCCGCCGATAACGGTGCGTTCCGGAAGTTTAAAATCCTTGCCAATTTTTTTCTGGCTATCCTTAGGCACTGTGAATATTCTGCGCAAATAAAAAGAATGAGAATGTCTGTAGCGCCGAAAATGCGATTTTTTTCAACTTTCACGCCCCGATAACGGTGGGTTCCGGACGTTTAGAATCGTTGCCAATTTTTTTTCTGGCTATCCTTAGACACTGTGAACATTCTGCGCAAATAAAAAAAATGAGAATGTCTCTAGGGCCGGAAATACGATTTTTTGCAACTTTCACCCCCCGATAACGGTGGGTTCCGGACGTTAAAAATCGTAGCCAATTTTTTCCTCACTATCCTTAGGCACTGTGGACATTCTGCGCCAATAAAAAAAATGAGAATGTCTGTAGCGCCGGAAATACGATTTTTTCCAACGTTCACCCCCCGATAACGGTGGGTTCCGGAAGTTTAAAATCGTTGCCAATTTTTTCCTGGCTATCCTTAGGCACTGTGAACATTCGGCGCAAATAAAAAAATGAGAATGTCTCTAGCGCCGGAAATACGATTTTTTCCAACGTTCACCCCCCGATAACGGCGGGTTCCGGAAGTTTAAAATCGTTGCCAATTTTTTTCTGGCTATCCTTAGGAACTGTGAACATTCTGCGCAAATTAAAAAAACGAGAATGTCTCTAGCGCCGGAAATACGATTTTTTCCAACTTTCACCCCTCGATAACGGTGGGTTCCGGAAGTTTAAAATCGTTGCCAATTTTTTCCTGGCTATCCTTAGGCACTGTGAACATTCTGCGTAAATAAAAACAATGAGAATGTCTCTAGCGCCGGAAATACGATTTTTTCCAACGTTCACCCCCCGATAACGGTGGGTTCCTGAAGTTTAAAATCGTTGCAAATTTTTTTCTGGCTATCCTTAGGCACTGTGAACATTCGGCGCAAATAAAAAAAATGAGAATGTCTCTAGCGCCGGAAATACGATTTTTTCCAACGTTCCCCCCCGGATAACGGTGGGTTCCGGACGATTAAAATCGTTGCTAATTTTTTTCTTGCTATCGTTAGGCACTGTGAACATTCGGCGCAAATAAAAAAAATGAGAATGTCTCTAGCGCCGGAAATACGATTTTTCCCAACTTTCACCCCCCGATAACGGTGGGTTCCGGAAGTTTAAAATCCTTGTCAATTTATTTCTGGCTATCCTTACGCACTGTGAACATTCTGCGCAAATAAAAAGAATGAGAATGTCGGTAGCGCCGAAAATACGATTTTTTTCAAGTTTCACCCCCCGATAACGATGGGTTCCGGACGTTTGAAATCGTTGCCAATTTTTTTCTGGCTATCCTTAGGCGCCTTGAACATTCTGCGCAAATAAAAAAAATGAGATTGTCTCTACCGCCGGAAATACAATTTTTTCCAACGTTCACCCCCCGATAACGGTGGGTTCCGGAAGTTTAAAATCGTTGCAAATTTTTTTCTGGCTATCCCTAGGCACTGTAAACATTCGCCGCAAATAAAAAAAATGAGAATTTCTGTAGCGCCAGAAATACGATTTTTTTCAACTTTCACCCCTCGATAACGGTGGGTTCCGGAATTTTAAAATCGTTGCCAATTTTTTCCTGGCTATCCCTAGGCACTGTGAATATTCTGCGCAAATAAAAAAAATGAGAACGTCACTAGCGCCGGAAATACGATTTTTTCCAACGTTCACCCCCCGATAACGGTGGGTTCCGGAAGTTTAAAATCGTTGCAAATTTTTTTCTGGCTATCCCTAGGCACTGTGAACATTCGGCGCAAATAAAAAAAATGAGAATGTCTCTAGCGCCGGAAATACGATTTTTTCCAACGTTCCCCCCCGGATAACGGTGGGTTCCGGACGATTAAAATCGTTGCCAATTTTTTTCTGGCTATCCTTAGGCACTGTGAACATTCGGCGCAGATAAAAAAAATGAGAATGCTCTAGCGCCGGAAATACGATTTTTTCCAACGTTCACCCGCCGATAACGTGGGTTCCGGAAGTTCAAAATCGGTGCCAATTTTTTTATGGCTATTCTTAGGCACTGTGCACATTTTGCGCAAATAAAAAAAATGAGAATGTCTCTAGCGCCGGAAATACGATTTGTTCCAACTTTCACCCTTCGATAACGGTGGTTTCCGGAAGTTTAAAATCGGTGGCAATTATTTTCTGGCTATCCTTTGGCACTGTGAACATTCGGCGCAAATTAAAAAAATGGGAATGTCTCTAGCGCCGGAAATACGATTTTTTCCAACGTTCACCCCCCGATAACGGTGGGTTTCAGAAGTTTAAAATCCTTGCCAATTTTTTTCTGGTTATACTTAAGCACTGTGAACATTCTGCGGAAATAAAAAAAATGAGAATGTCTCTAGCGCCGGAAATACGATTTTTTCCAACTTTCACCCCTCGATAACGGTGGGTTCCGGAAGTTTAAAATCCGAGCCAATTTTTTTCTGGCTATCCTTACGCACTGAGAACATTCTGCGCAAATAAAAAAAAATGAGAATGTCTCTAGCGCCGGAAATACGATTTTTTCCAACTTTCACCCCCCGATAACGGTGGGGTCCGGAAGTTTCAAATCGTTGCAAATTTTTTTCTGGCTATCCTTAGGCACTGTGAACATTCGGCGGAAATAAAAAAATGAGAATGTATCTAGCGCCGGAAATACATTTTTTTCCACCTTTCACCCCTCGATAACGGTGGGTTCCGGAAGTTTAAAATCGTTGCCAATTTTTTTCTGGCTATCCTTACGCACTGTCAACATTCAGCGCAAATAAAATAAATGAGAATGTCTTTAGCGCCGGAAATACGATTCTTTCCAACTTTCACCCCCTGATAACGGTGCGTTCGGGCCGTTTAAAATCGTTGCCAAATTTTTTCTGGCTATCCTTAGACACTTTGAACATTCTGCCCATATAAAAAAAATGAGAATGTCTGTAGCGCCGGAAATACGATTTTTTCCAACTTTCACCCCTCGATAACGGTGGGTTCCGGAAGTTTAAAATGGTTGCCAATTATTTTCTGGCTATCCTGTGGCATTGTGAACATTCGGCGCAAATAAAAACAATGAGACTGTCTCTAGCGCCGGAAATACGATTTTTTCCATCTTTCACCCCCCGAAAACGGTGGGTTGCGGAAGTTAAAAATCGTTGCCAATTTTTTTCGTGGTTATCCTTTGGCAATGTGAACATTCGGCGCAAATAAAAAAAATGTGAATGTCTCTAGCGAGGGAAATACGATTTTTTCCACCTTTCACCCCCCGATAACGGTGGGTTCCGGAGGTTTAAAATCGTTGCCAATTTTTTTCTGGCTATCCTTAGGCGCTGTGAACATTCGGCGAAAATAAAAAAAATGAGAATTTCTCTAGCGCCGGAAATACGATTTTTTGCAACTTTCACCCCCCGATAACGGCGGGTTCCGAACGTTAAACATCGTTGCCAATTTTTTCCTCGCTATCCTTAGGCACTGTGGACATTCTGCGCAAATAAAAAAAATGAGAATGTCTGTAGCGCCAGAAATACGATTTTTTCCAACTTTCACCCCCTGATAACGGTGGGTTCCGGAAGTTTATAATCGTTGCCAATTTTTTCCTGGCTATCCTTAGGCACTGTGAACATTCGGCGCAAATAAAAAAATGAGAATGTCTCTAGCGCCGGAAATACGTTTTTTTCCAACGTTCACCCCCCGATAACGGTGGGTTCCGGAAGTTTAAAATCGTTGCCAATTTTTTTATGGCTATCCTTAGGCACTGTGAACATTCTGCGCAAATAAAAAAAACGAGAATGTCTCTAGCGCCGGAAATACGATTTTTTCCACCTTTCACCCCTCGATAACGGTGGGTTCCGGAAGTTTAAATTCGTTGCCAATTATTTTCTCGCTATCCATTGGCACTGTGAACATTCGGCGCAAATAAAAAAAAAAAGAATGTCTCTAGCGCCGGAAATACGATTTTGTCCAACTATCACCCTCCGATAACGGCGGGTTCCGGAAGTTTAAAATCGTTGCCAATTTTTTTCTGGCTATCCTTAGATACTGTGAACATTCTGCGCAAATAAAAATGAGAATGTCTCTAGCGCCGGAAATACGATTTTTTCAAACTTTCATCCCCCGATACCGGTGGGTTCCGGAAGTCTAAAATCGTTGCCAATTTTTTTCTGGTTATACTTAGGCACTGTGAACATTCTGCGCAAATAAAAAAAATGAGAATGTCTCTAGCACCAGAAATCCGATTTTTTCCAACTTTCACCCCCCGATAACGATGGGTTCCGGAAGTTTAAAATCGTTGCAAATTTTTTTCAGGCTATCCTTAGGCACTGTGAACATTCGACGCAATTAAAAAAAATTAGAATGTCTCTAGCGCCGGAAATACGATTTTTTCCAACGTTCCCCCCCGGATAACGGTGGGTTCCGGACGATTGAAATCGTTGCCAATTATTTTCTGGCAATCCTTAGGCACTGTGAACATTCGGCGCAAATAAAAAAAATGAGAATGTCTCTAGCGCCGGAAATACGATTTTTTGCAACGTTCACCCACCGATAACGTTGGGTTCCGGAAGTTTAAAATCGTTGCCAATTTTTTTATGGCTATCCTTCGGCACTGTGAACATTCTGCACAAATAAAAAAATGAGAATGTCTCTAGCGCCGGAAATACGATTTTTTCCAACTTTCACCCCTCGATAACGGTGGGTTGCGGAAGTTTAAAATCGTTGCCAATTTTTTTCTGGCTATCCTTAGGCACTGTGAACACTCTGCGCGAATAAAAAAAATGATAATGTGTGTAGCGCCGGAAATACGATTTTTTTTCAACTTTCACCCCCCGATAACGGTGGGTTCCGGAAGTTTAAAATCGTTGCCAAATTTTTTCTGGCTATCCTCAGCCACTGTGAACATTCTGCGCATATAAAAAAAATGAGAATGTCTCTAGCGCCGGAAATACGATTTTTTCCAACTTTCACCCCCCGATAACGGTGGGTTGCCGAAGTTTAAATCCGTCGCCAATTTTTTTTCTGGCTATCCTTAGGCATTGTGAACAATCGGCGCAAATAAAAGAAATGAGAATGTCCGTAGCGCCGGAAATACGATTTTTTCCAACTTTCACCCCCCGATAACGGTGGGTTGCCGAAGTTTAAAATCGTCGCCAATTTTTTTTCTGGCTATCCTTAGGCATTGTGAACAATCGGCGCAAATAAAAGAAATGAGAATGTCTGTAGCGCCGGAAATACGATTTTTTCTAACGTTTACCCCTCGATAACGGTGGGTTCCGGAAGTTTAAAATCGTTGCCGATTATTTTCTGGCTATCCTTTGGCACTGTGAACATTCGGCGCAAATAAAAAAAATGAGAATGTGTCTAGCGCCGGAAATACGATTTTTTTCATCGTTCACCCCCCGATAACGGTGGGTTCCGGAAGTTTAAAATCCTTGCCAATTTTTTTCTGGCTATCCTTTGGCACTGTGAATATTCTGCGCAAATAAAAAGAATGAGAATGTCTGTAGCGCCGAAAATGCGATTTTTTTCAACTTTCACCCCCCGATAACGGTGGGTTCCGGACGTTTAAAATCGTTGCCAATTTTTTTCTGGCTATCCTTAGGCACTGTGAACATTCGGCGCAAATAAAAAAAATGAGAATGTCTCTAGCGCCGGAAATACGATTTTTTCCAACGTTCACCCCCCGATAACGGTGGGTTGCGGAAGTTTAAAATCGTTGCCAATTTTTTTTCTGGCTATCCTTAGACACTGTGAACATTCTGCGCAAATCAAAAAAATGAGAATTTCTGTAGCGCCGGAAATACGATTTTTTTCAACTTTCACCCCTCGATAACGGTGGGTTCCGCAATTTTAAAATCGTTGAAAATTTTTTTCTGGCTATCCGTAGGCACTGTGAACATTCGGCGCAAATAAAAAAAATGAGAATGTCTCTAGCGCCGGAAATACGATTTTGTCCAACGTTCCCTCCCGGATAACGGTGGGTTCCGGACGATTAAAATCGTTGCCAATTTTTTTCTCGCTATCCTTAGGCACTGTGAACATTCGGCGCAGATAAAAAAATGAGAATGCTCTAGCGCCGGAAATACGATTTTTTCCATCGTTAACCCCCCGATAACGTGGGTTCCGGAAGTTTAAAATCGGTGCCAATTTTTTTATGGCTATCCTTAGGCACTGTGAACATTCTGCGCAAATAAAAAAACGAGAATATCTCTAGCGCCGGAAATACGATTTTTTCCAACTTTCACCCCTCGATAACGGTGGGTTCCGGAAGTTTAAAATCGTCGCCAATTTGTTTACGGCTATCCTTAGGCACTGTGAACATTCTGCGCAAATAAAAAAATGAGAATGTCTCAAGCGCCGGAAATACGATTTTTTCCAACGTTCGCCCCCCGATAACGGGGAGTTCCGGAAGTTTAAAATCGTTGCCAATTTTTTTATGGCTATCCTTAGGCACTGTGAACATTCTGCGCAAATAAAAAAAATGAGAATGCCTCTAGCGCCGGAAATACAATTTTTTCCAACTTTCACCCCCCGATAACGGTGGGTTCCGGAAGTTTATAATCGTTGCCAATTTTTTCCTGGCTATCCTTAGGCACTGTGAACATTCGGCGCAAATAAAAAAATTAGAATGTCTCTGGCTATCCTTAGGCATTGTGGACATTCTGCGCAAATAAAAAAATGAGAATGTCTGTAGCGCCGGAAATACAATTTTTTCCAACTTTCACCCCCCGATAACGGTGGGTTCCGGAAGTTTATAATCGTTGCCAATTTTTTCCTGGCTATCCTTAGGCACTGTGAACATTCGGCGCAAATAAAAAAATTAGAATGTCTCTAGCGCCGGAAATACGTTTTTTTCCAACGTTCACCCCCCGATAACGGTGGGTTCCGGAAGTTTAAAATCGTTGCCAATTTTTTTATGGCTATCCTTAGGCACTGTGAACATTCTGCGCAAATAAAAAAAACGAGAATGTCTCTAGCGCCGGAAATACGATTTTTTCCACCTTTCACCCCTCGATAACGGTGGGTTCCGGAAGTTTAAAATCGTTGCCAATTATTTTCTCGCTATCCTTTGGCACTGTGAACATTCGGCGCAAATAAAAAAAATGAGAATGCCTCTAGCGCCGGAAATACGATTTTGTCCAACTATCACCCTCCGATAACGGTGGGTTCCGAAAGTTTAAAATCGTTGCCAATTTTTTTCTGGCTATCCTTAGATACTGTGAACATTATGCGCAAATAAAAATGAGAATGTCTCTAGCGCCGGAAATACGATTTTTTCAAACATTCATCCCCCGATACCGGTGGGTTCCGGAAGTTTAAAATCGTTGCCAATTTTTTTCTGGTTATACTTAGGCACTGTGAACATTCTGCGCAAATAAAAAAAATGAGAATGTCTCTAGCGCCAGAAATCCGATTTTTTTCAACTTTCACCCCTCGATAACGGTGGGTTGCGGAAGTTTAAAATCGTTGCCAATTTTTTTCTGGCTATCCTTAGGCACTGTGAACATTCTGCGCAAATAAAAAAAATGATAATGTGTGTAGCGCCGGAAATACGATTTTTTTAAACTTTCACCCCCCGATAACGGTGGGTTCCGGAAGTTTAAAATCGTTGCCAAATTTTTTCTGGCTATCCTCAGCCACTGTGAACATTCTGCGCATATAAAAAAAATGAGAATGTCTCTAGCGCCGGAAATACGATTTTTTCCAACTTTCACCCGCCGATAACGGTGCGTTCCGGAAGTTTAAAATCCTTGCCAATTTTTTTCTGGCTATCCTTAGGCACTGTGAATATTCTGCGCAAATAAAAAGAATGAGAATGTCTGTAGCCCCGAAAATGCGATTTTTTTCAACTTTCACGCCCCGATAACGGTGGGTTCCGGACGTTTAAAATCGTTGCCAATTTTTTTTCTGGCTATCCTTAGACACTGTGAACATTCTGCGCAAATAAAAAAAATGAGAATGTCTCTAGGGCCGGAAATACGATTTTTTGCAACTTTCACCCCCCGATAACGGTGGGTTCCGGACGTTAAAAATCGTAGCCAATTTTTTCCTCACTATCCTTAGGCACTGTGGACATTCTGCGCAAATAAAAAAAATGAGAATGTCTGTAGCGCCGGAAATACGATTTTTTCCAACGTTCACCCCCCGATAACGGTGGGTTCCGGAAGTTTAAAATCGTTGCCAATTTTTTCCTGGCTATCCTTAGGCACTGTGAACATTCGGCGCAAATAAAAAAATGAGAATGTCTCTAGCGCCGGAAATACGATTTTTTCCAACGTTCACCCCCCGATAACGGCGGGTTCCGGAAGTTTAAAATCGTTGCCAATTTTTTTCTGGCTATCCTTAGGAACTGTGAACATTCTGCGCAAATTAAAAAAACGAGAATGTCTCTAGCGCCGGAAATACGATTTTTTCCAACTTTCACCCCTCGATAACGGTGGGTTCCGGAAGTTTAAAATCGTTGCCAATTTTTTCCTGGATATCCTTAGGCACTGTGAACATTCTGCGTAAATAAAAACAATGAGAATGTCTCTAGCGCCGGAAATACGATTTTTTCCAACGTTCACCCCCCGATAACGGTGGGTTCCTAAAGTTTAAAATCGTTGCAAATTTTTTTCTGGCTATCCTTAGGCACTGTGAACATTCGGCGCAAATAAAAAAAATGAGAATGTCTCTAGCGCCGGAAATACGATTTTTTCCAACGTTCCCCCCCGGATAACGGTGGGTTCCGGACGATTAAAATCGTTGCTAATTTTTTTCTTGCTATCGTTAGGCACTGTGAACATTCGGCGCAAATAAAAAAAATGAGAATGTCTCTAGCGCCGGAAATACGATTTTTCCCAACTTTCACCCCCCGATAACGGTGGGTTGCCGAAGTTTAAAATCGTTGCCAATTTTTTTTCTGGCTATCCTTAGGCACTGTGAACATTCGGCGCAAATAAAAGAAATGAGAATGTCTGTAGCGCCGGAAATACGATTTTTTCCAACGTTCACCCCTCGATAACGGTGGGTTCCGGAAGTTCAAAATCGTTGCCGATTATTTTCTGGCTATCCTTTGGCACTGTGAACATCCGGCGCAAAGAAAAAAAACGAGAATGTGTCTAGCGCCGTAATTACGATTTTTTTCATCTTTCACCCCCCGATAACGGTGGGTTCCGGAAGTTTAAAATCCTTGTCAATTTATTTCTGGCTATCCTTACGCACTGTGAACATTCTGCGCAAATAAAAAGAATGAGAATGTCGGTAGCGCCGAAAATACGATTTTTTTCAAGTTTCACCCCCCGATAACGATGGGTTCCGGACGTTTGAAATCGTTGCCAATTTTTTTCTGGCTATCCTTAGGCGCTTTGAACATTCTGCGCAAATAAAAAAAATGAGATTGTCTCTACCGCCGGAAATACGATTTTTTCCAACGTTCACCCCCCGATAACGGTGGGTTCCGGAAGTTTAAAATCGTTGCAAATTTTTTTCTGGCTATCCCTAGGCACTGTGAACATTCGCCGCAAATAAAAAAAATGAGAATTTCTGTAGCGCCAGAAATACGATTTTTTTCAACTTTCACCCCTCGATAACGGTGGGTTCCGGAATTTTAAAATCGTTGCCAATTTTTTCCTGGCTATCCCTAGGCACTGTGAATATTCTGCGCAAATAAAAAAAATGAGAACGTCACTAGCGCCGGAAATACGATTTTTTCCAACGTTCACCCCCCGATAACGGTGGGTTCCGGAAGTTTAAAATCGTTGCAAATTTTTTTCTGGCTATCCCTAGGCACTGTGAACATTCGGCGCAAATAAAAAAAATGAGAATGTCTCTAGCGCCGGAAATACGATTTTTTCCAACGTTCCCCCCCGGATAACGGTGGGTTCCGGAAGATTAAAATCGTTGCCAATTTTTTTCTGGCTATCCTTAGGCACTGTGAACATTCGGCGCAGATAAAAAAAATGAGAATGCTCTAGCGCCGGAAATACGATTTTTTCCAACGTTCACCCGCCGATAACGTGGGTTCCGGAAGTTCAAAATCGGTGCCAATTTTTTTATGGCTATTCTTAGGCACTGTGCACATTTTGCGCAAATAAAAAAAATGAGAATGTCTCTAGCGCCGGAAATACGATTTGTTCCAACGTTCACCCTTCGATAACGGTGGTTTCCGGAAGTTTAAAATCGGTGGCAATTATTTTCTGGCTATCCTTTGGCACTGTGAACATTCGGCGCAAATTAAAAAAATGGGAATGTCTCTAGCGCCGGAAATACGATTTTTTCCAACGTTCACCCCCCGATAACGGTGGGTTTCAGAAGTTTAAAATCCTTGCCAATTTTTTTCTGGTTATACTTAAGCACTGTGAACATTCTGCGGAAATAAAAAAAATGAGAATGTCTCTAGCGCCGGAAATACGATTTTTTCCAACTTTCACCCCTCGATAACGGTGGGTTCCGGAAGTTTAAAATCCGAGCCAATTTTTTTCTGGCTATCCTTACGCACTGAGAACATTCTGCGCAAATAAAAAAAAATGAGAATGTCTCTAGCGCCGGAAATACGATTTTTTCCAACTTTCACCCCCCGATAACGGTGGGGTCCGGAAGTTTCAAATCGTTGCAAATTTTTTTCTGGCTATCCTTAGGCACTGTGAACATTCGGCGGAAATAAAAAAATGAGAATGTATCTAGCGCCGGAAATACATTTTTTTCCACCTTTCACCCCTCGATAACGGTGGGTTCCGGAAGTTTAAAATCGTTGCCAATTTTTTTCTGGCTATCCTTACGCACTGTCAACATTCAGCGCAAATAAAATAAATGAGAATGTCTTTAGCGCCGGAAATACGATTCTTTCCAACTTTCACCCCCTGATAACGGTGCGTTCGGGCCGTTTAAAATCGTTGCCAAATTTTTTCTGGCTATCCTTAGACACTTTGAACATTCTGCCCATATAAAAAAAATGAGAATGTCTGTAGCGCCGGAAATACGATTTTTTCCAACTTTCACCCCTCGATAACGGTGGGTTCCGGAAGTTTAAAATGGTTGCCAATTATTTTCTGGCTATCCTGTGGCATTGTGAACATTCGGCGCAAATAAAAACAATGAGACTGTCTCTAGCGCCGGAAATACGATTTTTTCCATCTTTCACCCCCCGAAAACAGTGGGTTGCGGAAGTTAAAAATCGTTGCCAATTTTTTTCGTGGTTATCCTTTGGCAATGTGAACATTCGGCGCAAATAAAAAAAATGTGAATGTCTCTAGCGAGGGAAATACGATTTTTTCCACCTTTCACCCCCCGATAACGGTGGGTTCCGGAGGTTTAAAATCGTTGCCAATTTTTTTCTGGCTATCCTTAGGCGCTGTGAACATTCGGCGAAAATAAAAAAAATGAGAATTTCTCTAGCGCCGGAAATACGATTTTTTGCAACTTTCACCCCCCGATAACGGCGGGTTCCGAACGTTAAACATCGTTGCCAATTTTTTCCTCGCTATCCTTAGGCACTGTGGACATTCTGCGCAAATAAAAAAAATGAGAATGTCTTTAGCGCCAGAAATACGATTTTTTCCAACTTTCACCCCCTGATAACGGTGGGTTCCGGAAGTTTATAATCGTTGCCAATTTTTTCCTGGCTATCCTTAGGCACTGTGAACATTCGGCGCAAATAAAAAAATGAGAATGTCTCTAGCGCCGGAAATACGTTTTTTTCCAACGTTCACCCCCCGATAACGGTGGGTTCCGGAAGTTTAAAATCGTTGCCAATTTTTTTATGGCTATCCTTAGGCACTGTGAACATTCTGCGCAAATAAAAAAAACGAGAATGTCTCTAGCGCCGGAAATACGATTTTTTCCACCTTTCACCCCTCGATAACGGTGGGTTCCGGAAGTTTAAATTCGTTGCCAATTATTTTCTCGCTATCCATTGGCACTGTGAACATTCGGCGCTAATAAAAAAAAAAGAATGTCTCTAGCGCCGGAAATACGATTTTGTCCAACTATCACCCTCCGATAACGGCGGGTTCCGGAAGTTTAAAATCGTTGCCAATTTTTTTCTGGCTATCCTTAGATACTGTGAACATTCTGCGCAAATAAAAATGAGAATGTCTCTAGCGCCGGAAATACGATTTTTTCAAACTTTCATCCCCCGATACCGGTGGGTTCCGGAAGTCTAAAATCGTTGCCAATTTTTTTCTGGTTATACTTAGGCACTGTGAACATTCTGCGCAAATAAAAAAAATGAGAATGTCTCTAGCACCAGAAATCCGATTTTTTCCAACTTTCACCCCCCGATAACGATGGGTTCCGGAAGTTTAAAATCGTTGCAAATTTTTTTCAGGCTATCCTTAGGCACTGTGAACATTCGACGCAATTAAAAAAAATTAGAATGTCTCTAGCGCCGGAAATACGATTTTTTCCAACGTTCCCCCCCGGATAACGGTGGGTTCCGGACGATTGAAATCGTTGCCAATTATTTTCTGGCAATCCTTAGGCACTGTGAACATTCGGCGCAAATAAAAAAAATGAGAATGTCTCTAGCGCCGGAAATACGATTTTTTGCAACGTTCACCCACCGATAACGTTGGGTTCCGGAAGTTTAAAATCGTTGCCAATTTTTTTATGGCTATCCTTCGGCACTGTGAACATTCTGCACAAATAAAAAAATGAGAATGTCTCTAGCGCCGGAAATACGATTTTTTCCAACTTTCACCCCTCGATAACGGTGGGTTGCGGAAGTTTAAAATCGTTGCCAATTTTTTTCTGGCTATCCTTAGGCACTGTGAACACTCTGCGCGAATAAAAAAAATGATAATGTGTGTAGCGCCGGAAATACGATTTTTTTTCAACTTTCACCCCCCGATAACGGTGGGTTCCGGAAGTTTAAAATCGTTGCCAAATTTTTTCTGGCTATCCTCAGCCACTGTGAACATTCTGCGCATATAAAAAAAATGAGAATGTCTCTAGCGCCGGAAATACGATTTTTTCCAACTTTCACCCCCCGATAACGGTGGGTTGCCGACGTTTAAATCCGTCGCCAATTTTTTTTCTGGCTATCCTTAGGCATTGTGAACAATCGGCGCAAATAAAAGAAATGAGAATGTCCGTAGCGCCGGAAATACGATTTTTTCCAACTTTCACCCCCCGATAACGGTGGGTTGCCGAAGTTTAAAATCGTCGCCAATTTTTTTTCTGGCTATCCTTAGGCATTGTGAACAATCGGCGCAAATAAAAGAAATGAGAATGTCTGTAGCGCCGGAAATACGATTTTTTCTAACGTTTACCCCTCGATAACGGTGGGTTCCGGAAGTTCAAAATCGTTGCCGATTATTTTCTGGCTATCCTTTGGCACTGTGAACATTCGGCGCAAATAAAAAAAATGAGAATGTGTCTAGCGCCGGAAATACGATTTTTTTCATCGTTCACCCCCCGATAACGGTGGGTTCCGGAAGTTTAAAATCGTTGCCAATTTTTTTCTGGCTATCCTTTGGCACTGTGAATATTCTGCGCAAATAAAAAGAATGAGAATGTCTGTAGCGCCGAAAATGCGATTTTTTTAGACTTTCACCCCCCGATAACGGTGGGTTCCGGACGTTTAAAGTCGTTGCCAATTTTTTTCTGGCTATCCTTAGGCACTGTGAACATTCGGCGCAAATAAAAAAAATGAGAATGTCTCTAGCGCCGGAAATACGATTTTTTCCAACGTTCACCCCCCGATAACGGTGGGTTGCGGAAGTTTAAAATCGTTGCCAATTTTTTTTCTGGCTATCCTTAGACACTGTGAACATTCTGCGCAAATCAAAAAAATGAGAATTTCTGTAGCGCCGGAAATACGATTTTTTTCAACTTTCACCCCTCGATAACGGTGGGTTCCGCAATTTTAAAATCGTTGAAAATTTTTTTCTGGCTATCCGTAGGCACTGTGAACATTCGGCGCAAATAAAAAAAATGAGAATGTCTCTAGCGCCGGAAATACGATTTTGTCCAACGTTCCCTCCCGGATAACGGTGGGTTCCGGACGATTAAAATCGTTGCCAATTTTTTTCTGGCTATCCTTAGGCACTGTGAACATTCGGCGCAGATAAAAAAATGAGAATGCTCTAGCGCCGGAAATACGATTTTTTCCATCGTTCACCCCCCGATAACGTGGGTTCCGGAAGTTTAAAATCGGTGCCAATTTTTTTATGGCTATCCTTAGGCACTGTGAACATTCTGCGCAAATAAAAAAACGAGAATATCTCTAGCGCCGGAAATACGATTTTTTCCAACGTTCACCCCTCGATAACGGTGGGTTCCGGAAGTTTAAAATCGTCGCCAATTTGTTTACGGCTATCCTTAGGCACTGTGAACATTCTGCGCAAATAAAAAAATGAGAATGTCTCAAGCGCCGGAAATACGATTTTTTCCAACGTTCGCCCCCCGATAACGGGGAGTTCCGGAAGTTTAAAATCGTTGCCAATTTTTTTATGGCTATCCTTAGGCACTGTGAACATTCTGCGCAAATAAAAAAATGAGAATGTCTCAAGCGCCGGAAATACGATTTTTTCCACCTTTCACCCCCCGATAACGGTGGGTTCCGGAAGTTTAAAATCGTTGCAAATTTTTTTCTGGCTATTCTTAGGCACTGTGAACATTCGGCGAAAATAAAAAAAATGAGAATGTCTCTAGCGCCGGAAATACGATTTTTTGCAACTTTCACCCCCCGATAACGGTGGGTTCCGGACGTTAAAAATCGTAGCCAATTTTTTCCTCGCTATCCTTAGGCACTGTGGACATTCTGCGAGAATAAAAAAAATGAGAATGTCTGTAGCGCCGGAAATACGATTTTTTCCAACGTTCACCCCCCGATAACGGTGGGTTCCGGAAGTTTAAAATCGTTGCCAATTTTTTCCGGGCTATCCTTAGGCACTGTGAACATTCGGCGCAAATAAAAAAATGAGAATGTCTCTAGCGCCGGAAATACGATTTTTTCCAACGTTCACCCCCCGAAAACGGCGGGTTCCGGAAGTTTAAAATCGTTGCCAATTTTTTTATGGCTATCCTTAGGCACTGTGAACATTCTGCGCAAATAAAAAAAACGAGAATGTCTCTAGCGCCGGAAATACGATTTTTTCCAACTTTCACCCCTCGATAACGGTGGGTTCCGGAAGTTTAAAATCGTTGCCAATTTTTTCCTGGCTAACCTTAGGCACTGTGAACATTCTGCGTAAATAAAAACAATGAGAATGTCTCTAGCGCCGGAAATACGATTTTTCCAACGTTCACCCCCCGATAACGGTGGGTTCCTGAAGTTTAAAATCGTTGCAAATTTTTTTCTGGCTATCCTTAGGCACTGTGAACATTCGGCGCAAATAAAAAAAATGAGAATGTCTCTAGCGCCGGAAATACGATTTTTTCCAACGTTCCCCCCCGAATAACGGTGGGTTCCGGACGATTAAAATCGTTGCCAATTTTTTTCTTGCTATCCTTAGGCACTGTGAACATTCGGCGCAAATAAAAAAAATGAGAATGTCTCTAGCGCCGGAAATACGATTTTTTCCAACGTTCACCCCCCGATAACGGTGGGTTGCCGAAGTTTAAAAGCGTTGCCAATTTTTTTTCTGGCTATCCTTAGGCACTGTGAACATTCGGCGCAAATAAAAGAAATGAGAATGTCTGTAGCGCCGGAAATACGATTTTTTCCAACGTTCACCCCTCGATAACGGTGGGTTCCGGAAGTTTAAAATCGTTGCCGATTATTTTCTGGCTATCCTTTGGCACTGTGAACATTCGGCGCAAAGAAAAAAAATGAGAATGTGTCCAGCGCCGGAATTACGATTTTTTTCATCTTTCACCCCCCGATAACGGTGGGTTCCGGAAGTTTAAAATCCTTGCCAATTTTTTTCTGGCTATCCTTACGCACTGTGAACATTCTGCGCAAATAAAAAGAATGAGAATGTCTGTAGCGCCGAAAATACGATTTTTTTCAAGTTTCACCCCCCGATAACGATGGGTTCCGGCCGTTTGAAATCTTTGCCAATTTTTTTCTGGCTATCCTTAGGCACTTTGAACACTCTGCGCAAATAAAAAAAATGAGATTGTCTCTACCGCCGGAAATACGATTTTTTCCAACGTTCACCCCCCGATAACGGTGGGTTCCGGAAGTTTAAAATCGTTGCAAATTTTTTTCTGGCTATCCTTAGGCACTGTGAACATTCGGCGCAAATAAAAAAAATGAGGATGTCTCTAGCGCCGGAAATACGATTTTTTCCAACGTTCCGCCTCGGATAACGGTGGGTTCCGGACGATTAAAATCGTTGCCAATTTTTTTCTGGCTATCCTTAGGCACTGTGAACATTCGGCGCAAATGAAAAAAATGAGAATGTCTCTAGCGCCGGAAATACGATTTTTTCCAACGTTCACCCCCCGATAACGGTGGGTTGCGGAACTTTAAAATCGTTGCCAATTTTTTTTCTGGCTATCCTTAGACACTGTGAACATTCTGCGTAAATAAAAAAATGAGAATTTCTGTAGCGCCAGAAATACGATTTTTTTCAACTTTCACCCCTCGATAACGGTGGGTTCCGGTATTTTAAAATCGTTGCCAATTTTTTCCTGGCTATCCCTAGGCACTGTGAACATTCTGCGCAAATAAAAAAAATGTGAACGTCACTAGCGCCGGAAATACGATTTTTTCCAACGTTCACCCCCCGATAACGGTGGGTTCCGGAAGTTTAAAATCGTTGCAAATTTTTTTCTGGCTATCCCTAGGCACTGTGAACATTCGGCGCAAATAAAAAAAATGAGAAGGTCTCTAGCGCCGGAAATACGATTTTTTCCAACGTTCCCCCCCCGGATAACGGTGGGTTCCGGACGATTAAAATCGTTGCCAATTTTTTTCTGGCTATCCTTAGGCACTGTGAACATTCGGCGCAGATAAAAAAAATTAGAATGCTCTAGCGCCGGAAATACGATTTTTTCCAACGTTCACCCGCCGATAACGTGGGTTCCGGAAGTTCAAAATCGGTGCCAATTTTTTTATGTCTATTCTTAGGCACTGTGCACATTTTGCGCAAATAAAAAAAATGAGAATGTCTCTAGCGCCGGAAATACGATTTGTTCCAACTTTCACCCTTCGATAACGGTGGTTTCCGGAAGTTTAAAATCGGTGGAAATTATTTTCTGGCTATCCTTTGGCACTGTGAACATTCGGCGCAAATTAAAAAAATGGGAATGTCTCTAGCGCCGGAAATACGATTTTTTCCAACGTTCACACCCCGATAACGGTGGGTTTCAGAAGTTTAAAATCATTGCCAATTTTTTTCTGGTTATAATTAGGCACTGTGAACATTCTGCGGAAATAAAAAAAATGAGAATGTCTCTAGCGCCGGAAATACGATTTTTTCCAACTTTCACCCCTCGATAACGGTGGGTGCCGGAAGTTTAAAATCGTTGCCAATTATTTCCTCCCTATCGTTAGGCACTGTGAACATTCTGCGCAAATAAAAAAAAAGAGAATGTCTGTAGTGCCGGAAATACGATTTTTTCCAACTTTCACCCCCCGATAACGGTGGCTTCCGGAAGTTTAAAATCGTTGCCAATTTTTTCCTGGCTATCCATAGGCACTGTGAACATTCGGCGCAAACAAAAAAAATGAGAATGTCTCTAGCGCCGGAAATACGATTTTTTCCAACGTTCACCCCCCGATAACGGTGGGTTCCGGAAGTTTAAAATCGTTGCCAATTATTTCCTCCCTATCGTTAGGCACTGTGAACATTCTGCGCAAATAAAAAAAAAGAGAATGTCTGTAGTGCCGGAAATACGATTTTTTCCAACGTTCACCCCTCGATAACGGTGGGTTCCGGAAGTTTAAAATCGTTGCCGATTATTTTCTGGCTATCCTTTGGCACTGTGAACATTCGGCGCAAATAAAAAAAATGAGAATGTGTCTAGCGCCCGAAATACGATTTTTTTAATCGTTCACCCCCCGATAACGGTGGGTTCCGGAAGTTTAAAATCCTTGCCAATTTTTTTCTGGCTATCCTTAGGCACTGTGAATATTCTGCGCAAATAAAAAGAATGAGAATGTCTGTAGCGCCGAAAATGCGATTTTTTTCAACTTTCACCCCCCGATAACGGTGGTTTCCGGACGTTTAAAATCGTTGCCAATTTTTTTCTGGCTATCCTTAGGCACTGTGAACATTCGGCGCAAATAAAAAAATGAGAATGTCTCTAGCGCCGGAAATACGATTTTTTCCAACGTTCACCCCCCGATAACGGTGGGTTGCGGAAGTTTAAAATCGTTGCCAATTTTTTTTCTGGCTATCCTTAGACACTGTGAACATTCTGCGCAAATAAAAAAAATGAGAATTTTTGTAGCGCCGGAAATACGATTTTTTTCAACTTTCACCCCTCGATAACGGTGGGTTCCGCAATTTTAAAATCGTTGAAAATTTTTTTCTGGCTATCCTTAGGCACTGTGAACATTCGGCGCAAATAAAAAAAATGAGAATGTCTCTAGCGCCGGAAATACGATTTTGTCCAACGTTCCCTCCCGGATAACGGTGGGTTCCGGACGATTAAAATCGTTGCCAATTTTTTTCTGGCTATCCTTAGGCACTGTGAACATTGGGCGCAGATAAAAAAAATGAGAATGCTCTAGCGCCGGAAATACGATTTTTTCCAACGTTCACCCCCCGATAACGGTGGGTTCCGGAAGTTTAAAATCCTTGCCAATTTTTGTTGTGGTTATCCTTTGGCACTGTGAACATTCGGCGCAAATAAAAAAAATGTGAATGTCTCTAGCGAGGGAAATACGATTTTTTCCACCTTTCACCCCCCGATAACGGTGGGTTCCGGAAGTTTAAAATCGTTGCCTTTTTTTTTCTGGCTATCCTTAGGCACTGTGAACATTCGGCGAAAATAAAAAAAATGAGAATTTCTCTAGCGCCGGAAATACGATTTTTTGCAACTTTCACCCCCCGATAACGGCGGGTTCCGAACGGTAAACATCGTTGCCAATTTTTTCCTCGCTATCCTTAGGCACTGCGGACAGTCTGCGCAAATAAAAAAAATGAGAATGTCTGTAGCGCCAGAAATACGATTTTTTCCAACTTTCACCCCCCGATAACGGTGGGTTCCGGAAGTTTATAATCGTTGCCAATTTTTTCCTGGCTATCCTTAGGCACTGTGAACATTCGGCGCAAATAAAAAAATGAGAATGTCTCTAGCGCCGGAAATACGTTTTTTTCCAACGTTCACCCCCCGATAACGGTGGGTTCCGGAAGTTTAAAATCGTTGCCAATTTTTTTATGGCTATCCTTAGGCACTGTAAACATTCTGCGCAAATAAAAAAAACGAGAATGTCTCTAGCGCCGGAAATACGATTTTTTCCACCTTTCACCCCTCGATAACGGTGGGTTCCGGAAGTTTAAAATCGTTGCCAATTATTTTCTCGCTATCCTTTGGCACTGTGAACATTCGGTGCAAATAAAAAAAATGAGAATGTCTCTAGCGCCGGAAATACGATTTTGTCCAACTATCACCCTCCGATAACGGTGGGTTCCGGAAGTTTAAAATCGTTGCCAATTTTTTTCTGGCTATCCTTAGATACTGTGAACATTCTGCGCAAATAAAAATGAGAATGTCTCTAGCGCCGGAAATACGATTTTTTCAAACTTTCATCCCCCGATACCGGTGGGTTCCGGAAGTCTAAAATCGTTGCCAATTTTTTTCTGGTTATACTTAGGCACTGTGAACATTCTGCGCAAATAAAAAAAATGAGAATGTCTCTAGCGCCAGAAATCCGATTTTTTCCAACTTTCACCCCCCGATAACGATGGGTTCCGGAAGTTTAAAATCGTTGCAAATTTTTTTCAGGCTATCCTTAGGCACTGTGAACATTCGACGCAAATAAAAAAAATTAGAATGTCTCTAGCGCCGGAAATACGATTTTTTCCAACGTTCCCCCCCGGATAACGGTGGGTTCCGGACGATTAAAATCGTTGCCAATTATTTTCTGGCAATCCTTAGGCACTGTGAACATTCGGCGCAAATAAAAAAAATGAGAATGTCTCTAGCGCCGGAAATACGATTTTTTCCAACGTTCACCCACCGATAACGTTGGGTTCCGGAAGTTTAAAATCGTTGCCAATTTTTTTATGGCTATCCTTAGGCACTGTGAACATTCTGCACAAATAAAAAAATGAGAATGTCTCTAGCGCCGGAAATACGATTTTTTCCAACTTTCACCCCTCGATAACGGTGCGTTGCGGAAGTTTAAAATCGTTGCCAATTTTTTTCTGGCTATCCTTAGGCACTGTCAACATTCTGCGCAAATAAAAAAAATGATAATGTGTGTAGCGCCGGAAATACGATTTTTTTCAACTTTCACCCCCCGATAACGGTGGGTTCCGGAAGTTTAAAATCGTTGCCAAATTTTTGCTGGCTATCCTCAGCCACTGTGAACATTCTGCGCATATAAAAAAAATGAGAATGTCTCTAGCGCCGGAAATACGATTTTTTCCAACTTTCACCCCCCGATAACGGTGGGTTGCCGAAGTTTAAATCCGTCGCCAATTTTTTTTCTGGCTATCCTTAGGCATTGTGAACAATCGGCGCAAATAAAAGAAATGAGAATGTCTGTAGCGCCGGAAATACGATTTTTTCCAACGTTCACCCCTCGATAACGGTGGGTTCCGGAAGTTTAAAATCGTTGCCGATTATTTTCTGGCTATCCTTTGGCACTGTGAACATTCGGCGCAAATAAAAAAAATGAGAATGCGTCTAGCGCCCGAAATACGATTTTTTTAATCGTTCACCCCCCGATAACGGTGGGTTCCGGAAGTTTAAAATCCTTGCCAATTTTTTTCTGGCTATCCTTAGGCACTGTGAATATTCTGCGCAAATAAAAAGAATGAGAATGTCTGTAGCGCCGAAAATGCGATTTTTTTCAACTTTCACCCCCCGATAACGGTGGTTTCCGGACGTTTAAAATCGTTGCCAATTTTTTTCTGGCTATCCTTAGGCACTGTGAACATTTGGCGCAAATAAAAAAATGAGAATGTCTCTAGCGCCGGAAATACGATTTTTTCCAACGTTCACCCCCCGATAACGGTGGGTTGCGGAAGTTTAAAATCGTTGCCAATTTTTTTTCTGGCTATCCTTAGACACTGTGAACATTCTGCGCAAATAAAAAAAATGAGAATTTTTGTAGCGCCGGAAATACGATTTTTTTCAACTTTCACCCCTCGATAACGGTGGGTTCCGCAATTTTAAAATCGTTGAAAATTTTTTTCTGGCTATCCTTAGGCACTGTGAACATTCGGCGCAAATAAAAAAAATGAGAATGTCTCTAGCGCCGGAAATACGATTTTGTCCAACGTTCCCTCCCGGATAACGGTGGGTTCCGGACGATTAAAATCGTTGCCAATTTTTTTCTGGCTATCCTTAGGCACTGTGAACATTGGGCGCAGATAAAAAAAATGAGAATGCTCTAGCGCCGGAAATACGATTTTTTCCAACGTTCACCCCCCGATAACGGTGGGTTCCGGAAGTTTAAAATCCTTGCCAATTTTTGTTGTGGTTATCCTTTGGCACTGTGAACATTCGGCGCAAATAAAAAAAATGTGAATGTCTCTAGCGAGGGAAATACGATTTTTTCCACCTTTCACCCCCCGATAACGGTGGGTTCCGGAAGTTTAAAATCGTTGCCAATTTTTTTCTGGCTATCCTTAGGCACTGTGAACATTTGGCGAAAATAAAAAAAATGAGAATTTCTCTAGCGCCGGAAATACGATTTTTTGCAACTTTCACCCCCCGATAACGGCGGGTTCCGAACGTTAAACATCGTTGCCAATTTTTTCCTCGCTATCCTTAGGCACTGTGGACATTCTGCGCAAATAAAAAAAATGAGAATGTCTGTAGCGCCAGAAATACGATTTTTTCCAACTTTCACCCCCCGATAACGGTGGGTTCCGGAAGTTTATAATCGTTGCCAATTTTTTCCTGGCTATCCTTAGGCACTGTGAACATTCGGCGCAAATAAAAAAATGAGAATGTCTCTAGCGCCGGAAATACGTTTTTTTCCAACGTTCACCCCCCGATAACGGTGGGTTCCGGAAGTTTAAAATCGTTGCCAATTTATTTATGGCTATCCTTAGGCACTGTGAACATTCTGCGCAAATAAAAAAAACGAGAATGTCTCTAGCGCCGGAAATACGATTTTTTCCACCTTTCACCCCTCGATAACGGTGGGTTCCGGAAGTTTAAAATCGTTGCCAATTATTTTCTCGCTATCCTTTGGCACTGTGAACATTCGGCGCAGATAAAAAAAATGAGAATGTCTCTAGCGCCGGAAATACGATTTTGTCCAACTATCACCCTCCGATAACGGTGGGTTCCGGAAGTTTAAAATCGTTGCCAATTTTTTTCTGGCTATCCTTAGATACTGTGAACATTCTGCGCAAATAAAAATGAGAATGTCTCTAGCGCCGGAAATACGATTTTTTCAAACTTTCATCCCCCGATACCGGTGGGTTCCGGAAGTCTAAAATCGTTGCCAATTTTTTTCTGGTTATACTTAGGCACTGTGAACATTCTGCGCAAATAAAAAAAATGAGAATGTCTCTAGCGCCAGAAATCCGATTTTTTCCAACTTTCACCCCCCGATAACGATGGGTTCCGGAAGTTTAAAATCGTTGCAAATTTTTTTCAGGCTATCCTTAGGCACTGTGAACATTCGACGCAAATAAAAAAAATTAGAATGTCTCTAGCGCCGGAAATACGATTTTTTCCAACGTTCCCCCCCGGATAACGGTGGGTTCCGGACGATTAAAATCGTTGCCAATTATTTTCTGGCAATCCTTAGGCACTGTGAACATTCGGCGCAAATAAAAAAAATGAGAATGTCTCTAGCGCCGGAAATACGATTTTTTCCAACGTTCACCCACCGATAACGTTGGGTTCCGGAAGTTTAAAATCGTTGCCAATTTTTTTATGGCTATCCTTAGGCACTGTGAACATTCTGCACAAATAAAAAAATGAGAATGTCTCTAGCGCCGGAAATACGATTTTTTCCAACTTTCACCCCTCGATAACGGTGGGTTGCGGAAGTTTAAAATCGTTGCCAATTTTTTTCTGGCTATCCTTAGGCACTGTGAACATTCTGCGCAAATAAAAAAAATGATAATGTGTGTAGCGCCGGAAATACGATTTTTTTCAACTTTCACCCCCCGATAACGGTGGGTTCCGGAAGTTTAAAATCGTTGCCAAATTTTTTCTGGCTATCCTCAGCCACTGTGAACATTCTGCGCATATAAAAAAAATGAGAATGTCTCTAGCGCCGGAAATACGATTTTTTCCAACTTTCACCCCCCGATAACGGTGGGTTGCCGAAGTTTAAATCCGTCGCCAATTTTTTTTCTGGCTATCCTTAGGCATTGTGAACAATCGGCGCAAATAAAAGAAATGAGAATGTCTGTAGCGCCGGAAATACGATTTTTTCCAACGTTCACCCCTCGATAACGGTGGGTTCCGGAAGTTTAAAATCGTTGCCGATTATTTTCTGGCTATCCTTTGGCACTGTGAACATTCGGCGCAAATAAAAAAAATGAGAATGTGTCTAGCGCCCGAAATACGATTTTTTTAATCGTTCACCCCCCGATAACGGTGGGTTCCGGAAGTTTAAAATCCTTGCCAATTTTTTTCTGGCTATCCTTAGGCACTGTGAATATTCTGCGCAAATAAAAAGAATGAGAATGTCTGTAGCGCCGAAAATGCGATTTTTTTCAACTTTCACCCCCCGATAACGGTGGTTTCCGGACGTTTAAAATCGTTGCCAATTTTTTTCTGGCTATCCTTAGGCACTGTGAACATTCGGCGCAAATAAAAAAATGAGAATGTCTCTAGCGCCGGAAATACGATTTTTTCCAACGTTCACCCCCCGATAACGGTGGGTTGCGGAAGTTTAAAATCGTTGCCAATTTTTTTTCTGGCTATCCTTAGACACTGTGAACATTCTGCGCAAATAAAAAAAATGAGAATTTTTGTAGCGCCGGAAATACGATTTTTTTCAACTTTCACCCCTCGATAACGGTGGGTTCCGCAATTTTAAAATCGTTGAAAATTTTTTTCTGGCTATCCTTAGGCACTGTGAACCCTCGGCGCAAATAAAAAAAATGAGAATGTCTCTAGCGCCGGAAATACGATTTTGTCCAACGTTCCCTCCCGGATAACGGTGGGTTCCGGACGATTAAAATCGTTGCCAATTTTTTTCTGGCTATCCTTAGGCACTGTGAACATTGGGCGCAGATAAAAAAAATGAGAATGCTCTAGCGCCGGAAATACGATTTTTTCCAACGTTCACCCCCCGATAACGGTGGGTTCCGGAAGTTTAAAATCCTTGCCAATTTTTGTTGTGGTTATCCTTTGGCACTGTGAACATTCGGCGCAAATAAAAAAAATGTGAATGTCTCTAGCGAGGGAAATACGATTTTTTCCACCTTTCACCCCCCGATAACGGTGGGTTCCGGAAGTTTAAAATCGTTGCCAATTTTTTTCTGGCTATCCTTAGGCACTGTGAACATTCGGCGAAAATAAAAAAAATGAGAATTTCTCTAGCGCCGGAAATACGATTTTTTGCAACTTTCACCCCCCGATAACGGCGGGTTCCGAACGGTAAACATCGTTGCCAATTTTTTCCTCGCTATCCTTAGGCACTGCGGACAGTCTGCGCAAATAAAAAAAATGAGAATGTCTGTAGCGCCAGAAATACGATTTTTTCCAACTTTCACCCCCCGATAACGGTGGGTTCCGGAAGTTTATAATCGTTGCCAATTTTTTCCTGGCTATCCTTAGGCACTGTGAACATTCGGCGCAAATAAAAAAATGAGAATGTCTCTAGCGCCGGAAATACGTTTTTTTCCAACGTTCACCCCCCGATAACGGTGGGTTCCGGAAGTTTAAAATCGTTGCCAATTTTTTTATGGCTATCCTTAGGCACTGTAAACATTCTGCGCAAATAAAAAAAACGAGAATGTCTCTAGCGCCGGAAATACGATTTTTTCCACCTTTCACCCCTCGATAACGGTGGGTTCCGGAAGTTTAAAATCGTTGCCAATTATTTTCTCGCTATCCTTTGGCACTGTGAACATTCGGTGCAAATAAAAAAAATGAGAATGTCTCTAGCGCCGGAAATACGATTTTGTCCAACTATCACCCTCCGATAACGGTGGGTTCCGGAAGTTTAAAATCGTTGCCAATTTTTTTCTGGCTATCCTTAGATACTGTGAACATTCTGCGCAAATAAAAATGAGAATGTCTCTAGCGCCGGAAATACGATTTTTTCAAACTTTCATCCCCCGATACCGGTGGGTTCCGGAAGTCTAAAATCGTTGCCAATTTTTTTCTGGTTATACTTAGGCACTGTGAACATTCTGCGCAAATAAAAAAAATGAGAATGTCTCTAGCGCCAGAAATCCGATTTTTTCCAACTTTCACCCCCCGATAACGATGGGTTCCGGAAGTTTAAAATCGTTGCAAATTTTTTTCAGGCTATCCTTAGGCACTGTGAACATTCGACGCAAATAAAAAAAATTAGAATGTCTCTAGCGCCGGAAATACGATTTTTTCCAACGTTCCCCCCCGGATAACGGTGGGTTCCGGACGATTAAAATCGTTGCCAATTATTTTCTGGCAATCCTTAGGCACTGTGAACATTCGGCGCAAATAAAAAAAATGAGAATGTCTCTAGCGCCGGAAATACGATTTTTTTCCAACGTTCACCCACCGATAACGTTGGGTTCCGGAAGTTTAAAATCGTTGCCAATTTTTTTATGGCTATCCTTAGGCACTGTGAACATTCTGCACAAATAAAAAAATGAGAATGTCTCTAGCGCCGGAAATACGATTTTTTCCAACTTTCACCCCTCGATAACGGTGGGTTGCGGAAGTTTAAAATCGTTGCCAATTTTTTTCTGGCTATCCTTAGGCACTGTGAACATTCTGCGCAAATAAAAAAAATGATAATGTGTGTAGCGCCGGAAATACGATTTTTTTCAACTTTCACCCCCCGATAACGGTGGGTTCCGGAAGTTTAAAATCGTTGCCAAATTTTTTCTGGCTATCCTCAGCCACTGTGAACATTCTGCGCATATAAAAAAAATGAGATTGTCTCTAGCGCCGGAAATACGATTTTTTCCAACTTTCACCCGCCGATAACGGTGGGTTGCCGAAGTTTAAATCCGTCGCCAATTTTTTTTCTGGCTATCCTTAGGCATTGTGAACAATCGGCGCAAATAAAAGAAATGAGAATGTCTGTAGCGCCGGAAATACGATTTTTTCCAACGTTCACCCCTCGATAACGGTGGGTTCCGGAAGTTTAAAATCGTTGCCGATTATTTTCTGGCTATCCTTTGGCACTGTGAACATTCGGCGCAAATAAAAAAAATGAGAATGTGTCTAGCGCCCGAAATACGATTTTTTTAATCGTTCACCCCCCGATAACGGTGGGTTCCGGAAGTTTAAAATCCTTGCCAATTTTTTTCTGGCTATCCTTAGGCACTGTGAATATTCTGCGCAAATAAAAAGAATGAGAATGTCTGTAGCGCCGAAAATGCGATTTTTTTCAACTTTCACCCCCCGATAACGGTGGTTTCCGGACGTTTAAAATCGTTGCCAATTTTTTTCTGGCTATCCTTAGGCACTGTGAACATTCGGCGCAAATAAAAAAATGAGAATGTCTCTAGCGCCGGAAATACGATTTTTTCCAACGTTCACCCCCCGATAACGGTGGGTTGCGGAAGTTTAAAATCGTTGCCAATTTTTTTTCTGGCTATCCTTAGACACTGTGAACATTCTGCGCAAATAAAAAAAATGAGAATTTTTGTAGCGCCGGAAATACGATTTTTTTCAACTTTCACCCCTCGATAACGGTGGGTTCCGCAATTTTAAAATCGTTGAAAATTTTTTTCTGGCTATCCTTAGGCACTGTGAACATTCGGCGCAAATAAAAAAAATGAGAATGTCTCTAGCGCCGGAAATACGATTTTGTCCAACGTCCCCTCCCGGATAACGGTGGGTTCCGGACGATTAAAATCGTTGCCAATTTTTTTCTGGCTATCCTTAGGCACTGTGAACATTGGGCGCAGATAAAAAAAATGAGAATGCTCTAGCGCCGGAAATACGATTTTTTCCAACGTTCACCCCCCGATAACGGTGGGTTCCGGAAGTTTAAAATCCTTGCCAATTTTTGTTGTGGTTATCCTTTGGCACTGTGAACATTCGGCGCAAATAAAAAAAATGTGAATGTCTCTAGCGAGGGAAATACGATTTTTTCCACCTTTCACCCCCCGATAACGGTGGGTTCCGGAAGTTTAAAATCGTTGCCAATTTTTTTCTGGCTATCCTTAGGCACTGTGAACATTTGGCGAAAATAAAAAAAATGAGAATTTCTCTAGCGCCGGAAATACGATTTTTTGCAACTTTCACCCCCCGATAACGGCGGGTTCCGAACGTTAAACATCATTGCCAATTTTTTCCTCGCTATCCTTAGGCACTGCGGACAGTCTGCGCAAATAAAAAAAATGAGAATGGCTGTAGCGCCAGAAATACGATTTTTTCCAACTTTCACCCCCCGATAACGGTGGGTTCCGGAAGTTTATAATCGTTGCCAATTTTTTCCTGGCTATCCTTAGGCACTGTGAACATTCGGCGCAAATAAAAAAATGAGAATGTCTCTAGCGCCGGAAATACGTTTTTTTCCAACGTTCACCCCCCGATAACGGTGGGTTCCGGAAGTTTAAAATCGTTGCCAATTTTTTTATGGCTATCCTTAGGCACTGTGAACATTCTGCGCAAATAAAAAAAACGAGAATGTCTCTAGCGCCGGAAATACGATTTTTTCCACCTTTCACCCCTCGATAACGGTGGGTTCCGGAAGTTTAAAATCGTTGCCAATTATTTTCTCGCTATCCTTTGGCACTGTGAACATTCGGTGCAAATAAAAAAAATGAGAATGTCTCTAGCGCCGGAAATACGATTTTGTCCAACTATCACCCTCCGATAACGGTGGGTTCCGGAAGTTTAAAATCGTTGCCAATTTTTTTCTGGCTATCCTTAGATACTGTGAACATTCTGCGCAAATAAACATGAGAATGTCTCTAGCGCCGGAAATACGATTTTTTCAAACTTTCATCCCCCGATACCGGTGCGTTCCGGAAGTCTAAAATCGTTGCCAATTTTTTTCTGGTTATACTTAGGCACTGTGAAAATTCTGCGCAAATAAAAAAAATGAGAATGTCTCTAGCGCCAGAAATCCGATTTTTTCCAACTTTCACCCCCCCGATAACGATGGGTTCCGGAAGTTTAAAATCGTTGCAAATTTTATTCAGGCTATCCTTAGGCACTGTGAACATTCGACGCAAATAAAAAAAATTAGAATGTCTCTAGCGCCGGAAATACGATTTTTTCCAACGTTCCCCCCGGATAACGGTGGGTTCCGGACGATTAAAATCGTTGCCAATTATTTTCTGGCAATCCTTAGGCACTGTGAACATTCGGCGCAAATAAAAAAAATGAGAATGTCTCTAGCGCCGGAAATACGATTTTTTCCAACGTTCCCCCCGGATAACGGTGGGTTCCGGACGATTAAAATCGTTGCCAATTTTTTTCTGGCTATCCTTAGGTACTGTGAACATTCTGAGCAAAATAAAAAAAATGAGAATTTCTGTAGCGCCGGAAATACGATTTTTTTCAACTTTCACCCCTCGATAACGGTGGGATCCGCAATTTTAAAATCGTTGAAAATTTTTTTCTGGCTATCCTTAGGCACTGTGAACATTCGGCGCAAATAAAAAAAATGAGAATGTCTCTAGCGCCGGAAATACGATTTTGTGCAACGTTCCCTCCCGGATAACGGTGGGTTCCGGACGATTAAAATCGTTGCCAATTTTTTTCTGGCTATCCTTAGGCACTGTGAACATTCGGCGCAGATAAAAAAAATGAGAATGCTCTAGCGCCGGAAATACGATTTTTTCCATCGTTCACCCCCCGATAACGTGGGTTCCGGAAGTTTAAAATCGGTGCCAATTTTTTTATGGCTATCCTTAGGCACTGTGAACATTCTGCGCAAATAAAAAAAACGAGAATGTCTCTAGCGCCGGAAGTACGATTTTTTCCAACTTTCACCCCTCGATAACGGTGGGTTCCGGAAGTTTAAAATCGTTGCCAATTTGTTTACGGCTATCCATAGGCACTGTGAACATTCTGCGCAAATAAAAAAATGAGAATGTCTCAAGCGCCGGAAATACGATTTTTTCCAACGTTCGCCCCCCGATAACGGGGGGTTCCGGAAGTTTAAAATCGTTGCCAATTTTTTTCTGGCTATCCTTAGATACTGTGAACATTCTGCGCAAATAAAAATGAGAATGTCTCTAGCGCCGGAAATACGATTTTTTCAAACTTTCATCCCCCGATACCGGTGGGTTCCGGAAGTCTAAAATCGTTGCCAATTTTTTTCTGGTTATACTTAGGCACTGTGAACATTCTGCGCAAATAAAAAAAATGAGAATGTCTCTAGCGCCAGAAATCCGATTTTTTCCAACTTTCACCCCCCGATAACGATGGGTTCCGGAAGTTTAAAATCGTTGCAAATTTTTTTCAGGCTATCCTTAGGCACTGTGAACATTCGACGCAAATAAAAAAAATTAGAATGTCTCTAGCGCCGGAAATACGATTTTTTCCAACGTTCCCCCCCGGATAACGGTGGGTTCCGGACGATTAAAATCGTTGCAAATTTTTTTCTGGCTATTCTTAGGCACTGTGAACATTCGGCGAAAATAAAAAAATGAGAATGTCTCTAGCGCCGGAAATACGATTTTTTGCAACGTTCACCCCCCGATAACGGTGGGTTCCGGACGTTAAAAATCGTAGCCAATTTTTTCCTCGCTATCCTTAGGCACTGTGGACATTCTGCGCAAATAAAAAAAACGAGAATGTCTCTAGCGCCGGAAATACGATTTTTTCCAACTATCACCCTCCGATAACGGTGGGTTCCGGAAGTTTAAAATCGTTGCCAATTTTTTTCTGCCTATCCTTAGATACTGTGAACATTCTGCGCAAATAAAAATGAGAATGTCTCTAGCGCCGGAAATACGATTTTTTCCAACTTTCATCCCCCGATACCGGTGGGCTCCGGAAGTTTAAAATCGTTGCCAATTTTCTGGCTTTTTTTTCTGGCTATCCTTAGGCACTGAGAACATTCTGCGCAAATAAAAAAAATGAGAATGTCCGTAACGCCGGAAATACAATTTTTTTCAACATTCACCCCCCGATAACGGTGGGTTCCAGAAGTTTAAAAACCTTGCCAATTTTTTTCTTGTTATACTTAGGCACTGTGAACATTCTGCGCAAATAAAAAAATGAGAATGTCTCTAGCCCCAGAAATCCGATTTTTTCCAACTTTCACCCCCCGATAACGGTGGGTTCCGGAAGTTTAAAATGGTTGCCAATTATTTTCTGGCTATTCTGAGGCATTGTGAACATTCGGAGCAAATAAAAAAAATGAGAATGTCTCTAGAGCTGGAAATACGATTTTTTCCATCTTTCACCCCCCGAAAACGGTGGGTTCCGGAAGTTAAAAATCGTTGCCAATTTTTTTCGTGGTTATCCTTTGGCACTGTGAACATTCGGCGCAAATAAAAAAAATGTGAATGTCTCTAGCGAGGGAAATACGATTTTTTCCACCTTTCACCCCCCGATAACGGTGGGTTCCGGAAGTTTAAAATCGTTGCAAATTTTTTTCTGGCTATCCTTAGGCACTGTGAACATTCGGCGAAAATAAAAAAAATGAGAATTTCTCTAGCGCCGGAAATACGATTTTTTGCAACTTTCACCCCCCGATAACGGCGGGTTCCGAACGTTAAACATCGTTGCCAATTTTTTCCTCGCTATCCTTGGGCACTGTGGACATTCGGCGCAAATAAAAAAAATGAGAATGTCTGTAGCGCCGGAAATACGATTTTTTCCAACTTTCACCCCCCCGATAACGGTGGGTTCCGGAAGTTTATAATCGTTACTAATTTTTTCCTGGCTATCCTTAGGAACTGTGGACATTCGGCGCAAATAAAAAAAACGAGAATGTCTCTAGCGCCGGAAATACGATTTTTTCCAACGTTCACCCCCCGATAACGGTGGGTTCCTGAAGTTTAAAATCGTTGCCAATTTTTTTATAGCTATCCTTCGGCACTGTGAACATTCTGCGCAAATAAAAAAAACGAGAATGTCTCTAGCGCCGGTAATACGATTTTTTCCACCTTTCACCCCTCGATAACGGTGGGTTCCGGAAGTTTAAAATCGTTGCCAATTATTTTCTCGCTATCCTTTGGCACTCTGAACTTTCGGCGCAAATAAAAAAAATGAGAATGTCTCTAGCGCCGGAAATACGATTTTTTCCAACTATCACCCTCCGATAACGGTGGGTTCCGGAAGTTTAAAATCGTTGCCAATTTTTTTCTGGCTATCCTTAGATACTGTGAACATTCTGGGCAAATAAAAATGAGAATGTCTCTAGCGCCGGAAATACGATTTTTTCAAACTTTCATCCCCCGATACCGGTGGGTTCCGGAACTTTAAAATCGTTGCCAATTTTTTTCTGGTTATACTTAGGCACTGTGAACATTCTGCGCAAATAAAAAAAATGAGAATGTCTCTAGCGCCAGAAATCCGATTTTTTCCAACTTTCACCCCCCGATAACGACGGGTTCCGGAAGTTTAAAATCGTTGCAAATTTTTTTCAGGCTATCCTTAGGCACTGTGAACATTCGGCGCAAATAAAAAAAATTAGATTGTCTCTAGCGCCGTAAATACGATTTTTTCCAACGTTCCCCCCCGGATAACGGTGGCTTCCGGACGATTAAAATCGTTGCCAATTATTTTCTGGCAATCCTTAGGCACTGTGAACATGCGGCGCAAATAAAAAAAATGAGAACGTCTGTAGCGCCGGAAATACGTTTTTTTCCAACTTTCATCCCCCGATAACGGTGGGTTGCGGAAGTTTAAAATCGTTGCCAATTTTTTTCTGGCTATCCTTAGGCACTGTGAACATTCTGCGCAAATAAAAAAAATGATAATGTGTGTAGCGCCGGAAATACGATTTTTTTATACTTTCACCCCCCGATAACGGTGGGTTCCGGAAGTTTAAAATCGTTGCGAAATTTTTTCTGGCTATCCTTATCCACTGTGAACATTCTGCGCATATAATAAAAATGAGAATGTCTCTACCGCCGGAAATACGATTTTTTCCAACTTTCACCCCCCGATAACGGTGGGTTGCCGAAGTTTAAAATCGTTGCCAATTTTTTTTCTGGCTATCCTTAGGCATTGTGAACATTCGGCGCAAATAAAAGAAATGAGAATGTCTGTAGCGCCGGAAATACGATTTTTTCCAACGTTCACCCCTCGATAACGGTGGGTTCCGGAAGTTTAAAATCGTTGCCGATTATTTTCTGGCTATCCTTTGCAACTGTGAACATTCGGCGCAAATAAAAAAAATGAGAATGTGTCTAGCGCCGGAAATACGATTTTTTTCATAGTTCACCCCCCGATAACGGTGGGTTCCGGAAGTTTAAAATCCTTGCCAATTTTTTTCTGGCTATCCTTAGGCACTGTGAATATTCTGTGCAAATAAAAAGAATGAGAATGTCTGTAGCGCCGAAAATGCGATTTTTTTCAACGTTCACCCCCCGATAACGGTGGGTTCCGGACGTTTAAAATCGTTGCCAATTTTTTTCTGGCTATCCTTAGGCACTGTGAACATTCGGCGCAAATAAAAAAAATGAGAATGTCTCTAGCGCCGGAAATACGATTTTTTCCAACGTTCACCCCCCGATAACGGTGGGTTGCGGAAGTTTAAAATCGTTGCTAATTTTTTTTCTGGCTATCCTTAGACACTGTGAACATTCTGCGCAAATAAAAAAAATGAGAATTTCTGTAGCGCCGGAAATACGATTTTTTTCAACTTTCACCCCTCGATAACGGTGGGTTCCGGAATTTTAAAATCGTTGCAAATTTTTTCCTGGCTATCCTTAGGCACTGTGAAGATTCTGCGCAAATAAAAAAATGAGCACGTCTCTAGCGCCGGAAATACGATTTTTTCCAACGTTCACCCCCCGGTGACGGTGGGTTCCGGAAGTTTAAAATGGTTGCAAATTTTTTTCTGGCTATCCTTAGGCACTGTGAACATTCGGCGCAAATAAAAAAATTGAGAATGTCTCTAGCGCCGGAAATACGATTTTGTCCAACGTTCCCTCCCGGATAACGGTGGGTTCCGGACGATTGAAATCGTTGCCAATTTTTTTCTGGCTATCCTTAGGCACTGTGAACATTCGGCGCAGATAAACAAAATGAGAATGCTCTAGCGCCGGAAATACGATTTTTTCCAACGTTCACCCCCCGATAACGTGGGTTCCGGAAGTTTCAAATCGGTGCCAATTTTTTTATGGCTATTCTTAGGCACTGTGCACATTTTACGCAAATAAAAAAAATGAGAATGTCTCTAGCGCCGGAAATACGATTTTCCTCCAACTTTCACCGCTCGATAACGGTAGGTTCCGGAAGTTTAAAATCGTTGCCAATTATTTTCTGGCTATCCTTAGGCATTGTGAACATTCAGCGCAAATAAAAAAAATGAGAATGTCTCTAGCGCCGGAAATACGATTTGTTCCAACCTTCACCCCCCGATAACGGTGGGTTCCGGAAGGTAAAAATCGTTGCCAATTTTTTCGTGGTTATCCTTAGGCACTGTGAACATTCTGCGCAAATAAAAAAATGAGAATGTCTCTAGCGCCGGAAATACGATTTTTTCCAACTTTCCCCCCTCGATAAAGGTGCGTTCCGGAAGTTTAAAATCGTTGCCAATTATTGTCTGGCTATCCTTTGGCACTGTGAACATTCGGCGCAAATTTAAAAAATGGGAATGTCTCTAGCGCCGGAAATACGATATCTTCCAACTTTCACCCCCCGATAACGGTGGGTTCCGGAACTTAAAAATCGTTGCCAATTTTTTCGTGGTTATCCTTAGGCACTGTGAACACTCTGCGCAAATAAAAAATGAGAATCTCTCCAGCGCCGGAAATACGATTTTTTCCAACGTTCACCCCTCGATAACGGTGGGTTCCGGAAGTTTAAAATCGTTGCCAATTTTCTCCTGGCTATCCTTAGGCACTCTGAACATTCTGCGCAAATAAAAAAAAATGAGAATGTCCGTAGCGCCGGAAATACGATTTTTTCCAACTTTCATCCCCCGATAACGGTGGGTTCCGGAAGTTTAAAATCGTTGCCAATTTTCTGGCTTTTTTTCTGGCTATCCTTAGGCACTGAGAACGTTCTGCGCAAATAAAAAAAATGAGAATGTCTGTAGCGCCGGAAATACGATTTTTTTCAACGTTCACCCCCCGATAACGGTGGGTTCCGGAAGTTTAAAATCCTTGCCAATTTTTTGCTGGCTATCCTTAGGCACTGTGAACATTCGGCGGAAATAAAAAAAATGAGAATGTCTCTAGCGCCGGAAATACGATTTTTTCCAACGTTCCCCACCGGATAACGGTGGGTTCCGGACGATTAAAATCGTTGCCAATTTTTTTCTGGCTATCCTTAGGCACTGTGAATATTCGGCGCAGATAAAAAAAATGAGAATGTCTCTAGCGCCGGAAATACGATTTTTTCCACCGTTCACCCAGCGATAACGTGGGTTCCGGAAGTTTACAAATCGTTCCCAATTTTTTCTTGGTTATCCTTAGGCACTGGGAACATTCTGCGCAAATAAAAAAAATGAGAATGTCTCAAGCACCGGAAATACGATTTTTTCCAACGTTCACCCCCCGATAACGGTGGGTTCCGGAAGTTTAAAATCGTTGCCAATTTTTTTATGGCTATCCTTAGGCACTGTGAACATTCTGCGCAAATAAAAAAATGAGAATGTCTCTAGCGCCGGAAATACGATTTTTTCCACGTTTCACCCCCCGATAACGGTGGGTGCCGGAAGTTTAAAATCCTTGCCAATTTTTTTCTGCCTATCCTTAGATACTGTGAACATTCTGCGCAAATAAAAAAAATGAGAATGTCTCTAGCGCCGGAAATACGATTTTTTCCAACGTTCCCCACCGGATAACGGTGGGTTCCGGACGATTAAAATCGTTGCCAATTTTTTTCTGGCTATCCTTAGGCACTGTGAATATTCGGCGCAAATAAAAAAAATGAGAATGTCTCTAGCGCCGGAAATACGATTTTCCTCCAACTTTCACCGCTCGATAACGGTAGGTTCCGGAAGTTTAACATCGTTGCCAATTATTTTCTGGCTATCCTTAGGCATTGTGAACATTCAGCGCAAATAAAAAAAATGAGAATGTCTCTAGCGCCGGAAATACGATTTTTTCCAACCTTCACCCCCCGATAACGGTGGGTTCCGGAAGGTAAAAATCGTTGCCAATTTTTTCGTGGTTATCCTTAGGCACTGTGAACATTCTGCGCAAATAAAAAAATGAGAATGTCTCTAGCGCCGGAAATACGATTTTTTCCGACTTTCCCCCCACGATAAAGGTGGGTTCCGGAAGTTTAAAATCGTTGCCAATTATTGTCTGGCTATCCTTTGGCACTGTGAACATTCGGCGCAAATTTAAAAAATGGGAATGTCTCTAGCGCCGGAAATACGATATCTTCCAACTTTCACCCCCCGATAACGGTGGGTTCCGGAACTTAAAAATCGTTGCCAATTTTTTCGTGGTTATCCTTAGGCACTGTGAACACTCTGCGCAAATAAAAAATGAGAATCTCTCCAGCGCCGGAAATACGATTTTTTCCAACGTTCACCCCTCGATAACGGTGGGTTCCGGAAGTTTGAAATCGTTGCCAATTTTCTCCTGGCTATCCTTAGGCACTGTGAACATTCTGCGCAAATAAAAAAAAATGAGAATGTCCGTAGCGCCGGAAATAGGATTTTTTCCAACTTTCATCCCCCGATAACGGTGGGTTCCGGAAGTTTAAAATCGTTGCCAATTTTCTGGCTTTTTTTCTGGCTATCCTTAGGCACTGAGAACATTCTGCGCAAATAAAAAAAATGAGAATGTCTGTAGCGCCGGAAATACGATTTTTTTCAACGTTCACCCCCCGATAACGGTGGGTTCGGGAAGTTTAAAATCCTTGCCAATTTTTTGCTGGCTATCCTTAGGCACTGTGAACATTCGGCGGAAATAAAAAAAATGAGAATGTCTCTAGCGCCGGAAATACGATTTTTTCCAACGTTCCCCACCGGAAACGGTGGGTTCCGGACGATTAAAATCGTTGCCAATTTTTTTCTGGCTATCCTTAGGCACTGTGAATATTCGGCGCAGATAAAAAAAATGAGAATGTCTCTAGCGCCGGAAATACGATTTTTTCCAACGTTCACCCAGCGATAACGTGGGTTCCGGAAGTTTACAAATCGTTCCCAATTTTTTCTTGGTTATCCTTAGGCACTGGGAACATTCTGCGCAAATAAAAAAATGAGAATGTCTCTAGCGCCGGAAATACCATTTTTTCCAACGTTCATCCCCCGATAACGGTGGGTTCCGGAAGTTCAAAATCGTTGCCAGTTTTTTCGTGGTTATCCTTAGGCACTGTGAACATTCTGCGCAAATAAAAAAATGAGAATGTCTCAAGCGCCGGAAATACGATTTTTTCCAACGTTCACCCCCCGATAACGGTGGGTTCCGGAAGTTTAAAATCGTTGCCAATTTTTTTATGGCTATCCTTAGGCACTGTGACCATTCTGCGCAAATAAAAAAATGAGAATGTCTCAAGCGCCGGAAATACGATTTTTTCCACGTTTCACCCCCGATAACGGTGGGTTCCGGAAGTTTAAAATCGTTGCCAATTTTTTTCTGCCTATCCTTAGATACTGTGAACATTCTGCGCAAATAAAAATGAGAATGTCTCTAGCGCCGGAAATACGATTTTTTCCAACTTTCATGCCCCGATATCAGTGGGTTCCGGAAGTTTAAAATCGTTGCCAATTTTCTGGCTTATGTTTTCTGGCTATCCTTAGGCACTGAGAACATTCTGCGCAATTAAAAAAAATGAGATTGTCCGTAGCGCCGGAAGTACGATTTTTTTCAACATTCACCGCCCGATAACGGTGGGTTCCAGACGTTTAAAATCGTTGCCAATTTTTTTCTGGTTATACTTAGGCACTGTGAACATCCTGCGCAAATAAAAAAAATGAGAATGTCTCTAGCGCCGGAAATACGATTTTTTCCAAATTTCACCCCTCGATAACGGTGGGTTCCGGAAGTTTAAAATCGTTGCCAATTATTTCCTCGCTATCCTTAGGCACTGTGAACATTCTGCGCAAATAAAAAAAACGAGAATATCTGTAGCGCCGGAAATACGATTTTTTTCAACATTCACCCCCCGATAACGGTGGGTTCCAGAAGTTTAAAATCCTTGCCAATTTTTTTCAGGTTATACTTAGGCACTGTGAACATTCTGCGCAAAATAAAAAAAATGAGAATGTCTCTAGCCCCAGAAATCCGATTTTTTCCAACTTTCACCCCCCGATAACGGTGGGTTCCGGAAGTTTAAAATCGTTGCCAATTTTTTCCTGGCTATCCTTAGGCACTGTGGACATTCTACGCAAATAAAAAAAATGAGAATGTCTGTAGTGCCGGAAATACGATTTTTTCCAACGTTCACCCCCCGATAACGGTGGGTTCCGGAAGTTTAAAATCGTAGCCAATTTTTTCCGGGCTATCCTTAGGCACTGCGAACATTCGGCGCAAATAAAAAAAATGAGAATGTCTGTCGCGCCGGAAATACGATTTTTTTCAACGTTCACGCCCCGATAACGGTGGGTTCCGGAAGATTAAAATCGTTGCCAATTTTTTTATGGCTATCCTTAGGCACTGTGAACATTCTGCGCAAATAAAAAAAATGAGAATGTCTCTAGCGCCAGAAATCCGATTTTTTCCAACATTCACGCCCCGATAACGGTGGGTTCCTGAAGTTTAAAATGCTAGCCAATTTTTTTCTGGCTATCCTTACGCACTGTGAACATTCTGCGCAAATAAAAAAAAAGAGAATGTCTCTAGCGCCGGAAATACGATTTTTTCCAACTTTCACCCCCCGATAACGGTGGGTTCCGGAAGTTTAAAATCCTAGCCAATTTTTTGCTGGCTATCCTTACGCACTGTGAACATTCTGCGCAAATAAAAAAAAATGAGAACGTCTCTAGCGCCGGAAATGCGATTTTTTCCAACTTTCACCCCCCGATAACGGTGGGTTCCGGAAGTTTAAAATCGTTGCCAAATTTTTTCTGGCTATCCTTAGGCACTTTGAACATTCTGCGCAAATAAAAAAAATGAGAATGTCTCTAGCGCCGGAAATACGATTTTTTCCAACCTTCACCCCCCGATAACGGTGGGTTCCGGAAGGTAAAAATCGTTGCCAATTTTTTCGTGGTTATCCTTAGGCACTGTGAACATTCTGCGCAAATAAAAAAATGAGAATGTCTCTAGCGCCGGACATACGATTTTTTCCAACTTTCCCCCCACGATAAAGGTGGGTTCCGGAAGTTTAAAATCGTTGCCAATTATTGTCTGGCTATCCTTTGGCACTGTGAACATTCGGCGCAAATTTAAAAAATGGGAATGTCTCTAGCGCCGGAAATACGATATCTTCCAACTTTCACCCCCCGATAACGGTGGGTTCCGGAACTTAAAAATCGTTGCCAATTTTTTCGTGGTTATCCTTAGGCACTGTGAACACTCTGCGCAAATAAAAAATGAGAATCTCTCCAGCGCCGGAAATACGATTTTTTCCAACGTTCACCCCTCGATAACGGTGGGTTCCGGAAGTTTGAAATCGTTGCCAATTTTCTCCTGGCTATCCTTAGGCACTGTGAACATTCTGCGCAAATAAAAAAAAATGAGAATGTCCGTAGCGCCGGAAATAGGATTTTTTCCAACTTTCATCCCCCGATAACGGTGGGTTCCGGAAGTTTAAAATCGTTGCCAATTTTCTGGCTTTTTTTCTGGCTATCCTTAGGCACTGAGAACATTCTGCGCAAATAAAAAAAATGAGAATGTCTGTAGCGCCGGAAATACGATTTTTTTCAACGTTCACCCCCCGATAACGGTGGGTTCGGGAAGTTTAAAATCCTTGCCAATTTTTTGCTGGCTATCCTTAGGCACTGTGAACATTCGGCGGAAATAAAAAAAATGAGAATGTCTCTAGCGCCGGAAATACGATTTTTTCCAACGTTCCCCACCGGAAACGGTGGGTTCCGGACGATTAAAATCGTTGCCAATTTTTTTCTGGCTATCCTTAGGCACTGTGAATATTCGGCGCAGATAAAAAAAATGAGAATGTCTCTAGCGCCGGAAATACGATTTTTTCCAACGTTCACCCAGCGATAACGTGGGTTCCGGAAGTTTACAAATCGTTCCCAATTTTTTCTTGGTTATCCTTAGGCACTGGGAACATTCTGCGCAAATAAAAAAATGAGAATGTCTCTAGCGCCGGAAATACCATTTTTTCCAACGTTCATCCCCCGATAACGGTGGGTTCCGGAAGTTCAAAATCGTTGCCAGTTTTTTCGTGGTTATCCTTAGGCACTGTGAACATTCTGCGCAAATAAAAAAATGAGAATGTCTCAAGCGCCGGAAATACGATTTTTTCCAACGTTCACCCCCCGATAACGGTGGGTTCCGGAAGTTTAAAATCGTTGCCAATTTTTTTATGGCTATCCTTAGGCACTGTGACCATTCTGCGCAAATAAAAAAATGAGAATGTCTCAAGCGCCGGAAATACGATTTTTTCCACGTTTCACCCCCGATAACGGTGGGTTCCGGAAGTTTAAAATCGTTGCCAATTTTTTTCTGCCTATCCTTAGATACTGTGAACATTCTGCGCAAATAAAAATGAGAATGTCTCTAGCGCCGGAAATACGATTTTTTCCAACTTTCATGCCCCGATATCAGTGGGTTCCGGAAGTTTAAAATCGTTGCCAATTTTCTGGCTTATGTTTTCTGGCTATCCTTAGGCACTGAGAACATTCTGCGCAATTAAAAAAAATGAGATTGTCCGTAGCGCCGGAAGTACGATTTTTTTCAACATTCACCGCCCGATAACGGTGGGTTCCAGACGTTTAAAATCGTTGCCAATTTTTTTCTGGTTATACTTAGGCACTGTGAACATTCTGCGCAAATAAAAAAAATGAGAATGTCTCTAGCGCCGGAAATACGATTTTTTCCAAATTTCACCCCTCGATAACGGTGGGTTCCGGAAGTTTAAAATCGTTGCCAATTATTTCCTCGCTATCCTTAGGCACTGTGAACATTCTGCGCAAATAAAAAAAACGAGAATATCTGTAGCGCCGGAAATACGATTTTTTTCAACATTCACCCCCCGATAACGGTGGGTTCCAGAAGTTTAAAATCCTTGCCAATTTTTTTCAGGTTATACTTAGGCACTGTGAACATTCTGCGCAAAATAAAAAAAATGAGAATGTCTCTAGCCCCAGAAATCCGATTTTTTCCAACTTTCACCCCCCGATAACGGTGGGTTCCGGAAGTTTAAAATCGTTGCCAATTTTTTCCTGGCTATCCTTAGGCACTGTCGACATTCTACGCAAATAAAAAAAATGAGAATGTCTGTAGTGCCGGAAATACGATTTTTTCCAACGTTCACCCCCCGATAACGGTGGGTTCCGGAAGTTTAAAATCGTAGCCAATTTTTTCCGGGCTATCCTTAGGCACTGCGAACATTCGGCGCAAATAAAAAAAATGAGAATGTCTGTCGCGCCGGAAATACGATTTTTTTCAACGTTCACGCCCCGATAACGGTGGGTTCCGGAAGATTAAAATCGTTGCCAATTTTTTTATGGCTATCCTTAGGCACTGTGAACATTCTGCGCAAATAAAAAAAATGAGAATGTCTCTAGCGCCAGAAATCCGATTTTTTCCAACTTTCACGCCCCGATAACGGTGGGTTCCTGAAGTTTAAAATGCTAGCCAATTTTTTTCTGGCTATCCTTACGCACTGTGAACATTCTGCGCAAATAAAAAAAAAGAGAATGTCTCTAGCGCCGGAAATACGATTTTTTCCAACTTTCACCCCCCGATAACGGTGGGTTCCGGAAGTTTAAAATCCTAGCCAATTTTTTGCTGGCTATCCTTACGCACTGTGAACATTCTGCGCAAATAAAAAAAAATGAGAACGTCTCTAGCGCCGGAAATGCGATTTTTTCCAACTTTCACCCCCCGATAACGGTGGGTTCCGGAAGTTTAAAATCGTTGCCAAATTTTTTCTGGCTATCCTTAGGCACTTTGAACATTCTGCGCAAATAAAAAAAATGAGAATGTCTCTAGCGCCGGAAATACGATTTTTTCCAACCTTCACCCCCCGATAACGGTGGGTTCCGGAAGGTAAAAATCGTTGCCAATTTTTTCGTGGTTATCCTTAGGCACTGTGAACATTCTGCGCAAATAAAAAAATGAGAATGTCTCTAGCGCCGGACATACGATTTTTTCCAACTTTCCCCCCACGATAAAGGTGGGTTCCGGAAGTTTAAAATCGTTGCCAATTATTGTCTGGCTATCCTTTGGCACTGTGAACATTCGGCGCAAATTTAAAAAATGGGAATGTCTCTAGCGCCGGAAATACGATATCTTCCAACTTTCACCCCCCGATAACGGTGGGTTCCGGAACTTAAAAATCGTTGCCAATTTTTTCGTGGTTATCCTTAGGCACTGTGAACACTCTGCGCAAATAAAAAATGAGAATCTCTCCAGCGCCGGAAATACGATTTTTTCCAACGTTCACCCCTCGATAACGGTGGGTTCCGGAAGTTTGAAATCGTTGCCAATTTTCTCCTGGCTATCCTTAGGCACTGTGAACATTCTGCGCAAATAAAAAAAAATGAGAATGTCCGTAGCGCCGGAAATAGGATTTTTTCCAACTTTCATCCCCCGATAACGGTGGGTTCCGGAAGTTTAAAATCGTTGCCAATTTTCTGGCTTTTTTTCTGGCTATCCTTAGGCACTGAGAACATTCTGCGCAAATAAAAAAAATGAGAATGTCTGTAGCGCCGGAAATACGATTTTTTTCAACGTTCACCCCCCGATAACGGTGGGTTCGGGAAGTTTAAAATCCTTGCCAATTTTTTGCTGGCTATCCTTAGGCACTGTGAACATTCGGCGGAAATAAAAAAAATGAGAATGTCTCTAGCGCCGGAAATACGATTTTTTCCAACGTTCCCCACCGGAAACGGTGGGTTCCGGACGATTAAAATCGTTGCCAATTTTTTTTTGGCTATCCTTAGGCACTGTGAATATTCGGCGCAGATAAAAAAAATGAGAATGTCTCTAGCGCCGGAAATACGATTTTTTCCAACGTTCACCCAGCGATAACGTGGGTTCCGGAAGTTTACAAATCGTTCCCAATTTTTTCTTGGTTATCCTTAGGCACTGGGAACATTCTGCGCAAATAAAAAAATGAGAATGTCTCTAGCGCCGGAAATACCATTTTTTCCAACGTTCATCCCCCGATAACGGTGGGTTCCGGAAGTTCAAAATCGTTGCCAGTTTTTTCGTGGTTATCCTTAGGCACTGTGAACATTCTGCGCAAATAAAAAAATGAGAATGTCTCAAGCGCCGGAAATACGATTTTTTCCAACGTTCACCCCCCGATAACGGTGGGTTCCGGAAGTTTAAAATCGTTGCCAATTTTTTTATGGCTATCCTTAGGCACTGTGACCATTCTGCGCAAATAAAAAAATGAGAATGTCTCAAGCGCCGGAAATACGATTTTTTCCACGTTTCACCCCCGATAACGGTGGGTTCCGGAAGTTTAAAATCGTTGCCAATTTTTTTCTGCCTATCCTTAGATACTGTGAACATTCTGCGCAAATAAAAATGAGAATGTCTCTAGCGCCGGAAATACGATTTTTTCCAACTTTCATGCCCCGATATCAGTGGGTTCCGGAAGTTTAAAATCGTTGCCAATTTCCTGGCTTATGTTTTCTGGCTATCCTTAGGCACTGAGAACATTCTGCGCAATTAAAAAAAATGAGAATGTCCGTAGCGCCGGAAGTACGTTTTTTTCAACATTCACCGCCCGATAACGGTGGGTTCCAGACGTTTAAAATCGTTGCCAATTTTTTTCTGGTTATACTTAGGCACTGTGAACATTCTGCGCAAATAAAAAAAATGAGAATGTCTCTAGCGCCGGAAATACGATTTTTTCCAAATTTCACCCCTCGATAACGGTGGGTTCCGGAAGTTTAAAATCGTTGCCAATTATTTCCTCGCTATCCTTAGGCACTGTGAACATTCTGCGCAAATAAAAAAAACGAGAATATCTGTAGCGCCGGAAATACGATTTTTTTCAACATTCACCCCCCGATAACGGTGGGTTCCAGAAGTTTAAAATCCTTGCCAATTTTTTTCAGGTTATACTTAGGCACTGTGAACATTCTGCGCAAAATAAAAAAAATGAGAATGTCTCTAGCCCCAGAAATCCGATTTTTTCCAACTTTCACCCCCCGATAACGGTGGGTTCCGGAAGTTTAAAATCGTTGCCAATTTTTTCCTGGCTATCCTTAGGCACTGTGGACATTCTACGCAAATAAAAAAAATGAGAATGTCTGTAGTGCCGGAAATACGATTTTTTCCAACGTTCACCCCCCGATAACGGTGGGTTCCGGAAGTTTAAAATCGTAGCCAATTTTTTCCGGGCTATCCTTAGGCACTGCGAACATTCCGCGCAAATAAAAAAAATGAGAATGTCTGTAGCGCCGGAAATACGATTTTTTTCAACGTTCACGCCCCGATAACGGTGGGTTCCGGAAGATTAAAATCGTTGCCAATTTTTTTATGGCTATCCTTAGGCACTGTGAACATTCTGCGCAAATAAAAAAAATGAGAATGTCTCTAGCGCCAGAAATCCGATTTTTTCCAACTTTCACCCCCCGATAACGGTGGGTTCCTGAAGTTTAAAATGCTAGCCAATTTTTTTCTGGCTATCCTTACGCACTGTGAACATTCTGCGCAAATAAAAAAAAAGAGAATGTCTCTAGCGCCGGAAATACGATTTTTTCCAACTTTCACCCCCCGATAACGGTGGGTTCCGGAAGTTTAAAATCCTAGCCAATTTTTTGCTGGCTATCCTTACGCACTGTGAACATTCTGCGCAAATAAAAAAAAATGAGAACGTCTCTAGCGCCGGAAATGCGATTTTTTCCAACTTTCACCCCCCGATAACGGTGGGTTCCGGAAGTTTAAAATCGTTGCCAAATTTTTTCTGGCTATCCTTAGGCACTTTGAACATTCTGCGCAAATAAAAAAAATGAGAATGTCTGTAGCGCCGGAAATACGATTTTTTCCAACTTTCACCCCCACATAACGGTGGGTTCCGGAAGTTTAAAATCGTTGCCAATTTTTTCCTGGCTATCCTTAGGCACTGTGGACATTCTACGCAAATTAAAAAAATGAGAATGTCTGTAGCGCCGGAAATACGATTTTTTCGAACGTTCACCCCCCGATAACGGTGGGTTCCGGAAGTTTAAAATCGTTGCCAATTTTTTCTGGGCTATCCCTAGGCACTGCGAACATTCAGCGCATATAAAAAAAATGAGAATGTCTCTAGCGCCGGAAATACGATTTTTTCCAACGTTCACCCCCCGATAACGGTGGGTTCCGGAAGATTAAAATCGTTGCCAATTTCTTTATGGCTATCCTTAGGCACTGTGAACATTCTGCGCAAATAAAAAAAATGAGAATGTCTCTAGCGCCAGAAATCCGATTTTTTCCAACTTTCACCCCCCGATAACGGTGGGTTCCGGAAATTTAAAATCCTAGCCAATTTTATTCTGGCCATCCTTACGCACTGTGAACATTCTGCGCAAATAAAAAAAAATGAGAATGTCTCTAGCGCCGGAAATACGATTGTTTCCAACTTTCACCCCCCGATAACGCGAGTTCCGGAAGTTTAAAATCGTTGCCAATTTTTTTCTGGCTATCCTTAGGCACTGTCAACATTCAGCGCAAATAAAATAAATGAGAATGTGTTTAGCGCCGGAAATACGATTTTTTCCAACTTTCACCCCCTGATAACGGTGCGTTCCGGACGTTTAAAATCGTTGCTAAATTTTTTCTGGCTATCCATAGGCACTTTGAACATTCTGCGCAAATGAAAAAAATGAGAATGTCTGTAGCGCCGGAAATACGATTTTTTCCAACTTTCACCCCTCGATAACGGTGGGTTCCGGAAGTTTAAAATGGTTGCGAATTATTTTCTGGCTATGCTGAGGCATTGTGAACATTCGGCGCAAATAAAAAAAATGAGAATGTCTCTAGCGCCGGAAATACGATTTTTTCCATCTTTCACCCCCCGAAAACTGTGGGTTCCGGAAGTTAAAAATCGTTGCCAATTATTTTCTGGCTATCCTTTGGCACTGTGAACATTCAGCGCAAATTAAATAAATGACAATATCTGTAGCGCCCGAAATACGATTTTTTCCAACTTTCATCCCCCGATAACGGTGGATTCCGGAAGTTTAAAATCGTTGGCAATTTTCTGGCTTTTTTTTCTGGCTATCCTTAGGCACTGAGAACATTCTGCGCAAATAAAAAAAATGAGAATGACTGTAGCGCCGGAAATATGATTTTTTCCAACTTTCACCCCTCGATAACGGTTGGTTCCGGATGTTTAAAAACGTTGCCAATATTTTCCTGGCTATACTTATTCACTATGAACATACTGCGCAAATAAAAAAAATGAGAATGTCTGTAGCGCCGGAAATACGATTTTTTCCAACTTTCACCCCCCGATAACGGTGGGTTGCCGGAGTTTAAAATCGTTGCCAATTTTTTTTCTGGCTATCCTTAGGCACTGTGAACATTCGGCGCAATTAAAAAAAATGAGAATGTCTCTAGCGCTGGAAATACAATTTTTTGCAACTTTCACCCCCCGATAACGGTGGGTTCCGGACGTTTAAAATCGTTGCCAATTTTTTTCTGGCTATCATTAGGCACTGTGAATATTCGGCGCAAATAAAAAAAATGAGAATGTCTCTAGCGCCGGAAATACGATTTTTCCAACTTTCACCCTCCGATAACGGTGGGTTCCGGAAGTTTAAAATCGTTGGCAATTTTCTGGCTTTTTTTTCTGTCTATCCTTAGGCACTGAGAACATTCTGCGCAAATAAAAAAGATGAGAATGACTGTAGCGCCGGAAATATGATTTTTTCCAACTTTCACCCCTCGATAACGGTGGGTTCCGGACGTTTAAAAACGTTGCCAATATTTTCCTCGCTATCCTTAGTCACTATGAACATACTGCGCAAATTAAAAAAATGAGAATGTCTGTAGCGTCGGAAATACGATTTTTTCGACCTTTCACCCCCCGATAACGGTGGGTTGCCGAAGTTTAAAATCGTTGCCAATTTTTTTTCTGGCTATCCTTAGGCACTGTGAACATTCGGCGCAATTTAAAAAAATGAGAATGTCTCTAGCGCTGGAAATACGATTTTTTGCAACTTTCACCCCCCGATAACGGTGGGTTCCGGACGTTTAAAATCGTTGCCAATTTTTTTCTGGCTATCATTAGGCACTGTGAACATTCGGCGCAAATAAAAAAAATGAGAATGTCTCTAGCGCCGGAAATACGATTTTTTCCAATTTTCACCCTCCGATAACGGTGGGTTCCGGAAGTTTAAAATCGTTGCCAATTTTTTTCTGGCTATCCTTAGGTACTATAAACATTCTGTGCAAATAAAAATGAGAATGCCTCTAGCGCCGGAAATACGATTTTTTCCAACTTTCATCCGCCGATAACGGTGGTTTCCGGAAATTTCAAATCGTTGCCAATTTTCTGGCTTTTTGTCTGGCTATCCTTAGGAACTGAGAACATTCTGCGCAAATAAAAAAAATGAGAATGGCTGTAGCTCCGGAAATACGATTTTTTTCAACGTTCACCCCCCGATAACGGTGGGTTCCGGAAGGTTATATTCCTTGCCAATTTTTTTCTGGCTATCCTTACGCACTGTGAACATTCTGCGCAAATAAAAAAAATGAGAATGTCTCTATGGCCGGAAATACGATTTTTTCCAACTTTCACCCCCCGATAACTGTGGGTTCCGGAAGTTTAAACTCGTTGCCAATGTTTTTCTGGCTATCCTTAGGCACTGTGAACATTCAGCGCAAATAAAATAAATGAGAATGTCTCTAGCGCCGGAAATACGATTTTTTCCAACTTTCACCCCCTGATAACGGTGGGTTCCGGACGTTTAAAATCGTTGCCAATTTTTTCTGGCTATCCATAGGCACTTTGAACATTCTGCGCAAATAAAAAAAATGAGAACTTCTGTAGCGCCGGAAATACGATTTTTTCCAACTTTCACCGCTGGATAACAGTGGGTTCCGGAAGTTTAAAATCGTTGCCAATTTTTTTCTGGCTATCCTTAGGTACTGTGAACGATCTGCGCAGATAAAAAAAATGAGAATGTAGCGCCGGAAATACGATTTTTTTAAACTTTCACCCCCCGATAACGGTGGGTTCGGGAAGTTTAAAATCGTTGCCAATTTTTTTTCTGGCTATCGTTAGGCACGGTGAACATTCGGTGCAAATAAAAAAAATGAGAATGTCTCTAGCGCTGGAAATACGATTTTTTGCAACTTTCACCCCCCGATAACGGTGGGTTCCGGACGTTTAAAATCGTTGCCAATTTTTTTCTGGCTATCCTTAGGCACTGTGAACATTCGGCGCAAATAAAATAAATGAGAATGTCTCTAGTGTCGGAAATATGATTTTTTGCAACTTTCACCCCCCGATAACGGTGGGTTCCGGAAGTTTAAAATCGTTGCCAATTTTTTTCTGGCTAACGTTAGGATCTGTGAACATTCGGCGCAAATAAAATAAATGAGAATGTCTCTAGCGGCGGAAATACGATTTTTTCCATCTTTCACCCCCCGATAACGATGGGTTCCGGAAGTTGAAAATCGTTGCCAATTTTTTTCTGGCTATCCTTAGGCACTGTGAACATTCTGCGCAAATAAAATAATGAGAATGTCTCTAGTGCCGGAAATACGATTTTCTCCAACGTTCACCCCCCGATAACGGTGGGTTCCAGAAGTTTAAAAGCGTTGCCAATTTTTATCGGGCTATCCTTAGGCACTGTGAACATTCTGCGCAAATACAAAAATGCGAATGTCTGTAGCGCCGGAAATACAATTTGTTTCAACATTCACCCCCTGATAACGGCGGGTTCCGGAAGTTTAAAATCCTTGCCAATTTTTGTCTGGCTATCCTTAGGCACAGTGAACATTCTGCGCGAATAAAAAAAATGAGAATGTCTCTAGCGCCGGAATTACGATTTTTTCCAACGTTCACCCCCCGATAACGGTGGGTTCCGGAAATTTAAAATCGTTGCAAATTTTTTTCTGGCTACCCTTAGGCACTGTGAACATTCGGCGCAAATAAAATAATGAGAATGTCTCTAGTGCCGGAAATACGATTTTTTCCAACGTTCACCCTCCGATAACGGAGGGTTCCGGAAGTTTAAAATCGTTGCCAATTTTTTTCTGTCTCTCCTTAGGCACTGTGAACATTCTGCGCAAATAAAAAAAGTGAGAATGTCTCTAGCGCCGGAAATACGATTTTTTCCAACATTCACCCCTCGATAACGGTGGGTTCCGGAAGTTTAAAATCGTTGCCAATTTTTCCCTGGATATCCTTAGGCACTGTGAACATTCTGCGCAAATAAAAAAATGAGAATGTCTGTAACGCCGGAAATACGATTTTTTCCAACATTCATCCCCCGATAACGGTGGGTTCCGGAACTTTAAAATCGTTGCCAATTTTCTGGCTTTTTTCTGGCTATCCTTAGGCACTGAGAACATTCTGCGCAATTAAAAAAAATGAGATTGTCTGTCGCGCCGGAAATACGATTTTTCTCAACGTTCACCCCCCGATAACGGTGGGTTCCGGAAGTTTAAAACCGTTGCCAATTTTTTTCTGGCTATCCGTAAGTACTGTGAACATTCTGCGCACATAAAAAAAATGAGAATGTCTCTAGCGCCGGAAATACGATTTTTTCCAACGTTCACTTCTCGATAACGGCGGGTTCCGGAAGTTTAACATCGTTGCCAATTTTTTTCTGGCTATCCTTACGCACTGTGAACATTCGGCGCAAATAAAAAAAATGAGAATGTCTCTAGCGCCGGAAATACGATTTTTTCCAACTTTCACCCTCCGATAACGGTGGGTTCCGGAACTTTAAAATCGTTGCCAGTTTTTTTCTGGCTATCCTTAGGTACTGTGAACGATCTGCGCAGATAAAAAAAATGAGAATGTCTCTAGCGCCGGAAATACGATTTTTTCCAACTTTCACCCCTCGATAACGGTGGGTTCCGGAAGTTTAAAATCGTTGCCAATTTTCTGGCTTTTTTTTCTGGCTATCCTTAGGCACTGAGAACATTCTGCGCAAATAAAAAAAATGAGAATGTAGCCCCGGAAATACGATTTTTTTAAACTTTCACCGCCCGATAACGGTGGGTTCCGGAAGTTTAAAATCGTTGCCAATTTTTTTTCTGGCTATCCTTAGGCACGGTGAACATTCGGTGCAAATAAAAAAAATGAATGTCTGTAGCGCCCGAAATACGATTTTTTCCAACTTTCATCCCCCGATAACGGTGGGTTCCGGAAGTTTAAAATCCTTGCCAATTTTTTTCTGGCTATCCTTAGGCACTGTGAACATTCTGCCCAAATAAAAAAAATGTGAATTTCTGTAGCGCCGGAAATACGATTTTTTCCAACTTTCACCCCTCGATAATGGTGGGTTCCGGAAGTTTAAAATCGTTGCCAATTATTTCCTCGCTATCCTTAGCCACTGTGAACATTCTGCGCATATAAAAAAATGAGAATGTCTCTAGCGCCGGAAATACGATTTTTTCCAACTTTCACCCCCCGATAACGGTGGGTTGCCGAAGTTTAAAATCGTTGCCAATTTTTTTTCTGGCTATCCTTAGGCACTGTGAACATGCGGCGCAAATTAAAAAAATGAGAATGTCTCTAGCGCTGGAAATGCGATTTTTTGCAAGTTTCACCCCCCGATAACGGTGGGTTCCGGACGTTTAAAATCGTTGCCAATTTTTTTTTGGCTATCATTGGGCACTGTGAATATTCGGCGCAAATAAAAAAATGAGAATGTCTCTAGCGCCGGAAATACGATTTTTTCCACCTTTCACCCCCCGATGACGGTGGGTTCCGGAAGTTTAAAATCGTTGCCAATTTTTTTCTGGCTATCCTTAGATACTGTGAACATTCTGCGCAAATAAAAATGAGAATGTCTCTAGCGCCGGAAATACGATTTTTTCCAACTATCATCCCCCGATACGGATGGGTTCCGGAAGTTTAAAATCGTTGCCAATTTTCTGGCTTTTTTTTCTGGCTATCCTTAGGCACTGAGAACATTCTGCGCAAATAAAAAAAATGATAATGTCTGTAGCGCCGGAAATACGATGTTTTCCAACGTTCACCCCCCGATAACGGTGGGTTCTGGAAGTTTAAAATCGTTGCAAATTTTTTTCTGGCTATCCTTAGGCACTGTGAACATTCGGCGCAAATAAAAAAACTATAATGTCTCTAGCGCCGGAAATACGATTTTTTCCACCTTTCACGCCCCGATAACTGTGGGTTCCGTAAGTTTAAAATCGTTGCCAATTTTTTGCTGGCTTTCCTTAGGCACTGTGAACATTCAGCACAAATAAAATAAATGAGAATGTCTCTAGCGCAGAAAATACGATTTTTTCCAACTTCCACCCCCTGATAACGGTGGGTTCCGGACGTTTAAAATCGTTGCCAATTTTTTTCTGACTATCCTTATGTACTTTGAACATTCTGCGCAAATAAAAAAAATGAGAATGTCTGTAGCGCCGGAAATACGATTTTTTCCAACTTTCACCCCTCGATAACGGTGGGTTCCGGAAGTTTAAAATCGTTGCCAATTATTTTCTGGCTGTCCTTGGGCATTGTGAACATTCGGTGCAAATAAAAGAAATGAGAATGTCTCTAGCGCCGGAAATACGATTTTTTCCAACGTTCACCCCCCGATAACGGTGGGTTCCGCAAGTTAAAAATCGTTGCCAATTTTTTCTTGGTTATCCTTAGGCACTGGGAACATTCTGCGCAAATAAAAAAAATGAGAATGTCTCTAGCGCCGGAAATACCATTTTTTCCAACGTTCACCTCCCGATAACGGTGGGTTCCAGAAGTTTAAAATCCTTGCCAATTTTTTTCTGGTTATACTTAGGCACTGTGAACATTCTGCGCAAATAAAAAAAATGAGAATGTCTCTAGCGCCTGAAATACGATTTTTTCCAACGTTCAGCCCGCGATAACGGTGGGTTCGGGAAGTTTAAAATCGTTGCTAATTTTGTTATGGCTATCCTTAGGCACTGTGAACATTCTGCGCAAATAAAAAAAATGAGAATGTCTCTAGCGCCGGAAATACGATTTTTTCCAACTTTCACCCCTCGATAACGGCGGGTTCCGGAAGTTTACAACCGTTGCGAATTATTTTCTGGCTATCCTTTAGCACTGTGAACATTCGGCGAAAATAAAAAAAATGAGAATGTCTCTAGCGCCGGAAATACGATTTTTTGCAACATTCAGTCCCCGATAACGGTGGGTTCCGGACGTTAAAAATCGTTGCCAATTTTTTCCTGGCTATCCGTAGGCACTGTGAACATTCTGGGCAAATAAAAAAAATGAGAATGTCCGTAGCGCCGGAAATACGATTTTTTCCAACATTCACCCCTCGATAACGGCGAGTTCCGGAAGTTTAAAATCGTTGCCAATGTTTTCCTGGCTATCCTTAGGCACTGTGAACATTCTGCGCGAATAAAAAAAATGAGAATGTTTGTAGCGCCGGAAATACGATTTTTTCCAACTTTCGTCCCCCGATAACGGTGGGTTCCGGAAGTTTAAAATCGTTGCCAATTTTTTTTCTGGCTATCCTTAGGCACTGTGAACATTCGGCGCAAATAAAAAAGTGAGAATGGTTTTAACGCCGGAAAAACGATTTTTTCCAACTTTCACCCTCCGAAAACGGTGGGTTCCGGAAGTTTAAAATCGTTGCCAATTTTTTTCTCGCTATCCTTAGGTACTGTGAACATTCTGCGCAAATAAAAATGAGAATGTCTCTAGCGCCGGAAATATGATTTTTTCCAATTTCATCCCCCGATAACGGTGGGTTCCGGAAGTTTAAAATCGGTGCCAATTTTGTGGCTTTTTTTCTGGCTATCCGTAGGCACTGAGAACATTCTGCGCAAATAAAAAAAATGAGAATGTCCCTAGCGCCGGAAATACGATTTTTTTCAACGTTCACCCCCCGATAAGGGTGGGTTCCGGAAGTTTCAAATCCTTGCCATTTTTTTTCTGGCTATCCTTACGCACTGTGAACATTCTGCGCAAATAAAAAAGATAAGAATGTCTCTAGCGCCGGAAATACGATTTTTTCCACCTTTCACCCCCCGATAACGGTGGGTTCCGGAAGTTTAAAATCGTTGCCAATTTTTTTCTGGCTATCCTTAGATACTGTGAACATTCAGCGCAAATAAAATAAATGAGAATGTCTCTAGCGTCGGAAATACGATTTTTTCCAACTTTCACCCCCTGATAACGGTGGGTTCCGAACGCTTAAAATCGTTGCCAATTTTTTTCTGGCTATCCTTAGGCACTTTGAACATTCTGCGCAAATAAAAAAAATAAGAAAGTCAGTAGCACCGAAAATACGATTTTTTCAAACTTTCACCCCCGATAACGGTGGGTTCCGGAAGTTTAAAATCGTTGCCCATTTTTTCTGGCTATCCTTAGGTACCGTGAACATTATACGCACATAAAAATGAGAATGTCTCTATCGCCGGAAATACGATTTTTTCCAACTTTCATCCCCCGATAACGGTGGGTTCCGGAAGTTTGAAATCGTTGCCAATTTTCTGGCTTTTTTTCTAGCTATCCTTAGGCACTGAGAACATTCTGCGCAAATAAAAAAAATGAGAATGTTTGTAGCGCCGGAAATACGATCTTTTTCAACATTCACCCCCCGATAACGGTGGGTTCCGGAAGTTTAAAATCCTAGCCAATTTTTTCCTGGCTATCCTTAGGCACTGTGAACATTCTGCGCAAATAAAAAAAATTAGAATGTCTCTAGCGCCGGAAATACGATTTTTTCCAACGTTCACCCTCGGATAACGGTGGGTTCCGGAAGTTTAAAATCGTTGCCAATTTTTTTCTGGCTATCCTTAGGTACTGTGAACATTCTGAGCAAAATAAAAAAATGAGAATGTCTCTAGCGCCGGAAATACGATTTTTTTCAACTTTCACTCCTCGATAACGGTGGGTTCCGGAAGTTTAAAATCGTTGCCAATTTTTTCCTGGCTATCCTTAGGCACTGTGAACATTCTGCGCAAATAAAAAAAAATGAGAATATCCGTAGCGCCGGAAATACGATTTTTTCCAACGTTCACCCACCGAGAACGGTGGGTTCCGAAAGTTTCGAATCGTTGCCAATTTTTTTCGGGCTATCCTTAGGCATTATAAAAATTCTGCGCAAAGAAAAAAATGAGAATGTCTGTAGCGCCGGAAATACGATTTTTTCCACCTTTCACCCCCCGATAACGGTGGGTTCCGGAAGTTTAAAATCGTTGCCAATTTTTGTCTGGCTATCCTTAGATACTGTGAACATTCAGCGCAAATAAAATAAATGAGAATGTCTCTAGCGTCGGAAATACGATTTTTTCCAACTTTCACCCCCTGATAACGGTGGGTTCCGGACGCTTAAAATCGTTGGCAATTTTTTTCTGGCTATCCTTAGGCACTTTGAACATTCTGCGCAAATAAAAAAAATAAGAAAGTCAGTAGCACCGAAAATACGATTTTTTCAAACTTTCACCCCCGATAACGGTGGGTTCCGGAAGTTTAAAATCGTTGCCAATTTTTTCCTGGCTATCCTTAGGCACTGTGAACATTCTGCGCAAATAAAAAAAATGAGAATGTCTGTAGCGCCGGGAATACGATTTTTTCCAACTTTCACCCCCCGATAACGGTGGGTTCCGGAAGTTTCAAATCGTTGCCAATTTTTTCCTGGCTATCCTTAGGTACTGTGAACATTCTGCGCAAATAAAAAAAATTAGAATGTCTCTAGCGCCGGAAATACGATTTTTTCCAACGTTCACCCTCGGATAACGGTGGGTTCCGGAAGTTTAAAATCGTTGCCAATTTTTTTCTGGCTATCCTTAGGTACTGTGAACATTCTGAGCAAAATAAAAAAATGAGAATGTCTCTAGCGCCGGAAATACGATTTTTTTCATCTTTCACCCCTCGATAACGGTGGGTTCCGGAAGTTTAAAATCGTTGCCAATTTTTTCCTGGCTATCCTTAGGCACTGTGAACATTCTGCGCAAATAAAAAGAAATGAGAATATCCGTAGCGCCGGAAATACGGTTTTTTCCAACGTTCACCCACCGAGAACGGTGGGTTCCGAAAGTTTCGAATCGTTGCCAATTTTTTTCGGGCTATCCTTAGGCATTATGAAAATTCTGCGCAAAGAAAAAAACGAGAATGTCTGTAGCGCCGGAAATACGATTTTTTTCAACAGTCACCCCCCGATAACGGTGGGTTCCGGAAGTTTAAAATCCTTGCCAATTTTTTTCTGGCTATCCTTAGACAGTGTGAACATTCTGCGCAAATAAAAAAAATGTGAATTTCTCTAGCGCCGGAAATACGATTTTTTTCAACGTTCACCCCTCGATAACGGTGGGTTCCGGAAGTTTAAAATCGTTGCCAATTGTTTCCTGGCTGTCCTTAGGCACTGTGAACATTCTGGGCAAATAAAAAAAATGAGAATGTCTGTAGCGCCGGAAATACGATTTTTTCCAACATTCACCCCCCGATAACGGTGGGTTCCGGAAGTTTAAAATCGTTGCAAATTTTTTTCTGGCTATCCTTAGGCACTGTGAACATTCGGCGCAAATAAAAAAAATGAGAATGTCTCTAGCGCCGGAAATACGATTTTTTCCATAGTTCCCCCCCGGATAACGGTGGGTTCCGGAAGTTTAAAATCGTTGCCAATTTTTTTCTGGCTATCCGTAAGTACTGTGAACATTCTGCGCAAATAAAAAAAATGAGAATGTCTATAGCGCCGGAAATACGAGTTTTTCCAACATTCACCTTTCGATAACGGTGGGTTCCGGAAGTTTAAAATCGTTGCCAATTTTTTTCTGGATATCCTTAGGCACTGAGCAGATTCTGCGCAATGAAAAACAATGAGATTGTCTGTAGCGCCGGAAATACGATTTTTTTCAACGTTCACCCCCCGAGAACGGCGGGTTCCGGAAGTTTAAAATCGTTGCCAATTTTTTTCTGGCTATCCGTAAGTACTGTGAACATTCTGAGCAAATAAAAAAAATGAGAATGTCTCTAGCGCCGGAAATACGATTTTTTCCAACGTTCACCCCTCGATAACGGTGGGTTCCGGAAGTTTAAAATCGTTGCCAATTTTTTTCTGGCTATCCTTACGCACTGTGAACATTCGGCGCAAATAAAAAAAATTAGAATGTCTCTAGAGCCGGAAATACGATTTTTTCCAACTTTCACCCTCCGATAACGGTGGGTTCCGGAACTTTAAAATCGTTGCCAATTTTTTTCTGGCTATCCTTAGGTACTGTGAACGATCTGCGCAGATAAAAAAAATGAGAATGTCTCTAGCGCCGGAAATACGATTTTTTCCAACTTTCACCTCTCGATAACGGTGGGTTCCGGAAGTTTAAAATCGTTGCCAATTTTCTGGCTTTTTTTTCTGGCTATCCTTAGGCACAGAGAACATTCTGCGCAAATAAAAAAAATGAGAATGTAGCGCCGGAAATACGATTTTTTTAAACTTTCACCCCCCGATAACGGTGGGTTCCGGAAGTTTAAAATCGTTGCCAATTTTTTTTCTGGCTATCCTTAGGCACGGTGAACATTCGGTGCAAATAAAAAAAATGAGAATGTCTCTAGCGCCGGAAATACGATTTTTTCCAACGTTCACCCTCCGATAACGGTGGGTTCCGGAAGTTTAAAATCGTTGCCCATTTTTTTCTGGCTATCCTTAGGTACCGTGAACATTATACGCACATAAAAATGAGAATGTCTCTATCGCCGGAAATACGATTTTTTCCAACTTTCATCCCCCGATAACGGTGGGTTCCGGAAGTTTGAAATCGTTGCCAATTTTCTGGCTTTTTTTCTAGCTATCCTTAGGCACTGAGAACATTCTGCGCAAATAAAAAAAATGAGAATGTTTGTAGCGCCGGAAATACGATCTTTTTCAACATTCACCCCCCGATAACGGTGGGTTCCGGAAGTTTAAAATCCTAGCCAATTTTTTCCTGGCTATCCTTAGGCACTGTGAACATTCTGCGCAAATAAAAAAAATTAGAATGTCTCTAGCGCCGGAAATACGATTTTTTCCAACGTTCACCCTCGGATAACGGTGGGTTCCGGAAGTTTAAAATCGTTGCCAATTTTTTTCTGGCTATCCTTAGGTACTGTGAACATTCTGAGCAAAATAAAAAAATGTGAATGTCTCTAGCGCCGGAAATACGTTTTTTTTTAACTTTCACCCCTCGATAACGGTGGGTTCCGGAAGTTTAAAATCGTTGCCAATTTTTTCCTGGCTATCCTTAGGCACTGTGAACATTCTGCGCAAATAAAAAAAAATGAGAATATCCGTAGCGCCGGAAATACGATTTTTTCCAACGTTCACCCACCGAGAACGGTGGGTTCCGAAAGTTTCGAATCGTTGCGAATTTTTTTCGGGCTATCCTTAGGCATTATAAAAATTCTGCGCAAAGAAAAAAATGAGAATGTCTGTAGCGCCGGAAATACGATTTTTTTCAACAGTCACCCCTCGATAACGGTGGGTTCCGGAAGTTTAACATCGTTGGCAATTTTCTGGCTTTTTTTTCTGGCTATCCTTAGGCACTTAGAACATTCTGCGCAAATAAAAAAAATCAGAATGTCTCTAGCGCCGGAAATACGATTTTTTCCAAATTTCACCCCCGATAACGGTGGGTTCCGGAAGTTTAAAATCGTTGCCAATTATTTTCTGGCTATCCTTAGGCACTGTGAACATTCGTCGCAAAGAAAAAAAAATGAGAATGTCTCTAGCGCCGGCAATACGATTTTTTCCAACGTTCACCCCCCGATAACGGTGGGTTGCGGAAGTTTAAAATCGTTGCAAATTTTGTGGCTTCTTTTTCTGACTATCCTTAGGCACTGAGAACATTCTGCGCAAATAAAGAAAATGAGAATGTCTGTAGCGCCGGAAATATGATTTTTTCCAACTTTCACCCCTCGATAACGGTGGGTTCCGGACGTTTAAAAACGTTGCCAATATTTCCCTGGCTATCCTTAGTCACTGTGAACATTCTGCGCAAATAAAAAAAATGTGAATGTCTGTAGCGCCGGAAATACGATTTTTTCCATCTTCCACGCCTCGATAACGATGGGTTCGGGAAGTTTAAAATCGTTGCCAATTATTTTCTGGCTATCCTTAGGCATTGTGAGCATTCGGCGCAAATAAAAAAAATGAGAATATCTCTAGCGCCGGAAATACGATTTTTTCCATCATTCCACCCCTCGATAACGGTGGGTTCCGGAAGTTTAAAATCGTTGCCAATTATTTCCTCGCTATCCTTAGGCACTGTGAACATTCTGCGCAAATAAAAAAATGAGAATGTCTGTAGCGCCGAAAATACGATTTTTTCCAACATTCACCCCCCGATAACGGTGGGTTGCGGAAGTTTAAAATCGTTTCCAATTTTTTTCTGGCTATCCTTCGGCACTGCGAACATTCTGCGCAAATAAAAAAATGAGAATGCCTGTAGCGCCGGAAATACGATTTTTTTCATCTTTCACCCCCCGATAACGGTGGGTTCTGGAAGTTTAAAATCGTTGCCAAATTTTTTCTGGCTATCCTTAGCCGCTGTGAACATTCTGCGCAAATAAAAAAAAGTAGAATGTCTCTAGCGCCGGTAATACGATTTTTTCCATCTTTCACCCCACGATAACGGTGGGTTCCGGAAGTTTAAAATCGTTGCCGATTATTTTCTGGCTATCCTTAGGCACTGTGTACATTCGGCGCAAATAAAAAAAATTACAATGTCTCTAGAGCCGGAAATACGATTTTTTCCAACTTTCACCCTCCGATAACGGTGGGTTCCGGAAGTTTAAAATCGTTGCCAATTTTTTTCTGGCTATCCGTAAGTACTGTGAACATTCTGAGCAAATAAAAAAAATGAGAATGTCTCTAGCGCCGGAAATACGATTTTTTCCAACGTTCACCCCTCGATAACGGTGGGTTCCGGAAGTTTAAAATCGTTGCCAATTTTTTTCTGGCTATCCTTCCGCACTGTGAACATTCGGCGCAAATAAAAAAAATTAGAATGTCTCTAGAGCCGGAAATACGATTTTTTCCAACTTTCACCCTCCGATAACGGTGGGTTCCGGAACTTTAAAATCGTTGCCAATTTTTTTCTGGCTATCCTTAGGTACTGTGAACGATCTGCGCAGATAAAAAAAATGAGAATGTCTCTAGCGCCGGAAATACGATTTTTTCCAACTTTCACCTCTCGATAACGGTGGGTTCCGGAAGTTTAAAATCGTTGCCAATTTTCTGGCTTTTTTTCTGGCTATCCTTAGGCACAGAGAACATTCTGCGCAAATAAAAAAAATGAGAATGTAGCGCCGGAAATACGATTTTTTTAAACTTTCACCCCCCGATAACGGTGGGTTCCGGAAGTTTAAAATCGTTGCCAATTTTTTTTCTGGCTATCCTTAGGCACGGTGAACATTCGGTGCAAATAAAAAAAATGAGAATGTCTCTAGCGCCGGAAATACGATTTTTTCCAACGTTCACCCTCCGATAACGGTGGGTTCCGGAAGTTTAAAATCGTTGCCCATTTTTTTCTGGCTATCCTTAGGTACCGTGAACATTATACGCACATAAAAATGAGAATGTCTCTATCGCCGGAAATACGATTTTTTCCAACTTTCATCCCCCGATAACGGTGGGTTCCGGAAGTTTGAAATCGTTGCCAATTTTCTGGCTTTTTTTCTAGCTATCCTTAGGCACTGAGAACATTCTGCGCAAATAAAAAAAATGAGAATGTTTGTAGCGCCGGAAATACGATCTTTTTCAACATTCACCCCCCGATAACGGTGGGTTCCGGAAGTTTAAAATCCTAGCCAATTTTTTCCTGGCTATCCTTAGGCACTGTGAACATTCTGCGCAAATAAAAAAAATTAGAATGTCTCTAGCGCCGGAAATACGATTTTTTCCAACGTTCACCCTCGGATAACGGTGGGTTCCGGAAGTTTAAAATCGTTGCCAATTTTTTTCTGGCTATCCTTAGGTACTGTGAACATTCTGAGCAAAATAAAAAAATGAGAATGTCTCTAGCGCCGGAAATACGATTTTTTTCATCTTTCACCCCTCGATAACGGTGGGTTCCGGAAGTTTAAAATCGTTGCCAATTTTTTCCTGGCTATCCTTAGGCACTGTGAACATTCTGCGCAAATAAAAAAAACGAGAATGTCTCTAGCGCCGGAAATACGATTTTTTCCAACGTTCACCCACCGAGAACGGTGGGTTCCGAAAGTTTCGAATCGTTGCCAATTTTTTTCGGGCTATCCTTAGGCATTATGAAAATTCTGCGCAAAGAAAAAAATGAGAATGTCTGTAGCGCCGGAAATACGATTTTTTTCAACAGTCACCCCTCGATAACGGTGGGTTCCGGAAGTTTAAAATCGTTGGCAATTTTCTGGCTTTTTTTTCTGGCTATCCTTAGGCACTTAGAACATTCTGCGCAAATAAAAAAAATCAGAATGTCTCTAGCGCCGGAAATACGATTTTTTCCAACTTTCACCCCCGATAACGGTGGGTTCCGGAAGTTTAAAATCGTTGCCAATTATATTCTGGCTATCCTTAGGCACTGTGAACATTCGGCGCAAAGAAAAAAAAATGAGAATGTCTCTAGCGCCGGCAATACGATTTTTTCCAACGTTCACCCCCCGATAACGGTGGGTTGCGGAAGTTTAAAACGTTGCAAATTTTTTGGCTTTTTTTTCTGACTATCCTTAGGCACTGAGAACATTCTGCGCAAATAAAGAAAATGAGAATGTCTGTAGCGCCGGAAATATGATTTTTTCCAACTTTCACCCCTCGATAACGGTGGGTTCCGGACGTTTAAAAACGTTGCCAATATTTTCCTGGCTATCCTTAGTCACTGTGAACATTCTGCGCAAATAAAAAAAATGTGAATGTCTGTAGCGCCGGAAATACGATTTTTTCCATCTTCCACGCCTCGATAACGATGGGTTCCGGAAGTTTAAAATCGTTGCCAATTATTTTCTGGCTATCCTTAGGCACTGTGAGCATTCGGCGCAAATAAAAAAAATGAGAATATCTCTAGCGCCGGAAATACGATTTTTTCCATCATTCCCCCCCCCCGATAACGGTGGGTTCCGGAAGTTTAAAATCGTTGCCCATTTTTTATGGCTATCCTTAGGTACGTGTAAGTGTAAGCATTCTGCCCAAATAAAAAAAATGAGAATGTCTCTAGCGCCGGAAATACGATTTTTTCCAACTTTCACCCCTCGATAACGGTGGGTTCCGGAAGTTTAAAATCGTTGCCAATTATGTCCTCGCTATCCTTAGGCACTGTGAACATTCTGCGCAAATAAAAAAATGAGAATGTCTGTAGCGCCGAAAATACGATTTTTTCCAACATTCACCCCCCGATAACGGTGGGTTGCGGAAGTTTAAAATCGTTTCCAATTTTTTTCTGGCTATCCTTAGGCACTGCGAACATTCTGCGCAAATAAAAAAATGAGAATGCCTGTAGCGCCGGAAATACGATTTTTTTCATCTTTCACCCCCCGAAAACGGTGGGTTCCGGAAGTTTAAAATCGTTGCCAAATTTTTTCTGGCTATCCTTAGCCGCTGTGAACATTCTGCGCAAATAAAAAAAAGTAGAATGTCTCTAGCGCCGGTAATACGATTTTTTCCATCTTTCACCCCACGATAACGGTGGGTTCTGGAAGTTTAAAATCGTTGCCAAATTTTTTCTGGCTATCCTTAGCCACTGTGAACATTCTGCGCAAATAAAAAAAATGAGAATGTCTGTAGCGCCGGAAATACGATTCTTTTCCACTTTCACCCCTCGATAACAGTGGGTTCCGGAAGTTTAAAATCGTTGCCAATTTTTCCCTGGCTATCCTTAGGGACTGTGAACATTCTGCGAAAATAAAAAAAATGAGAATGTCTCGAGCGCCGGAAATACGATTTTTTCCAACTTTCTCCCCCGGATAACGGTGGGTTCCGTACGTTTAAAATCGTTGCCAATTTTTTTCTGGCTATCCTTACGCACTGTTAACATGCGGCGCAAATAAAAAAAAGAGAATGTCTCTAGCGCCGGAAATACGATTTTTTCCAACGTTCACCCTCCGATAAGGGTGTGTTCCGGAAGTTCAAAATCGTTGCCAATTTTTTTCTGGCTATCCGTAGGCACTGTGGACATTCTGCGCAAACAAAAAAAATGAGAATGTCTCTAGCGCCGGAAATACGATTTTTTCCAACTTTCACCCCTCGATAACGGTGGGTTCCGGACGTTTAAAATCGTTGCCATTTTTTTCGGGCTATCCGTAGGCACTGTGAACATTCTGCGCAAAAAAAAATGAGAATGTCTCTAGCGCCGGAAATACGATTTGTTCCTACTCTCACCCCCCGATAACGGTGGGTTCCGGAAGTTTAAAATCGTTGCCAATTCTTTCGTGGCTATCCCTAGGCACTGTGAACATTCGGCGCAGTTAAAAAAAAATGAGAATGTCTCTAGCGCCGGAAATACGATTTTTTCCAACTTTCACCCCTCGATAACGGTGGGTTCCGGAAGTTTAAAATCGTTGCCAATTTTTTCTGGCTATCCTTACGCACTGTTAATATGCGGCGCAAATAATAAAAATGAGAATGTCTCTATCGCCGGAAATACGATTTTTTCCAACGTTCACCCTCCGATAAGGGTGTGTTCCGGAAGTGTAAAATCGTTGCCAATTTTTTTCTGGCTATCCGTAGGCACTGTGGACATTCTGCGCAAACAAAAAAAAATGAGAATGTCTCTAGCGCCGGAAATACGATTTTTTCCAACTTTCACCCCTCTATAACGGTGGGTTCCGGACGTTTAAAATCGTTGCAATTTTTTTCGGGCTATCCGTAGGCACTGTGAACATTCTGCGCAAAAAAAAAATGAGAATGTCTCTAGCGCCGGAAATACGATTTTTTCCAACTTTCACCCCCCGATAACGGTGGGTTCCGGAAGTTTAAAATCGTTGCCAATTTTTTCCTGGCTATCCCTAGGCACTGTGAACATTCGGCGCAGTTAAAAAAAAATGAGAATGTCTCTAGCGCCGAAAATACAATTTTTTCCAACGTTCACCCACAGATAATGGTGGGTTCCGGAAGTTTAAAATCGTTGCCAATTTTTTTCTCGCTATCCTTAGGTACTGTGAACATTCTGCGCATATAAAAAAAATGAGAATGTCTCTAGCGCCGGAAATAAGATTTTTCCAAATTTCACCCCTCGATAACGGTGGGTTCCGTAAGTTTAAAATCGGTGCCAATTTTTTCCTGGCTATCCTTAGGCACTGTGAACATTCTGCGCAAATAAAAAAAATGAGAATGTCTCTAGCGCCGGAAATACGATTTTTTCCAACGTTCACCCTCGGATAACGGTGGGTTCCGGAAGTTTAAGATCGTTGCCAATTTTTTTCTGGCTATCCTTAGGTACTGTGAACATTCCGAGCAAAATAAAAAGATGAGAATGTCTCTAGCGCCGGAAATACGATTTTTTTCAACTTTCACCCCTCGATAACGGTGAGTTCCGGAAGTTTAAAATCGTTGCCAATTTTTTCCTGGCTATCCTTAGGCACTGTGAACATTCTGCGCAAATAAAAAAAATGAGAATATCCGTAGCGCCGGAAATACGATTTTTTCCAACGTTCACCCACCGATAACGGCGGGTTCCGGAAGTTTAAAATCCTTGCCAATTTTTTTCTGGCTATCCTTAGGCAGTGTGAACATTCCGCGCAAATAAAAAAAATGTGAATTTCTGTAGCGCCGGAAATACGATTTTTTTCAACGTTCACCCCTCGATAACGGTGGGTTCCGGAAGTTTAAAATCCTTGCCAATTTTTTCCTGGCTATCCTTAGGCACTGTGAACATTCTGGGCAAATAAAAAAAATGAGAATGTCTGTAGCGCCGGCAATACGATTTTTTCCAACAGTCACCCCCCGATAACGGTGGATTCCGGAAGTTTAAAATCGTTGCAAATTTATTTCTGGCTATCCTTAGGCACTGTGAACATTCGGCGCAAATAAAAAAAATGAGAATGTCTCTAGCGCCGGAAATACGATTTTTTCCGACGTTCCCCCCCGGATAACGGTGGGTTCCGGACGTTTAAAATCGTTGCCAATTTTTTTCTGGTTATCCTTACGCACTGTGAACATTCGCCGCAAATAAAAAAAATGAGAATGTCTGTAGCGCCGGAAATACGATTTTTTTCAACTTTCACCCCTCGATAACGGTGGGTTCCGGAAGTTTAAAATCGTTGCCAATTATTTCCTCGCTATCCTTAGGCACTGTGAACATTCTGCGCAAATAACAAATAATGAGAACGTCTGTAGCGCCGGAAATACGATTTTTTCCTACTTTCATCCCCCGATAACGGTGGGTTGCGGAAGTTTAAAATCGTTGCTCATTTTTTTCTGGCTATCCTTAGGCACTGTGAACATTCTGCGCAAATAAAAAAAATGAGAATGTGTGTAGCGCCGGAAATACGATTTTTTTCAACTTTCACCCCCCGATAACGGTGGGTTCCGGAAGTTTAAAATCGTTGCCAAATTTTTTCTGGCTATCCTAAGCCACTGTGAACATTCAGCGCAAATAAAGTAAATGAGAATGTTTCTAGCGCCGGAAATACGATTTTTTCCAACTTTCACCCCCTGATAACGGTGGGTTCCCGACGTTTAAAATCGTTGCCAATTTTTTTCTGGCTATCCTTAGGGACTTTGAACATTCTGCGCAAATAAAAAAAATGAGAACTTCTGTAGCGCCGGAAATACGATTTTTTCCAACTTTCACCCCCCGATAACGCTGGGTTGCGTAAGTTTAAAATCGTTGCCAATTATTTTCTGGCTATCCTTAGGCACTGTGAACATTCGGCGCAATTTAAAAAAAATGAGAATGTCTCTAGCGCCGGAAATACGATTTTTTCCACCTTTCAACCCCGATAACGGTGGGTTGCGGAAGTTTAAAATCGTTGCTCATTTTTTTCTGGCTATCCTTAGGCACTGTGAACATTCTGCGTAAATAAAAAAAATGAGAATGTGTGTAGCGCCGGAAATACGATATTTTTCAACTTTCACCCCCCGATAACGGTGGGTTCCGGTAGTTTAAAATCGTTGCCAAATTTTTTCTGGCTATCCTTAGCCACTGTGAACATTCAGCGCAAATAAAATAAATGAGAATGATTCTAGCGCCGGAAATACGATTTTTTCCAACTTTCACCCCCCGATAACGTTGGGTTCCGGACGTTTAAAATCGCTGCCATTTTTTTTCTGGCTATCCTGAGGCATTGTGAACATTCTGCGCAAATGACAAAAATGAGAATGTCTCTAGCGCCGGAAATACGATTTTTTCCAACTTTCACCCCCCGATAACGGTGGGTTCTGGAAGTTAAAAATCTTTGCCAATTTTTTCGTGGTTATCCTTAGGCACTGTGAACATTCTGCGCAAATAGAAAAAATTAGAATGTCTGTAGCGCTGAAAATACGATTTTTTCCAACGTTCACCCCTCGATAACGGCGGGTTCCGGAAGTTTAAAATCGTTGCCAATTATTTTCTGGGTATCCTCAGGCATTGTGAACATTCTGCGCAAATGACAAAAATGAGAATGTCTCTAGCGCCGGAAATACGATTTTTTCCAACTTTCACCCCCCGATAACGGTGGGTTCTGGAAGTTAAAAATCTTTGCCAATTTTTTCGTGGTTATCCTTAGGCACTGTGAACATTCTACGTAAATAAAAAAAATGAGAATGTTCCTAGCGCCGGAAATACGATTTTTTTCATCTTTGACCCCCCGATAACGATGGGTTCCAGAAGTTTAAAATTCTTGCCAATTTTTTTCTGGCTATCCTTACGCACTGTGAACATTCTGCGCAAATAAAAAAAATCAGAATGTCTCTAGCGCCGGAAATACGATTTTTTTCAACTTTCACCCCCCGATAACGGTGGGTTCCGGAAGTTTAAAATCGTTGCAAATTTTTTTCTGGCTATCCTTAGGCACTGTGAACAATCGGCGCAAATAAAAAAATGAGAATGTCTCTAGCGCAGGAAATACTTTTTTTTCCACCTTTCACCCCCCGATAACGGAGGGTTCCGGAAGTTTAAAATCGTTGCCAATGTTTTTCTGGCAATCCTTAGGCACTGTGAACATCCAGCGCAAATAAAATAAATTAGAATGTCTCTAGCGCCGGAAATACGATTTTTTCCAACTTTCACCCCCTGAATACGGCGGGTTCCCGACGTTTAAAATCGTTGCCAATTTTTTTCTGGCTATCCTTATACACTTTGAACATTCTGCGCAAATAAAAAAAATGAGAACTTCTGTAGCGCCGGAAATACGATGTTTTCCAACTTTCACCCCCCGATAACGGTGGGTTTCGTTAGTTTAAAATCGTTGCCAATTATTTTCTGGCTATCCTTAGGCACTGTGAACATTGGGCGCAAATTTAAAAAAATGAGAATGTCTCTAGCGCCGGAAATACGATTTTTTCCACCTTTCAACCCCGATAACGGTGGGTTCCGGAAGTTTAAAATCGTTGCCAATTTTTTTCTGGCTATCCTTAGGTACTGTGAAAATTCAGCGCAAATTAAACAAATGACAATGTCTGTAGCGCCCGAAATACGATTTTTTCAAACTTGCATCCCCCGATAACGGTGGGTCCCGGAAGTTTAAAATCGTTGGCAATTTTCTGGCTTTTTTTTCTGGCTATCCTCAGGCACTGAGAACATTTTGCGCAAATAAAAAAAAAAGAATGTCTGTAGCGCCGGAAATATGATTTTTTCCAACGTTCACCCCTCGATAACGGTGGGTTCCGGACGTTTAAAAACGTTGCCAATATTTTCCTGGCTATCCTTAGTCACTATGAACATTCTGCGCAAATAAAAAAAATGTGAATGTCTGTAGCGCCGGAAATACGATTTTTTCCAACTTTCACCCCCCGATAACGGTGGGTTGCCGAAGTTTAAAATCGTTGCCAATTTTTTTTCTGGCTATCCTTAGGCACTATGAACATTCGGCACAATTTAAAAAAATGAGAATGTCTCTAGCCCTGGAAATACGATTTTTTGCAACTTTCACCCCCCGATAACGGTGGGTTCCGGACATTTAAAATCGTTGCCAATTTTTTCTGGTTATCATTAAGCACTGTGAACATTCGGCGCAAATAAAAAAAATGAGAATTTCTCGAGCGCCGGAAATACGATTTTTTCCAACTTTCACCCTTCGATAACGGTGGGTTCCGGAAGTTTAAAATCGTTGCCAATTTTTTTCTGGCTATCCTTAGGTTCTGTGAACATTCTGTGCAAATAAAAATGAGAATGTCTCTAGCGCCGGAAATAAGATTTTTTCGAACTTTCATCCGCCGATAACGGTGGGTTCCGGAAGTTTAAAATAGTTGCCAATTTTCTGGCTTATTTTCTGGCTATCCTTAGGAACTGAGAACATTCTGCGCAAATAAAAAAAATGAGAATGTATGTAGCGCCGGAAATACGATTTTTTTCAACTTTCACCCCCCGATAACGGTGGGTTCCGGAAGTTTAAAATCCTTGCCAATTTTTTTCTGGCTATCCTTACGCACTGTGAACATTCTGCGCAAGTAAAAAAAATGAGAATGTCTCTAGAGCCGGAAATACGATTTTTTCCAACTTTCACCCCCCGATAACGGTGGGTTCCGGAAGTTTAAAATCGCTGCAAATTTTTTTCTGGCTATCCTTAGGCACTGTGAACATTCGACGCAAATAAAAAAATCAGAATGTCTCTAGCGCCGGAAATACGATTTTTTCCACGTTTCACCCCCCGATAACGGCGGGTTCCGGAAGTTTAAAATCGTTGCCAATGTTTTTCTGGTTATCCTTAGGCACTGTAAAGAATCAGCGCGAATAAAATAAATGAGAATGTCTCTAGCGCCGGAAATACGATTTTTTCCAACTTTCACCCCCTGATAACAGTGGGTTCCCGACGTTTAAAATCGTTGCCAATTTTTTTCTGGCTACCCTTAGGCACTTTGAACATTCTGCGCAAATAAAAAAAATGAGAACTTCTGTAGCGCCGGAAATACGATTTTTTCCAACTTTCACCCCTGGATAACGGTGGGTTCCGGAAGTTTAAAATCGTTGCCGATTATTTTCTGGCTATCCTTAGGCACTGTGAACATTCGGCGCAAATAAAAAAATGAGAATGTCTCTAGCGCCGGAAATACGATTTTTTTTCTCCTTTCACGCCCCGATAACGGTGGGTTCCGGAAGTCTAAAATCTTTGCCAATTTTTTTCTGGCTTTCCTTAGGCACTGTGAAAATTCAGCGCAAATGAAATAAATGAGAATGTCTCTAGCGCCGGAAATACGATTTTTTCCAACTTTCACCCCTCGATAACAGTGGGTTCCGGAAGTTTATAATCGTTGCCAATTATTTTCTGGCTATCCTTTGGCATTGTGAACATTCGGTGCAAATCAAAGAAATGAGAATGTCTCTAGCGCCGGAAATACGATTTTTTCCAACTTTCACCCCCCGATAACGGTGGGTTCCGGAAGTTAAAAATCGTTGCCAATTTTTTCTTGGTTATCCTTAGGCACTGGGAACATTCTGCGCAAATAAAAAAAATGAGAATGTCTCTAGCGAGGGAAATACGATTTTTTCCACCTTTCACCCCCCCATAACGGAGGGTTCCGGAAGATAAAAATCATTGCCAATTTTCTCGTGGTTATCGTTAGGCACTGTGAACATTCTGCGCAAATAAAAAAATGAGAATGTCTCTAGCGCCGGAAATACGATTTTTTCAAACGTTCACCCCCCGGTAACGGGGGGTTCCGGAAGTTGAAAATCGTTGCCAATTTTTTCATGGCTATCCTTAGGCACTGTGAACATTCAGCGCAAATAAAAAAAATGAGAATGTCTGTAGCGCAGGAAATACGATTTTTTCCAACATTCACCCCTCGATAACGGTGGGTTCCGGAACGTTAAAATCGCTGCCAATTATTTTCTGGGTATCCTTAGGCATTGTGAATATTCGGCGCAAATAAAAAAAATGAGAATGTCTCTAAGGCCGGAAATAGGATTTTTTCCAACATTCACCCCCCGATAACGGTGGGTTCCGGAAGTTAAAAATCGTTGCCAATTTTTTCGTGGTTATCCTTAGGCACTGTGAACATTCTGCGCAAATAAAAAAATGGCAATGTGTCTAGCGCCGGAAATACGATTTTTTTCATCTTTCACGCCCCGATAACGGTGGGTTCCGGAAGTTGAAACCCTTGCCAATTTTTTTCTGGCTATCCTTACGCACTGTGAACATTCGGCGCAAATAAAAAAATGAGAATGTCTCTAGCGCCGGAAATACGATTTTTTCCACGTTTCACCCCCCGATAACGGCGGGTTCCGGAAGTTTAAAATCGTTGCCAATGTTTTTCTGGCTATCCTCAGGCACTGTAAACATTGAGCGCAAATAAAATAAATGAGAATGTCTCCAGCGCCGGAAATACGATTTTTTCCAACTTTCACCCCCTGATAACGGTGGGTTCCGGACGTTTAAAATCGTTGCCAATTTTTTTCTGGCTATCCTTAGGCACTTTGAACATTCTGCGCAAATAAAAAAAATGAGAACTTCTGTAGCGCCGGAAATACGATTTTTTCCAACTTTCACCCCTGGATAACGGTGGGTTCCGGAAGTTTAAAATCGTTGCCAATTATTTTCTGGCTTTCCTTAGGCACTGTGAACATTCAGCGCAAATGAAATAAATGAGAATGTCTCTAGCGCCGGAAATACGATTTTTTCCAACTTTCACCCCTCGATAACGGTGGGTTCCGGAAGTTTAAAATCGTTGCCAATTATTTTCTGGCTATCCTTAGGCATTGTGAACATTCGGTGCAAATAAAAATAATGAGAATTTCTCTAGCGCCGGCAATACGATTTTTTCCAACTTTCACCACCCGATAACGGTGGGTTTCGTAAGTTTAAAATCGTTGCCAATTATTTTCTGGCTATCCTTAGGCACTGTGCACATTCGGCGCAAATAAAAAAAATCAGAATGTCTCTAGCGCCGGAAATACGATTTTTTCCACCTTTCAACGCCGATAACGGTAGGTTCCGGAAGTTTAAAATCGTTGCCAATTTTTTTCTGGCTATCCTTAGGAACTGTGAACATTCAGCGCAAATTAAATAAATGACAATGTCTGTAGCGCCCGAAATACAATTTTTTCCAACTTTCATGCCCCGATAACGGTGGGTTCCGGAAGTTTAAAATCGTTGGCAATTTTCTGGCTTTTTTTTCTGGCTATCCTTAGGCACTGAGAACATTCTGCGCAAATAAAAAAAATGAGAATGTCTGTAGCGCCGGAAATATGATTTTTTCCAACATTCACCCCTCGATAACGGTGGGTCCCGGACGTTTAAAAACGTTGCCAATATTTTCCTGGCTATCCTTAGTCACTATGAACATTCTGCGCAAATAAAAAAATGAGAATGTCTGTAGCGCCGGAAATACGATTTTTTCCAACTTTCACCCCCCGATAACGGTGGGTTGCCGAAGTTTAAAATCGTTGCCAATATTTTTTCTGGCTATCCTTAGGCACTTAGAACATTCTGCGCAAATAAAAAAAATCAGAATGTCTCTAGCGCCGGAAATACGATTTTTTCCAACTATCACCCCCCATAACGGTGGGTTCCGGAAGTTTAAAATCATTGCCAATTATTTTCTGGCTATCCTTAGGCACTGTGAACATTCGGCGCAAAGAAAAAAAAATGAGCATGTCTCTAGCGCCGGCAATACGATTTTTTCCAACGTTCACCCCCCGATAACGGTGGGTTGCGGAAGTTTAAAATCGTTGCCAATTTTCTGGCTTTTTTTTCTGACTATCATTAGGCACTGAGAACATTCTGCGCAAATAAAGAAAATGAGAATGTCTGTAGCGCCGGAAATATGATTTTTTCCAACTGTCACCCCTTGATAACGGTGGGTTCCGGACGTTTGAAAACGTTGCCAATATTTTCCTGGCTATCCTTAGTCACTGTGAACATTCTGCGTAAATAAAAAAAATGAGAATGTCTGTAGCGCCGGAAATACGATTTTTTCCATCTTTCACCCCTCGATAACGATGGGTTCCGGAAGTTTAAAATCGTTGCCAATTATTTTCTGGCTATCCTTAGGCATTGTGAGCATTCGGCCCAAATAAAAAAAATGAGAATATCTCTAGCGCCGGAAATACGATTTTTTCCAACATTCCCCCCCCCCCGATAACGGTGGGTTCCGGAAGTTTAAAATCGTTGCCCATTTTTTATGGCTATCCTTAGGTACGTGTAAGTGTAAGCATTCTGCGCAAATAAAAAAAATGAGAATGTCTCTAGCGCCGGAAATACGATTTTTTCCAACTTTCACCCCTCGATAACGGTGGGTTCCGGAAGTTTAAAATCGTTGCCAATTATTTCCTCGCTATCCTTAGGCACTGTGAACATTCTGCGCAAATAAAAAAATGAGAATGTCTGTAGCGCCGAAAATACGATTTTTTCCAACATTCACCCCCCGATAACGGTGGGTTGCGGAAGTTTAAAATCGTTTCCAATTTTTTTCTGGCTATCCTTAGGCACTGCGAACATTCTGCGCAAATAAAAAAATGAGAATGCCTGTAGCGCCGGAAATACGATTTTTTTCATCTTTCACCCCCCAATAACGGTGGGTTCCGGAAGTTTAAAATCGTTGCCAAATTCTTTCTGGCTATCCTTAGCCGCTGTGAACATTCTGCGCAAATAAAAAAAAGTAGAATGTCTCTAGCGCCGGTAATACGATTTTTTCCATCTTTCACCCCTCGATAACCGTGGGTTCCGGAAGTTTAAAATCGTTGCCGATTATTTTCTGGCTATCCTTAGGCACTGTGTACATTCTGCGCAAATAAAAAAAATGAGAATGTCTGTAGCGCCGGAAATACGATTTTTTTCATCTTTCACCCCCCGATAACGGTGGGTTCTGGAAGTTTAAAATCGTTGCCAAATTTTTTCTGGCTATCCTTAGCCACTGTGAACATTCTGCGCAAATAAAAAAAATGAGAATGTCTGTAGCGCCGGAAATACGATTCTTTTCCACTTTCACCCCTCGATAACAGTGGGTTCCGGAAGTTTAAAATCGTTGCCAATTTTTTCCTGGCTATCCTTAGGGACTGTGAACATTCTGCGCAAATAAAAAAAATGAGAATGTCTCGAGCGCCGGAAATACGATTTTTTCCAACTTTCTCCCCCGGATAACGGTGGGTTCCGTACGTTTAAAATCGTTGCCAATTTTTTTCTGGCTATCCTTACGCACTGTTAACATCCGGCGCAAATAAAAAAAATGAGAATGTCTCTAGCGCCGGAAAGACGATTTTTTCCAACGTTCACCCTCCGATAAGGGTGTGTTCCGGAAGTTCAAAATCGTTGCAAATTTTTGTTCTGGCTATCCGTAGGCACTGTGGACATTCTGCGCAAACAAAAAAAATGAGAATGTCTCTAGCGCCGGAAATACGATTTTTTCCAACTTTCACCCCTCGATAACGGTGGGTTCCGGACGTTTAAAATCGTTGCAATTTTTTTCGGGCTATCCGTAGGCACTGTGAACATTCTGCGCAAAAAAAAAAATGAGAATGTCTCTAGCGCCGGAAATACGATTTTTTCCAACTTTAAGCCCCGATAACGGTGGGTTCCGGAAGTTTAAAATCGTTGCCAATTTTTTCCTGGCTATCCCTAGGCACTGTGAACATTCGGCGCAGTTAAAAAAAAATGAGAATGTCTCTAGCGCCGAAAATACAATTTTTTCCAACGTTCACCCACAGATAACGGTGGGTTCCAGAAGTTTAAAATCGTTGCCAATTTTTTTCTCGCTATTCTTAGGTACTGTGAACATTCTGCGCATGTAAAAAAAATGAGAATGTCTCTAGCGCCGGAAATAAGATTTTTCCAACTTTCACCCCTCGATAACGGTGGGTTCCGGAAGTTTAAAATCGTTGCCAATTTCTTCCTGGCTATCCTTAGGCACTGTGAACATTCTGCGCAAATAAAAAAAATGAGAATGTCCGTAGCGCCGGAAATACGATTTTTTCCTACTTTCACCCCCCGATAACGGTGGGTTCCGGAAGTTTAAATTCGTTGCCAATTATTTTCTGGCTATCCTTAGGCACTGTGAACACTCTGCGCAAATAAAAAAAAGTAGAATGTCTCTAGCGCCGGAAATACGATTTTTTCCAACTTTCACCCCTCGATAACGGCGGGTTCCGGAAGTTTAAAATCGTTGCCGATTATTTTCTGGCTATCATTAGGCACTGTGAACATTCTGCGCAAATAAAAAAACTGAGAACGTCTCTAGCGCCGGAAATACGATTTTTTCCAACGTTCACCCCCCGATAACGGTGGGTTCCGGAAGTTTAAAATCGTTGCTAATTTTTTTCTGGCTATCCTTAGGCACTGTGAACATTCGGTGCAAATAAAAAAAATGAGAGTATCTCTAGCGCCGGAAATACGATTTTTTCGAACGTTCACCCCTCGATAACGGTGGGTTCCGGAAGTTTAAAGTCGTTGCCAATTTTTTCTGGCTATCCTTACGCACTGTTAACATGCGGCGCAAATAATAAGAATGAGAATGTCTCTAGCGCCGGAAATACGATTTTTTCCAACGTTCACCCTCCGATAAGGGTGTGTTCCGGAAGTGTAAAATCGTTGCCGATTTTTTTCTGGCTATCCGTAGGCACTGTGGACATTCTGCGCAAACAAAAAAAAATGAGAATGTCTCTAGCGCCGGAAATACGATTTTTTCCAACTTTCACCCCGCGATAACGGTGGGTTCCGGACGTTTAAAATCGTTGCAATTTTTTTCGGGCTATCCGTAGGCACTGTGAACACTCTGCGCAAAAAAAAAATGAGAATGTCTCTAGCGCCGGAAATACGATTTTTTCCACCTTTCACCCCCCGATAACGGTGGGTTCCGGAAGTTTAAAATCGTTGCCAATTTTTTCCTGGCTATCCGTAGGCACTGTGAACATTCGGCGCAGTTAAAAAAAAATGAGAATGTCTCTAGCGCCGGAAATAAGATTTTTCCAACTTTCACCCCTCGATAACGGTGGGTTCCGGAAGTTTAAAATCGTTGCCAATTTTTTCCTGGCTATCTTTAGGCACTGTGAACATTCTGCGCAAATAAAAAAAATGAGAATGTCCGTATCGCCGGAAATACGATTTTTTCCTACGTTCACCCCCCGATAACGGTGGGTTCCGGAAGTTTAAATTCGTTGCCAATTATTTTGTGGCTATCCTTAGGCACTGTGAACACTCTGCGCAAATAAAAAAAAGTAGAATGTCTCTAGCGCCGGAAATACGATTTTTTCCAACTTTCATCCCTCGATAACGGCGGGTTCCGGAAGTTTAAAATCGTTGCCGATTATTTTCTGGCTATCATTAGGCACTGTGAACATTCTGCGCAAATAAAAAAAATGAGAATGTCTCTAGCGCCGGAAATACGATTTTTTCCAACGTTCACCCCCCGATAACGGTGGGTTCCGGAAGTTTAAAATCGTTGCTAATTTTTTTCTGGCTATCCTTAGGCACTGTGAACATTCGGCGCAAATAAAAAAAATGAGAATGTCTCTAGCGCTGGAAATACGATTTTTTCGAACGTTAACCCCTCGATAACGGTGGGTTCCGGAAGTTTAGAATCGTTGCCAATTATTTTCTGGCTATCCTTAGGCATTGTGAACATTCGGTGCAAATAAAAATAATGAGAATTTCTCTAGCGCCGGCAATACGATTTTTTCCAACTTTCACCACCCGATAACGGTGGGTTTCGTAAGTTTAAAATCGTTGCCAATTATTTTCTGGCTATCCTTAGGCACTGTGCACATTCGGCGCAAATAAAAAAAATCAGAATGTCTCTAGCGCCGGAAATACGATTTTTTCCACCTTTCAACCCCGATAACGGTAGGTTCCGGAAGTTTAAAATCGTTGCCAATTTTTTTCTGGCTATCCTTAGGAACTGTGAACATTCAGCGCAAATTAAATAAATGACAATGTCTGTAGCGCCCGAAATACAATTTTTTCCAACTTTCATGCTCCGATAACGGTGGGTTCCGGAAGTTTAAAATCGTTGGCAATTTTCTGGCTTTTTTTTCTGGCTATCCTTAGGCACTGAGAACATTCTGCGCAAATAAAAAAAATGAGAATGTCTGTAGCGCCGGAAATATGATTTTTTCCAACATTCACCCCTCGATAACGGTGGGTCCCGGACGTTTAAAAACGTTGCCAATATTTTCCTGGCTATCCTTAGTCACTATGAATATTCTGCGCAAATAAAAAAAATGACAATGTCTGTAGCGCCGGAAATACGATTTTTTCCAACTTTCACCCCCCGATAACGGTGGGTTGCCGAAGTTTAAAATCGTTGCCAATATTTTTTCTGGCTATCCTTAGGCACTTAGAACATTCTGCGCAAATAAAAAAAATCAGAATGTCTCTAGCGCCGGAAATACGATTTTTTCCAACTTTCACCCCCCCATAACGGTGGGTTCCGGAAGTTTAAAATCATTGCCAATTATTTTCTGGCTATCCTTAGGCACTGTGAACATTCGGCGCAAAGAAAAAAAAATGAGAATGTCTCTAGCGCCGTCAATACGATTTTTTCCAACGTTCACCCCCCGATAACGGTGGGTTGCGGAAGTTTAAAATCGTTGCCAATTTTCTGGCTTTTTTTTCTGACTATCCTTAGGCACTGAGAACATTCTGCGCAAATAAAGAAAATGAGAATGTCTGTAGCGCCGGAAATGTGATTTTTTCCAACTTTCACCCCTTGATAACGGTGGGTTCCGGACGTTTGAAAACGTTGCCAATATTTTCCTGGCTATTCTTAGTCACTGTGAACATTCTGCGCAAATAAAAAAAATGAGAATGTCTGTAGCGCCGGAAATACGATTTTTTCCATCTTTCACCCCTCGATAACGATGGGTTCCGGAAGTTTAAAATCGTTGCCAATTATTTTCTGGCTATCCTTAGGCATTGTGAGCATTCGGCGCAAATAAAAAAAATGAGAATATCTCTAGCGCCGGAAATACGATTTTTTCCAACATTCCCCCCCCCGATAACGGTGGGTTCCGGAAGTTTAAAATCGTTGCCCATTTTTTATGGCTATCCTTAGGTACGTGTAAGTGTAAGCATTCTGCGCAAATAAAAAAAATGAGAATGTCTCTAGCGCCGGAAATACGATTTTTTCCAACTTTCACCCCTCGATAACGGTGGGTTCCGGAAGTTTAAAATCGTTGCCAATTATTTCCTCGCTATCCTTAGGCACTGTGAACATTCTGCGCAAATAAAAAAATGAGAATGTCTGTAGCTCCGAAAATACGATTTTTTCCAACATTCACCCCCCGATAACGGTGGGTTGCGGAAGTTTAAAATCGTTTCCAATTTTTTTCTGGCTATCCTTAGGCACTGCGAACATTCTGCGCAAATAAAAAAATGAGAATGCCTGTAGCGCCGGAAATACGATTTTTTTCATCTTTCACCCCCCAATAACGGTGGGTTCCGGAAGTTTAAAATCGTTGCCAAATTCTTTCTGGCTATCCTTAGCCGCTGTGAACATGCTGCGCAAATAAAAAAAGTAGAATGTCTCTAGCGCCGGTAATACGATTTTTTCCATCTTTCACCCCTCGATAACCGTGGGTTCCGGAAGTTTAAAATCGTTGCCGATTATTTTCTGGCTATCCTTAGGCACTGTGTACATTCTGCGCAAATAAAAAAAATGAGAATGTCTGTAGCGCCGGAAATACGATTTTTTTCATCTTTCACCCCCCGATAACGGTGGGTTCTGTAAGTTTAAAATCGTTGCCAAATTTTTTCTGGCTATCCTTAGCCACTGTGAACATTCTGCGCAAATAAAAAAAATGAGAATGTCTGTAGCGCCGGAAATACGATTCTTTTCCACTTTCACCCCTCGATAACAGTGGGTTCCGGAAGTTTTAAATCGTTGCCAATTTTTTCCTGGCTATCCTTAGGGACTGTGAACATTCTGCGCAAATAAAAAAAATGAGAATGTCTCGAGCGCCGGAAATACGATTTTTTCCAACTTTCTCCCCCGGATAACGGTGGGTTCCGTACGTTTAAAATCGTTGCCAATTTTTTTCTGGCTATCCTTACGCACTGTTAACATGCGGCGCAAATAAAAAAAATGAGAATGTCTCTAGCGCCGGAAATACGATTTTTTCCAACGTTCACCCTCCGATAAGGGTGTGTTCCGGAAGTTCAAAATCGTTGCAAATTTTTTTCTGGCTATCCGTAGGCACTGTGGACATTCTGCGCAAACAAAAAAAATGAGAATGTCTCTAGCGCCGGAAATACGATTTTTTCCAACTTTCACCCCTCGATAACGGTGGGTTCCGGACGTTTAACATCGTTGCAATTTTTTTCGGGCTATCCGTAGGCACTGTGAACATTCTGCGCAAAAAAAAAAATGAGAATGTCTCTAGCGCCGGAAATACGATTTTTTCCAACTTTAACCCCCCGATAACGGTGGGTTCCGGAAGTTTAAAATCGTTGCCAATTTTTTCCTGGCTATCCCTAGGCACTGTGAACATTCGGCGCAGTTAAAAAAAAATGAGAATGTCTCTAGCGCCGAAAATACAATTTTTTCCAACGTTCACCCACAGATAACGGTGGGTTCCGGAAGTTTAAAATCGTTGCCAATTTTTTTCTCGCTATTCTTAGGTACTGTGAACATTCTGCGCATATAAAAAAAATGAGAATGTCTCTAGCGCCGGAAATAAGATTTTTCCAACTTTCACCCCTCGATAACGGTGGGTTCCGGAAGTTTAAAATCGTTGCCAATTTCTTCCTGGCTATCCTTAGGCACTGTGAACATTCTGCGCAAATAAAAAAAATGAGAATGTCCGTAGCGCCGGAAATACGATTTTTTCCTACTTTCACCCCCCGATAACGGTGGGTTCCGGAAGTTTAAATTCGTTGCCAATTATTTTGTGGCTATCCTTAGGCACTGTGAACACTCTGCGCAAATAAAAAAAAGTAGAATGTCTCTAGCGCCGGAAATACGATTTTTTCCAACTTTCACCCCTCGATAACGGCGGGTTCCGGAAGTTTAAAATCGTTGCCGATTATTTTCTGGCTATCATTAGGCACTGTGAACATTCTGCGCAAATAAAAAAAATGAGAATGTCTCTAGCGCCGGAAATACGATTTTTTCCAACGTTCACCCCCCGATAACGGTGGGTTCCGGAAGTTTAAAATCGTTGCTAATTTTTTTCTGGCTATCCTTAGGCACTGTGAACATTCGGCGCAAATAAAAAAAATGAGAGTATCTCTAGCGCCGGAAATACGATTTTTTCGAACGTTCACCCCTCGATAACGGTGGGTTCCGGAAGTTTAAAGTCGTTGCCAATTTTTTCTGGCTATCCTTACGCACTGTTAACATGCGGCGCAAATAATAAGAATGAGAATGTCTCTAGCGCCGGAAATACGATTTTTTCCAACGTTCACCCTCCGATAAGGGTGTGTTCCGGAAGTGTAAAATCGTTGCCGATTTTTTTCTGGCTATCCGTAGGCACTGTGGACATTCTGCGCAAACAAAAAAAAATGAGAATATCTCTAGCGCCGGAAATACGATTTTTTCCAACTTTCACCCCTCGATAACGGTGGGTTCCGGACGTTTAAAATCGTTGCAATTTTTTTCGGGCTATCCGTAGGCACTGTGAACACTCTGCGCAAAAAAAAAATGAGAATGTCTCTAGCGCCGGAAATACGATTTTTTCCAACTTTCACCCCCCGATAACGGTGGGTTCCGGAAGTTTAAAATCGTTGCCAATTTTTTCCTGGCTATCCCTAGGCACTGTGAACATTCGGCGCAGTTAAAAAAAAATGAGAATGTCTCTAGCGCCGAAAATACAATTTTTTCCAACGTTCACCCACAGAAAAAGGTGGGTTCCGGAAGTTTAAAATCGTTGCCAATTTTTTTCTCGCTATCCTTAGGTACTGTGAACATTCTGCGCATATAAAAAAAATGAGAATGTCTCTAGCGCCGGAAATAAGATTTTTCCAACTTTCACCCCTCGATAACGGTGGGTTCCGGAAGTTTAAAATCGTTGCCAATTTTTTCCTGGCTATCTTTAGGCACTGTGAACATTCTGCACAAATGAAAAAAATGAGAATGTCCGTAGCGCCGGAAATACGATTTTTTCCTACTTTCACCCCCCGATAACGGTGGGTTCCGGAAGTTTAAATTCGTTGCCAATTATTTTGTGGCTATCCTTAGGCACTGTGAACACTCTGCGCAAATGAAAAAAAGTAGAATGTCTCTAGCGCCGGAAATACGATTTTTTCCAACTTTCATCCCTCGATAACGGCGGGTTCCGGAAGTTTAAAATCGTTGCCGATTATTTTCTGGCTATCATTAGGCACTGTGAACATTCTGCGCAAATAAAAAAAATGAGAATGTCTCTAGCGCCGGAAATACGATTTTTTCCAACGTTCACCCCCCGATAACGGTGGGTTCCGGAAGTTTAAAATCGTTGCTAATTTTTTTCTGGCTATCCTTAGGCACTGTGAACATTCGGCGCAAATAAAAAAAATGAGAATGTCTCTAGCGCTGGAAATACGATTTTTTCGAACGTTAACCCCTCGATAACGGTGGGTTCCGGAAGTTTAGAATCGTTGCCAATTTTTTATGGCTATCCTTAGGCACTGTAAACATTCTGCGCAAATAAAAAAAATGAGAATGTCTCTAGCGCCGGAAATACGATTTTTTCCAACTTTCACCCCTCGATAACGGTGGGTTCCGGAACTTTAAAATCGTTGCCAATCATTTCCTCGCTATCCTTAGGCACTGTGAACATTCTGCGCAAATAAAAAAAATGAGAATGTCTGTAGCGCCGAAAATACGATTTTTTCCAACTTTCATCCCCCGATAACGGTGGGTTCCAGAAGTTTAAAATCCTTGCCAATTTTTTTCTGGTTATACTTACAAGGAACATCACTTTGGTGTTCCCCTCCGATTTTGTTGAAACTTTTTTATGTGGAAGAGTATCAAAAACTAAGAGACACATATTTTTTTTTTTATCGGCGGAAAAACGGTTTTAAGGGGTGAAACGCACCCTCAAAAATGGGGAGGTTTTTCGTTTTACGTCGATAACGTTTTAACGGTACGAGATATAAAAAAAATTCAAATTGCAACAACCTTTATTTTTTCGCGTACTATACATTGGAGATGAGAACGATGCAGATAACGGCAAAATTTCATATTGTTTATTGCAAAAATGCAATTTTTTAATACGTATCTCCGAGAATTTTGAATCGAATGGGATGTAATTTTGCATACATGTAGAGGATGGAAAAGTACCGGATACGTGTTTTTTCTTTTTCCGATATCTCATAATCGAGGGGTTAAAACTGCCCCTCGATTTTCTAGCCAAGAGCATCGTACAATCAGCTAGCCTTTTGGCAGTCCGTGCTAAATTCACGTCAATATAAGTTTGTATTTTTTTGCGATTGCATATTTGTGAATTCCCTCCGTATAACAAAAATTAAGGGGTGAGCCACCCCTGTGTTTATCTTTTTCCCACCCTATATTAGAAAGGGGTGGACCTAATTGGAGGCAACCTGTTCTATTTTGATGAAAACACAAAAATCTAGTTGTCGTGTTTTTGCATTTTTTTCCAAATGGCAACCTTAAGGGGGTGAACTACCCTCTACCTGAACTCCCTTACCGCAGTCGTCTTTCCCTGTTTAATATGTCTTTGCTGATTCAAAATATTTCTACCAACTCCGAATCGACGTTTCCTCATGTTTCGAAATCAATATGAGGCCCTGAGAGGGTAATCCACCCTTCTCTATTTTCCTTTTCATTGGCGATTAAAAAATTTGCCATTCTATTTTGATGAATCTACTTTCCCGCCGGTGACGATACGAATTCTATGGCTTTAGATACGTGTGGATATTAGCATTAATCTCAGCAGGGGCGAGGGAAGGGTGGCGCAGAGATCTGCCCCTTACTCCTCACTATTTTAATGTTTATGAGAAACTTGTATTCTATATGTCCACGAATAGGTACTTTTTTTCATTTACTTTTTTGGCGGCGATACTTTTTTTCGTTCCAAGAAAAAAATAGAGACGGAGAGATGCGATCACGGTGTTTATACCAGATATTTTATTTACATAATTTTCAATAGAGGCGCGGAAGGGAGATACAACAAGCTACCCCTTACTCACCACTATTTCAATGTCTAGCGCTAGATAAGCTCCACGCTATGTTTCTGGCCCATGTAGAATTATATATTTAATACAAGTTTACATGCGGGTTGGTGATTAAACAAGTAGAATTAACACTCGCAAAGTCAACAATCGAATTTTATTACATATTGATATTGAAAACTGAAGTCATACTTTTATGATAATTCACACTACTCATGGCTCATACGTCGTACAATAATGGTAGTCTTCGAAAAAATGCTTCAAACATAAAGACTTTTTGCACCACTAGCCTTTTACAACTGCTATATGATTGCAGCCAGGTATTTCACAGTGTATTTTTGATTGACCGAAACCGAAATCGACTGGATTTTCAAAATGTTCTGGCTTTTCTGTTATATAATTACTTTTAAACCATGAATATTTAAAAAGATTTGTATAACGTGGAGATGCCAGTTGATTATGTGTAAGAGATTGCAATTTAATTATATTATTTCTCAAATGTAAATTTATATCAGAATGCATTAGTATCACACTATCTGAAAAATGTCGCACAAAATTCTTCCATATCCGGAATCCAAATACATCAAGCGGTTGAATTTTTCCAGTTGTACCTTTTGGGATAATCATTGGGATGATTTTTTTATCATGAGGCGTAGTTTCATGAACAACGCTAGGGCAGTGTCCACTCCAAGAATCGATCAATAATACGTTGTCACTCCCGACATTGGGGAAAAAAACTTTCTCCAACCAAATTTTAAAATGATCTATTAACATAAAACAAATTTGTATTTATAAGTATATGTTTGCAAAAATATCGATCAACCTTTAACGATAACACGTACCGGAAGTAAGTTTTCCAGATTTTGATGCCGTTACCACGACGTTTCCTGGCCTAAATAATTCTTTCTCTACCCTTGGTCCAAATTCACCCTTTGCCTCCTTCAAAACTATAAAAAGCGGCGAAAGTCATTTCCCGTTGGCGTTTATTGTAGGCTGGATCGTGTAGCTATGGGTCGTTGAAGAGATTGATTGTACAACACATTCAACTTTTTTCGTTCCTTCAGTCGCTAAAGGTCGTGCTGAATGGATTTCCAATTGAAAACCGCTTTGGTCCGAATTGTATACATTTTCCGACCCATGCTTTTCGATGAGTAATTTAACATCATGTACAAATTTTTCTCCATTTTTCTGCAGAAACGCTTCTTCCTCCACAGTTTTTCTCGTTACAAATTTGTTTACTTTTCTGGAAACAATGCGATGCTGTTTTTTAAATTTCCATAGCCAGGTATGAGAAGCTTTAAATCGTACATCCTCGTGGCCTATCTCTTTCTGTGCCTGTAGAGCCCACTTTTTAAGGTCAATATCATGAATAATAACACCGGCATCTATAGCAGTTTTCATATTCTGCAATGTGTATTCGAAAATTCGAGCTAGTTTTTCTTTATAAGTGCCGCCTTTGTTAAGTTGACCTACCCAGCGGCGCAGCTGTTGTACGCTTCTGACAGATTTATATTTTTGGTTGACGGTATCGATACTGTAATTCTTTTTTTTACCAGATCTCCAGTATTCCACAGCTTTCCTTTTGTAATCATAGCTTAGGTCATCGTCACTCGAACAAGCGTCAGAATTAACATCTTTATCATCCTTTTGCCATAAAGTATCTTCAACGGCAATTGCTTCGTACTCTTTAAACGGTTCTTGAAAATCTAGAGTCTCCTCCTCTATCATCTCAACTCCATTGTAGTCTTGCATAGAGTCATATAAAATCTTCTCAAAATTTTCCTTCAGTTCTATTTCTGCACTATTAATAGGAGTTTGTGCAATATTCATAGCCTCAAACGTAGCCAGTAAAAGTTTAATAACGTTGATCGGGTTGACTTTCATTATGGTAATATTTTCAGCGTAACACACCAAGTTCGCAAAAAACAGAATACAATTTGAAACTCGGTTACGTACTGGTACGTCTGTACTAGTACACTGTGAATGGTTACCGCCTTTTAAAGGATGCATCAAAAAAGATAGTCGAAAGGCGAGAGGTTAAAACAATTATGCTGGATAAAAATATTATCAGGTGCTGCGAAATATAACACTCGATAACCCCTGATAATATTTTTATGACAACACCTGATAATATTTTTATTCAGCATAATCGTTGTAACCTCTCGCCTTTCGACTTTCGAGGAGTTGAGCAAATCGCACATGTTTTTTTTTATGTGTAAATACGTGTGAAGTAGAAAAACACTTTGAGAGGAGATTACGAATATTGACTTTCTTTCGCGGGTCTCACAATCAGAATGACGAAAATATCTAGTATAAACACCGTGATCGCATCTCTACGTCTCTATTTTTTTCTTGAAACGAAAAAAAGTATCGCCGCCAAAAAAGTAAATTAAAAAAGGACCTATTCGTGCACATATAGAATACAAGTTTCTCATAAACATTAGAATAGTGAGGAGTAAGGGGCAGATCTCTGCGCCCCCCTTCCCTCGCCGCTGCCGAGATTAATGCTAATATCCACAAGTATCTAAAACCATAGAATTCGTATCATCACCGGCGGGAAAGCAGATTCATAAAAATACAGTGGCAAATTTTTTAATCGCCAATGAAAAGGAAAATAGAGAAGGGTGGATTACCCTCTCAGGGCCTCATATTGATTTCGCAACATGAGGAAACGTCGATTCGGAGTTGGTAGAAATATTCTGAATCAGCAAAGACATGTTAAACAGGGAAAGACGACTGCGGTAAGGAAGTTCAGGTAGAGGGTAGTTCACCCCCTTAAGGTTGCCATTTGGAAAAAAATGCAAAAACACGTCAACTAGATTTTTGTGTTTTCATCAAAATAGAACAGGTTGCCTCCAATTAGGTCCACCGCTTTCTAATATATCGGTTGGAAAAAGATAAACACAGGGGTGGCTCACCCCTTAATTTTTGTCATACGGAGGGAATTCACAAATATGCAATCGCAAAAAAATATAAAAACTTATATTGACGTGAATTTAGCCCGGACTGCCAAAAGGCTAGCTGGTTGTACGATGCTCTTGGCTAAAAAATCGAGGGGCAGTTTTAACCCCTCGATTATGAGATATCGGAAAAAGAAAAAACACGTATCCGGTACTTTTCCATCCTCTACATGTATGCAAAATTACATCCCATTCGATTCAAAATTCTCGGAGATACGTATAAAAAAATTGCATTTTTGCAATAAACAATATGAAATTTGTCGTTATCTGCATCGTTCTCATCTCCAATGTATAGTACGCGAAAAAATAAAGGTTGTTGCAATTTGAATTTTTTTTATATCTCGTACCGTTAAAACGTTATCGACGAAAAACGAAAAACCTCCCCATTTTTGAGGGTGCGTTTCACCCCTTAAAACCGTTTTTCCGCAGATAAAAAAAAATACGTGTCTCTTAGTTTTTGATACTCTTCCACATAAAAAAGTTTCAACAAAATCGGAGGGGAACACCAAAGTGATGTTCCTTGTTAGTCACTGTGAACATTCTGCGTAAATAAAAAAAATGAGAATGTCTCTAGCGCCAGAAATCCGATTTTTTCCAACTTTCACCCCCCGATAACGGTGGGTTCCGGAAGTTTAAAATCGTTGCCAATTTTTTCCAGGCTATCCTTAGGCACTGTGGACATTCTGCGCAGATAAAAAAAATGAGAATGTCTTTAGCGCCGGAAATACGATTTTTTCCAACTTTTACCCCCCGATAACGGTGGGTTCCGGAAGTTTAAAATCGTTGCCAATTTTTTTCTGGCTATCCTTAGATACTGTGAACATTCTGCGCAAATAAAAATGAGAATGTTTCTAGCGCCGGAAATACGATTTTTTCCAACGTTCACCCCCTGATAACGATGGGTTCCGGAAGTTTAAAATCGTTGCCAATTTTTTTATGGCTATCCTTTGGCACTGTGAACATTCGGCGCAAATAAAAAAAATGAGAATGTCTCTAGTGCCGGAAATACGATTTTTTCCAACTATCACCCTCCGATAACGGTGGGTTCCGGAAGTTTAAAATCGTTGCCAATTTTTTTCTGGCTATCCTTAGATACTGTGAACATTCTGCGCAAATAAAAATGAGAATGTCTCTAGCGCCGGAAATACGATTTTTTCCAACTTTCATCCCCCGATACCGGTGGGTTCCGGAAGTTTAAAATCGTTGCCAATTTTCTGGATTTTTTTTTCTGGCTATCCTTAGGCACTGTGAACATTCTGCGCAAATAAAAAAAATGAGAATGTCTCTAGCGCCAGAAGTCCGATTTTTTCCAACTTTCACCCCCCGATAACGGTGGGTTCCGGAAGTTTAAAAACGTTGCAAATTTTTTTCTGGCTATCCTTAGGCACTGTGAACATTCGGCGCAAATAAAAAAATGAGAATGTCTCTAGCGCCGGAAATACGATTTTTTCCACCTTTCACCCCCCGATACGGGTGGGTTCCGGAAGTTTAAAATCGTTGCCAATTTTTTTCTGACTTTCCTTAGGTACTGTGAACATTCAGCGCAAATAAAATAAATGAGAATGTCTCTAGCGCCGGAAATACGATTTTTTCCAACTTTCGCGCCTGATAACGGTGGGTTCCGGACGTTTAAAATCGTTGCCCTTTTTTTCTGACTATCCTTATGCACTTTGAACATTCTGCGCAAATAAAAAAAAAGAATGTCTCTAGCGCCGGAAATACGATTTTTTCCAACTATCACCCTCCGATAACGGTGGGTTCCGGAAGTTTAAAATCGTTGCCAATTTTTTTCTGGCTATCCTTAGATACTGTGAACATTCTGCGCAAATAAAAATGAGAATGTCTCTAGCGCCGGAAATACGATTTTTTCCAACTTTCATCCCCCGATACCGGTGGGTTCCGGAAGTTTAAAATCGTTGCCAATTTTCTGGCTTTTTTTTCTGGCTATCCTTAGGCACTGTGAACATTCTGCGCAAATAAAAAAAATGAGAATGTCTCTAGCGCCAGAAGTCCGATTTTTTCCAACTTTCACCCCCCGATAACGGTGGGTTCCGGAAATTTAAAAACGTTGCAAATTTTTTTCTGGCTATCCTTAGGCACTGTGAACATTCGGCGCAAATAAAAAAATGAGAATGTTTATAGCGCCGGAAATACGATGTTTTCCACCTTTCACCCCCCGATACGGGTGGGTTCCGGAAGTTTAAAATCGTTGCCAATTTTTTTCTGACTTTCCTTAGGTACTGTGAACATTCAGCGCAAATAAAATAAATGAGAATGTCTCTGGCGCCGGAAATACGATTTTTTCCAACTTTCGCCCCTGATAACGGTGGGTTCCGGACATTTAAAATCGTTGCCCTTTTTTTTCTGACTATCCTTATGCACTTTGAACATTCTGCGCAAATAAAAAAAAAGAATGTCTGTAGCGCCGGAAATACGATTTTTTCCAACTTTCACCCCTCGATAACGGTGGGTTCCGGAAGTTTAAAATCGTTGCCAATTATTTTCTGGCTATCCTTAGGCATTGTGAACATTCGGCGCAAATAAAAGAAATGAGAATGTCTCTAGCGCCGGAAATTCGATTTTTTCCAACGTTCACCCCCCGATAACGGTCGGTTCCGGAAGTTTAAAATCGTTGCCAATTTTTTATGGCTATCCTTAGGCACTGTAAACATTCTGCGCAAATAAAAAAAATGAGAATGTCCCTAGCGCCGGAAATACGATTTTTTCCAACTTGCACCCCTCGATAACGGTGGGTTGCGGAAGTTTAAAATCGTTTCCAATTATTTCCTCGCTATCCTTAGGCACTGTGAACATTCTGCGCAAATAAAAAAAATGAGAATGTCTGTAGCGCCGAAAATACGATTTTTTCCAACATTCATCCCCCGATAACGGTGGGTTGCGGAAGTTTAAAATCGTTACCAATTTTTTTCTGGCTATCCTTAGGCACTCTGAACATTCTGCGCAAATAAAAAAAATGAGAATGTCTGTAGCGCCGGAAATACGATTTTTTTCAACTTTCACTCCCCGATAACGGTGGGTTCCGGAAGTTTTAAATCGTTGCCAATTTTTTTTCTGGCTATTCTTAGACACTGTGAACATTCTGCGCAAATAAAAAAAATGAGAATGTCTCTAGCGCCGGAAATACGATTTTTTCCAATGTTCACCCCCCGATAACGGTGGGTTCCTGAAGTTTAAAATCGTTGCAAATTTTTTTCTGGCTATCCTTAGGCACTGTGAACATTCGGCGCAAATAAAAAAAATGAGAATGTCTCTAGCGCCGGAAATACGATTTTTTCCAACGTTTCCCCCCCCGGATAACGGTGGGTTCCAGACGATTAAAATCGTTGCCAATTTTTTTCTTGCTATCCTTAGGCACTGTGAACATTCTGCGCAAATAAAAAAAATGAGAATGTCTCTAGCGCCGGAAATACGATTTTTTCCAATGTTCACCCCCCGATAACGGTGGGTTCCTGAAGTTTAAAATCGTTGCAAATTTTTTTCTGGCTATCCTTAGGTACAGTGAACATTCGGCGCAAATAAAAAAAATGAGAATGTCTCTAGCGCCGGAAATACGATTTTTTCCAACGTTCCCCCCCGGATAACGGTGGGTTCCGGACGATTAAAATCGTTGCCAATTTTTTTCTTGCTATCCTTAGGCACTGTGAACATTCGGCGCAAATAAAAAAAATGAGCATGTCTCTAGCGCCGGAAATACGATTTTTTCCAACTTTCACCCCCCAATAACGGTGGGTTGCCGAAGTTTAAAATCGTTGCCAATTTTTTTTCTGGCTATCCTTAGGCAATGTGAACATTCGGCGCAATTAAAAGAAATGAGAATGTCTGTAGCGCCGGAAATACGATTTTTTCCAACGTTCACCCCTCGATAACGGTGGGTTCCGGAAGTTTAAAATCGTTGCCGATTATTTTCTGGCTATCCTTTGGCACTGGGAACATTCGGCGCAAAGAAAAAAAATGAGAATGTGTCTAGCGCCGGAAATACGATTTTTTCCAACGTTCATCCCCCGATAACGGTGGGTTCCGGAAGTTTAAAATCGTTTCAAATTTTTTTCTGGCTATCCTTAGGCACTGTGAACATTCGGCGCACATAAAAAAAATGAGAATGTCTCTAGCGCCGGAAATACGATTTTTTCCAACGTTCCCCCCCGGATAACGGTGGGTTCCGGACGATTAAAATCGTTGCCAATTTTTTTCTGGCTATCCTAAGGCACTGTGAACATTCGGCGCAGATAAAAAAAATGAGAATGCTCTAGCGCCGGAAATACGATTTTTTCCAACGTTCACCCGCCGATAACGTGGGTTCCGTAAGTTCAAAATCGGTGCCAATTTTTTTATGGCTATTCTTAGGCACTGTGCACATTTTGCGCAAATAAAAAAAATGAGAATGTCTCTAGCGCCGGAAATACGATTTTTTCCAACATTCACCCTTCGATAACGGTGGTTTCCGGAAGTTTAAAATCGGTGCCAATTATTTTCTGGCTATCCTTTGGCACTGTGAACATTCGGCGCAAATTAAAAAAATGGGAATGTCTCTAGCGCCGGAAATACGATTTCTTCCAACTTTCACCCCCCGATAACGGTAGGTTCCGGAACTTAAAAATCGTTGCCAATTTTTTCGTGGTTATCCTTAGGCACTGTGAACACTCTGCGCAAATAAAAAAATGAGAATGTCTCTAGCGCCGGAAATACGATTTTTTCCAACTTTCACCCCTCGATAACGGTGGGTTCCGGAAGTTTAAAATCGTTGCCAATTTTTTCCTGGCTATCCTTAGGCACTGTGAACATTCTGCGCAAATAAAAAAAAATGAGAATGTCCGTAGCGCCGGAAATACGATTTTTTCCAACTTTCATCCCACGATAACGGTGGGTTCCGGAAGTTTAAAATCGTTGCCAATTTTCTGGCTTTTTTTTCTGGCTATCCTTAGACACTGTGAACATTCTGCCCAAATAAAAAAAATGAGAATGTCTCTAGCGCCGGAAATACGATTTTTTCCAATGCTCACCCCCCGATAACGGTGGGTTCCTGAAGTTTAAAATCGTTGCAAATTTTTTTCTGGCTATCCTTAGGCACTGTGAACATTCGGCGCAAATAAAAAAAATGAGAATGTCTCTAGCGCCGGAAATACGATTTTTCCCAACGTTCCCCCCCGGATAACGGTGGGTTCCGGACGATTAAAATCGTTGCCAATTTTTTTCTTGCTATCCTTAGGCACTGTGAACATTCTGCGCAAATAAAAAAAATGAGAATGTCTCTAGCGCCGGAAATACGATTTTTTCCAATGTTCACCCCCCGATAACGGTGGGTTCCTGAAGTTTAAAATCGCTGCAAATTTTTTTCTGGCTATCCTTAGGCACTGTGAACATTCGGCGCAAATAAAAAAAATGAGAATGTCTCTAGCGCCGGAAATACGATTTTTTCCAACTTTCATCCCCCGATAACGGTGGGTTCCGGAAGTTTAAAATCATTGCCAATTTTCTGGCTTTTTTTTCTGGCTATCCTTAGGCACTGAGAACATTCTGCGCAAATAAAAAAAATGAGAATGTCTGTAGCGCAGGAAATACGATTTTTTTCAACTATCACCCCCCGATAACGGTGGGTTCCGGAAGTTTAAAATCCTTGCCAATTTTTTTCTAGCTATCCTTAGGCACTGTGAACATTCGGCGCAAATAAAAAAAATGAGAATGTCTCTAGCGCCGGAAATACGATTTTTTCCAACGTTCCCCACCGGATAACGATGGGTTCCATACGATTAAAATCGATCCCAATTTTTTTCTGGCTATCCTTAGGCACTGTGAACATTCGGCGCAGATAAAAAAAATGAGAATGTCTCTAGCGCCGGAAATACGATTTTTTCCAACGTTCACCCCCCGATAACGTGGGTTCCGGAAGTTTACAAATCGTTGCCAATTTTTGCTTGGTTATCCTTAGGCACTGGGAACATTCTGCGCAAAAAAAAAAATGAGAATGTCTCTAGCGCCGGAAAAACCATTTTTTCCAACGTTCATGCCCCGATAACGTTGGGTTCCGGAAGTTAAAAATCGTTTCCAGTTTTTTCGTGGTTATCCTTAGGCACTGTGAGCATTCTGCGTAAATAAAAAAAATGAGAATGTCTCTAGCGCCGGAAATACGATTTTTTCCAACGTTCACCCCCCGATAACGGTGGGTTCCGGAAGTTTAAAATCGTTGCCAATTTGTTTACGGCTATCCTTAGGCACTGTGAACATTCTGCGCAAATAAAAAAATGAGAATGTCTCAAGCGCCGGAAATACGATTTTTTCCAACGTTCACCCCCCGATAACGGTGGGTTCCGGAAGTTTAAAATCGTTGCCAATTTTTTTATGGCTATCCTTAGGCACTGTGAACATTCTGCGCAAATAAAAAAATGAGAAAGTCTCAAGCGCCGGAAATACGATTTTTTCCACCTTTCACCCCCCGATAACGGTGGGTTCCGGAAGTTTAAAATCGTTGCAAATTTTTTTCTGGCTATTCTTAGGCACTGTGAACATTCGGCGAAAATAAAAAAAATGAGAATGTCTGTACCGCCGGAAATACGATTTTTTGCAACTTTCACCCCCCGATAACGGTGGGTTCCGGAGGTTAAAAATCGTATCCAATTTTTTCCTCGCTATCCTTAGGCACTGTGGACATTCTGCGCAAATAAAAAAAATGAGAATGTCTGTAGCGCCGGAAATACGATTTTTTCCAACGTTCACCCCCCGATAACGGTGGGTTCCGGAAGTTTAAAATCGTTGCCAATTTTTTCCTGGCTATCCTTAGGCACTGTGAACATTCGGCGCAAATAAAAAAATGAGAATGTCTCTAGCGCCGGAAATACGATTTTGTCCAACGTTCACCCCCCGATAACGGTGGGTTCCGGAAGTTTAAAATCGTTGCCAATTTTTTATGGCTATCCTTAGGTACTGTGAACATTCTGCGCAAATAAAAAAACGAGAATGTCTCTAGCGCCGGAAATACGATTTTTTCCAACTATCACCCTCCGATAACGGTGGGTTCCGGAAGTTTAAAATCGTTGCCAATTTTTTTCTACCTATCCTTAGATACTGTGAACATTCTGCGCAAATAAAAATGAGAATGTCTCTAGCGCCGGAAATACGATTTTTTCCAACTTTCATCCGCCATACCGGTGGGTTCCGGAAGTTTAAAATCGTTGCCAATTTTCTGGCTTTTTTTTCTGGCTATCCTTAGGCACTGAGAACATTCTGCGCAAATAAAAAAAATGAGAATATCCGTAGCGCCGGAAATACGATTTTTTTCAACATTCACCCCTCGATAACGGTGGGTTCCGGAAGTTTAAAATCGTTGCCAATTATTTTCTGGCTATCCTTTGGCACTGTGAACATTCGGCGCAAATAAAAAAAATGAGAATGTCTCTAGCGCCGGAAATACGATTTTTTCCAACTATCACCCTCCGATAACGGTGGGTTCCGGAAGTTTAAAATCGTTGCCAATTTTTTTCTGCCTATCCTTAGATACTGTGAACATTCTGCGCAAATAAAAATGAGAATGTCTCTAGCGCCGGAAATACGATTTTTTCCAACTTTCATCCCCCATACCGGTGGGTTCCGGAAGTTTAAAATCGTTGCCAATTTTCTGGCTTTTTTTTCTGGCTATCCTTAGGCACTGAGAACATTCTGCGCAAATAAAAAAAATGAGAATGTCCGTAGCGCCGGAAATACGATTTTTTTCAACATTCACCCCCCGATAACGGTGGGTTCCAGAAGTTTAAAATCCTTGCCAATTTTTTTCTGGTTATACTTAGGCACTGAACATACTGCGCAAATAAAAAAATGAGAATGTCTCTAGCGCCGGAAATACGATTTTTTCCAACGTTCACCCCTCGATAACGGTGGGTTCCGGAAGTTTAATATCGTTGCCAATTATTTCCTCGCTATCCTTAGGCACTGTGAACATTCTGCGCAAATAAAAAAAATTAGAATGTCTGTAGCGCGGGAAATACGATTTTTTTCAACATTCACCCCCCGATAACGGTGGGTTCCAGAAGTTTCTAATCCTTGCCAATTTTTTTCTGGTTATACTTAGGCACTGTGAACATTCTGCGCAAATAAAAAAAATGAGAATGTCTCTAGCCCCAGAAATCCGATTTTTTCCAACTTTCACCCCCCGGATAACGGTGGGTTCCGGACGATTAAAATCGTTGCCAATTTTTTTCTGGCTATCCTTAGGCACTGTGAACATTCGGCGCAAATGAAAAAAATGAGAATGTCTCTAGCGCCGGAAATACGATTTTTTCCAACGTTCACCCCCCGATAACGGTGGGTTGCGGAAGTTTAAAATCGTTGCCAATTTTTTTTCTGGCTATCCTTAGACACTGTGAACATTCTGCGCAAATTAAAAAAATGAGAATTTCTGTAGCGCCAGAAATACGATTTTTTTCATCTTTCACCCCTCGATAACGGTGGGTTCCGGAATTTTAAAATCGTTGCCAATTTTTTCCTGGCTATCCTTAGGCACTGTGAACATTCTGCGCAAATAAAAAAAATGAGAACGTCTCTAGCGCCGGAAATACGATTTTTTCCAACGTTCACCCCCCGATAAAGGTGGGTTCCAAAAGTTGAAAATCCTTGCCAATTTTTTTCTGGTTATACTTAGGCACTGTGAACATTCTGCGCAAATGAAAAAAATGACAATGTCTCTAGCGCCGGAAATACGATTTTTTCCAACTTTCACCCCTCGATAACGGTGGGTTCCGGAAGTTTAAAATCGTTGCCAATTATTTCCTCGCTATCGTTAGGCACTGTGAACATTCTGCGCAAATAAAAAAAATGAGAATGTCTGTAGCGCCGGAAATACGATTTTTTTCAACATTCACCCCCCGATCACGGTGGGTTCCAGAAGTTTAAAATCCTTGCCAATTTTTTTCTGGTTATGCTTAGGCACTGTGAACATTCTGCGCAAATAAAAAAAATGAGAATGTCTCTAGCCCCAGAAATCCGATTTTTTCCAACATTCACCCCGCGATAACGGAGGGTTCCGGAAGTTTAAAATCGTTGCCAATTTTTTCCTGGCTATCTTTAGGCACTGTGGACATTCTGCGCAAATAAAAAAAATGAGAATATCTGTAGCGCCGGAAATACGATTTTTTCCAACTTTCACCCCCCGATAACGGTGGCTTCCGGAAGTTTAAAATCGTTGCCAATTTTTTCCTGGCTATCCTTAGGCACTGTGAACATTCGGCGCAAATAAAAAAAATGAGAATGTCTCTAGCGCCGGAAATATGATTTTTTCCAACGTTCACCCCCCGATAACGGTGGGTTCCGGAAGTTTAAAATCGTTGCCAATTTTTTTATGGCTATCCTTAGGCACTGTGAACATTCTGCGCAAATAAAAAAAATGAGAATGTCTCTAGCGCCAGAAATCCGATTTTTTCCAACTTTCACCCCCCGATAACGGTGGGTTCCGGAAGTTTAAAACCCTAGCCAATTTTTTTCTGGCTATCCTTACGCACTGAGAACATTCTGCGCAAATAAAAAAAACTCAGAATGTCTCTAGCGTCGGAAATACGATTTTTTCCAACTTTCACCCCCCGATAACGGTGGGGTCCGGAAGTTTAAAATCGTTGCCAATTTTTTTCTGGCTATCCTTACGCACTGTCAACATTCAGCGCAAATAAAATAAATGAGAATGTCTTTAGCGCCGGAAATACGATTCTTTCCAACGTTCACCCCCTGATAACGGTGCGTTCGGGCCGTTTAAAATCGTTGCCAAATTTTTTCTGGCTATCCTTAGGCACTTTGAACATTCTGCGCATATAAAAAAAATGAGAATGTCTGTAGCGCCGGAAATACGATTTTTTCCAACTTTCACCCCTCGATAACGGTGGGTTCCGGAAGTTTAAAATGGTTGCCAATTATTTTCTGGCTATCCTGAGGCATTGTGAACATTCGGCGCAAATTAAAAAAAAGAGAATGTCTCTAGCGCCGGAAATACGATTTTTTCCATCGTTCACCCCCCGAAAACGGTGGGTTGCGGAAGTTAAAAATCGTTGCCAATTTTTTTCGTGGTTATCCTTTGGCACTGTGAACATTCGGCGCAAATTAAAAAAATGTGAATGTCTCTAGCGAGGGAAATACGATTTTTTCCACCTTTCACCCCCCGATAACGGTGGGTTCCGGAAGTTTAAAATCGTTGCAAATTTTTTTCTGGCTATCCTTAGGCACTGTGAACATTCGGCGAAAATAAAAAAAATGAGAATTTCTCTAGCGCCGGAAATACGATTTTTTGCAACTTTCACCCCCCGATAACGGCGGGTTCCGAACGTTAAACATTGTTGCCAATGTTTTCCTCGCTATCCTTAGGCACTGTGGACATTCTGCGCAAATAAAAAAAATGAGAATGTCTGTAGCGCCGGAAATACGATTTTTTCCAACTTTCACCCCCTGATAACGGTGGGTTCCGGAAGTTTATAATCGTTGCCAATTTTTTCCTGGCTATCCTTAGGCACTGTGAACATTCGGCGCAAATAAAAAAATGAGAATGTCTCTAGTGCCGGAAATACGATTTTTTCCAACGTTCACCCCCCGATAACGGTGGGTTCCTGAAGTTTAAAATCGTTGCCAATTTTTTTATGGCTATCCTTAGGCACTGTGAACATTCGGCGCAAATAAAAAAAATTAGAATGTCTCTAGCGCCGGAAATACGATTTTGTCCAACTATCACCCTCCGATATCGGTGGGTTCCGGAAGTTTAAAATCGTTGCCAATTTTTTTCTGGCTATCCTTAGATATGGTGAACATTCTGCGCAAATAAAAATGAGAATATCTCTAGCGCCGGAAATACGATTTTTTCCAACTTTCACCCCTCGATAACGGTGGGTTCCGGAAGTTTAAAATCGTTGCCAATTATTTTCTGGCTATCCTTTGGCACTGTGAACATTCGGCGCAAATAAAAAAAATGAGAATGTCTCTAGCGCCGGAAATACGATTTTTTCCAACTATCACCCTCCGATAACGGTGGGTTCCGGAAGTTTAAAATCGTTGCCAATTTTTTTCTGCCTATCCTTAGATACTGTGAACATTCTGCGCAAATAAAAATGAGAATGTCTTTAGCGCCGGAAATACGATTTTTTCCAACTTTCATCCCCCGATAACGGTGGGTTCCGGAAGTTTAAAATCCTAGCTAATTTTTTTCTGGCTATCCTTACGCACTGTGAACATTCTGCGCAAATAAAAAAAAAAGAGAATGTCTCTAGCGCCGGAAATACGATTTTTTCCAACTTTCACCCCCCGATAACGGTGGGTTCCGGAAGTTTAAAATCTTAGCCAATTTTTTGCTGGCTATCCTTACGCACTGTGAACATTCTGCGCAAATAAAAAAAATGAGAATGTCTCTAGCGCCGGAAATGCGATTTTTTCCAACTTTCACCCCCCGATAACGGTGGGTTCCGGAAGTTTAAAATCGTTGCCAAATTTTTTCTGGCTATCCTTAGGCACTTTGAACATTCTGCGCGAATAAAAAAAATGAGAATGTCTGTAGCGCCGGAAATACGATTTTTTCCAACTTTCACCCCCCGATAACGGTGGGTTCCGGAAGTTTAAAATCGTTGCCAATTTTTTCCTGGCTATCCTTAGGCACTGTGGACATTCTACGCAAATTAAAAAAATGAGAATGTCTGTAGCGCCGGAAATACGATTTTTTCCAACGTTCACCCCCCGATAACGGTGGGTTCCGGAAGTTTAAAATCGTTGCCAATTTTTTCCGGGCTATCCTTAGGCACTGCGAACATTCGGCGCATATAAAAAAAATCAGAATGTCTCTAGCGCCGGAAATACGATTTTTTCCAACGTTCACCCCCCGATAACGGTGGGTTCCGGAAGATTAAAATCGTTGCCAATTTTTTTATGGCTATCCTTAGGCACTGTGAACATTCTGCGCAAATAAAAAAAATGAGAATGTCTCTAGCGCCAGAAATCCGATTTTTTCCAACTTTCACCCCCCGATAACGGTGGGTTCCGGAAGTTTAAACTCCTAGCCAATTTTATTCTGGCCATCCTTACGCACTGTGAACATTCTGCGCAAATAAAAAAAAATGAGAATGTCTCTAGCGCCGGAAATACGATTTTTTCCAACTTTCACCCCCCGATAACGGTGGGTTCCGGAAGTTTAAAATCCTAGCCAATTTTTTGCTGGCTATCCTTACGCACTGTGAACATTCTGCGCAACTAAAAAAAAATGAGAATGTCTCTAGCGCCGGAAATACGATTTTTTCCAACTTTCACCCCCCGATAACGCCGGTTCCGGAAGTTTAAAATCGTTGCCAATTTTTTTCTGGCTATCCTTAGGCACTGTCAACATTCAGCGCAAATAAAATAAATGAGAATGTCTTTAGCGCCGGAAATACGATTTTTTCCAACTTTCACCCCCTGATAACGGTGCGTTCCGGACGTTTAAAATCGTTGCCAAATTTTTTCTGGCTATCCTTAGGCACTTTGAACATTCTGCGCAAATAAAAAAAATGAGAATGTCTGTAGCGCCGGAAATACGATTTTTTCCATCTTTCACCCCCCGAAAACTGTGGGTTCCGGAAATTAAAAATCGTTGCCAATTATTTTCTGGCTATCCTTTGGCACTGTGAACATTCAGCGCAAATTAAATAAATGACAATATCTGTAGCGCCCGAAATAAGATTTTTTCCAACATTCATCCCCCGATAACGGTGGGTTCCGGAAGTTTAAAATCGTTGACAATTTTCTGGCTTTTTTTTCTGGCTATCCTTAGGCACTGTGAACATTCGGCGCAATTAAAAAAAATGAGAATGTCTCTAGCGCTGGAAATACGATTTTTTGCAACATTCACCCCCCGATAACGGTGGGTTCCGGACGTTTAAAATCGTTGCCAATTTTTTTCTGGCTATCATTAGGCACTGTGAACATTCGGCGCAAATAAAAAAAATGAGAATGTCTCTAGCGCCGGAAATACGATTTTTTCCAACTTTCACACTCCGATAACGGTGGGTTCCGGAAGCTTAAAATCGTTGGCAATTTTGTGGCTTTTTTTCTGTCTATCCTTAGGCACTGAGAACATTCTGCGCAAATAAAAAAGATGAGAATGACTGTAGCGCCGGAAATATAATTTTTTTCAACTTTCACCCCACGATAACAGCGGGTTCCGGACGTTTAAAAACGTTGCCAATATTTTCCTGGCTATCCTTAGTCACTATGATCATACTGCGCAAATTAAAAAAATGAGAATGTCTGTAGCGCCGGAAATACGATTTTTTCCACCTTTCACCCCCCGATAACGGTGGGTTGCCGAAGTTTAAAATCGTTGCCAATTTTTTTTCTGGCTATCCTTAGGCACTGTGAACATTCGGCGCAATTAAAAAAAATGAGAATGTCTCTAGCGCTGGAAATACGATTTTTTGCAACTTTCACGCCCCGATAACGGTGTGTTCCGGACGTTTAAAATCGTTGCCAATTTTTTTCTGGCTATCATTAGGCACTGTGAACATTTGGCGCAAATAAAAAAATGAGAATGTCTCTAGCGCCGGAAATACGATTTTTTCCAATTTTCACCCTCCGATAACGGTGGGTTCCGGAAGTTTAAAATCGTTGCCAATTTTTTTCTGGCTATCCTTAGGTACTATGAACATTCTGTGCAAATAAAAATGAGAATGCCTCTAGCGCCGGAAATACGATTTTTTCCAACTTTCATCTGCCGATAACGGTGGGTTGCGGAAATTTCAAATCGTTGCCAATTTTCTGGCTCTTTTTCTGGCTATCCTTAGGAACTGAGAACATTCTGCGCAAATAAAAAAAATGAGAATGGCTGTAGCGCCGGAAATACGATTTTTTTCAACGTTCACCCCCCGATAACCGTGGGTTCCGGAAGGTTATAATGCTTGCCAATTTTTTTCTGGCTATGCTTACGCACTGTGAACATTCTGGGCAAATAAAAAAAATGAGAATGTCTCTATGGCCGGAAATACGATGTTTTCCAACTTTCACCCCCCGATAACGGCGGGTTCCGGAAGTTTAAACTCGTTGCAAATTTTTTTCTGGCTATCCTTAGGCACTGTGAACATTCGGCGCAAATAAAAAAATGACAATGTCTCTACCGCCGGAAATACGATTTGTTCCACCTTTCACCCCCCGATAACGGTGGGTTCCGGAAGTTTAAAATCGTTGCCAATGTTTTTCTGGCTATCCTTAGGCACTGTGAACATTCAGCGCAAATAAAATAAATGAGAATGTCTCTAGCGCCGGAAATACGATTTTTTCCAACTTTCACCCCCTGATAACGGTGGGTTCCGGACGTTTAAAATCGTTGCCAATTTTTTTCTGGCTATCCATAGGCACTTTGAACATTCTGCGCAAATAAAAAAAATGAGAACTTCTGTAGCGCCGGAAATACGATTTTTTCCAACTTTCACCGCTGGTGACAGTGGGTTCCGGAAGTTTAAAATCGTTGCCAATTTTGTTCTGGCTATCCTTAGGTACTGTGAACGATCTGCGCAGATAAAAAAAATGAGAATGTAGCGCCGGAAATACGATTTTTTTAAACTTTCACCCCCCGATAACGGTGGGTTCCGGACGTTTAAAATCGTTGCCAATTTTTTTCTGGCTATCCTTAGGCACTGTGAACATTCGGCGCAAATAAAAAAAATGAGAATGTCTCAAGCGCCGGAAATACGATTTTTTCCAACTTTCACCTTACGATAACGGTGGTTTCCGGAAGTTTAACATCGTTGCCCATTTTTTTCTGGCTATCCTTAGGTACCGTGAACATTATACGCAAATAAAAATGAGAATGTCTCTATCGCCGGAAATACGATTTTTTCCAACTTTCATCCCCCGATAACGGTGGGTTCCGGAAGTTTAAAATCCTTGCCAATTTTTTTCTGGCTATCCTTACGCACTGTGAACATTCTGCGCATATAAAAAAAAATGAGAATGTCTCTAGCGCCGGAATTATGATTTTTTGCAACTTTCACCCTCCGATAACGGTGGGTTCCGGAAGTTTAAAATCGTTGCCAATTTTTTTCTGGCTATCCTTAGGTACTATGAACATTCTGTGCAAATAAAAATGAGAATGCCTCTAGCGCCGGAAATTCGATTTTTTCCAACTTTCATCTGCCGACAACGGTGGGTTCCGGAAATTTGAAATCGTTGCCAATTTTCTGGCTTTTTTTCTGGCTATCCTTAGGAACTGAGAACATTCTGCGCAAATAAAAAAAATGAGAATGGCTGTAGCGCCGGAAATACGATTTTTTTCAACGTTCACCCCCTGATAACGGTGGGTTCCGGAAGGTTATAATCCTTGCCAATTTTTTTCTGGCTATCCTTACGCACTGTGAACATTCTGCGCAAATAAAAAAAATGAGAATGTCTCTATGGCCGGAAATACGATTTTTTCCAACTTTCACCCCCCGATAACGGTGGGTTCCGGAAGTTTAAACGCGTTGCAAATTTTTTGCTGGCTATCCTTAGACACTGTGAACATTCGGCGCAAATAAAAAAATGACAATGTCTCTAGCGCCGGAAATACGATTTTTTCCACCTTTCACCCCCCGATAACGGTGGGTTCCGGAAGTTTAAAATCGTTGCCAATGTTTTTCTGGCTATCCTTAGGCACTGTGAACATTCAGCGCAAATAAAATAAATGAGAATGTCTCTAGCGCCGGAAATACGATTTTTTCCAACTTTCACCCCCTGATAACGGTGGTTTCCGGACGTTTAAAATCGTTGCCAATTTTTTTCTGGCTATCCATAGGCACTTTGAACATTCTGCGCAAATAAAAAAAATGAGAACTTCTGTAGCGTCGGAAATACGATTTTTTCCAACTTTCACCGCTGGATAACAGTGGGTTCCGGAAGTTTAAAATCGTTGCCAATTTTTTTATGCCTATCGTTAGGCACTGTGAATATTCTGCGCAAATAAAAAGGATGAGAATGTCTGTAGCGCCGGAAATACGATTTTTTTCCAACATTCACCCCCCGATAACGGTGGTTCCGGAAGTTAAAAATCGTTGCCAATATTTGTATGGCTATCCTTAGGCACTGAGAACATTCTGCGCAAATAAAAAAATGAGAATGTCTGTAGCGCCGGAAATATGATTTTTTTCAACGTTCACCCCCCGATAACGGTGGGTTCCGGAAGTTTAAAATCCTTGCCAATTTTTTTCTTGCTATCCTTAGGCACTATGAACATTCTGCGCAAATAAAAAAAATGAGAATGTCTCTAGCGCCGGAAATACGATTTTTTCCAACATTCACCCCCCGATAACGGTGGGTTCCGGAACTTTAAAATCGTTGCAAATTTTTTTCTGGCTATCCTTAGGCACTGTGAACATTCGGCGCAAATAAAAAAAATAGAATGTCTCTAGCTCCGGAAATACGATTTTTTTCCACGTTTCACCCCCCGATAACGGTGGGTTCCGGAAGTTTAAAATCGTTGCCAATTTTTTTCTGGCTATCCTTAGGCACTGTGAACATTCAGCGCAAATTAAATAAATGAGAATGTCTCTAGCGCCGGAAATACGATTTTTTCCAACTTTCAGCCCCTGATAACGGTGGGTTTTGGACGTTTAAAATCATTGCCAATTTTTTTCTGGCTATCCTTAGGCACTGTGAACATACTGCGCAAATAAAAAAATGAGAATGTCTCTAGCGCCGGAAATACGAGTTTTTCCAACTTTGACCCCTCGATAACGGCGGGTTCCGGAAGTTTAAAATCGTTGCCGATTATTTTCTGGCTATTCTTAGGCATTGTGAACATTCGGCGCAAATAAAAAAATGAGAATGTCTCTAGCGCCGGAAATACGATTTTTTCCACCTTTCACCCCCCGATAACGGTGGGTTCCGCAAGTTTAAAATCGTTGCCAATTTTTTTCTGGCTATCCGTAAGTACTGTGAACATTCTGCGCAACACAAAAAAATGAGAATGTCTCTAGCGCCGGAAATACGATTTTTTCCAACGTTCACCCGTCGATAACGGTGGGTTCCGGACGTTTAAAATCATTGCCATTTTTTTTCTGGCTATCCTTAGACACTGTGAACATTCTGCGCAAATAAAAAAAATGAGAATGTCTCTAGCGCCGGAAATACGATTTTTTCCAACTTTCACCCCCTGATAACGGTGGGTTCCGGACGTTTAAAATCGTTGCCTATTTTTTTCTGGCTATCCATAGGCACTTTGAACATTCTGCGCAAATAAAAAAAATGAGAACTTCTGTAGCGCCGGAAATACGATTTTTTCCAACATTCACCGCTGGATAACAGTAGGTTCCGGAAGTTTAAAATCGTTGCCAATTATTTTCTGGCTATCCTTACGCACTGTGAACATTCGGCGCAAATAAAAAAAATGAGAATGTCTCTAGCGCCGGAAATACGATTTTTTCCAACTTTCACCCTCCGATAACGGTGGGTTCCGGAACTTTAAAATCGTTGCCAATTTTTTTCTGGCTGTCCTTAGGTACTGTGAACATTCTGCGCAAATAAAAAAAATGAGAATGTCTCTAGCGCTGGAAATACGATTTTTTGCAACTTTCACCCCCCGATAACGGTGGGTTCCGGACGTTTAAAATCGTTGCCAATTTTTTTCTGGCTATCCTTAGGCACTGTGAACATTCGGCGCAAATAAAAAAAATGAGAATGTCTCTAGCGCCGGAAATACGATTTTTTCCAACTTTCACCCTACGATAACGGTGGGTTCCGGAAGTTTAAAATCGTTGCCCATTTTTTTCTGGCTATCCTTAGGTACCGTGAACATTATACGCAAATAAAAATGAGAATGTCTCTATCGCCGGAAATACGATTTTTTCCAACTTTCATCCCCCGATAACCGTGGGTTCCGGAAGTTTGAAATCGTTGCCAATTTTCTGGCTTTTTTCTAGCTATCCTTAGGCACTGAGAACATTCTGCGCAAATAAAAGAAATGAGATTGTTTGTAGCGCCGGAAATACGATTTTTTTCAACATTCACCCCCCGATAACGGTGGGTTCCGGAAGTTTAAAATCCTTGCCAATTTTTTTCTGGCTATCCTTACGCACTGTGAACATTCTGCGCATATAAAAAAAATGAGAATGTCTCTAGCGCCGGAAATATGATTTTTTGCAACTTTCACCCCCCGATAACGGTCGGTTCCGGAAGTTTAAAATCGTTGCCAATTTTTTTCTGGCTATCCTTAAGCTCTGTGAACATTCGGCTCAAATAAAATAAATGAGAATTTCTCTAGCGCCGGAAATACGATTTTTTCCAACTTTCACCCCCCGATAACGATGGGTTCCGGAAGTTGAAAATCGTTGCCAATTTTTTTCTGGCTATCCTTAGGCACTGTGAACATTCGGCGCAAATAAAAAAAATGAGAATGTCTCTAGCGCCGGAAATACGATTTTTTCCAACTTTCACCCTACGATAACGGTGGGTTCCGGAAGTTTAAAATCGTTGCCAATTTTTTCCTGGCTATCCTTAGGCACTGTGGACATTCTACGCAAATTAAATAAATGAGAATGTCTGTAGCGCCGGAAATACGATTTTTTCCAACGTTCACCCCCCGATAACGGTGGGTTCCGGAAGTTTAAAATCGTTGCCAATTTTTTCCGGGCTATCCTTAGGCACTGCGAACATTCGGCGCATATAAAAAAAATCAGAATGTCTCTAGCGCCGGAAATACGATTTTTTCCAACGTTCACCCCCCGATAACGGTGGGTTCCGGAAGATTAAAATCGTTGCCAATTTTTTTATGGCTATCCTTAGGCACTGTGAACATTCTGCGCAAATAAAAAAATGAGAATGTCTCTAGCGCCAGAAATCCGATTTTTTCCAACTTTCACCCCCCGATAACGGTGGGTTCCGGAAGTTTAAACTCCTAGCCAATTTTATTCTGGCCATCCTTACGCACTGTGAACATTCTGCGCAAATAAAAAAAAATGAGAATGTCTCTAGCGCCGGAAATACGATTTTTTCCAACTTTCACCCCCCGATAACGGTGGGTTCCGGAAGTTTAAAATCCTAGCCAATTTTTTGCTGGCTATCCTTACGCACTGTGAACATTCTGCGCAACTAAAAAAAATGAGAATGTCTCTAGCGCCGGAAATACGATTTTTTCCAACTTTCACCCCCCGATAACGCCGGTTCCGGAAGTTTAAAATCGTTGCCAATTTTTTTCTGGCTATCCTTAGGCACTGTCAACATTCAGCGCAAATAAAATAAATGAGAATGTCTTTAGCGCCGGAAATACGATTTTTTGCATCTTTCACCCCCTGATAACGGTGCGTTCCGGACGTTTAAAATCGTTGCCAAATTTTTTCTGGCTATCCTTAGGCACTTTGAACATTCTGCGCAAATAAAAAAAATGAGAATGTCTGTAGCGCCGGAAATACGATTTTTTCCATCTTTCACCCCCCGAAAACTGTGGGTTCCGGAAATTAAAAATCGTTGCCAATTATTTTCTGGCTATCCTTTGGCACTGTGAACATTCAGCGCAAATTAAATAAATGACAATATCTGTAGCGCCCGAAATACGATTTTTTCCAACATTCATCCCCCGATAACGGTGGGTTCCGGAAGTTTAAAATCGTTGACAATTTTCTGGCTTTTTTTTCTGGCTATCCTTAGGCACTGTGAACATTCGGCGCAATTAAAAAAAATGAGAATGTCTCTAGCGCTGGAAATACGATTTTTTGCAACTTTCACCCCCCGATAACGGTGGGTTCCGGACGTTTAAAATCGTTGCCAATTTTTTTCTGGCTATCATTAGGCACTGTAAACATTCGGCGCAAATAAAAAAAATGAGAATGTCTCTAGCGCCGGAAATACGATTTTTTCCAACTTTCACACTCCGATAACGGTGGGTTCCGGAAGCTTAAAATCGTTGGCAATTTTGTGGCTTTTTTTCTGTCTATCCTTAGGCACTGAGAACATTCTGCGCAAATAAAAAAGATGAGAATGACTGTAGCGCCGGAAATATAATTTTTTTCAACTTTCACCCCACGATAACAGCGGGTTCCGGACGTTTAAAAACGTTGCCAATATTTTCCTGGCTATCCTTAGTCACTATGATCATACTGCGCAAATTAAAAAAATGAGAATGTCTGTAGCGCCGGAAATACGATTTTTTCCACCTTTCACCCCCCGATAACGGTGGGTTGCCGAAGTTTAAAATCGTTGCCAATTTTTTTTCTGGCTATCCTTAGGCACTGTGAACATTCGGCGCAATTAAAAAAAATGAGAATGTCTCTAGCGCTGGAAATACGATTTTTTGCAACTTTCACGCCCCGATAACGGTGTGTTCCGGACGTTTAAAATCGTTGCCAATTTTTTTCTGGCTATCATTAGGCACTGTGAACATTTGGCGCAAATAAAAAAATGAGAATGTCTCTAGCGCCGGAAATACGATTTTTTCCAATTTTCACCCTCCGATAACGGTGGGTTCCGGAAGTTTAAAATCGTTGCCAATTTTTTTCTGGCTATCCTTAGGTACTATGAACATTCTGTGCAAATAAAAATGAGAATGCCTCTAGCGCCGGAAATACGATTTTTTCCAACTTTCATCTGCCGATAACGGTGGGTTGCGGAAATTTCAAATCGTTGCCAATTTTCTGGCTCTTTTTCTGGCTATCCTTAGGAACTGAGAACATTCTGCGCAAATAAAAAAAATGAGAATGGCTGTAGCGCCGGAAATACGATTTTTTTCAACGTTCACCCCCCGATAACCGTGGGTTCCGGAAGGTTATAATGCTTGCCAATTTTTTTCTGGCTATGCTTACGCACTGTGAACATTCTGGGCAAATAAAAAAAATGAGAATGTCTCTATGGCCGGAAATACGATGTTTTCCAACTTTCACCCCCCGATAACGGTGGGTTCCGGAAGTTTAAACTCGTTGCAAATTTTTTTCTGGCTATCATTAGGCACTGTGAACATTCGGCGCAAATAAAAAAATGACAATGTCTCTACCGCCGGAAATACGATTTTTTCCACCTTTCACCCCCCGATAACGGTGGGTTCCGGAAGTTTAAAATCGTTGCCAATGTTTTTCTGGCTATCCTTAGGCACTGTGAACATTCAGCGCAAATAAAATAAATGAGAATGTCTCTAGCGCCGGAAATACGATTTTTTCCAACTTTCACCCCCTGATAACGGTGGGTTCCGGACGTTTAAAATCGTTGCCAATTTTTTTCTGGCTATCCATAGGCACTTTGAACATTCTGCGCAAATAAAAAAAATGAGAACTTCTGTAGCGCCGGAAATACGATTTTTTCCAACTTTCACCGCTGGTGACAGTGGGTTCCGGAAGTTTAAAATCGTTGCCAATTTTGTTCTGGCTATCCTTAGGTACTGTGAACGATCTGCGCAGATAAAAAAAATGAGAATGTAGCGCCGGAAATACGATTTTTTTAAACTTTCACCCCCCGATAACGGTGGGTTCGGGAAGTTTAAAATCGTTGCCAATTTTTTTTCTGGCTATCGTTAGGCACGGTGAACATTCGGTGCAATTAAAAAAAATGAGAATGTCTCTAGCGCTGGAAATACGATTTTTTGCAACTTTCACCCCCCGATAACGGTGGGTTCCGGACGTTTAAAATCGTTGCCAATTTTTTTCTGGCTATCCTTAGGCACTGTGAACATTCGGCGCAAATAAAAAAAATGAGAATGTCTCAAGCGCCGGAAATACGATTTTTTCCAACTTTCACCTTACGATAACGGTGGGTTCCGGAAGTTTAACATCGTTGCCCATTTTTTTCTGGCTATCCTTAGGTACCGTGAACATTATACGCAAATAAAAATGAGAATGTCTCTATCGCCGGAAATACGATTTTTTCCAACTTTCATCCCCCGATAACGGTGGGTTCCGGAAGTTTAAAATCCTTGCCAATTTTTTTCTGGCTATCCTTACGCACTGTGAACATTCTGCGCAAATAAAAAAAATGAGAACTTCTGTAGCGTCGGAAATACGATTTTTTCCAACTTTCACCGCTGGATAACAGTGGGTTCCGGAAGTTTAAAATCGTTGCCAATTTTTTTATGCCTATCGTTAGGCACTGTGAATATTCTGCGCAAATAAAAAGGATGAGAATGTCTGTAGCGCCGGAAATACGATTTTTTTCCAACATTCACCCCCCGATAACGGTGGTTCCGGAAGTTAAAAATCGTTGCCAATATTTGTATGGCTATCCTTAGGCACTGAGAACATTCTGCGCAAATAAAAAAATGAGAATGTCTGTAGCGCCGGAAATATGATTTTTTTCAACGTTGACCCCCCGATAACGGTGGGTTCCGGAAGTTTAAAATCCTTGCCAATTTTTTTCTTGCTATCCTTAGGCACCATGAACATTCTGCGCAAATAAAAAAAATGAGAATGTCTCTAGCGCCGGAAATACGATTTTTTCCAACATTCACCCCCCGATAACGGTGGGTTCCGGAACTTTAAAATCGTTGCAAATTTTTTTCTGGCTATCCTTAGGCACTGTGAACATTCGGCGCAAATAAAAAAAATAGAATGTCTCTAGCTCCGGAAATACGATTTTTTTCCACGTTTCACCCCCCGATAACGGTGGGTTCCGGAAGTTTAAAATCGTTGCCAATTTTTTTCTGGCTATCCTTAGGCACTGTGAACATTCAGCGCAAATTAAATAAATGAGAATGTCTCTAGCGCCGGAAATACGATTTTTTCCAACTTTCAGCCCCTGATAACGGTGGGTTTTGGACGTTTAAAATCATTGCCAATTTTTTTCTGGCTATCCTTAGGCACTGTGAACATACTGCGCAAATAAAAAAATGAGAATGTCTCTAGCGCCGGAAATACGAGTTTTTCCAACTTTGACCCCTCGATAACGGCGGGTTCCGGAAGTTTAAAATCGTTGCCAATTATTTTCTGGCTATTCTTAGGCATTGTGAACATTCGGCGCAAATAAAAAAATGAGAATGTCTCTAGCGCCGGAAATACGATTTTTTCCACCTTTCACCCCCCGATAACGGTGGGTTCCGGAAGTTTAAAATCGTTGCCAATTTTTTTCTGGCTATCCGTAAGTACTGTGAACATTCTGCGCAACACAAAAAAATGAGAATGTCTCTAGCGCCGGAAATACGATTTTTTCCAACGTTCACCCGTCGATAACGGTGGGTTCCGGACGTTTAAAATCATTGCCATTTTTTTTCTGGCTATCCTTAGACACTGTGAACATTCTGCGCAAATAAAAAAAATGAGAATGTCTCTAGCGCCGGAAATACGATTTTTTCCAACTTTCACCCCCTGATAACGGTGGGTTCCGGACGTTTAAAATCGTTCCCAATTTTTTTCTGGCTATCCATAGGCACTTTGAACATTCTGCGCAAATAAAAAAAATGAGAACTTCTGTAGCGCCGGAAATACGATTTTTTCCAACATTCACCGCTGGATAACAGTGGGTTCCGGAAGTTTAAAATCGTTGCCAATTATTTTCTGGCTATCCTTACGCACTGTGAACATTCGGCGCAAATAAAAAAAATGAGAATGTCTCTAGCGCCGGAAATACGATTTTTTCCAACTTTCACCCTCCGATAACGGTGGGTTCCGGAACTTTAAAATCGTTGCCAATTTTTTTCTGGCTGTCCTTAGGTACTGTGAACATTCTGCGCAAATAAAAAAAATGAGAATGTCTCTAGCGCTGGAAATACGATTTTTTGCAACTTTCACCCCCCGATAACGGTGGGTTCCGGACGTTTAAAATCGTGGCCAATTTTTTTCTGGCTATCCTTAGGCACTGTGAACATTCGGCGCAAATAAAAAAAATGAGAATGTCTCTAGCGCCGGAAATACGATTTTTTCCAACTTTCACCCTACGATAACGGTGGGTTCCGGAAGTTTGAAATCGTTGCCCATTTTTTTCTGGCTATCCTTAGGTACCGTGAACATTATACGCAAATAAAAATGAGAATGTCTCTATCGCCGGAAATACGATTTTTTCCAACTTTCATCCCCCGATAACCGTGGGTTCCGGAAGTTTGAAATCGTTGCCAATTTTCTGGCTTTTTTCTAGCTATCCTTAGGCACTGAGAACATTCTGCGCAAATAAAAGAAATGAGATTGTTTGTAGCGCCGGAAATACGATTTTTTTCAACATTCACCCCCCGATAACGGTGGGTTCCGGAAGTTTAAAATCCTTGCCAATTTTTTTCTGGCTATCCTTACGCACTGTGAACATTCTGCGCATATAAAAAAAATGAGAATGTCTCTAGCGCCGGAAATATGATTTTTTGCAACTTTCACCCCCCGATAACGGTCGGTTCCGGAAGTTTAAAATCGTTGCCAATTTTTTTCTGGCTATCCTTAGGCACTGTGAACATTCGGCGCAAATAAAAAAAATGAGAATGTCTCTAGCGCCGGAAATACGATTTTTTCCAACTTTCACCCTACGATAACGGTGGGTTCCGGAAGTTTAACATCGTTGCCCATTTTTTTCTGGCTATCCTTAGGTACCGTGAACATTATACGCAAATAAAAATGAGAATGTCTCTATCGCCGGAAATACGATTTTTTCCAACTTTCATCCCCCGATAACGGTGGGTTCCGGAAGTTTAAAATCCTTGCCAATTTTTTTCTGGCTATCCTTACGCACTGTGAACATTCTGCGCATATAAAAAAAAATGAGAATGTCTCTAGCGCCGGAAATATGATTTTTTGCAACTTTCACCCTCCGATAACGGTGGGTTCCGGAAGTTTAAAATCGTTGCCAATTTTTTTCTGGCTATCCTTAGGTACTATGAACATTCTGTGCAAATAAAAATGAGAATGCCTCTAGCGCCGGAAATACGATTTTTTCCAACTTTCATCTGCCGATAACGGTGGGTTCCGGAAACTTCAAATCGTTGCCATTTTTCTGGCTTTTTTTCTGGCTATCCTTAGGAACTGAGAACATTCTGCGCAAATAAAAAAAATGAGAATGGCTGTAGCGCCGGAAATACGATTTTTTTCAACGTTCACCCCCCGATAACGGTGGGTTCCGGAAGGTTATAATCCTTGCCAATTTTTTTCTGGCTATCCTTACGCACTGTGAACATTCTGCGCAAATAAAAAAAATGAGAATGTCTCTATGGCCGGAAATACGATTTTTTCGAACTTTCACCCCCCGATAACGGTGGGTTCCGGAAGTTTAAACTCGTTGCAAATTTTTTTCTGGCTATCCTTAGGCACTGTGAACATTCGGCGCAAATAAAAAAATGACAATGTCTCTAGCGCCGGAAATACGATTTTTTCCACCTTTCACCCCCCGATAACGGTGGGTTCCGGAAGTTTAAAATCGTTGCCAATGTTTTTCTGGCTATCCTTAGGCACTGTGAACATTCAGCGCAAATAAAATAAATGAGAATGTCTCTAGCGCCGGAAATACGATTTTTTCCAACTTTCACCCCCTGATAACGGTGGGTTCCGGATGTTTAAAATCGTTGCCAATTTTTTTCTGGCTATCCATAGGCACTTTGAACATTCTGCGCAAATAAAAAAAATGAGAACTTCTGTACCGTCGGAAATACGATTTTTTCCAACTTTCACCGCTGGATAACAGTGGGTTCCGGAAGTTCAAAATCGTTGCCAATTTTTTTCTGGCTATCCTTAGGTACTGTGAACGATCTGCGCAGATAAAAAAAATGAGAATGTAGCGCCGGAAATACGATTTTTTTAAACTTTCACCCCCCGATAACGGTGGGTTCGGGAAGCTTAAAATCGTTGCCAATTTTTTTTCTGGCTATCGTTAGGAACGGTGAACATTCGGTGCAAATAAAAAAAATGAGAATGTCTCTAGCGCTGGAAATACGATTTTTTGGAACTTTCACCCCCCGATAACGGTGGGTTCCGGACGTTTAAAATCGTTGCCAATTTTTTTCAGGCTATCCTTAGGCACTGTGAACATTCGGCGCAAATAAAAAAAATGAGAATGTCTCTAGCGCCGGAAATACGATTTTTTCCAACTTTCACCCTACGATAACGGTGGGTTCCGGAAGTTTAAAATCGTTGCCCATTTTTTTCTGGCTATCCTTAGGTACCGTGAACATTATACGCAAATAAAAATGAGAATGTCTCTATCGCCGGAAATACGATTTTTTCCGACTTTCATCCCCCGATAACGGTGGGTTCCGGAAGTTTGAAATCGTTGCCAATTTTCTGGCGTTTTTTTCTAGCTATCCTTAGGCACTGAGAACATTCTGCGCAAATAAAAGAAATGAGAATGTCTGTAGCGCCGGAAATACGATTTTTTTCAACATTCACCCCCCGATAACGGTGGGTTCCGGAAGTTTAAAATCCTTGCCAATTTTTTTCTGTCTATCCTTACGCACTGTGAACCCTCTGCGCATATAAAAAAATATGAGAATGTCTCTAGCGCCGGAAATATGATTTTTTGCAACTTTCACTCCCCGATAACGGTCGGTTCCGGAAGTTTAAAATCGTTGCCAATTTTTTTTCTGGCTATCCTTAAGCTCTGTAAACATTCAGCGCAAATAAAATAAAAGAGAATTTCTCTAGCGCCGGAAATACGATTTTTTCCAACTTTCACCCCCCGATAACGATGGGTTCCGGAAGTTGAGAATCGTTGCCAATTTTTTTCTGGCTTTTTTTCTGGCTATCCTTAGGCATTGAGAACATTCTGCGCAATTAAAAAAAATGAGATTGTCTGTAGCGCCGGAAATACGATTTTTTTCAACGTTCACCCCCCGATAACGGTGGGTTCCGGAAGGTTAAAATCGTTGCCAATTTTTTTCTGGCTATCCGTAAGTACTGTGAACATTCGGCGCAAATAAAAAAACGAGAATGTCTCTAGCACCGGAAATACGATTTTTTCCAACTTTCACCGCTGGATAATAGTGGGTTCCGGAAGTTTAAAATCGTTGCCAATTTTTTTCTGGCTATCCTTAGGTACTGTGAACGATCTGCGCAGATAAAAAAAATGAGAATGTAGCGCCGGAAATACGATTTTTTTAAACTTTCACCCCCCGATAACGGTGGGTTCGGGAAGCTTAAAATCGTTGCCAATTTTTTTTCTGGCTATCGTTAGGAACGGTGAACATTCGGTGCAAATAAAAAAAATGAAAATGTCTCTAGCGCTGGAAATACGATTTTTTGCAACTTTCACCCCCCGGTAACGGTGGGTTCCGGACGTTTAAAATCGTTGCCAATTTTTTTTTGGCTATCCTTAGGCACTGTGAACATTCGTCGCAAACAAAAAAAATGAAAATGTCTGTAGCGCCGGAAATACGATTTTTTCCAACGTTCACCCTCCGATAACGGTGGGTTCCGGAAGTTTAAAATCGTTGCCCATTTTTTTCTGGCTGTCCTTAGGCTCTGTGAACATTCGGCGCAAATAAAATAAATGAGAATGTCTCTAGCGCCGGAAATACGATTTTTTCCAACGTTCACCCCCTGATAACGATGGGTTCCGGAAGTAGAAAATCGTTGCCAATTTTTTTCTGGCTATCCTTAGGCACTGTGAACATTCGGCGCAAATAAAATAAATGAGAATGTCTCTAGTGCCGGAAATATGATTTTTTCCAACGTTCACCCCCCGATAACGGTGGGTTCCGGATGTTTAAAATCGTTGCCAATTTTTTTCTGGCTATCCTTAGGCACTGTGAACATTCTGCGCAAATAAAAAAATGAGAATGTCTCTAGCGCCGGAAACACGATTTTTTCCAACGGTGACCCCCCGATAACGGTGTGTTCCGGAAGTTTAAAAGCGTTGCCAATTTTTATCGGGCTATCCTTAGGCACTGTGAACATTCTGCGCAAATATAAAAATGAGAATGTCTGTAGCGCCGGAAATACAATTTGTTTCAACATTCACCCCCCGATAACGGTGGGTTCCGGAAGTTTAAAATCCTTGCCAATTTTTGCCTGGCTATCCTTAGGCACTGTGAACATTCTGCGCAAATAAAAAAAAATGAGAATGTCTCTAGCGCCGGAAATACCATTTTTCCAACGTTCACCCCCCGATAACGGTGGGTTCCGGAAGTTTAAAATCGTTGCAAATTTTTTTCTGGCTACCCTTAGGCACTGTGAACAATCGGCGCAAATAAAATAATGAGAATGTCTATAGTGCCGGAGATACGATTTTTTCCAACATTCACCCCTCGATAACGGTGGGTTCCGGAAGTTTAAAATCGTTGCCAATTTTTTCCTGGATATCCTTAGGCACTGTGAACATTCTGCGCAAATGAAAAAATGAGAATGTCTGTAACGCCGGAAATACGATTTTTTCCAACTTTCATCCCCCGATAACGGTGGGTTCCGGAAGTTTAAAATCGTTGCCAATTTTCTGGCTTTTTTTCTGGCTATCCTTAGGCATTGAGAACATTCTGCGCAATTAAAAAAAATGAGATTGTCTGTAGCGCCGGAAATACGATTTTTTTCAACGTTCACCCCACGATAACGGTGGGTTCCGGAAGTTTAAAATCGTTGCCAATTTTTTTCTGGCTATCCGTAAGTACTGTGAACATTCTGCGCAAATAAAAAAAATGAGAATGTCTCTAGCGCCGGAAATACGATTTTTTCCAACGTTCACCCCTCGATAACGGTGGGTTCCGGAAGTTTAAAATCGTTGCCCATTTTTTTCTGGCTATCCTTACGCACTGTGAACATTCGGCGCAAATAAAATAATGAGAATGTCTCTAGTGCCGGAAATACGATTTTTTCCAACGTTCACCCTCCGATAACGGAGGGTTCCGGAAGTTTAAAATCGTTGCCAATTTTTTTCTGGCTCTCCTTAGGCACTGCGAACATTCTGCGCAAATAAAAAAAATGAGAATGTCTCTAGCGCCGGAAATACGATTTTTTCCAACATTCACCCCTCGATAACGGCGGGTTCCGGAAGTTTAAAATCGTTGCCAAATTTTCCTGGATATCCATAGGCACTTTGAACATTCTGCGCAAATAAAAAAATGACAATGTCTGTAACGCCGGAAATACGATTTTTTCCAAGTTTCATCCCCCGATAACGGTGGGTTCCGGAAGTTTAAAATCGTTGCCAATTTTCTGGCTTTTTTCTGGCTATCCTTAGGCACTGAGAACATTCTGCGCAATTAAAAAAAATGAGATTGTCTGTAGCGCCGGAAATACGATTTTTCTCAACGTTCACCCCCCGATAACGGTGGGTTCCGGAAGTTTAAAATCGTTGCCAATTTTTTTCTGGCTATCCGTAAGTACTGTGAACATTCTGCGCACATAAAAAAAATGAGAATGTCTCTAGCGCCGGAAATACGATTTTTTCCAACGTTCACCCCTCGATAACGGTGGGTTCCGGAAGTTTAACATCGTTGCCAATTTTTTTCTGGCTATCCTTACGCACTGTGAACATTCGGCGCAAATAAAAAAAATGAGAATGTCTCTAGCGCCGGAAATACGATTTTTTCCAACTTTCACCCTCCGATAACGGTGGGTTCCGGAACTTTAAAATCGTTGCCAGTTTTTTTCTGGCTATCCTTAGGTACTGTGAACGATCTGCGCAGATAAAAAAAATGAGAATGTCTCTAGCGCCGGAAATACGATTTTTTCCAACTTTCACCCCTCGATAACGGTGGGTTCCGGAAGCTTAAAATCGTTGCCAATTTTCTGGCTTTTTTTTCTGGCTATCCTTAGGAACTGAGAACATTCTGCGCAAATAAAAAAAATGAGAATGTAGCCCCGGAAGTACGATTTTTTAAAACTTTCACCCCCCGATAACGGTGGGTTCCGGAAGTTTAAAATCGTTGCCAATTTTTTTTCTGGCTATCCTTAGGCACGGTGAACATTCGGTGCAAATAAAAAAAATGAATGTCTGTAGCGCCCGAAATACGATTTTTTACAACTTTTATCCCCCGATAACGGTGGGTTCCGGAAGTTTAAAATCATTGCCAATTTTTTTCTGGCTATCCTTAGCCACTGTGAACATTCTGCGCATATAAAAAAAATGAGAATGTCTCTAGCGCCGGAAATACGATTTTTTCCAACTTTCACCCCCCGATAACGGTGGGTTGCCGAAGTTTAAAATCGTTGCCAATTTTTTTTCTGGCTATCCTTAGGCACTGTGAACATTCGGCGCAAATAAAAAAAATGAGAATGTCTCTAGCGCTGGAAATGCGATTTTTTTGCAAGTTTCACCCCCCGATAACGGTGGGTTCCGGACGTTTAAAATCGTTGCGAATTTTTTTTTGGCTATCATTGCGCACTGTGAATATTAGGCGCAAATAAAAAAATGAGAACGTCTCTAGCGCTGGAAATACGATTTTTTCCACCTTTCACCCCCCGATGACGGTGGGTTCCGGAAGTTTAAAATCGTTGCCAATTTTTTACTGGCGATCCTTAGGCACTGAGAACATTCTGCGCAAATAAAAAAAATGAGAATGTCTGTAGCGCCGGAAATACGATGTTTTCCAACTTTCACCCCCCGATAACGGTGGGTTCTGGAAGTTTAAAATCGTTGCAAATATTTTTCTAGCCGTCCTTAGGCACTGTGAACATTCGGCGCAAATAAAAAAATTATAATGTCTCTAGCGCCGGAAATACGATTTTTTCCACCTTTCACGCCCCGATAACTGTGGGTTCCGTAAGTTTAAAATCGTTGCCAATTTTTTTCTGGCTTTCCTTAGGCACGGTGAACATTCAGCACAAATAAAATAAATGAGAATGTCTCTAGCGCAGGAAATACGATTTTTTCCAAATTCCGGCCCCTGATAACGGTGCGTTCCGGACGTTTAAAATTGTTGCCAATTTTTTTCTGACTATCCTTATGTACTTTGAACATTCTGCGCAAATAAAAAAAATAAGAATGTCTGTAGCGCCGGAAATACGATTTTTTCCAACTTTCACCCGTCGATAACGGTGGGTTCCGGAAGTTTAAAATCGTTGCCAATTATTTTCTGGCTGTCCTTAGGCATTGTGAACATTCGGTGCAAATAAAAGAAATGAGAATGTCTCTAGCGCCGGAAATACAATTTTTTCCATCTTTCACCCCCAGATAACGGTGGGTTCCGGAAGTTAAAAATCGTTGCCAATTTTTTCTTGGTTATCCTTAGGCACTGGGAACATTCTGCGCAAATAAAAAAAATGAGAATGTCTCTAGCGCCGGAAATACCATTTTTTCCAACGTTCACCTCCCGATAACGGTGTGTTCCGGAAGTTAAAAATCATTGCCAATTTTTTCGTGGTTATCCTTAGGCACTGTGAACATTCTGCGCAAATAAAAAAAATGAGAATGTCTCTAGCGCCGGAAATACGATTTTTTCCAACGTTCACCCCCCGATAACGGTGGGTTCCGGAAGTTTAAAATCGTTGCCAATTTTTTTATGGCTATCCTTAGGCACTGTGAACATTCTGCGCAAATAAAAAAAATGAGAATGTCTCTAGCGCCGGAAATACGATTTTTTCCAACTTTCACCCCTCGATAACGGCGGGTTCCGGAAGTTTAAAACCGTTGCGAATTATTTTCTGGCTATCCTTTAGCACTGTGAACATTCGGCGCAAATAAAAAAAAGAGAACGTCTCTAGCGAGGGAAATACGATTTTTTCCACCGTTCACCCCCGATAACGGTGGGTTCCGGAAGTTTAAAATCGTTACAAATTTTTTTCTGACTATCCTTAGGCACTGTGAACATTCGGCGAAAATAAAAAAAATGAGAATGTCTCTAGCGCCGGAAATACGATTTTTTGCAACATTCACTCCCCGATAACGGTGGGTTCGGGACGTTAAAAATCGTTGCCAATTTTTTCCTGGCTATCCGTAGGCACTGTGAACATTCTGCGTAAATAAAAAAAATGAGAATGTCTGTAGCGCCGGAAACACGATTATTTCCAACTTTCTCCACTCGATAACGGTGAGTTCCGGAAGTTTCAAATCGTTGCCAATTTTTTCCCGGCTATCCTTAGGCACTGTGAACATTCTGCGCGAATAAAAAAAATGAGAATGTCTGTAGCGCCGGAAATACGATTTTTCCAACTTTCATCCCCCGATAACGGTGGGTTCCAGAAGTTTAAAATCGTTGCCAATTTTTTTTCTGGCTATCCTTAGGCACTGTGAACATTCGGCGCAAATAAAAAAGTGAGAATGGTTCTAACGCCGGAAATACGATTTTTTCCAACTTTCACCCTCCGAAAACGGTGGGTTCCGGAAGTTTAAAATCGTTGCCAATTTTTTTCTCGCTATCCTTAGGTACTGTGAACATTCTGCGCAAATAAAAATGAGAATGTCTCTAGCGCCGGAAATATGATTTTTTCCAATTTCATCCCCCGATAACGGTGGGTTCCGGAAGTTTAAAATCGGTGCCGATTTTGTGGCTTTTTTTTCTGGCTATGCGTAGGCACTGAGAACATTCTGCGCAAATAAAAAAAATGAGAATGTCTGTAGCGCCGGAAATACGATTTTTTTCAACGTTCACCCCGCGATAAGGGTGGGTTCCGGAAGTTTAAAATCCTTGCCATTTTTTTTCTGGCTATCCTTACGCACTGTGAACATTCTGCGCAAATAAAAAAGATAAGAATGTCTCTAGCGCCGGAAATACGATTTTTTCCACCTTTTAACCCCCGATAACGGTGGGTTCCGGAAGTTTAAAATCGTTGCAAATTTTTTTCTGGCTATCCTTAGGCACTGTGAACATTCTGCGCAAATAAAAAAATGAGAATGTCTCTAGCGCCGGAAACACGATTTTTTCCAACGGTGACCCCCCGATAACGGTGTGTTCCGGAAGTTTAAAAGCGTTGCCAATTTTTATCGGGCTATCCTTAGGCACTGTGAACATTCTGCGCAAATATAAAAATGAGAATGTCTGTAGCGCCGGAAATACAATTTGTTTCAACATTCACCCCCCGATAACGGTGGGTTCCGGAAGTTTAAAATCCTTGCCAATTTTTGCCTGGCTATCCTTAGGCACTGTGAACATTCTGCGCAAATAAAAAAAAATGAGAATGTAACTAGCGCCGGAATTACCATTTTTCCAACGTTCACCCCCCGATAACGGTGGGTTCCGGAAGTTTAAAATCGTTGCAAATTTTTTTCTGGCTACCCTTAGGCACTGTGAACAATCGGCGCAAATAAAATAATGAGAATGTCTCTAGTGCCGGAGATACGATTTTTTCCAACATTCACCCCCCGTTAACGGTGGGTTCCGGAAGTTTAAAATCGGTGCCAATTTTCTGGCTTTTTTTTCTGGCTATCCTTAGGCACTGAGAACATTCTGCGCAAATAAAAAAAATGAGAATGTCTGTAGCGCCGGAAATACGATTTTTTCCAACGTTCACCCCTCGATAACGGTGGGTTCCGGAAGTTTAAAATCGTTGCCCATTTTTTTCTGGCTATCCTTACGCACTGTGAACATTCGGCGCAAATAAAAAAACGAGAATGTCTGTAGCACCGGAAATACGATTTTTTCCAACTTTCACGCTCCGATAACGGTGGGTTCCGGAACTTTAAGGCAGTAGTCTGCTTTACAGGCTTCAAAAAATCGATTTTTCGTTTTTGTCTTAAATCTATTCCAAAACTATCCAAGAATATGTGTTCAAAATTTTAGAGGCCAATTCGACATATTTTCGAAGCTAGATCAGTTTTAGTGGCCGAGCGTCGAGCACGTGCGAATGCTCGGGCAGAACTTTACAGCCCGTTTTCTCGAGTTTTCATTTTCACAAGTTTTGGAAAACGGTGCCGGCGATAGTAAAAACAATATATGTCCGATCGAAAAAAACCAAAGTGATCTAGCTTCAGTATTGAATTATCTTCTATTTGAACTAAAAAAGTTGGACAAAAGTACTATTTAAATTACTTGTTTTGCAACTTAAAGTGAATTTTTTTTTTCAAAAAAGTGAATTTTTTTTTCAAACTTCGAAAAAATTTGGAATTTCGTCATTTCTGCGGTATTTTTTTAGTTCATATAGAAAAGGAACTTATAAAAACTAAAAAAAAATTTGGTTCCACTGTTTCAGATGCATCGCACGACCTCCATCACCGGCACCGATTTACGAGTGCACACTCCAGGCGCCCCAGAAAAATCGTTACAACTTTGGCAAATTTCAATAATTTGTAATAATAAAAATTGTTTTTTAAAGCTTGAATATAATATACTATCGTCTCAAAATTTCGTTTACCGCAATCATTTCCTTCCCTTTCAAAAATATTGTTGAAAAAACGCTTTTTTTTCGGCTCCTAAAGCAGACTACTGCCTCCAAATCGTTGCCAATTTTTTTCTGGCTATCCTTAGGTACTGTGAACGATCTGCGCAGATAAAAAAAATGAGAATGTCTCTAGCGCCGGAAGTACGATTTTTTCCAACTTTCACCCCTCGATATCGGTGGGTTCCGGAAGTTTAAAATCGTTGCCAATTTTCTGGCTTTTTTTTCTGGCTATCCTTAAGCACTGAGAACATTCTGCTTAAATAAAAAAAATGAGAATGTAGCGCCGGAAATACGATTTTTTTAAACTTTCACCCCCCGATAACGGTGGGTTCCGGAAGTTTAAAATCGTTGCCAATTTTTTTTCTGGCTATCCTTAGGCACGGTGAACATTCGGTGCAAATGAAAAAAATGAGAATGTCTCTAGCGCTGGAAATACGATTTTTTGCAATTTTCACCCCCCGATAACGGTGGGTTCCGGACGTTTAAAATCGTTGCCAATTTTTTTTTGGCTATCCTTAGGCACTGTGAACATTCGTCGCAAACAAAAAAAATGAGAATGTCTCTAGCGCCGGAAATACGATTTTTTCCAACTTTCACCCTCCGATAACGGTGGGTTCCGGAAGTTTAAAATCGTTGCCCATTTTTTTCTGGCTATCCTTAGGTACCGTGAACATTATACGCAAATAAAAATGAGAATGTCTCTATCGCCGGAAATACGATTTTTTCCAACTTTCATCCCCCGATAACGGTGGGTTCCGGAAGTTTGAAATCGTTGCCAATTTTCTGGCTTTTTTTCTAGCTATCCTTAGGCACTGAGAACATTCTGCGCAAATAAAAAAAATGAGAATGTTTGTAGCGCCGGAAATACGATCTTTTTAAACATTCACCCCCCGATAACGGTGGGTTCCGGAAGTTTAAAATCCTAGCCAATTTTTTTCTGGCTATCCTTACGCACTGTGAACATTCTGCGCAAATAAAAAAAATGAGAATGTCTCTAGCGCCGGAAATACGATTTTTTCCACCTTTCAACCCCGATAACGGTGGGTTCCGGAAGTTTAAAATCGTTGACAATTTTTTTCTGGCTATCCTTAAGCACTGTGAACATTCGGCGCAAATAAAATAAATGAGAATGTCTCTAGTGTCGGAAATATGATTTTTTGCAACTTTCACCCCCCGATAACGGTGGGTTCCGGAAGTTTAAAATCGTTGCCAATTTTTTTCTGCCTATCGTTAGGCTCTGTGAACATTCGGCGCAAATAAAATAAATGAGAATGTCTCTAGCGCCGGAAATACGATTTTTTCCAACGTTCACCCCCTGATAACGATGGGTTCCGGAAGTAGAAAATCGTTGCCAATTTTTTTCTGGCTATCCTTAGGCACTGTGAACATTCGGCGTAAATAAAATAAATGAGAATGTCTCTAGTGTCGGAAATATGATTTTTTGCAACATTCACCCCCCGATAACGATGGGTTCCGGAAGTCGAAAATCGTTGCCAATTTTTTTCTGGCTATCCTTAGGCACTTTGAACATTCTGCGCAAATAAAATAATGAGAATGTCTCTAGTGCCGGAAATACGATTTTCTCCAACGTTCACCCCCCGATAACGGTGGGTTCCGGAAGTTTAAACGCGTTGCCAATTTTTATCGGGCTATCCTTAGGCACTGTGAACATTCTGCGCAAATACAAAAATGCGAATGTCTGTAGCGCCAGAAATACAATTTGTTTCAACATTCACCCCCCGATAACGGTGGGTTCCGGAAGTTTAAAATCCTTGCCAATTTTTGTCTGGCTATCCTTAGGCACTGTGAACATTCTGCGAAAATTAAAAAAATGAGAATGTCTCTAGCGCCGGAATTACCATTTTTTCCAACGTTCTCCCCCCGATAACGGTGGGTTCCGGAAGTTTAAAATCGTCGCAAATTTTGTTCTGGCTACCCTTAGGCACTGTGAACATTCGGCGCAAATAAAATAATGAGAATGTCTCTAGTGCCGGAAATACGATTTTTTCCAACGTTCACCCTCCGATAACGGAGGGTTCCGGAAGTTTAAAATCGTTACCAATTTTTTTCTGGCTCTCCTTAGGCACTGTGAACATTCTGCGCAAATAAAAAAAATGAGAATGTCTCTAGCGCCGGAAATACGATTTTTTCCAACATTCACCCCTCGATAACGGTGGGTTCCGGAAGTTTAAAATCGTTGCCAATTTTTTCCTGGATATCCTTAGGCACTTTGAACATTCTGCGCAAAAAAAAAAATGAGAATGTCTGTAACGCCGGAAATACGATTTTTTCCAACTTTCATCCCCCGATAACGGTGGGTTCCGGAAGTTTAAAATCGTTGCCAATTTTCTGGCTTTTTTCAGGCTATCCTTAGGCACTGAGAACATTCTGCGCAATTAAAAAAAATGAGATTGTCTGTAGCGCCGGAAATACGATTTTTCTCAACGTTCACCCCCCGATAACGGTGGGTTCCGGAAGTTTAAAATCGTTGCGAATTTTTTTCTGGCTATCCGTAAGTACTGTGAACATTCTGCGCACATAAAAAAAATGAGAATGTCTCTAGCGCCGGAAATACGATTTTTTCCAACGTTCACCCCTCGATAACGGTGGGTTCCGGAAGTTTAACATCGTTGCCAATTTTTTTCTGGCTATCCTTACGCACTGTGAACATTCGGCGCAAATAACAAAAATGAGAATGTCTCTAGCGCCGGAAATACGATTTTTTCCAACTTTCACCCTCCGATAACGGTGGGTTCCGGAACTTTAAAATCGTTGCCAGTTTTTTTCTGGCTATCCTTAGGTACTGTGAACGATCTACGCAGATAAAAAAAATGAGAATGTTTCTATCGCCGGAAATACGATTTTTTCCAACTTTCACCCCTCGATAACGGTGGGTTCCGGAAGTTTAAAATCGTTGCCAATTTTCTGTCTTTTTTTTCTGGCTATCCTTAGGCACTGAGAACATTCTGCGCAAATAAAAAAAATGAGAATGTAGCCCCGGAAATACGATTTTTTAAAACTTTCACCCCCCGATAACGGTGGGTTCCGGAAGTTTAAAATCGTTGCCAATTTTTTTTCTGGCTATCCTTAGGCACGGTGAACATTCGGTGCAAATAAAAAAAATGAATGTCTGTAGCGCCCGAAATACGATTTTTTACAACTTTTATCCCCCGATAACGGTGGGTTCCGGAAGTTTAAAATCCTTGCCAATTTTTTTCTGGCTATCCTTAGGCACTGTGAACATTCTGCGCAAATAAAAAAAATGTCAATTTCTGTAGCGCCGGAAATACGATTTTTTCCAACTTTCGCCCCTCGATAATCGTGGGTTCCGGAAGTTTAAAATCGTTGCCAATTATTTCCTCGCTATCCTTAGCCACTGTGAACATTCTGCGCATATAAAAAAAATTAGAATGTCTCTAGCGCCGGAAATACGATTTTTTCCAACTTTCACCTCCCGATAACGGTGGGTTGCCGAAGTTTAAAATCGTTGCCAATTTTTTTTCTGGCTATCCTTAGGCACTGTGAACATTCGGCGCAAATAAAAAAAATGAGAATGTCTCTAGCGCTGGAAATGCGATTTTTTGCAAGTTTCACCCCCCGATAACGGTGGGTTCCGGACGTTTAAAATCGTTGCGAATTTTTTTTTGGCTATCATTGCGCACTGTGAATATTCGGCGCAAATAAAAAAATGAGAATGTCTCTAGCGCCGGAAATACGATTTCTTCCACCTTTCACCCCCCGATGACGGTGGGTTCCGGAAGTTTAAAATCGTTGCCAATTTTTTTCTGGCTATCCTTAGGCACTGAGAACATTCTGCGCAAATAAAAAAAATGAGAATGTCTGTAGCGCCGGAAATACGATGTTTTCCAACTTTCACCCCCCGATAACGGTGGGTTCTGGAAGTTTAAAATCGTTGCAAATATTTTTCTGGCCGTCCTTAGGCACTGTGAACATTCGGCGCAAATAAAAAAATTATAATGTCTCTAGCGCCGGAAATACGATTATTTCCACCTTTCACGCCCCGATAACTGTGGGTTCCGTAAGTTTAAAATCGTTGCCAATTTTTTTCTGGCTTTCCTTAGGCACTGTGAACATTCAGCACAAATAAAATAAATGAGAATGTCTCTAGCGCAGGAAATACGATTTTTTCCAAATTCCGGCCCCTGATAACGGTGGGTTCCGGACGTTTAAAAACGTTGCCAATTTTTTTCTGACTATCCTTATGTACTTTGAACATTCTGCGCAAATAAAAAAAATAAGAATGTCTGTAGCGCCGGAAATACGATTTTTTCCAACTTCCACCCGTCGATAACGGTGGGTTCCGGAAGTTTAAAATCGTTGCCAATTATTTTCTGGCTGTCCTTAGGCATTGTGAACATTCGGTGCAAATAAAAGAAATGAGAATGTCTCTAGCGCCGGAAATACCACTTTTTCCAACGTTCACCCCCAGATAACGGTGGGTTCCGGAAGTTAAAAATCGTTGCCAATTTTTTCTTGGTTATCCTTAGGCACTGGGAACATTCTGCGCAAATAAAAAAAATGAGAATGTCTCTAGCGCCGGAAATACCATTTTTTCCAACGTTCACCCCCCGATAACGGTGGGTTCCGGAAGTTTAAAATCGTTGCCAATTTTTTTATGGCTATCCTTAGGCACTGTGAACATTCTGCGCAAATAAAAAAAATGAGAATGTCTCTAGCGCCGGAAATACGATTTTTTCAAACTTTCACCCCTCGATAACGGCGGGTTCCGGAAGTTTAAAACCGTTGCGAATTATTTTCTGGCTATCCTTTAGCACTGTGAACACTCGGCGCAAATAAAAAAAAAGAGAACGTCTCTAGCGAGGGAAATACGATTTTTTCCACCGTTCACCCCCGATAACGGTGGGTTCCGGAAGTTTAAAATCGTTACAAATTTTTTTCTGACTATCCTTAGGCACTGTGAACATTCGGCGAAAATAAAAAAAATGAGAATGTCTCTAGCGCCGGAAATACGATTTTTTGCAACATTCACTCCCCGATAACGGTGGGTTCCGGACTTTAAAAATCGTTGCCAATTTTTTCCTGGCTATCCGTAGGCACTGTGAACATTCTGCGCAAATAAAAAAAATGAGAATGTCTGTAGCGCCGGAAATACGATTATTTCCAACTTTCACCCCTCGATAACGGTGAGTTCCGGAAGTTTCAAATCGTTGCCAATTTTTTCCCGGCTATCCTTAGGCACTGTGAACATTCTGCGCGAATAAAAAAAATGAGAATGTCTGTAGCGCCGGAAATACGATTATTTCCAACTTTCACCCCTCGATAACGGTGAGTTCCGGAAGTTTCAAATCGTTGCCAATTTTTTCCCGGCTATCCTTAGGCACTGTGAACATTCTGCGCGAATAAAAAAAATGAGAATGTCTGTAGCGCCGGAATTACGATTTTTTCCAACTTTCATCCCCCGATAACGGTGGGTTCCAGAAGTTTAAAATCGTTGCCAATTTTTTTTCTGGCTATCCTTAGGCACTGTGAACATTCGGCGCAAATAAAAAAGTGAGAATGGTTCTAACGCCGGAAATACGATTTTTTCCAACTTTCACCCTCCGAAAACGGTGGGTTCCGGAAGTTTAAAATCGTTGCCAATTTTTTTCTCGCTATCCTTAGGAACTGTGAACATTCTGCGCAAATAAAAATGAGAATGTCTCTAGCGCCGGAAATATGATTTTTTCCAATTTCATCCCCCGATAACGGTGGGTTCCGGAAGTTTAAAATCGGTGCCGATTTTGTGGCTTTTTTCTGGCTATCCGTAGGCACTGAGAACATTCTGCGCAAATAAAAAAAATGAAAATGTCTGTAGCGCCGGAAATACGATTTTTTTCAACGTTCACCCCCCGATAAGGGTGGGTTCCGGAAGTTTAAAATCCTTGCCATTTTTTTTCTGGCTATCCTTACGCACTGTGAACATTCTGCGCAAATAAAAAAGATAAGAATGTCTCTAGCGCCGGAAATACGATTTTTTCCACCTTTTACCCCCCGATAACGGCGGGTTCCGGAAGTTTAAAATCGTTGCAAATTTTTTTCTGGCTATCCTTAGGCACTGTGAACATTCGGCGCAAATAAAAAAATGAGAATGTCTCTAGCTCCGGAAATACGATTTTTTCCACCTTTCACCCCCCGATAACGGTGGGTTCCGGAAGTTTAAAATCGTTGCCAATTTTTTTCTGGCTATCCTTAGACACTGTGAACATTCAGCGCAAATAAAATAAATGAGAATGTCTCTAGCGTCGGAAATACGATTTTTTCCAACTTTCACCCCCTGATAACGGTGGGTTCCGGACGCTTAAAATCGTTGCCAATTTTTTTCTGGCTATCCTTAGGCACTTTGAACATTCTGCGCAAATAAAAAAAATGAGAATGTCAGTAGCGCCGAAAATACGATTTTTTCCATCTTTCACCCCCGATAACGGTGGGTTCCGGACGTTTAAAATCGTTGCCAATTTTTTTTTGGCTATCCTTAGGCACTGTGAACATTCGTCGCAAACAAAAAAAATGAGAATGTCTCTAGCGCCGGAAATACGATTTTTTCCAACTTTCGCCCCTCGATAATCGTGGGTTCCGGAAGTTTAAAATCGTTGCCAATTATTTCCTCGCTATCCTTAGCCACTGTGAACATTCTGCGCATATAAAAAAAATTAGAATGTCTCTAGCGCCGGAAATACGATTTTTTCCAACTTTCACCTCCCGATAACGGTGGGTTGCCGAAGTTTAAAATCGTTGCCAATTTTTTTTCTGGCTATCCTTAGGCACTGTGAACATTCGGCGCAAATAAAAAAAATGAGAATGTCTCTAGCGCTGGAAATGCGATTTTTTGCAAGTTTCACCCCCCGATAACGGTGGGTTCCGGACGTTTAAAATCGTTGCGAATTTTTTTTTGGCTATCATTGCGCACTGTGAATATTCGGCGCAAATAAAAAAATGAGAATGTCTCTAGCGCCGGAAATACGATTTCTTCCACCTTTCACCCCCCGATGACGGTGGGTTCCGGAAGTTTAAAATCGTTGCCAATTTTTTTCTGGCTATCCTTAGGCACTGAGAACATTCTGCGCAAATAAAAAAAATGAGAATGTCTGTAGCGCCGGAAATACGATGTTTTCCAACTTTCACCCCCCGATAACGGTGGGTTCTGGAAGTTTAAAATCGTTGCAAATATTTTTCTGGCCGTCCTTAGGCACTGTGAACATTCGGCGCAAATAAAAAAATTATAATGTCTCTAGCGCCGGAAATACGATTATTTCCACCTTTCACGCCCCGATAACTGTGGGTTCCGTAAGTTTAAAATCGTTGCCAATTTTTTTCTGGCTTTCCTTAGGCACTGTGAACATTCAGCACAAATAAAATAAATGAGAATGTCTCTAGCGCAGGAAATACGATTTTTTCCAAATTCCGGCCCCTGATAACGGTGGGTTCCGGACGTTTAAAAACGTTGCCAATTTTTTTCTGACTATCCTTATGTACTTTGAACATTCTGCGCAAATAAAAAAAATAAGAATGTCTGTAGCGCCGGAAATACGATTTTTTCCAACTTCCACCCGTCGATAACGGTGGGTTCCGGAAGTTTAAAATCGTTGCCAATTATTTTCTGGCTGTCCTTAGGCATTGTGAACATTCGGTGCAAATAAAAGAAATGAGAATGTCTCTAGCGCCGGAAATACCACTTTTTCCAACGTTCACCCCCAGATAACGGTGGGTTCCGGAAGTTAAAAATCGTTGCCAATTTTTTCTTGGTTATCCTTAGGCACTGGGAACATTCTGCGCAAATAAAAAAAATGAGAATGTCTCTAGCGCCGGAAATACCATTTTTTCCAACGTTCACCCCCCGATAACGGTGGGTTCCGGAAGTTTAAAATCGTTGCCAATTTTTTTATGGCTATCCTTAGGCACTGTGAACATTCTGCGCAAATAAAAAAAATGAGAATGTCTCTAGCGCCGGAAATACGATTTTTTCAAACTTTCACCCCTCGATAACGGCGGGTTCCGGAAGTTTAAAACCGTTGCGAATTATTTTCTGGCTATCCTTTAGCACTGTGAACACTCGGCGCAAATAAAAAAAAAGAGAACGTCTCTAGCGAGGGAAATACGATTTTTTCCACCGTTCACCCCCGATAACGGTGGGTTCCGGAAGTTTAAAATCGTTACAAATTTTTTTCTGACTATCCTTAGGCACTGTGAACATTCGGCGAAAATAAAAAAAATGAGAATGTCTCTAGCGCCGGAAATACGATTTTTTGCAACATTCACTCCCCGATAACGGTGGGTTCCGGACTTTAAAAATCGTTGCCAATTTTTTCCTGGCTATCCGTAGGCACTGTGAACATTCTGCGCAAATAAAAAAAATGAGAATGTCTGTAGCGCCGGAAATACGATTATTTCCAACTTTCACCCCTCGATAACGGTGAGTTCCGGAAGTTTCAAATCGTTGCCAATTTTTTCCCGGCTATCCTTAGGCACTGTGAACATTCTGCGCGAATAAAAAAAATGAGAATGTCTGTAGCGCCGGAAATACGATTATTTCCAACTTTCACCCCTCGATAACGGTGAGTTCCGGAAGTTTCAAATCGTTGCCAATTTTTTCCCGGCTATCCTTAGGCACTGTGAACATTCTGCGCGAATAAAAAAAATGAGAATGTCTGTAGCGCCGGAATTACGATTTTTTCCAACTTTCATCCCCCGATAACGGTGGGTTCCAGAAGTTTAAAATCGTTGCCAATTTTTTTTCTGGCTATCCTTAGGCACTGTGAACATTCGGCGCAAATAAAAAAGTGAGAATGGTTCTAACGCCGGAAATACGATTTTTTCCAACTTTCACCCTCCGAAAACGGTGGGTTCCGGAAGTTTAAAATCGTTGCCAATTTTTTTCTCGCTATCCTTAGGAACTGTGAACATTCTGCGCAAATAAAAATGAGAATGTCTCTAGCGCCGGAAATATGATTTTTTCCAATTTCATCCCCCGATAACGGTGGGTTCCGGAAGTTTAAAATCGGTGCCGATTTTGTGGCTTTTTTCTGGCTATCCGTAGGCACTGAGAACATTCTGCGCAAATAAAAAAAATGAAAATGTCTGTAGCGCCGGAAATACGATTTTTTTCAACGTTCACCCCCCGATAAGGGTGGGTTCCGGAAGTTTAAAATCCTTGCCATTTTTTTTCTGGCTATCCTTACGCACTGTGAACATTCTGCGCAAATAAAAAAGATAAGAATGTCTCTAGCGCCGGAAATACGATTTTTTCCACCTTTTACCCCCCGATAACGGCGGGTTCCGGAAGTTTAAAATCGTTGCAAATTTTTTTCTGGCTATCCTTAGGCACTGTGAACATTCGGCGCAAATAAAAAAATGAGAATGTCTCTAGCTCCGGAAATACGATTTTTTCCACCTTTCACCCCCCGATAACGGTGGGTTCCGGAAGTTTAAAATCGTTGCCAATTTTTTTCTGGCTATCCTTAGACACTGTGAACATTCAGCGCAAATAAAATAAATGAGAATGTCTCTAGCGTCGGAAATACGATTTTTTCCAACTTTCACCCCCTGATAACGGTGGGTTCCGGACGCTTAAAATCGTTGCCAATTTTTTTCTGGCTATCCTTAGGCACTTTGAACATTCTGCGCAAATAAAAAAAATGAGAATGTCAGTAGCGCCGAAAATACGATTTTTTCCATCTTTCACCCCCGATAACGGTGGGTTCCGGACGTTTAAAATCGTTGCCAATTTTTTTTTGGCTATCCTTAGGCACTGTGAACATTCGTCGCAAACAAAAAAAATGAGAATGTCTCTAGCGCCGGAAATACGATTTTTTCCAACTTTCACCCTCCGATAACGGTGGGTTCCGGAAGTTTAAAATCGTTGCCAATTTTTTTCTGGCTATCCTTAGGCACTGTGAACATTCTGCGCAGATAAAAAAATGAGAATGTCTCTAGCGTCGGAAATACGATTTTTTCCAACGTTGACCCCCCGATAACGGTGGGTTCCGGAAGTTTAAAAGCGTTGCCAATTTTTATCGGGCTATCCTTAGGCACTGTGAACATTCTGCGCAAATACAAAAATGAGAATGTCTGTAGCGCCGGAAATACAATTTGTTTCAACATTCACCCCCCGATAACGGTGGGTTCCGGAAGTTTAAAATCCTTGCCAATTTTTGTCTGGCTATCCTTAGGCACTGTGAACATTCTGCGCAAATAAAAAAAAATGAGAATGTCTCTAGCGCCGGAATTACCATTTTTTCCAACGTTCACCCCCCGATAACGGTGGGTTCCGGAAGTTTAAAATCGTTGCAAATTTTTTTCTGGCTACCCTTAGGCACTGTGAACAATCGGCGCAAATAAAATAATGAGAATGTCTCTAGTGCCGGAAATACGATTTTTTCCAACATTCACCCTCCGATAACGGAGGGTTCCGGAAGTTTAAAATCGTTGCCAATTTTTTTCTGGCTCTCCTTAGGCACTGTGAACATTCTGCGCAATAAAAAAAAATGAGAATGTCTCTGGCGCCGGAAATATGATTTTTTCCAACATTCACCCCTCGATAACGGTGGGTTCCGGAAGTTTAAAATCGTTGCCAATTTTTTCCTGGATATCCTTAGGCACTGTGAACATTCTGCGCAAATAAAAAAATGAGAATGTCTGTAACGCCGGAAATACGATTTTTTCCAACTTTCATCCCCCGATAACGGTGGGTTCCGGAAGTTTAAAATCGTTGCCAATTTTCTGGCTTTTTTTCTGGCTATCCTTAGGCATTGAGAACATTCTGCGCAATTAAAAAAAATGAGATTGTCTGTAGCGCCGGAAATACGATTTTTTTCAACGTTCACCCCACGATAACGGTGGATTCCGGAAGTTTAAAATCGTTGCCAATTTTTTTCTGGCTATCCTTACGCACTGTGAACATTCGGCGCAAATAAAAAAACGGGAATGTCTCTAGCACCGGAAATACGATTTTTTCCAACTTTCACGCTCCGATAACGGTGGGTTCCGGAACTTTAAAGTCGTTGCCAATTTTTTTCTGGCTATCCTTAGGTACTGTGAACGATCTGCGCAGATAAAAAAAATGAGAATGTCTCTAGCGCCGGAAGTACGATTTTTTCCAACTTTCACCCCTCGATATCGGTGGGTTCCGGAAGTTTAAAATGGTTGCCAATTTTCTGGCTTTTTTTTCTGGCTATCCTTAAGCACTGAGAACATTCTGCGCAAATAAAAAAAATGAGAATGTAGCGCCGGAAATACGATTTTTTTAAACTTTCACCCCCCGATAACGGTGGGTTCCGGAAGTTTAAAATCGTTGCCAATTTTTTTTCTGGCTATCCTTAGGCACGGTGAACATTCGGTGCAAATAAAAAAAATGAGAATGTCTCTAGCGCTGGACATACGATTTTTTGCAACTTTCACCCCCCGATAACGGTGGGTTCCGGACGTTTAAAATCGTTGCCAATTTTTTTTTGGCTATCCTTAGGCACTGGGAACATTCGTCGCAAACAAAAAAAATGAGAATGTCTCTAGCGCCGGAAATACGATTTTTTCCAACTTTCACCCTCCGATAACGGTGGGTTCCGGAAGTTATAAATCGTTGCGCATTTTTTTCTGGCTATCCTTACGTACCGTGCACATTATACACAAATAAAAATGAAAATGTCTCTATCGCCGGAAATACGATTTTTTCCAACTTTCATCCCCCGATAACGGTGGGTTCCGGAAGTTTGAAATCGTTGCCAATTTTCTGGGTTTTTTTCTAGCTATCCTTAGGCACTGAGAACATTCTGCGCAAATAAAAAAATGAGAATCTTTGTAGCGCCGGAAATACGATCTTTTTCAACATTCACCCCCCGATAACGGTGGGTTCCGGAAGTTTAAAATCCTAGCCAATTTTTTTCTGGCTATCCTTACGCACTGTGAAATTCTGCGCAAATAAAAGAAATGAGAATGTCTCTAGCGCCGGAAATACGATTTTTTCCACCTTTCAACCCCGATAACGGTGGGTTCCGGAAGTTTAAAATCGTTGCCAATTTTTTTCTGGCTATTTTTAGGCACTGTGAACATTCGGCGCAAATAAAATAAATGAGAATGTCTCTAGTGTCGGAAATAGAATTTTTTGCAACTTTCACCCCCCGATAACGGTGGGTTCCGGAAGTTTAAAAGCGTTGCCAATTTTTTTCTGGCTATCGTTAGGCTCTGTGAACATTCGGCGCAAATAAAATAAATGAGAATGTCTCTAGCGCCGGAAATACGATTTTTTCCAACGTTCACCCCCTGATAACGATGGGTTCCGGAAGTAGAAAATCGTTGCCAATTTTTTTCTGGCTATCCTTAGGCACTGTGAACATTCGGCGTAAATAAAATAAATGAGAATGTCTCTAGTGTCGGAAATATGATTTTTTGCAACTTTCACCCCCCGATAACGATGGGTTCCGGAAGTCGAAAATCGTTGCCAATTTTTTTCTGGCTATCCTTAGGCACTTTGAACATTCTGCGCAAATAAAATAATGAGAATGTCTCTAGTGCCGGAAATACGATTTTCTCCAACGTTCACCCCCCGATAACGGTGGGTTCCGGAAGTTTAAAAGCGTTGCCAATTTTTATCGGGCTATCCTTCGGCACTGTGAACATTCTGCGCAAATACAAAAATGCGAATGTCTGTAGCGCCGGAAATACAATTTGTTTCAACATTCACCCCCCGATAACGGTGGGTTCCGGAAGTTTAAAATCCTTGCCAATTTTTGTCTGGCTATCCTTAGGCACTGTGAACATTCTGCGCAAATTAAAAGAATGAGAATGTCTCTAGCGCCGGAATTACCATTTTTTCCAACGTTCACCCCCCGATAACGGTGGGTTCCGGAAGTTTAAAATCGTTGCAAATTTTTTTCTGGCTACCCTTAGGCACTGTGAACATTCGGCGCAAATAAAAAAAATGAGAATGTCTCTAGCGCCGGAAATACGATTTTTTCCAACATTCACCCCTCGATAACGGTGGGTTCCGGAAGTTTAAAATCGTTGCCAAATTTTCCTGGATATCCATAGGCACTTTGAACATTCTGCGCAAATAAAAAAATGAGAATGTCTGTAACGCCGGAAATACGATTTTTTCCAAGTTTCATCCCCCGATAACGGTGGGTTCCGGAAGTTTAAAGTCGTTGCCAATTTTCTGGCTTTTTTCTGGCTATCCTTAGGCACTGAGAACATTCTGCGCAATTAAAAAAAATGAGATTGTCTGTAGCGCCGGAAATACGATTTTTCTCAACGTTCACCCCCCGATAACGGTGGGTTCCGGAAGTTTAAAATCGTTGCCAATTTTTTTCTGGCTATCCGTAAGTACTGTGAACATTCTGCGCACGTAAAAAAAATGAGAATGTCTCTAGCGCCGGAAATACGATTTTTTCCAACGTTCACCCCTCGATAACGGTGGGTTCCGGAAGTTTAACATCGTTGCCAATTTTTTTCTGGCTATCCTTACGCACTGTGAACATTCGGCGCAAATAAAAAAAATGAGAATGTCTCTAGCGCCGGAAATACGATTTTTTCCGACTTTCACCCTCCGATAACGGTGGGTTCCGGAACTTTAAAATCGTTGCCAGTTTTTTTCTGGCTATCCTTAGGTACTGTGAACGATCTGCGCAGATAAAAAAAATGAGAATGTCTCTAGCGCCGGAAATACGATTTTTTCCAACTTTCACCCCTCGATAACGGTGGGTTCCGGAAGCTTAAAATCGTTGCCAATTTTCTGGCTTTTTTTTCTGGCTATCCTTAGGAACTGAGAACATTCTGCGCAAATAAAAAAAATGAGAATGTAGCCCCGGAAGTACGATTTTTTAAAACTTTCACCCCCCGATAACGGTGGGTTCCGGAAGTTTAAAATCGTTGCCAATTTTTTTTCTGGCTATCCTTAGGCACGGTGAACATTCGGTGCAAATAAAAAAAATGAATGTCTGTACCGCCCGAAATACGATTTTTTACAACGTTTATCCCCCGATAACGGTGGGTTCCGGAAGTTTAAAATCCTTGCCAATTTTTTTCTGGCTATCCTTAGGCACTGTGAACATTCTGCGCAAATAAAAAAAATGTGAATTTCTGTAGCGCCGGAAATACGATTTTTTCCAACTTTCACCCCTCGATAATCGTGGGTTCCGGAAGTTTAAAATCGTTGCCAATTATTTCCTCGCTATCCTTAGCCACTGTGAACATTCTGCGCATATAAAAAAAATGAGAATGTCTCTAGCGCTGGAAATACGATTTTTTCCAACTTTCACCCCGCGATAACGGTGGGTTGCCGAAGTTTAAAATCGTTGCCAATTTTTTTTCTGGCTATCCTTAGGCACTGTGAACATTCGGCGCAAATAAAAAAAATGAGAATGTCTCTAGCGCTGGAAATGCGATTTTTTGCAAGTTTCACCCCCCGATAACGGTGGGTTCCGGACGTTTAAAATCGTTGCGAATTTTTTTTTGGCTATCATTGCGCACTGTGAATATTCGGCGCAAATAAAAAAATGAGAATGTCTCTAGCGCCGGAAATGCGATTTTTTCCACCTTTCACCCCCCGATGACGGTGGGTTCCGGAAGTTTAAAATCGTTGCCAATTTTTTTCTGGCTATCCTTAGGCCCTGAGAACATTCTGCGCAAATAAAAAAAATGAGAATGTCTGTAGCGCCGGAAATACGATGTTTTCCAACTTTCACCCCCCGATAACGGTGGGTTCTGGAAGTTTAAAATCGTTGCAAATATTTTTCTGGCCGTCCTTAGGCACTGTGAACATTCGGCGCAAATAAAAAAATTATAATGTCTCTAGCGCCGGAAATACGATTTTTTCCACCTTTCACGCCCCGATAACTGTGGGTTCCGTAAGTTTAAAATCGTTGCCAATTTTTTTCTGGCTTTCCTTAGGCACTGTGAACATTCAGCACAAATAAAATAAATGAGAATGTCTCTAGCGCAGGAAATACGATTTTTTCCACATTCCGGCCCCTGATAACGGTGGGTTCCGGACGTTTAAAATCGTTGCCAATTTTTTTCTGACTATCCTTATGTACTTTGAACATTCTGCGCAAATAAAAAAAATAAGAATGTCTGTAGCGCCGGAAATACGATTTTTTCCAACTTTCACCCGTCGATAACGGTGGGTTCCGGAAGTTTAAAATCGTTGCCAATTATTTTCTGGCTGTCCTTAGGCATTGTGAACATTCGGTGCAAATAAAAGAAATGAGAATGTCTCTAGCGCCGGAAATACAATTTTTTCCAACTTTCACCCCCAGATAACGGTGGGTTCCGGAAGTTAAAAATCGTTGCCAATTTTTTCTTGGTTATCCTTAGGCACTGGGAACATTCTGCGCAAATAAAAAAAATGAGAATGTCTCTAGCGCCGGAAATACCATTTTTTCCAACGTTCACCTCCCGATAACGGTGGGTTCCGGAAGTTAAAAATCATTGCCAATTTTTTCCTGGTTATCCTTAGGCACTGTGAACATTCTGCGCAAATAAAAAAAATGAGAATGTCTCTAGCGCCGGAAATACGATTTTTTCCAACGTTCACCCCCCGATAACGGTGGTTTCCGGAAGTTTAAAATCGTTGCCAATTTTTTTATGGCTATCCTTAGGCACTGTGAACATTCTGCGCAAATAAAAAAAATGAGAATGTCTCTAGCGCCGGAAATACGATTTTTTCCAACTTTCACCCCTCGATAACGGCGGGTTCCGGAAGTTTAAAACCGTTGCGAATTATTTTCTGGCTATCCTTTAGCACTGTGAACATTCGGCGCAAATAAAAAAAAGAGAACGTCTCTAGCGAGGGAAATACGATTTTTTCCACCGTTCACCACCGATAACCGTGGGTTCCGAAAGTTTAAAATCGTTACAAATTTTTTTCTTACTATCCTTAGGCACTGTGAACATTCGGCGAAAATAAAAAAAATGAGAATGTCTCTAGCGCCGGAAATACGATTTTTTGCAACATTCACTCCCCGATAACGGTGGGTTCCGGACGTTAAAAATCGTTGCCAATTTTTTCCTGGCTATCCGTAGGCACTGTGAACATTCTGCGTAAATATAAAAAATGAGAATGTCTGTAGCGCCGGAAATACGATTATTTCCAACTTTCTCCCCTCGATAACGGTGAGTTCCGGAAGTTTCAAATCGTTGCCAATTTTTTCCCGGCTATCCTTATGCACTGTGAACATTCTGCGCGAATAAAAAAAATGAGAATGTCTGTAGCGCCGGAAATACGATTTTTTCCAACTTTCATCCCCCGATAACGGTGGGTTCCAGAAGTTTAAAATCGTTGCCAATTTTTTTTCTGGCTATCCTGAGGCACTGTGAACATTCGGCGCAAATAAAAAAGTGAGAATGGTTCTAACGCCGGAAATACGATTTTTTCCAACTTTCACCCTCCGAAAACGGTGGGTTCCGGAAGTTTAAAATCGTTGCCAATTTTTTTCTCGCTATCCTTAGGTACTGTGAACATTCTGCGCAAATTAAAATGAGAATGTCTCTAGCGCCGGAAATATGATTTTTTCCAATTTCATCCCCCGATAACGGTGGGTTCCGGAAGTTTAAAATCGGTGCCGATTTTGTGGCTTTTTTTTCTGGCTATCCGTAGGCACTGAGAACATTCTGCGCAAATAAAAAAAATGAGAATGTCTGTAGCGCCGGAAATACGATTTTTTTCAACGTTCACCCCCCGATAAGGGTGGGTTCCGGAAGTTTAAAATACTTGCCATTTTTTTTCTGGCTATCCTTACGCACTGTGAACATTCTGCGCAAATAAAAAAGATAAGAATGTCTCTAGCGCCGGAAATACGATTTTTTCCACCTTTTACCCCCCGATAACGGTGGGTTCCGGAAGTTTAAAATCGTTGCAAATTTTTTTCTGGCTATCCTTAGGCACTGTGAAAATTCGGCGCAAATAAAAAAATGAGAATGTCGCTAGCGCCGGAAATACGATTTTTTCCACCTTTCACCCCCCGATAACGGTTGGTTCCGGAGGTTTAAAATCGTTGCCAATTTTTTTCTGGCTATCCTTAGACACTGTGAACATTCAGCGCAAATAAAATAAATGAGAATGTCTCTAGCGTCGGAAATACGATTTTTTCCAACTTTCACCCCCTGATAACGGTGGGTTCCGGACGCTTAAAATCGTTGCCAATTTTTTTCTGGCTATCCTTAGGCACTTTGAACATTCTGCGCAAATAAAAAAAATGAGAATGTCAGTAGCACCGAAAATACGATTTTTTCCAAATTTCACCCCCGATAACGGTGGGTTCCGGAAGTTTAAAATCGTTGCCAATTTTTTCCTGGCTATCCTTAGGCACTGTGAACTTTCTGCGCAAATAAAAAAAATGAGAATGTCTGTAGCGCCGGGAATACGATTTTTTCCAACTTTCACCCCCCGATAACGGTGGGTTCCGGAAGTTTAAAATCGTTGCCTATTTTTTCCTGGCTATCCTTAGGCACTGTGAACATTCTGTGCAAATAAAAAAAATGAGAATGTCTCTAGCGCCGGAAATACGATTTTTTCCAACGTTCACCCTCGGATAACGGTGGGTTCCGGAAGTTTAAAATCGTTGCCAATTTTTTTCTGGCTATCCTTAGGTACTGTGAACATTCTGAGCAAAATAAAAAAATGAGAATGTCTCTAGCGCCGGAAATACGATTTTTTTCAACTTTCACCCCTCGATAACGGTGGGTTCCGGAAGTTTAAAATCGTTGCCAATTTTTTCCTGGCTATCCTTAGGCACTGTGAACAGCCTGCGCAAATAAAAAACAAATGAGAATATCCGTAGCGCCGGAAATACGATTTTTTCCAACGTTCACCCACCGATAACGGTGGGTTCCGGAAGTTTCGAATCGTTGCCAATTTTTTTCTGGCTATCCTTAGGCACGTTGAACATTCGGTGCAAATAAAAAAAATGAGAATGTCTCTAGCGCTGGAAATACGATTTTTTGCAACTTTCACCCCCCGATAACGGTGGGTTCCGGACGTTTAAAATCGTTGCCAATTGTTTTTTGGCTATCCTTAGGCACTGTGAACATTCGTCGCAAACAAAAAAAATGAGAATGTCTCTAGCGCCGGAAATACGATTTTTTCCAACTTTCACCCTCCGATAACGGTGGGTTCCGGAAGTTTAAAATCGTTGCCAATTTTTTCTGGCTATCCTTAGGCACTGTGAACATTCTGCGCAAATAAAAAAATGAGAATGTCTCTAGCGCCGGAAATACGATTTTTTCCAACGTTGACCCCCCGATAACGGTGGGTTCCGGAAGTTTAAAAGCGTTACCAATTTTTATCGGGCTATCCTTAGGCACTGTGAACATTCTGCGCAAATACAAAAATGAGAATGTCTGTAGCGCCGGAAATACAATTTGTTTCATCATTCACCCCCCGATAACGGTGGGTTCCGGAAGTTTAAAATCCTTGCCAATTTTTGTCTGGCTATCCTTAGGCACTGTGAACATTCTGCGCAAATAAAAAAAAATGAGAATGTCTCTAGCGCCGGAATTACCATTTTTTCCAACGTTCACCCCCCGATAACGGTGGGTTCCGGAAGTTTAAAATCGTTGCAAATTTTTTTCTGGCTACCCTTAGGCACTGTGAACAATCGGCGCAAATAAAATAATGAGAATGTCTCTAGTGCCGGAAATACGATTTTTTCCAACATTCACCCTCCGATAACGGAGGGTTCCGGAAGTTTAAAATCGTTGCCAATTTTTTTCTGGCTCTCCTTAGGCACTGTGAACATTCTGCGCAATAAAAAAAAATGAGAATGTCTCTAGCGCCGGAAATATGATTTTTTCCAACATTCACCCCTCGATAACGGTGGGTTCCGGAAGTTTAAAATCGTTGCCAATTTTTTCCTGGATATCCTTAGGCACTGTGAACATTCTGCGCAAATAAAAAAATGAGAATGTCTGTAACGCCGGAAATACGATTTTTTCCAACTTTCATCCCCCGATAACGGTGGGTTCCGGAAGTTTAAAATCGTTGCCAATTTTCTGGCTTTTTTTCTGGCTATCCTTAGGCATTGCGAACATTCTGCGCAATTAAAAAAAATGAGATTGTCTGTAGCGCCGGAAATACGATTTTTTTCAACGTTCACCCCACGATAACGGTGGATTCCGGAAGTTTAAAATCGTTGCCAATTTTTTTCTGGCTATCCGTAAGTACTGTGAACATTCTGCGCAAATAAAAAAAATGAGAATGTCTCTAGCGCCGGAAATACGATTTTTTCCAACGTTCACCCCTCGATAACGGTGGGTTCCGGAAGTTTAAAATCGTTGCCCATTTTTTTCTGGCTATCCTTACGCACTGTGAACATTCGGCGCAAATAAAAAAACGAGAATGTCTCTAGCACCGGAAATACGATTTTTTCCAACTTTCACGCTCCGATAACGGTGGGTTCCGGAACTTTAAAATCGTTGCCAATTTTTTTCTGGCTATCCTTAGGTACTGTGAACGATCTGCGCAGATAAAAAAAATGAGAATGTCTCTAGCGCCGGAAGTACGATTTTTTCCAACTTTCACCCCTCGATATCGGTGGGTTCCGGAAGTTTAAAATGGTCGCCAATTTTCTGGCTTTTTTTTCTGGCTATCCTTAAGCACTGAGAACATTCTGCGCAAATAAAAAAATGAAAATGTAGCGCCGGAAATACGATTTTTTTAAACTTTCACCCCCCGATAACGGTGGGTTCCGGAAGTTTAAAATCGTTGCCAATTTTTTTTCTGGCTATCCTTAGGCACGGTGAACATTCGGTGCAAATAAAAAAAATGAGAATGTCTCTAGCGCTGGAAATACGATTTTTTGCAACTTTCACCCCCCGATAACGGTGGGTTCCGGACGTTTAAAATCGTTGCCAATTTTTTTTTGGCTATCCTTAGGCACTGTGAACATTCGTCGCAAACAAAAAAAATGAGAATGTCTCTAGCGCCGGAAATACGATTTTTTCCAACTTTCACCCTCCGATAACGGTGGGTTCCGGAAGTTATAAATCGTTGCGCATTTTTTTCTGGCTATCCTTAGGTACCGTGCACATTATACACAAATACAAATGAGAATGTCTCTATCGCCGGAAATACGATTTTTTCCAACTTTCATCCCCCGATAACGGTGGGTTCCGGAAGTTTGAAATCGTTGCCAATTTTCTGGCTTTTTTTCTAGCTATCCTTAGGCACTGAGAACATTCTGCGCAAATAAAAAAATGAGAATGTTTGTAGCGCCGGAAATACGATCTTTTTCAACATTCACCCCCCGATAACGGTGGGTTCCGGAAGTTTAAAATCCTAGCCAATTTTTTTCTGGCTATCCTTACGCACTATGAAATTCTGCGCAAATAAAAGAAATGAGAATGTCTCTAGCGCCAGAAATACGATTTTTTCCACCTTTCAACCCCGATAACGGTGGGTTCCGGAAGTTTAAAATCGTTGCCAATTTTTTTCTGGCTATCCTCAGGCACTGTGAACATTCGGCGCAAATAAAATAAATGAGAATGTCTCTAGTGTCGGAAATAGAATTTTTTGCAACATTCACCCCCCGATAACGGTGGGTTCCGGAAGTTTAAAAGCGTTGCCAATTTTTTTCTGGCTATCGTTAGGCTCTGTGAACATTCGGCGCAAATAAAATAAATGAGAATGTCTCTAGCGCCGGAAATACGATTTTTTCCAACGTTCACCCCCTGATAACGATGAGTTCCGGAAGTAGAAAATCGTTGCCAATTTTTTTCTGGCTATCCTTAGGCACTGTGAACATTCGGCGGAAATAAAATAATTGAGAATGTCTCTAGTGTCGGAAATATGATTTTTTGCAACTTTCACCCCCCGATAACGATGGGTTCCGGAAGTTGAAAATCGTTGCCAATTTTTTTCTGGCTATCCTTAGGCACTGTGAACATTCTGCGCAAATAAAATAATGAGAATGTCTCTAGTGCCGGAAATACGATTTTCTCCAACGTTCACCCCCCGATAACGGTGGGTTCCGGAAGTTTGAAAGCGTTGCCAATTTTTATCGGGCTATCCTTAGGCACTGTGAACATTCTGCGCAAATACAAAAATGCGAATGTCTGTAGCGCCGGAAATACAATTTGTTTCAACATTCACCCCCCGATAACGGTGGGTTCCGGAAGTTTAAAATCCTTCCCAATTTTTGTCTGGCTATCCTTAGGCACTGTGAACATTCTGCGCAAATTAAAAAATGAGAATGTCTCTAGCGCCGGAATTACCATTTTTTCCAACGTTCACCCCCCGATAACGGTGGGTTCCGGAAGTTTAAAATCGTTGCAAATTTTTTTCTGGCTACCCTTAGGCACTGTGAACATTCGGCGCAAATAAAATAATGAGAATGTCTCTAGTGCCGGAAATACGATTTTTTCCAACGTTCACCCTCCGATAACGGAGGGTTCCGGAAGTTTAAAATCGTTGCCAATTTTTTTCTGGCTCTCCTTAGGCACTGCGAACATTCTGCGCAAATAAAAAAAATGAGAATGTCTCTAGGGCCGGAAATACGATTTTTTCCAACATTCACCCCTCGATAACGGTGGGTTCCGGAAGTTTAAAATCGTTGCCAATTTTTTCCTGGATATCCATAGGCACTTTGAACATTCTGCGCAAATAAAAAAATGAGAATGTCTGTAACGCCGGAAATACGATTTTTTCCAACTTTCATCCCCCGATAACGGTGGGTTCCGGAAGTTTAAAATCGTTGCCAATTTTCTGGCTTTTTTCTGGCTATCCTTAGGCACTGAGAACATTCTGCGCAATTAAAAAAAATGAGATTGTCTGTAGCGCCGGAAATACGATTTTTCTCAACGTTCACCCCCCGATAAAGGTGGGTTCCGGAAGTTTAAAATCGTTGCCAATTTTTTTCTGGCTATCCGTAAGTACTGTGAACATTCTGCGCACATAAAAAAAATGAGAATGTCTCTAGCGCCGGAAATACGATTTTTTCCAACGTTCACCCCTCGATAACGGTGGGTTCCGGAAGTTTAACATCGTTGCCAATTTTTTTCTGGCTATCCTTACGCACTGTGAACATTCGGCGCAAATAAAAATAATGAGAATGACTCTAGCGCCGGAAATACGATTTTTTCCAACTTTCACCCTCCGATAACGGTGGGTTCGGAACTTTAAAATCGTTGCCAGTTTTTTTCTGGCTATCCTTAGGTACTGTGAACGATCTGCGCAGATAAAAAAAATGAGAATGTCTCTAGCGCCGGAAATACGATTTTTTCCAACTTTCACCCCTCGATAACGGTGGGTTCCGGAAGTTTAAAATCGTTGCCAATTTTCTGGCTTTTTTTTCTGGCTATCCTTAGGCACTGAGAACATTCTGCGCAAATAAAAAAAATGAGAATGTAGCCCTGGAAATACGATTTTTTTAAACTTTCACCCCCCGATAACGGTGGGTTCCGGAAGTTTAAAATCGTTGCCAATTTTTTTTCTGGCTATCCTTAGGCACGGTGAACATTCGGTGCAAATAAAAAAAATGAATGTCTGTAGCGCCCGAAATACGATTTTTTCCAACTTTCATCCCCCGATACCGATGGGTTCCGGAAGTTTAAAATCCTTGCCAATTTTTTTCTGGCTATCCTTAGGCACTGTGAACATTCTGCGCAAATAAAAAAAATGTGTATTTCTGTAGCGCCGGAAATACGATTTTTTCCAACTTTCACCCCTCGATAATGGTGGGTTCCGGAAGTTTAAAATCGTTGCCAATTATTTCCTCGCTCTCCTTAGCCACTGTGAACATTCTGCGCATATAAAAAAAATGAGAATGTCTCTAGCGCCGGAAATACGATTTTTTCCAACTTTCACCCCCCGATAACGGTGGGTTCCGGAAGTTTAAAATCGTTGCCAATTTTTTTCTGGCTCTCCTTAGGCACTACGAACATTCTGCGCAAATAAAAAAAATGAGAATGTCTCTAGCGCCGGAAATACGATTTTTTCCAACATTCACCCCTCGATAACGGTGGGATCCGGAAGTTTAAAATCGTTGCCAATTTTTTCCTGGATATCCATAGGCACTTTGAACATTCTGCGCAAATAAAAAAATGAGAATGTCTGTAACGCCGGAAATACGATTTTTTCCAACTTTCATCCCCCGATAACGGTGGGTTCCGGAAGTTTAAAATCGTTGCCAATTTTCTGGCTTTTTTCTGGCTATCCTTAGGCACTGAGAACATTCTGCGCAATTAAAAAAAATGAGATTGTCTGTAGCGCCGGAAATACGATTTTTCTCAACGTTCACCCCCCGATAACGGTGGGTTCCGGAAGTTTAAAATCGTTGCCAATTTTTTTCTGGCTATCCGTAAGTACTGTGAACATTCTGCGCACATAAAAAAAATGAGAATGTCTCTAGCGCCGGAAATACGATTTTTTCCAACGTTCACCCCTCGATAACGGTGGGTTCCGGAAGTTTAACATCGTTGCCAATTTTTTTCTGGCTATCCTTACGCACTGTGAACATTCGGCGCAAATAAAAAAAATGAGAATGACTCTAGCGCCGGAAATACGATTTTTTCCAACTTTCACCCTCCGATAACGGTGGGTTCGGAACTTTAAAATCGTTGCCAGTTTTTTTCTGGCTATCCTTAGGTACTGTAAACGATCTGCGCAGATAAAAAAAATGAGAATGTCTCTAGCGCCGGAAATACGATTTTTTCCAACTTTCACCCCTCGATAACGGTGGGTTCCGGAAGTTTAAAATCGTTGCCAATTTTCTGGCTTTTTTTTCTGGCTATCCTTAGGCACTGAGAACATTCTGCGCAAATAAAAAAAATGAGAATGTAGCCCTGGAAATACGATTTTTTTAAACTTTCACCCCCCGATAACGGTGGGTTCCGGAAGTTTAAAATCGTTGCCAATTTTTTTTCTGGCTATCCTTAGGCACGGTGAACATTCGGTGCAAATAAAAAAAATGAATGTCTGTAGCGCCCGAAATACGATTTTTTCCAACTTTCATCCCCCGATAACGGTGGGTTCCGGAAGTTTAAAATCCTTGCCAATTTTTTTCTGGCTATCCTTAGGCACTGTGAACATTCTGCGCAAATAAAAAAAATGTGTATTTCTGTAGCGCCGGAAATACGATTTTTTCCAACTTTCACCCCTCGATAATGGTGGGTTCCGGAAGTTTAAAATCGTTGCCAATTATTTCCTCGCTCTCCTTAGCCACTGTGAACATTCTGCGCAAATAAAAAAAATGAGAATGTCTCTAGCGCCGGAAATACGATTTTTTCCAACTTTCACCCCCCGATAACGGTGGGTTGCCGAAGTTTAAAATCGTTGCCAATTTTTTTTCTGGCTATCCTTAGGCACTGTGAACATTCGGCGCAAATAAAAAAAACGAGAATGTCTCTAGCGCTGGAAATGCGATTTTTTGCAAGTTTCACCCCCCGATAACGGTGGGTTCCGGACGTTTAAAATCGTTGCCAATTTTTTTTTGGCTATCATTGCGCACTGTGAATATTCGGCGCAAATAAAAAAATGAGCATGACTCTAGCGCCGGAAATACGATTTTTTCCACCTTTCACCCCCCGATGACGGCGAGTTCCGGAAGTTTAAAATCGTTGCCAATTTTTTTCTGGCTATCCTTAGATACTGTGAACATTCTGCGCAAATAAAAATGAGAATGTCTCTAGCGCCGGAAATACGATTTTTTCCAACTTTCATCCCCCGATACGGATGGGTTCCGGAAGTTTAAAATCGTTGCCAATTTTCTGGCTTTTTTTTCTGGCTATCCTTAGGCACTGAGAACATTCTGCGCAAATAAAACAAATGAGAATGTCTGTAGCGCCGGAAATACGATGTTTTCCAACTTTCACCCCCCGATAACGGTGGGTTCTGGAAGTTTAAAATCGTTGCAAATATTTTTCTGGCCATCCTTAGGCACTGTGAACATTCGGCGCAAATAAAAAAATTATAATGTCTCTAGCGCCGGAAATACGATTTTTTCCACCTTTCACGCCCTGATAACTGTGGGTTCCGTAAGTTTAAAATCGTGGCCAATTTTTTTCTGGCTTTCCTTAGGCACTGTGAACATTCAGCACAAATAAAATAAATGAGAATGTCTCTAGCGCAGGAAATACGATTTTTTCCAACTTCGACCCCCTGATAACGGTGGGTTCCAGACGTTTAAAATCGTTGCCAATTTTTTTCTGACTATCCTTATGTACTTTGAACATTCTGCGCAAATAAAAAAAATGAGAATGTCTCTAGCGCCGGAAATACCATTTTTTCCAACGTTCACCTCCCGATAACGGTGGGTTCCGGAAGTTAAAAATCATTGCCAATTTTTTCGTGGTTATCCTTAGGCACTGTGAACATTCTGCGCAAATAAAAAAAAAGTGAATGTCTCTAGCGCCGGAAATACGATTTTTTTCCAACGTTCACCCCCCGATAACGGTGGGTTCCGGAAGTTCTAAATCGTTGCCAATTTTTTTATGGCTATCCTTAGGCACTGTGAACATTCTGCGCAAATAAAAAAAATGAGAATGTCTCTAGCGCCGGAAATACGATTTTTTCCAACTTCCACCCCCTGATAACGGTGGGTTCCGGACGTTTAAAATCGTTGCCAACTTTTTTCTGACTATCCTTATGTACTTTGAACATTCTGCGCAAATAAAAAAAATGAGAATGTCTCTAGCGCCGGAAATACGATTTTTTGCAACATTCACTCCCCGATAACGGTGGGTTCCGGACGTTAAAAATCGTTGCCAATTTTTTCCTGGCTATCCGTAGGCACTGTGAACATTCTGCGCAAATAAAAAAAATGAGAATGTCTGTAGCGCCGGAAATACGATTTTTTCCAACTTTCACCCCTCGATAACGGTGAGTTCCGGAAGTTTAAAATCGTTGCCAATTTTTTCGCGGCTATCCTCAGGCACTGTGAACATTCTGCGCGATTAAAAAAAATGAGAATGTCTGTAGCGCCGGAAATACGATTTTTTCCAACTTTCATCCCCCGATAACGGTGGGTTCCGGAAGTTCAAAATCGTTGCCAATTTTTTCCTGGCTATCCTTAGGCACTGTGAACATTCGGCGCAAATAAAAAAAATGAGAATGTCTCTAGCGCCGGAAATACGATTTTTTCCAACGTTCACCCCCCGATAACGGTGGGTTCCGAAAGTTTAAAATCGTTGCCAATTTTTTTATGGCTATCCTTAGGCACTGTGAACATTCGGCGCAAATAAAAAAGTGAGAATGGTTCTAACGCCGGAAATACGATTTTTTCCAACTTTCACCCTCCGAAAACGGTGGGTTCCGGAAGTTTAAAATCGTTGCCAATTTTTTTCTCGCTATCCTTAGGTACTGTGAACATTCTGCGCAAATAAAAATGCGAATGTCTCTAGCGGCGGAAATATGATTTTTTCCAATTTCATCCCCCGATAACGGTGGGTTCCGGAAGTTTAAAATCGGTGCCGATTTTGTGGCTTTTTTTTCTGGCTATCCGTAGGCACTGAGAACATTCTGCGCAAATAAAAAAAATGAGAATGTCTGTAGCGCCGGAAATACGATTTTTTTCAACGTTCACCCCCCGATAAGGGTGGGTTCCGGAAGTTTAAAATCCTTGCCATTTTTTTCTGGCTATCCTTACGCACTGTGAACATTCTGCGCAAATAAAAAAGATAAGAATGTCTCTAGCGCCGGAAATACGATTTTTTCCACCTTTTACCCCCCGATAACGGTGGGTTCCGAAAGTTTAAAATCGTTGCCTATTTTTTCCTGGCTATCCTTAGGCACTGTGAACATTCTGTGCAAATAAAAAAAATGAGAATGTCTCTAGCGCCGGAAATACGATTTTTTCCAACGTTCACCCTCGGATAACGGTGGGTTCCGGAAGTTTAAAATCGTTGCCAATTTTTTTCTGGCTATCCTTAGGTACTGTGAACATTCTGAGCAAAATAAAAAAATGAGAATGTCTCTAGCGCCGGAAATACGATTTTTTTCAACTTTCACCCCTCGATAACGGTGGGTTCCGGAAGTTTAAAATCGTTGCCAATTTTTTCCTGGCTATCCTTAGGCACTGTGAACAGCCTGCGCAAATAAAAAAAAATGAGAATATCCGTAGCGCCGGAAATACGATTTTTTCCAACGTTCACCCACCGATAACGGTGGGTTCCGGAAGTTTCGAATCGTTGCCAATTTTTTTCTGGCTATCCTTAGGCACGGTGAACATTCGGTGCAAATAAAAAAAATGAGAATGTCTCTAGCGCTGGAAATACGATTTTTTGCAACTTTCACCCCCCGATAACGGTGGGTTCCGGACGTTTAAAATCGTTGCCAATTTTTTTTGGCTATCCTTAGGCACTGTGAACATTCGTCGCAAACAAAAAAAATGAGAATGTCTCTAGCGCCGGAAATACGATTTTTTCCAACTTTCACCCTCCGATAACGGTGGGTTCCGGAAGTTTAAAATCGTTGCCAATTTTTTTCTGGCTATCCTTAGGCACTGTGAACATTCTGCGCTAATAAAAAAATGAGAATGTCTCTAGCGCCGGAAATACGATTTTTTCCAACGTTGACCCCCCGATAACGGTGGGTTCCGGAAGTTTAAAAGCGTTACCAATTTTTATCGGGCTATCCTTAGGCACTGTGAACATTCTGCGCAAATACAAAAATGAGAATGTCTGTAGCGCCGGAAATACAATTTGTTTCAACATTCACCCCCCGATAACGGTGGGTTCCGGAAGTTTAAAATCCTTGCCAATTTTTGTCTGGCTATCCTTAGGCACTGTGAACATTCTGCGCAAATAAAAAAAAATGAGAATGTCTCTAGCGCCGGAATTACCATTTTTTCCAACGTTCACCCCCCGATAACGGTGGTTCCGCAAGTTTAAAATCGTTGCAAATTTTTTTCTGGCTACCCTTAGGCACTGTGAACAATCGGCGCAAATAAAATAATGAGAATGTCTCTAGTGCCGGAAATACGATTTTTTCCAACATTCACCCTCCGATAACGGAGGGTTCCGGAAGTTTAAAATCGTTGCCAATTTTTTTCTGGCTCTCCTTAGGCACTGTGAACATTCTGCGCAATAAAAAAAAATGAGAATGTCTCTAGCGCCGGAAATATGATTTTTTCCAACATTCACCCCTCGATAACGGTGGGTTCCGGAAGTTTAAAATCGTTGCCAATTTTTTCCTGGATATCCTTAGGCACTGTGAACATTCTGCGCAATTAAAAAAATGAGATTGTCTGTAGCGCCGGAAATACGATTTTTTTCAACGTTCACCCCACGATAACGGTGGATTCCGGAAGTTTAAAATCGTTGCCAATTTTTTTCTGGCTATCCGTAAGTACTGTGAACATTCTGCGCAAATAAAAAAAATGAGAATGTCTCTAGCGCCGGAAATACGATTTTTTCCAACGTTCACCCCTCGATAACGGTGGGTTCCGGAAGTTTAAAATCGTTGCCCATTTTTTTCTGGCTATCCTTACGCACTGTGAACATTCGGCGCAAATAAAAAAACGAGAATGTCTCTAGCACCGGAAATACGATTTTTTCCAACTTTCACGCTCCGATAACGGTGGGTTCCGGAACTTTAAAATCGTTGCCAATTTTTTTCTGGCTATCCTTAGGTACTGTGCACGATCTGCGCAGATAAAAAAAATGAGAATGTCTCTAGCGCCGGAAGTACGATTTTTTCCAACTTTCACCCCTCGATATCGGTGGGTTCCGGAAGTTTAAAATGGTTGCCAATTTTCTGGCTTTTTTTTCTGGCTATCCTTAAGCACTGAGAACATTCTGCGCAAATAAAAAAAATGAGAATGTAGCGCCGGAAATACGATTTTTTTAAACTTTCACCCCCCGATAACGGTGGGTTCCGGAAGTTTAAAATCGTTGCCAATTTTTTTTCTGGCTATCCTTAGGCACGGTGAACATTCGGTGCAAATAAAAAAAATGAGAATGTCTCTAGCGCTGGAAATACGATTTTTTGCAACTTTCACCCCCCGATAACGGTGGGTTCCGGACGTTTAAAATCGTTGCCAATTTTTTTTTGGCTATCCTTAGGCACTGTGAACATTCGTCGGAAACAAAAAAAATGAGAATGTCTCTAGCGCCGGAAATACGATTTTTTCCAACTTTCACCCTCCGATAACGGCGGGTTCCGGAAGTTATAAATCGTTGCCCATTTTTTTCTGGCTATCCTTAGGTACCGTGCACATTATACACAAATAAAAATGAGAATGTCTCTATCGCCGGAATCACGATTTTTTCCAACTTTCATCCCCCGATAACGGTGGGTTCCGGAAGTTTGAAATCGTTGCCAATTTTCTGGCTTTTTTTCTAGCTATCCTTAGGCACTGAGAACATTCTGCGCAAATAAAAAAATGAGAATGTTTGTAGCGCCGGAAATACGATCTTTTTCAACATTCACCCCCCGATAACGGTGGGTTCCGGAAGTTTAAAATCCTAGCCAATTTTTTTCTGGCTATCCTTACGCACTGTGAAATTCTGCGCAAATAAAAGAAATGAGAATGTCTCTAGCGCCGGAAATACGATTTTTTCCACCTTTCAACCCCGATAACGGTGGGTTCCGAAAGTTTAAAATCGTTGCCAATTTTTTTCTGGCTATCCTCAGGCACTGTGAACATTCGGCGCAAATAAAATAAATGAGAATGTCTCTAGTGTCGGAAATAGAATTTTTTGCAACGTTCACCCCCCGATAACGGTGGGTTCCGGAAGTTTAAAAGCGTTGCCAATTTTTTTCTGGCTATCGTTAGGCTCTGTGAACATTCGGCGCAAATAAAATAAATGAGAATGTCTCTAGCGCCGGAAATACGATTTTTTCCAACGTTCACCCCCTGATAACGATGGGTTCCGGAAGTAGAAAATCGTTGCCAATTTTTTTCTGGCTATCCTTAGGCACTGTGAACATTCGGCGGAAATAAAATAATTGAGAATGTCTCTAGTGTCGGAAATATGATTTTTTGCAACTTTCACCCCCCGATAACGATGGGTTCCGGAAGTTGAAAATCGTTGCCAATTTTTTTCTGGCTATCCTTAGGCACTGTGAACATTCTGCGCAAATAAAATAATGAGAATGTCTCTAGTGCCGGAAATACGATTTTCTCCAACGTTCACCCCCCGATAACGGTGGGTTCCGGAAGTTTGAAAGCGTTGCCAATTTTTATCGGGCTATCCTTAGGCACTGTGAACATTCTGCGCAAATACAAAAATGCGAATGTCTGTAGCGCCGGAAATACAATTTGTTTCAACATTCACCCCCCGATAACGGTGGGTTCCGGAAGTTTAAAATCCTTCCCAATTTTTGTCTGGCTATCCTTAGGCACTGTGAACATTCTGCGCAAATTAAAAAAATGAGAATGTCTCTAGCGCCGGAATTACCATTTTTTCCAACGTTCACCCCCCGATAACGGTGGGTTCCGGAAGTTTAAAATCGTTGCAAATTTTTTTCTGGCTACCCTTAGGCACTGTGAACATTCGGCGCAAATAAAATAATGATAATGTCTCTAGTGCCGGAAATACGATTTTTTCCAACGTTCACCCTCCGATAACGGAGGGTTCCGGAAGTTTAAAATCGTTGCCAATTTTTTTCTGGCTCTCCTTAGGCACTGCGAACATTCTGCGCAAATAAAAAAAATGAGAATGTCTCTAGCGCCGGAAATACGATTTTTTCCAACATTCACCCCTCGATAACGGTGGGTTCCGGAAGTTTAAAATCGTTGCCAATTTTTTCCTGGATATCCATAGGCACTTTGAACATTCTGCGCAAATAAAAAAATGAGAATGTCTGTAACGCCGGAAATACGATTTTTTCCAACTTTCATCCCCCGATAACGGTGGGTTCCGGAAGTTTAAAATCGTTGCCAATTTTCTGGCTTTTTTCTGGCTATCCTTAGGCACTGAGAACATTCTGCGCAATTAAAAAAAATGAGATTGTCTGTAGCGCCGGAAATACGATTTTTCTCAACGTTCACCCCCCGATAACGGTGGGTTCCGGAAGTTTAAAATCGTTGCCAATTTTTTTCTGGCTATCCGTAAGTACTGTGAACATTCTGCGCACATAAAAAAAATGAGAATGTCTCTAGCGCCGGAAATACGATTTTTTCCAACGTTCACCCCTCGATAACGGTGGGTTCCGGAAGTTTAACATCGTTGCCAATTTTTTTCTGGCTATCCTTACGCACTGTGAACATTCGGCGCAAATAAAAAAAATGAGAATGTCTCTAGCGCCGGAAATACGATTTTTTCCAACTTTCACCCTCCGATAACGGTGGGTTCGGAACTTTAAAATCGTTGCCAGTTTTTTTCTGGCTATCCTTAGGTACTGTGAACGATCTGCGCAGATAAAAAAAATGAGAATGTCTCTAGCGCCGGAAATACGATTTTTTCCAACTTTCACCCCTCGATAACGGTGGGTCCCGGAAGTTTAAAATCGTTGCCAATTTTCTGGCTTTTTTTTCTGGCTATCCTTAGGCACTGAGAACATTCGGCGCAAATAAAAAAAATGAGAATGTAGCCCTGGAAATACGATTTTTTTAAACTTTCACCCCCCGATAACGGTGGGTTCCGGAAGTTTAAAATCGTTGCCAATTTTTTTTCTGGCTATCCTTAGGCACGGTGAACATTCGGTGCAAATAAAAAAAATGAATGTCTGTAGCGCCCGAAATACGATTTTTTCCAACGTTCATCCCCCGATAACGGTGGGTTCCGGAAGTTTAAAATCCTTGCCAATTTTTTTCTGGCTATCCTTAGGCACTGTGAACATTCTGCGCAAATAAAAAAAATGTGTATTTCTGTAGCGCCGGAAATACGATTTTTTCCAACTTTCACCCCTCGATAATGGTGGGTTCCGGAAGTTTAAAATCGTTGCCAATTATTTCCTCGCTCTCCTTAGCCACTGTGAACATTCTGCGCATATAAAAAAAATGAGAATGTCTCTAGCGCCGGAAATACGATTTTTTCCAACTTTCACCCCCCGATAACGGTGGGTTGCCGAAGTTTAAAATCGTTGCCAATTTTTTTTCTGGCTATCCTTAGGCACTGTGAACATTCGGCGCAAATAAAAAAAACGAGAATGTCTCTAGCGCTGGAAATGCGATTTTTTGCAAGTTTCACCCCCCGATAACGGTGGGTTACGGACGTTTAAAATCGTTGCCAATTTTTTTTTGGCTATCATTGCGCACTGTGAATATTCGGCGCAAATAAAAAAATGAGCATGTCTCTAGCGCCGGAAATACGATTTTTTCCACCTTTCACCCCCCGATGACGGCGAGTTCCGGAAGTTTAAAATCGTTGCCCATTTTTTTCTGGCTATCCTTAGATACTGTGAACATTCTGCGCAAATAAAAATGAGAATGTCTCTAGCGCCGGAAATACGATTTTTTCCAACTTTCATCCCCCGATACGGATGGGTTCCGGAAGTTTAAAATCGTTGCCAATTTTCTGGCTTTTTTTCTGGCTATCCTTAGGCACTGAGAACATTCTGCGCAAATAAAACAAATGAGAATGTCTGTAGCGCCGGAAATACGATCTTTTCCAACTTTCACCCCCCGATAACGGTGGGTTCTGGAAGTTTAAAATCGTTGCAAATATTTTTCTGGCCATCCTTAGGCACTGTGAGCATTCGGCGCAAATAAAAAAATTATAATGTCTCTAGCGCCGGAAATACGATTTTTTCCACCTTTCACGCCCCGATAACTGTGGGTTCCGTAAGTTTAAAATCGTGGCCAATTTTTTTCTGGCTTTCCTTAGGCACTGTGAACATTCAGCACAAATAAAATAAATGAGAATGTCTCTAGCGCAGGAAATACGATTTTTTCCAACTTCGACCCCCTGATAACGGTGGGTTCCGGACGTTTAAAATCGTTGCCAATTTTTTTCTGACTATCCTTATGTACTTTGAACATTCTGCGCAAATAAAAAAAATGAGAATGTCTGTAGCGCCGGAAATACGATTTTTTCCAACTTTCACCCGTCGATAACGGTGGGTTCCGGAAGTTAAAAATCGTTGCCAATTTTTTCTTGGTTATCCTTAGGCACTGGGAACATTCTGCGCAAATAAAAAAAATGAGAATGTCTCTAGCGCCGGAAATACCATTTTTTCCAACGTTCACCTCCCGATAACGGTGGGTTCCGGAAGTTAAAAATCATTGCCAATTTTTTCGTGGTTATCCTTAGGCACTGTGAACATTCTGCGCAAATAAAAAAAAAGTGAATGTCTCTAGCGCCGGAAATACGATTTTTTTCCAACGTTCACCCCCCGATAACGGTGGGTTCCGGAAGTTCTAAATCGTTGCCAATTTTTTTATGGCTATCCTTAGGCACTGTGAACATTCTGCGCAAATAAAAAAAATGAGAATGTCTCTAGCGCCGGAAATACGATTTTTTCCAACTTCCACCCCCTGATAACGGTGGGTTCCGGACGTTTAAAATCGTTGCCAATTTTTTTCTGACTATCCTTATGTACTTTGAACATTCTGCGCAAATAAAAAAAATGAGAATGTCTCTAGCGCCGGAAATACGATTTTTTGCAACATTCACTCCCCGATAACGGTGGGTTCCGGACGTTAAAAATCGTTGCCAATTTTTTCCTGGCTATCCGTAGGCACTGTGAACATTCTGCGCAAATAAAAAAAATGGGAATGTCTGTAGCGCCGGAAATACGATTTTTTCCAACTTTCACCCCTCGATAACGGTGAGTTCCGGAAGTTTAAAATCGTTGCCAATTTTTTCGCGGCTATCCTTAGGCACTGTGAACATTCTGCGCGATTAAAAAAAATGAGAATGTCTGTAGCGCCGGAAATACGATTTTTTCCAACTTTCATCCCCCGATAACGGTGGGTTCCGGAAGTTCAAAATCGTTGCCAATTTTTTCCTGGCTATCCTTAGGCACTGTGAACATTCGGCGCAAATAAAAAAAATGAGAATGTCTCTAGCGCCGGAAATACGATTTTTTCCAACGTTCACCCCCCGATAACGGTGGGTTCCGAAAGTTTAAAATCGTTGCCAATTTTTTTATGGCTATCCTTAGGCACTGTGAACATTCGGCGCAAATAAAAAAGTGAGAATGGTTCTAACGCCGGAAATACGATTTTTTCCAACTTTCACCCTCCGAAAACGGTGGGTTCCGGAAGTTTAAAATCGTTGCCAATTTTTTTCTCGCTATCCTTAGGTACTGTGAACATTCTGCGCAAATAAAAATGAGAATGTCTCTAGCGGCGGAAATATGATTTTTTCCAATTTCATCCCCCGATAACGGTGGGTTCCGGAAGTTAAAAATCGTTGCCAATTTTTTCTTGGTTATCCTTAGGCACTGGGAACATTCTGCGCAAATAAAAAAAATGAGAATGTCTCTAGCGCCGGAAATACCATTTTTTCCAACGTTCACCTCCCGATAACGGTGGGTTCCGGAAGTTTAAAATCATTGCCAATTTTTTCGTGGTTATCCTTAGGCACTGTGAACATTCTGCGCAAATAAAAAAAAAGTGAATGTCTCTAGCGCCGGAAATACGATTTTTTTCCAACGTTCACCCCCCGATAACGGTGGGTTCCGGAAGTTCTAAATCGTTGCCAATTTTTTTATGGCTATCCTTAGGCACTGTGAACATTCTGCGCAAATAAAAAAAATGAGAATGTCTCTAGCGCCGGAAATACGATTTTTTCCAACTTCCACCCCCTGATAACGGTGGGTTCCGGACGTTTAAAATCGTTGCCAATTTTTTTCTGACTATCCTTATGTACTTTGAACATTCTGCGCAAATAAAAAAAATGAGAATGTCTCTAGCGCCGGAAATACGATTTTTTGCAACATTCACTCCCCGATAACGGTGGGTTCCGGACGTTAAAAATCGTTGCCAATTTTTTCCTGGCTATCCGTAGGCACTGTGAACATTCTGCGCAAATAAAAAAAATGGGAATGTCTGTAGCGCCGGAAATACGATTTTTTCCAACTTTCACCCCTCGATAACGGTGAGTTCCGGAAGTTTAAAATCGTTGCCAATTTTTTCGCGGCTATCCTTAGGCACTGTGAACATTCTGCGCGATTAAAAAAAATGAGAATGTCTGTAGCGCCGGAAATACGATTTTTTCCAACTTTCATCCCCCGATAACGGTGGGTTCCGGAAGTTCAAAATCGTTGCCAATTTTTTCCTGGCTATCCTTAGGCACTGTGAACATTCGGCGCAAATAAAAAAAATGAGAATGTCTCTAGCGCCGGAAATACGATTTTTTCCAACGTTCACCCCCCGATAACGGTGGGTTCCGAAAGTTTAAAATCGTTGCCAATTTTTGTATGGCTATCCTTAGGCACTGTGAACATTCGGCGCAAATAAAAAAGTGAGAATGGTTCTAACGCCGGAAATACGATTTTTTCCAACTTTCACCCTCCGAAAACGGTGGGTTCCGGAAGTTTAAAATCGTTGCCAATTTTTTTCTCGCTATCCTTAGGTACTGTGAACATTCTGCGCAAATAAAAATGAGAATGTCTCTAGCGGCGGAAATATGATTTTTTCCAATTTCATCCCCCGATAACGGTGGGTTCCGGAAGTTTAAAATCGGTGCCGATTTTGTGGCTTTTTTTTCTGGCTATCCGTAGGCACTGAGAACATTCTGCGCAAATAAAAAAAATGAGAATGTCTGTAGCGCCGGAAATACGATTTTTTTCAACGTTCACCCCCCGATAAGGGTGGGTTCCGGAAGTTTAAAATCCTTGCCATTTTTTTTCTGGCTATCCTTACGCACTATGAACATTCTGCGCAAATAAAAAAGATAAGAATGTCTCTAGCGCCGGAAATACGATTTTTTCCACGTTTTACCCCCCGATAACGGTGGGTTCCGGAAGTTTAAAATCGTTGCAAATTTTTTTCTGGCTATCCTTAGGCACTGTGAACATTCGGCGCGAATAAAAAAATGAGAATGTCTCTAGCGCCGGAAATACGATTTTTTCCACCTTTCACCCCCGATAACGGTGGGTTCCGGAAGTTTAAAATCGTTGCCAATTTTTTTCTGGCTATCCTTAGACACTGTGAACATTCAGCGCAAACAAAATAAATGAGAATGTCTCTAGCGTCGGAAATACGATTTTTTCCAACTTTCACCCCCTGATAACGGTGGGTTCCGGACGCTTAAAATCGTTGCCAATTTTTTTCTGGCTATCCTTAGGCACTTTGAACATTCTGCGCAAATAAAAAAAATGAGAATGTCTGTAGCGCCGGGAATACGATTTTTTCCAACGTTCACCCCCCGATAACGGTGGGTTCCGGAAGTTTAAAATCGTTGCCTATTTTTTCCTGGCTATCCTTAGGCACTGTGAACATTCTGCGCAAATAAAAAAAATGAGAATGTCTCTAGCGCCGGAAATACGATTCTTTCCAACGTTCACCCTCGGATAACGGTGGGTTCCGGAAGTTTAAAATCGTTGCCAATTTTTTTCTGGCTATCCTTAGGTACTGTGAACATTCTGAGCAAAATAAAAAAATGAGAATGTCTCTAGCGCCGGAAATACGATTTTTTTGAACGTTCACCCCTCGATAACGGTGGGTTCCGGAAGTTTAAAATCGTTGCCAATTTTTTCCTGGCTATCCTTAGGCACTGTGAACATTCTGCGCAAATAAAACAAAATGAGAATATCCGTAGCGCCGGAAATACGATCTTTTCCAACGTTCACCCACCGATAACGGTGGGTTCCGGAAGTTTAAAATCGTTGCAAATTTTTTTCTGGCTATCCTTAGGCACTGTGAACATTCGGCGCAAATAAAAAAAATGAGAATGTCTCTAGCGCCGGAAATACGATTTTTTCCCACGTTCCCCCCCGGATAACGGTGGGTTCCGGAAGTTTAAAATGGTTGCCAATTATTTCCTCGCTATCCTTAGGCACTGTTAACTTTCTGCGCAAATAACAAAAAATGAGAACGTCTGTAGCGCCGGAAATACGATTTTTTCCAACTTTCATCCCCCGATAACGGTGGGTTGCGGAAGTTTAAAATCGTTGCTCATTTTTCTGGCTATCCTTAGACACTGTGAACATTCTGCGAAAAATAAAAAAAATGAGAATGTGTGTAGCGCCGGAAATACGATTTTTTTCAACTTTCACCCCCCGATAACGGTGGGTTCCGGAAGTTTAAAATCGTTGCCAAATTTTTTCTGGCTATCCTTAGCCACTGTGAACATTCAGCGCAAATAAAGTAAATGAGAATGTTTCTAGCGCCGGAAATACGATTTTTTCCAACTTTCACCCCCTGATAACGGTGGGTTCCCGACGTTTAAAATCGTTGCCAATTTTTTTCTGGCTATCGTTAGGGACTTTGAACATTCTGCGCAAATAAAAAAAATGAGAACTTCTGTAGCGCCGGAAATACGATTTTTTCCAACTTTCACCCCCCGATAACGGTGGGTTGCGTAAGTTTAAAATCGTTGCCAATTATTTTCTGGCTATCCTTAGGCACTGTGAACATTCGGCGCAATTTAAAAAAAATGAGAATGTCTCTAGCGCCGGAAATACGATTTTTTCCACCTTTCAACCCCGATAACGGTGGGTTCCGGAAGCTTAAAATCGTGGCTCATTTTTTTCTGGCTATCATTAGGCACTGTGAACATTCTGCGTAAATAAAAAAAATGAGAATGTGTGTAGCGCCGGAAATACGATTTTTTTTCAACGTTCACCCCCCGATAACGGTGGGTTCCGGTAGTTTAAAATCGTTGCCAAATTTTTTCTGGCTATCCTTAGCCACTGTGAATATTCAGCGCAAATAAAATAAATGAGAATGATTCTAGCGCCGGAAATACGATTTTTTCCAACTTTCACCCCCCGATAACGCTGGGTTCCGGACGTTTAAAATCGCTGCCATTTTTTTTCTGGCTATCCTTAGGCACTGTGAACATTCTGCGTAAATAAAAACAATGAGAATGTCTCTAGCGCCGGAAATACGATTTTTTCCAACGTTCACCCCCCGATAACGGTGGGTTCCTGAAGGTTAAAATCGTTGCAAATTTTTTTCTGGCTATCCTTAGGCACTGTGAACATTCGGCGCAAATAAAAAAAATGAGAATTTCTCTAGCGCCGGAAATACGATTTTTTCCAACGTTCCCCCCCGGATAACGGTGGGTTCCGGACGATTAAAATCGTTGCCAATTTTTTTCTTGCTATCCTTAGGCACTGTGAACATTCGGCGCAAATAAAAAAAATGAGAATGTCTCTAGCGCCGGAAATACGATTTTTTCCAACTTTCACCCCCCGATAACGGTGGGTTGCCGAAGTTTAAAATCGTTGCCAATATTTTTTCTGGCTATCCTTGGGCACTGTGAACATTCGGCGCAAGTAAAAGAAATGAGAATGTCTGTAGCGCCGGAAATACGATTTTTTCCAACGTTCACCCCTCGATAACGGTGGGTTCTGGAAGTTTAAAATCGTTGCCGATTATTTTCTGGCTATCCTTTGGCACTGTGAACATTCGGCGCAAAGAAAAAAAATGAGGATGTGTCTAGCGCCGGAATTACGATTTTTTTCATCTTTCACCCCCCGATAACGGTGGGTTCCGGAAGTTTAAAATCCTTGCCAATTTATTTCTGGCTATCCTTACGCACTGTGAACATTCTGCGCAAATAAAAAGAATGAGAATGTCTGTAGCGCCGAAAATACGATTTTTTTCAAGTTTCACCCCCCGATAACGATGGGTTCCGGACGTTTGAAATCGTTGCCAATTTTTTTCTGGCTATCCTTAGGCACTTTGAACATTCTGCGCAAATAAAAAAAATGAGATTGTCTCTACCGCCGGAAATACGATTTTTTCCAACGTTCACCCCCCGATAACGGTGGGTTCCGGAAGTTTAAAATCGTTGCAAATTTTTTTCTGGCTATCCTTAGGCACTGTGAACATTCGGCGCAAATAAAAAAAATGAGAATGTCTCTAGCGCCGGAAATACGATTTTGTCCAACGTTCCCTCCCGGATAACGGTGGGTTCCGGACGATTAAAATCGTTGCCAATTTTTTTCTGGCTATCCTTAGGCACTGTGAACATTCGGCGCAGATAAAAAAAATGAGAATGCTCTAGCGCCGGAAATACGATTTTTTCCATCGTTCACCCCCCGATAACGTGGGTTCCGGAAGTTTAAAATCGGTGCCAATTTTTTTATGGCTATCCTTGACACTGTGAACATTCTGCGCAAATAAAAAAAATGAGAATTTCTGTAGCGCCAGAAATACGATTTTTTTCAAGTTTCACCCCCCGATAACGATGGGTTCCGGACGTTTGAAATCGTTGCCAATTTTTTTCTGGCTATCCTTAGGCACTTTTAACATTCTGCGCAAATAAAAAAAATGAGATTGTCTCTACCGCCGGAAATACGATTTTTTCCAACGTTCACCCCCCGATAACGGTGGGTTCCGGAAGTTTAAAATCGTTGCAAATTTTTTTCTGGCTATCCTTAGGCACTGTGAACATTCGGCGCAATTAAAAAAATGAGGATGTCTCTAGCGCCGGAAATACGATTTTTTCCAACGTTCCCCCTCGGATAACGGTGGGTTCCGGACGATTAAAATCGTTGCCAATTTTTTTCTGGCTATCCTTAGGCACTGTGAACATTCGGCGCAAATGAAAAAAATGAGAATGTCTCTAGCGCCGGAAATACGATTTTTTCCAACGTTCACCCCCCGATAACGGTGGGTTGCGGAAGTTTAAATTCGTTGCCAATTTTTTTTCTGGCTATCCTTGACACTGTGAACATTCTGCGCAAATAAAAAAAATGAGAATTTCTGTAGCGCCAGAAATACGATTTTTTTCAACTTTCACCCCTCGATAACGGTGGGTTCCGGAATTTTAAAATCGTTGCCGATTTTTTCCTGGCTATCCCTAGGCACTGTGAACATTCTGCGCAAATAAAAAAAATGAGAACGTCACTAGCCCCGGAAATACGATTTTTTCCAACGTTCACCCGCCGATAACGGTGGGTTCCGGAAGTTTAAAATCGTTCCAAATTTTTTTCTGGCTATCCCTAGGCACTGTGAACATTCGGCGCAAATAAAAAACATGAGAATGCTCTAGCGCCGGAAATACGATTTTTTCCAACGTTCACCCGCCGATAACGTGCGTTCCGGAAGTTCAAAATCGGTGCCAATTTTTTTATGGCTATTCTTAGGCACTGTGCACATTTTGCGCAAATAAAAAAAAATGAGAATGTCTCTAGCGCCGGAAATACGATTTGTTCCAACTTTCACCCTTCGATAACGGTGGTTTCCGGAAGTTTAAAATCGGTGGCAATTATTTTCTGGCTATCCTTTGGCACTGTGAACATTCGGCGCAAATTAAAAAAATGGGAATGTCTCTAGCGCCGGAAATACGATTTTTTCCAACGTTCACCCCCCGATAACGGTGGGTTTCAGAAGTTTAAAATCCTTGCCAATTTTTTTCTGGTTATACTTAGGCACTGTGAACATTCTGCGGAAATAAAAAAAATGAGAATGTCTCTAGCGCCGGAAATACGATTTTTTCCAACTTTCACCCCTCGATAACGGTGGGTTCCGGAAGTTTAAAATCGTTGCCAATTATTTCCTCGCTATCGTTAGGCACTGTGAACATTCTGCGCAAATAAAAAAAATGAGAATGTCTGTAGTGCCGGAAATACGATTTTTTCCAACTTTCACCCCCCGATAACGGTGGCTTCCGGAAGTTTAAAATCGTTGCCAATTTTTTTATGGCTATCCTTAGGCACTGTGAACATTCTGCGCAAATAAAAAAAATGAGAATGTCTCTAGCGCCAGAAATCCGATTTTTTCCAACGTTCACCCCCCGATAACGGTGGGTTCCGGAAGTTTAAAATCCTAGCCAATTTTTTTCTGGCTATCCTTACGCACTGAGAACATTCTGCGCAAATAAAAAAAAATGAGAATGTCTCTAGCGCCGGAAATACGATTTTTTCCAACTTTCACCCCCCGATAACGGTGGGGTCCGGAAGTTTCAAATCGTTGCAAATTTTTTTCTGGCTATCCTTAGGCACTGTGAACATTCGGCGGAAATAAAAAAATGAGAATGTATCTAGCGCCGGAAATACATTTTTTTCCACCTTTCACCCCCCGATAACGGTGGGTTCCGGAAGTTTAAAATCGTTGCCAATTTTTTTCTGGCTATCCTTACGCACTGTCAACATTCAGCGCAAATAAAATAAATGAGAATGTCTTTAGCGCCGGAAATACGATTCTTTCCAACTTTCACCCCCTGATAACGGTGCGTTCGGGCCGTTTAAAATCGTTGCCAAATTTTTTCTGGCTATCCTTAGACACTTTGAACATTCTGCCCATATAAAAAAATGAGAATGTCTGTAGCGCCGGAAATACGATTTTTTCCAACCTTCACCCCTCGATAACGGTGGGTTCCGGAAGTTTAAAATGGTTGCCAATTATTTTCTGGCTATCCTGAGGCATTGTGAACATTCGGCGCAAATAAAAACAATGAGAATGTCTCTAGCGCCGGAAATACGATTTTTTCCATCTTTCACCCCCCGAAAACGGTGGGTTGCGGAAGTTAAAAATCGTTGCCAATTTTTTTCGTGGTTATCCTTTGGCACTGTGAACATTCGGCGCAAATGAAAAAAATGTGAATGTCTCTAGCGAGGGAAATACGATTTTTTCCACCTTTCACCCCCCGATAACGGTGGGTTCCGGAAGTTTAAAACCGTTGCCAATTTTTTTCTGGCTATCCTTAGGCACTGTGAACATACGGCGAAAATAAAAAAAATGAGAATTTCTCTAGCGCCGGAAATACGATTTTTTGCAACGTTCACCCCCCGATAACGGCGGGTTCCGAACGTTAAACATCGTTGCCAATTTTTTCCTCGCTATCCTTAGGCACTGTGGACATTCTGCGCAAATATAAAAAATGAGAATGTCTGTAGCGCCAGAAATACGATTTTTTCCAACTTTCACCCCCCGATAACGGTGGGTTCCGGAAGTTTATAATCGTTGCCAATTTTTTCCTGGCTATCCTTAGGCACTGTGAACATTCGGCGCAAATAAAAAAATGAGAATGTCTCTAGCGCCGGAAATACGTTTTTTTCCAACGTTCACTCCCCGATAACGGTGGGTTCCGGAAGTTTAAAATCGTTGCCAATTTTTTTATGGCTATCCTTAGGCACTGTGAACATTCTGCGCAAATAAAAAAAACGAGAATGTCTCTAGCGCCGGAAATACGATTTTTTCCACCTTTCACCCCTCGATAACGGTTGGTTCCGGAAGTTTAAATTCGTTGCCAATTATTTTCTCGCTATCCATTGCACTGTGAACATTCGGCGCAAATAAAAAAAATGAGAATGTCTCTAGCGCCGGAAATACGATTTTGTCCAACTATCACCCTCCGATAACGGTGGGTTCCGGAAGTTTAAAATCGTTGCCAATTTTTTTCTGGCTATCCTTAGATACTGTGAACATTCTGCGCAAATAAAAATGAGAATGTCTCTAGCGCCGGAAATACGATTTTTTCAAACTTTCATCCCCCGATACCGGTGGGTTCCGGAAGTCTAAAATCGTTGCCAATTTTTTTCTGGTTATACTTAGGCACTGTGAACATTCTGCGCAAATAAAAAAAATGAGAATGTCTCTAGCACCAGAAATCCGATTTTTTCCAACTTTCACCCCCCGATAACGATGGGTTCCGGAAGTTTAAAATCGTTGCAAATTTTTTTCAGGCTATCCTTAGGCACTGTGAACATTCGACGCAATTAAAAAAAATTAGAATGTCTCTAGCGCCGGAAATACGATTTTTTCCAACGTTCCCCCCCGGATAACGGTGGGTTCCGGACGATTAAAATCGTTGCCAATTATTTTCTGGCAATCCTTAGGCACTGTGAACATTCGGCGCAAATAAAAAAAATGAGAATGTCTCTAGCGCCGGAAATACGATTTTTTCCAACGTTCACCCACCGATAACGTTGGGTTCCGGAAGTTTAAAATCGTTGCCAATTTTTTTATGGCTATCCTTAGGCACTGTGAACATTCTGCACAAATAAAAAAATGAGAATGTCTCTAGCGCCGGAAATACGATTTTTTCCAACTTTCACCCCTCGATAACGGTGGGTTGCGGAAGTTTAAAATTGTTGCCAATTTTTTTCTGGCTATCCTTAGGCACTGTGAACACTCTGCGCGAATAAAAAAAATGATAATGTGTGTAGCGCCGGAAATACGATTTTTTTCAACTTTCACCCCCCGATAACGGTGGGTTCCGGAAGTTTAAAATCGTTGCCAAATTTTTTCTGGCTATCCTCAGCCACTGTGAACATTCTGCGCATATAAAAAAAATGAGAATGTCTCTAGCGCCGGAAATACGATTTTTTCCAACTTTCACCCCCCGATAACGGTGGGTTGCCGAAGTTTAAATCCGTCGCCAATTTTTTTTCTGGCTATCCTTAGGCATTGTGAACAATCGGCGCAAATAAAAGAAATGAGAATGTCCGTAGCGCCGGAAATACGATTTTTTCCAACTTTCACCGCCCGATAACGGTGGGTTGCCGAAGTTTAAAATCGTCGCCAATTTTTTTTTTTGCTATCCTTAGGCATTGTGAACAATCGGCGCAAATAAAAGAAATGAGAATGTCTGTAGCGCCGGAAATACGATTTTTTCCAACGTTTACCCCTCGATAACGGTGGGTTCCGGAAGTTTAAAATCGTTGCCGATTATTTTCTGGCTATCCTTTGGCACTGTGAACATGCGGCGCAAATAAAAAAAATGAGAATGTGTCTAGCGCCGGAAATACGATTTTTTTCATCGTTCACCCCCCGATAACGGTGGGTTCCGGAAGTTTAAAATCCTTGCCAATTTTTTTCTGGCTATCCTTAGGCACTGTGAATATTCTGCGCAAATAAAAAGAATGAGAATGTCTGTAGCGCCGAAAATGCGATTTTTTTCAACTTTCATCCCCCGATAACGGTGGGTTCCGGACGTTTAAAATCGTTGCCAATTTTTTTCTGGCTATCCTTAGGCACTGTGAACATTCGGCGCAAATAAAAAAAATGAGAATGTCTCTAGCGCCGGAAATACGATTTTTTCCAACGTTCACCCCCCGATAACGGCGGGTTGCGGAAGTTTAAAATCGTTGCCAATTTTTTTTCTGGCTATCCTTAGACACTGTGAACATTCTGCGCAAATCGAAAAAATGAGAATTTCTGTAGCGCCGGAAATACGATTTTTTTCAACTTTCACCCCTCGATAACGGTGGGTTCCGCAATTTTAAAATCGTTGAAAATTTTTTTCTGGCTATCCTTAGGCACTGTGAACATTCGGCGCAAATAAAAAAAATGAGAATGTCTCTAGCGCCGGAAATACGATTTTGTCCAACGTTCCCTCCCGGATAACGGTGGGTTCCGGACGATTAAAATCGTTGCCAATTTTTTTCTGGCTATCCTTAGGCACTGTGAACATTCGGCGCAGATAAAAAAAATGAGAATGCTCTAGCGCCGGAAATACGATTTTTTCCATCGTTCACCCCCTGATAACGTGGGTTCCGGAAGTTTAAAATCGGTGCCAATTTTTTTATGGCTATCCTTAGGCACTGTGAACATTCTGCGCAAATAAAAAAAACGAGAATGTCTCTAGCGCCGGAAATACGATTTTTTCCAACTTTCACCCCTCGATAACGGTGGGTTCCGGAAGTTTAAAATCGTTGCCAATTTGTTTACGGCTATCCTTAGGCACTGTGAACATTCTGCGCAAATAAAAAAATGAGAATATCTCAAGCGCCGGAAATACGATTTTTTCCAACGTTCGCCCCCCGATAACGGGGGGTTCCGGAAGTTTAAAATCGTTGCCAATTTTTTTATGGCTATCCTTAGGCACTGTGAACATTCTGCGCAAATAAAAAAATGAGAATGTCTCAAGCGCCGGAAATACGATTTTTTCCACCTTTCACCCCCCGATAACGGTGGGTTCCGGAAGTTTAAAATCGTGGCAAATTTTTTTCTGGCTATTCTTAGGCACTGTGAATATTCGGCGAAAATAAAAAAAATGAGAATGTCTCTAGCGCCGGAAATACGATTTTTTGCAACTTTCACCCCCCGATAACGGTGGGTTCCGGACGTTAAAAATCGTAGCCAATTTTGTCCTCGCTATCCTTAGGCACTGTGGACATTCTGCGCAAATAAAAAAAATGAGAATGTCTGTAGCGCCGGTAATACGATTTTTTCCAACGTTCACCCCCCGATAACGTTGGGTTCCGGAAGTTTAAAATCGTTGCCAATTTTTTCCTGGCTATCCTTAGGCACTGTGAACATTCGGCGCAAATAAAAAAATGAGAATGTCTCTAGCGCCGGAAATACGATTTTTTCCAACGTTCACCCCCCGATAACGGCGGGTTCCGGAAGTTTAAAATCGTTGCCAATTTTTTTATGGCTATCCATAGGCACTGTGAACATTCTGCGTAAATAAAAACAATGAGAATGTCTCTAGCGCCGGAAATACGATTTTTTCCAACGTTCATCCCCCGATAACGGTGGGTTCCTGAAGTTTAAAATCGTTGCAAATTTTTTTCTGGCTATCCTTAGGCACTGTGAACATTCGGCGCAAATAAAAAAAATGAGAATGTCTCTAGCGCCGGAAATACGATTTTTTCCAACGTTCCCCCCCGGATAACGGTGGGTTCCGGACGATTAAAATCGTTGCCAATTTTTTTCTTGCTATCCTTAGGCACTGTGAACATTCGGCGCAAATAAAAAAAATGAGAATGTCTCTAGCGCCGGAAATACGATTTTTTCCAACTTTCACCCCCCGATAACGGTGGGTTGCCGAAGTTTAAAATCGTTGCCAATTTTTTCTCTGGCTATCCTTAGGCACTGTGAACATTCGGCGCAAATAAAAGAAATGAGAATGTCTGTAGCGCCGGAAATACGATTTTTTCCAACGTTCACCCCTCGATAACTGTGGGTTCCGGAAGTTTAAAATCGTTGCCGATTATTTTCTGGCTATCCTTTGGCACTGTGAACATTCGGCGCAAAGAAAAAAAATCAGAATGTGTCTAGCACCGGAATTACGATTTTTTTCATCTTTCACCCCCCGATAACGGTGGGTTCCGGAAGTTTAAAATCCTTGCCAATTTTTTTCTGGCTATCCTTACGCACTGTGAACATTCTGCGCAAATAAAAAGAATGAGAATGTCTGTAGCGCCGAAAATACGATTTTTTTCAAGTTTCACCCCCCGATAACGATGGGTTCCGGACGTTTGAAATCGTTGCCAATTTTTTTCTGGCTATCCTTAGGCACTTTGAACATTCTGCGCAAATAAAAAAAATTAGATTGTCTCTACCGCCGGAAATACGATTTTTTCCAACGTTCACCCTCCGATAACGGTGGGTTCCGGAAGTTTAAAATCGTTGCAAATTTTTTTCGGGCTATTCTTAGGCACTGTGAACATTCGGCGCAAATAAAAAAAATGAGGATGTCTCTAGCGCCGGAAATACGATTTTTTCCAACGTTCCCCCTCGGATAACGGTGGGTTCCGGACGATTAAAATCGTTGCCAATTTTTTTCTGGCTATCCTTAGGCACTGTGAACATTCGGGGCACATGAAAAAAATGAGAATGACTCTAGCGCCGGAAATACGATTTTTTCCAACGTTCACCCCCCGATAACGGTGGGTTGCGGAAGTTTAAAATCGTTGCCAATTTTTTTTCTGGCTATCCTTAGACACTGTGAACATTCTGCGCAAATAAAAAAAATGAGAATTTCTGTAGCGCCAGAAATACGATTTTTTTCAACTTTCACCCCTCGATAACGGTGGGTTCCGGAATTTTAAAATCGTTGCCAATTTTTTCCTGGCTATCCCTAGGCACTGTGAACATTCTGCGCAAATAAAAAAAATGAGAACGTCACTAGCGCCGGAAATACGATTTTTTCCAACGTTCACCCCCCGATAACGGTGGGTTCCGGAAGTTTAAAATCGTTGCCAAATTTTTTCTGGCTATCCTTAGCCGCTGTGAACATTCTGCGCAAATAAAAAAAAAGTAGAATGTCTCTAGCGCCGGTAATACGATTTTTTCCATCTTTCACCCCTCGATAACGGTGGGTTCCGGAAGTTTAAAATCGTTGCCGATTATTTTCTGGCTGTCCTTAGGCACTGTGTACATTCTGCGCAAATAAAAAAAATGAGAATGTCTGTAGCGCCGGAAATACGATTTTTTTCATCTTTCACCCCCCGATAACGGTGGGTTCTGGAAGTTTAAAATCGTTGCCAATTTTTTTCTGGCCATCCTTAGCCACTGTGAACATTCTGCGCAAAAAAAAAAAATGAGAATGTCTGTAGCGCCGGAAATACGATTCTTTTCCACTTTCACCCCTCGATAACAGTGGGTTCCGGAAGTTTAAAATCGTTGCCAATTTTTTCCTGGCTGTCCTTAGGGACTGTGAACATTCTGCGCAAATAAAAACAATGAGAATGTCTCGAGCGCCGGAAATACGATTTTTTCCAACTTCCCCCCCCGGATAACGGTGGGTTCCGTACGTTTAAAATCGTTGCCAATTTTTTTCTGGCTATCCTTACGCACTGTTAACATGCGGCGCAAATTAAAAAAATGAGAATGTCTCTAGCGCCGGAAATACGATTTTTTCCAACGTTCACCCTCCGATAAGGGTGTGTTCCGGAAGTTCAAAATCGTTGCCAATTTTTTTCTGGCTATCCGTAGGCACTGTGGACATTCTGCGCAAACAAAAAAAATGAGAATGTCTCTAGCGCCGGAAATACGATTTTTTCCAACTTTCACCCCTCGATAACGGTGGGTTCCGGACGTTTAAAATCGTTGCAATTTTTTTCGGGCTATCCGTAGGCACAGTGAACATTCTGCGCAAAAAAAAAATGAGAATGTCTCTAGCGCCGGAAATACGATTTTTTCCAACTTTAACCCCCCGATAACGTTGGGTTCCGGAAGTTTAAAATCGTTGCCAATTTTTTCCTGGCTATCCCTAGGCACTGTGAACATTCGGCGCAGTTAAAAAAAAATGAGAATGTCTCTAGCGCCGAAAATACAATTTTTTCCAACGTTCACCCACAGATAACGGTGGGTTCCGGAAGTTTAAAATCGTTGCCAATTTTTTTCTCGCTATCCTTAGGTACTGTGAACATTCTGCGCATATAAAAAAAATGAGAATGTCTCTAGCGCCGGAAATAAGATTTTTCCAACTTTCACCCCTCGATAACGGTGGGTTCCGGAAGTTTAAAATCGTTGCCAATTTCTTCCTGGCTATCCTTAGGCACTGTGAACATTCTGCGCAAATAAAAAAAATGAGAATGTCCGTAGCGCCGGAAATACGATTTTTTCCTACTTTCACCCCCCGATAACGGTGGGTTCCGGAAGTTTAAATTCGTTGCCAATTATTTTGTGGCTATCCTTAGGCACTGTGAATACTCTGCGCAAATAAAAAAAAGTAGAATGTCTCTAGCGCCGGAAATACGATTTTTTCCAACTTTCACCCCTCGATAACGGCGGGTTCCGGAAGTTTAAAATCGTTGCCGCTTATTTTCTGGCTATCATTAGGCACTGTGAACATTCTGCGCAAATAAAAAAAATGAGAATGTCTCTAGCGCCGGAAATACGATTTTTTCCAACGTTCACCACCCGATAACGGTGGGTTCCGGAAGTTTAAAATCGTTGCTAATTTTTTTCTGGCTATCCTTAGGCACTGTGAACATTCGGCGCAAATAAAAAAAATGAGAATGTCTCTAGCGCCGGAAATACGATTTTTTAGAACGTTAACCCCTCGATAACGGTGGGTTCCGGAAGTTTAGAATCGTTGCCAATTTTTTATGGCTATCCTTAGGCACTGTAAACATTCTGCGCAAATAAAAAAATGAGAATGTCTCTAGCGCCGGAAATACGATTTTTTCCAACGTTCACCACCCGATAACGGTGGGTTCCGGAAGTTTAAAATCGTTGCTAATTTTTTTCCGGCTATCCTTAGGCACTGTGAACATTCGGCGCAAATAAAAAAAATGAGAATGTCTCTAGCGCCGGAAATACGATTTTTTCGAACGTTAACCCCTCGATAACGGTGGGTTCCGGAAGTTTAGAATCGTTGCCAATTTTTTATGGCTATCCTTAGGCACTGTAAACATTCTGCGCAAATAAAAAAATGAGAATGTCTCTAGCGCCGGAAATACGATTTTTTCCAACGTTCACCCCTCGATAACGGTGGGTTCCGGAAGTTTAAAATCGTTGCCAATTATTTCCTCGCTATCCTTAGGCACTGTGAACATTCTGCGCAAATAAAAAAATGAGAATGTCTGTAGCGCCGAAAATACGATTTTTTCCAACTTTCATTCCCCGATAACGGTGGGTTCCAGAAGTTTAAAATCCTTGCCAATTTTTTTCTGGTTATACTTAGGCACTGTGAACATTCGGCGCACATGAAAAAAATGAGAATGTCTCTAGCGCCGGAAATACGATTTTTTCCAACGTTCACCCCCCGATAACGGTGGGTTGCGGAAGTTTAAAATCGTTGCCAATTTTTTTTCTGGCTATCCTTAGACACTGTCAACATTCTGCGCAAATAAAAAAAATGAGAATTTCTGTAGCGCCAGAAATACGATTTTTTTCACCTTTCACCCCTCGATAACGGTGGGTTCCGGAATTTTAAAATCGTTGCCAATTTTTTCCTGGCTATCCCTAGGCACTGTGAACATTCTGCGCAAATAAAAAAAATGAGAACGTCACTAGCGCCGGAAATACGATTTTTTCCAACGTTCACCCCCCGATAACGGTGGGTTCCGGAAGTTTAAAATCGTTGCAAATTTTTTTCTGGCTATCCCTAGGCACTGTGAACATTCGGCGCAAATAAAAAAAATGAGAATGTCTCTAGCGCCGGAAATACGATTTTTTCCAACGTTCCCCCCCGGATAACGGTGGGTTCCGGACGATTAAAATCGTTGCCAATTTTTTTCTGGCTATCCTTAGGCACTGTGAACATTCGGCGCAGATAAAAAAAATGAGAATGCTCTAGCGCCGGAAATACGATTTTTTCCAACGTTCACCCGCCGATAACGTGGGTTCCGGAAGTTCAAAATCGGTGCCAATTTTTTTATGGCTATTCTTAGGCACTGTGCACATTTTGCGCAAATAAAAAAAATGAGAATGTCTCTAGCGCCAGAACTACGATTTGTTCCAACTTTCACCCTTCGATAACGGTGGTTTCCGGAAGTTTAAAATCGGTGGCAATTATTTTCTGGCTATCCTTTGGCACTACGAACATTCGGCGCAAATTAAAAAAATGGGAATGTCTCTAGCGCCGGAAATACGATTTTTTCCAACGTTCACCCCCCGATAACGGTGGGTTTCAGAAGTTTAAAATCCTTGCCAATTTTTTTCTGGTTATACTTAGGCACTGTGAACATTCTGCGGAAATAAAAAAAATGAGAATGTCTCTAGCGCCGGAAATACGATTTTTTCCAACTTTCACCCCTCGATAACGGTGGGTTCCGGAAGTTTAAAATCGTTGCCAATTATTTCCTCGCTATCGTTAGGCACTGTGAACATTCTGCGCAAATAAAAAAAATGAGAATGTCTGTAGTGCCGGAAATACGATTTTTTCCAACTTTCACCCCCCGATAACGGTGGCTTCCGGAAGTTTAAAATCGTTGCCAATTTTTTCCTGGCTATCCTTAGGCACTGTGAACATTCGGCGCAAATAAAAAAAATGAGAATGTCTCTAGCGCTGGAAATACGATTTTTTCCAACGTTCACCCCCCGATAACGGTGGGTTCCGGAAGTTTAAAATCGTTGCCAATTTTTTTATGGCTATCCTTAGGCACTGTGAACATTCTGCGCAAATAAAAAAAATGAGAATGTCTCTAGCGCCAGAAATCTGATTTTTTCCAACTTTCACCCCCCGATAACGGTGGGGTCCGGAAGTTTCAAATCGTTGCAAATTTTTTTCTGGCTATCCTTAGGCACTGTGAACATTCGGCGGAAATAAAAAAATGAAAATGTATCTAGCGCCGGAAATACATTTTTTTCCACCTTTCACCCCCCGATAACGGTGGGTTCCGGAAGTTTAAAATCGTTGCCAATTTTTTTCTGGCTATCCTTACGCACTGTCAACATTCAGCGCAAATAAAATAAATGAGAATGTCTTTAGCGCCGGAAATACGATTCTTTCCAACTTTCACCCCCTGATAACGGTGCGTTCGGGCCGTTTAAAATCGTTGCCAAATTTTTTCTGGCTATCCTTAGACACTTTGAACATTCTGCGCATATAAAAAAAATGAGAATGTCTGTAGCGCCGGAAATACGATTTTTTCCAACTTTCACCCCTCGATAACGGTGGGTTCCGGAAGTTTAAAATGGTTGCCAATTATTTTCTGGCTATCCTGAGGCATTGTGAACATTCGGCGCAAATAAAAACAATGAGAATGTCTCTAGCGCCGGAAATACGATTTTTTCCATCTTTCACCCCCCGAAAACGGTGGGTTGCGGAAGTTAAAAATCGTTGCCAATTTTTTTTGTGGTTATCCTTTGGCACTGTGAACATTCGGCGCAAATAAAAAAAATGTGAATGTCTCTAGCGAGGGAAATACGATTTTTTCCACCTTTCACCCCCCGATAACGGTGGGTTCCGGAAGTTTAAAATCGTTGCCAATTTTTTTCTGGCTATCCTTAGGCACTGTGAACATTCGGCGAAAATAAAAAAAATGAGAATTTCTCTAGCGCCGGAAATACGATTTTTTGCAACTTTCACCCCTCGATAACGGCGGGTTCCGAACGTTAAACATCGTTGCCAATTTTTTCCTCGCTATCCTTAGGCACTGTGGACATTCTGCGCAAATAAAAAAAATGAGAATGTCTGTAGCGCCAGAAATACGATTTTTTCCAACTTTCACCCCCCGATAACGGTAGGTTCCGGAAGTTTAAAATCGTTGCCAATTTTTTTCTGGCTATCCTTAGGTACTGTGAACATTCAGCGCAAATTAAATAAACGACAATGTCTGTAGCGCCCGAAATACAATTTTTTCCAACTTTCATGCCCCGATAACGGTGGGTTCCGGAAGTTTAAAATCGTTGGCAATTTTCTGGCTTTTTTTCTGGCTATCCTTAGGCACTGAGAACATTCTGCGCAAATAAAAAAAATGAGAATGTCTGTAGCGCCGGAAATATGATTTTTTCCAACTTTCACCCCTCGATAACGGTGGGTCCCGGACGTTTAAAAACGTTGCCAATATTTTCCTGGCTATCCTTAGTCACTATGAACATTCTGCGCAAATAAAAAAAATGAGAATGTCTGTAGCGCCGGAAATACGATGTTTTCCAACTTTCACCCCCCGATAACGGTGGGTTGCCGAAGTTTAAAATCGTTGCCAATTTTTTTTCTGGCTATCCTTAGGCACTGTGAACATTCGGCACAATTAAAAAAAATGAGAATGTCTCTAGCGCTGGAAATACGATTTTTTGCAACTTTCACCCCCCGATTACGGTGGGTTCCGGACGTTTAAAATCGTAGCCAATTTTTTTCCGGCTATTCTTAGGTACTGTGAACATTCTATGCAAATAAAAATGAGAATGTCTCTAGAGCCGGAAATACGATTTTTTCCACCTTTCACCCCCCGATAACGGTGGGTTCCGGAAGTTATAAATCGGTGCAAATTTTTTTCTGGCTATCCTTAGCCACTGTGAACATTCGGCGCAAATAAAAAAATGAGAATGTCTCTAGCGCCGGAAATACGATGTTTTCCCACTTTCACCCCCCGATAACGGTGGGTTCCGGAAGTTTAAAATCGTTGCAAATTTTTTTCTTGCTATCCTTAGGCACTGTGAATATTCGGCGCAAATAAAAAAAATGAGAATTTCTCTAGCGCCGGCAATACGATTTTTTCCAAATTTCACCCCCCGATAACGGTGGGTTGCGTAAGTTTAAAATCGTTGCCAATTATTTTCGGGCTATCCTTAGGCACTGTGCACATTCGGCGCAAATAAAAAAAATCAGAATGTCTCTAGCGCCGGAAATACGATTTCTTCCACCTTTCAACCCCGATAACGGTGGGTTCCGGAAGTTTAAAATCGTTGCCAATTTTTTTCTGGCTATCCGTAGGTACTGTGAACATTCAGCGCAAATTAAATAAATGACAATGTCTGTAGCGCCCGAAATACGATTTTTTCCAACGTTCATCCCCCGATACCGGTGGGTTCCGGAAGTTTAAAATCGTTGGCAATTTTCTGGCTTTTTTTCTGGCTATCCTTAGGCACTTAGAACATTCTGCGCAAATAAAAAAAATCAGAATGTCTCTAGCGCCGGAAATACGATTTTTTCCAACTTTCACCCCCGATAACGGTGGGTTCCGGAAGTTTAAAATCGTTGCCAATTATTTTCTGGCTATCCTTAGGCACTGTGAACATTCGGCGCAAAGAAAAAAAAAAATGAGAATGTCTCTAGCGCCGGCAATACGATTTTTTCCAACGTTCACCCCCCGATAACGGTGGGTTGCGGAAGTTTAAAATCGTTGCCAATTTTCTGGCTTTTTTTTCTGACTATCCTTAGGCACTGAGAACATTCTGCGCAAATAAAGAAAATGAGAATGTCTGTAGCGCCGGAAATATGATTTTTTCCAACTTTCACCCCTCGATAACGGTGGGTTCCGGACGTTTAAGAACGTTGCCAATATTTTCCTGGCTATCCTTAGTCACTGTGAACATTCTGCGCAAATAAAAAAAATGAGAATGTCTGTAGCGCCGGAAATACGATTTTTTCCATCTTTCACCCCTCGATAACGATGGGTTCCGGAAGTTTAAAATCGTTGCCAATTATTTTCTGGCTATCCTTAGGCATTGTGAGCATTCGGCGCAAATAAAAAAAATGAGAATATCTCTAGCGCCGGAAATACGATTTTTTCCAACATTCCCCCCCCGATAACGGTGGGTTCCGGAAGTTTAAAATCGTTGCCCATTTTTTATGGCTATCCTTAGGTACGTGTAAGTGTAAGCATTCTGCGCAAATAAAAAAATGAGAATGTCTCTAGCGCCGGAAATACGATTTTTTCCAACTTTCACCCCTCGATAACGGTGGGTTCCGGAAGTTTAAAATCGTTGCCAATTATTTCCTCGCTATCCTTAGGCACTGTGAACATTCTGCGCAAATAAAAAAATGAGAATGTCTGTAGCGCCGAAAATACGATTTTTTCCAACATTCACCCCACGATAACGGTGGGTTGCGGAAGTTTAAAATCGTTTCCAATTTTTTTCTGGCTATCCTTAGGCACTGCGAACATTCTGCGCAAATAAAAAAATGAGAATGCCTGTAGCGCCGGAAATACGATTTTTTTCATCTTTCACCCCCCAATTACGGTGGGTTCCGGAAGTTTAAAATCGTTGCCAAATTTTTTCTGGCTATCCTTAGCCGCTGTGAACATTCTGCGCAAATAAAAAAAAGTAGAATGTCTCTAGCGCCGGTAATACGATTTTTTCCATCTTTCACCCCTCGATAACGGTGGGTTCCGGAAGTTTAAAATCGTTGCCGATTATTTTCTGGCTGTCCTTAGGCACTGTGTACATTCTGCGCAAATAAAAAAAATGAGAATGTCTGTAGCGCCGGAAATACGATTTTTTTCATCTTTCACCCCCCGATAACGGTGGGTTCTGGAAGTTTAAAATCGTTGCCAAATTTTTTCTGGCTATCCTTAGCCACTGTGAACATTCTGCGCAAATAAAAAAAATGAGAATGTCTGTAGCGCCGGAAATACGATTCTTTTCCACTTTCACCCCTCGATAACAGTGGGTTCCGGAAGTTTAAAATCGTTGCCAATTTTTTCCTGGCTGTCCTTAGGGACTGTGAACATTCTGCGCAAATAAAAAAAATGAGAATGTCTCGAGCGCCGGAAATACGATTTTTTCCAACTTTCTCCCCCGGATAACGGTGGGTTCCGTACGTTTAAAATCGTTGCCAATTTTTTTCTGGCTATCCTTACGCACTGTTAACATGCGGCGCAAATTAAAAAAATGAGAATGTCTCTAGCGCCGGAAATACGATTTTTTCCATCGTTCACCCTCCGATAAGGGTGTGTTCCGGAAGTTCAAAATCGTTGCCAATTTTTTTCTGGCTATCCGTAGGCACTGTGGACATTCTGCGCAAACAAAAAAAATTAGAATGTCTCTAGCGCCGGAAATACGATTTTTTCCAACTTTCACCCCTCGATAACGGTGGGTTCCGGACGTTTAAAATCGTTGCTATTTTTTTCGGGCTATCCGTAGGCACTGTGAACATTCTGCGCAAAAAAAAAATGAGAATGCCTCTAGCGCCGGAAATACGATTTTTTCCAACTTTAACCCCCCGATAACGTTGGGTTCCGGAAGTTTAAAATCGTTGCCAATTTTTTCCTGGCTATCCCTAGGCACTGTGAACATTCGGCGCAGTTAAAAAAAAATGAGAATGTCTCTAGCGCCGAAAATACAATTTTTTCCAACGTTCACCCACAGATAACGGTGGGTTCCGGAAGTTTAAAATCGTTGCCAATTTTTTTCTCGCTATCCTTAGGTACTGTGAACATTCTGCGCATATAAAAAAAATGAGAATGTCTCTAGCGCCGGAAATAAGACTTTTCCAACTTTCACCCCTCGATAACGGTGGGTTCCGGAAGTTTAAAATCGTTGCCAATTTCTTCCTGGCTATCCTTAGGCACTGTGAACATTCTGCGCAAATAAAAAAAATGAGAATGTCCGTAGCGCCGGAAATACGATTTTTTCCTACTTTCACCCCCCGATAACGGTGGGTTCCGGAAGTTTAAATTCGTTGCCAATTATTTTGTGGCTATCCTTAGGCACTGTGAATACTCTGCGCTAATAAAAAAAAGTAGAATGTCTCTAGCGCCGGAAATATGATTTTTTCCAACTTTCACCCCTCGATAACGGCGGGTTCCGGAAGTTTAAAATCGTTGCCGATTATTTTCTGGCTATCATTAGGCACTGTGAACATTCTGCGCAAATAAAAAAAATGAGAATGTCTCTAGCGCCGGAAATACGTTTTTTTCCAACGTTCACCCCCTGATAACGGTGGGTTCCGGAAGTTTAAAATCGTTGCTAATTTTTTTCTGGCTATCCTTAGGCACTGTGAACATTCGGCGCAAATAAAAAAAATGAGAATGTCTCTAGCGCCGGAAATACGATTTTTTCCAACTTTCACCCCTCGATAACGGTGGGTTCCGGAAGTTTAAAATCGTTGCCAATTATTTCCTCGCTATCCTTAGGCACTGTGAACATTCTGCGCAAATAAAAAAAATGAGAATGTCTGTAGCGCCGAAAATACGATTTTTTCCAACTTTCATTCCCCGATAACGGTGGGTTCCAGAAGTTTAAAATCCTTGCCAATTTTTTTCTGGTTATACTTACAAGGAACATCACTTTGGTGTTCCCCTCCGATTTTGTTAAAACTTTTTTATGTGGAAGAGTATCAAAAACTAAGAGACACATATTTTTTTTTATCGGCGGAAAAACGGTTTTAGGGGTGAAACGCACCCTCAAAAATGGGGAGGTTTTTCGTTTTACGTCGATAACGTTTTAACGGTACGAGATATAAAAAAAATTCAAATTGCAACAACCTTTATTTTTTCGCGTACTATACATTGGAGATGAGAACGATGCAGATAACGGCAAAATTTCATATTGTTTATTGCAAAAATGCAATTTTTTTATACGTATCTCCGAGAATTTTGAATCGAATGGGATGTAATTTTGCATACATGTAGAGGATGGAAAAGTACCGGATACGTGTTTTTTCTTTTTCCGATATCTCATAATCGAGGGGTTAAAACTGCCCCTCGATTTTTTAGCCAAGAGCATCGTACAATCAGCTAGCCTTTTGGCAGTCCGGGCTAAATTCACGTCAATATAAGTTTGTATTTTTTTGCGATTGCATATTTGTGAATTCGCTCCGTATAACAAAAATTAAGGGGTGAGCCACCCCTGTGTTTATCTTTTTCCCACCCTATATTAGAAAGGGGTGGACCTAATTGGAGGCAACCTGTTCTATTTTGATGAAAACACAAAAATCTAGTTGTCGTGTTTTTGCATTTTTTTCCAAATGGCAACCTTAAGGGGGTGAACTACCCTCTACCTGAACTTCCTTACCGCAGTCGTCTTTCCCTGTTTAATATGTCTTTGCTGATTCAAAATATTTCTACCAACTCCGAATCGACGTTTCCTCATGTTTCGAAATCAATATGAGGCCCTGAGAGGGTAATCCACCCTTCTCTATTTTCCTTTTCATTGGCGATTAAAAAATTTGCCATTCTATTCTGATGAATCTACTTTCCCGCCGGTGACGATACGAATTCTATGGCTTTAGATACGTGTGGATATTAGCATTAATCTCAGCAGTGGCGAGGGAAGGGTGGCGCAGAGATCTGCCCCTTACTCCTCACTATTTTAATGTTTATGAGAAACTTGTATTCTATATGTCCACGAATAGGTACTTTTTTTAATTTACCTTTTTGGCGGCGATACTTTTTTTCGTTCCAAGAAAAAAATAGAGACGGAGAGATGCGATCACGGTGTTTATACCAGATATTTTATTTACATAATTTTCAATAGAGGCGCGGAAGGGAGATACAACAAGCTACCCCTTACTCACCACTATTTCAATGTCTAGCGCTAGATAAGCTCCACGCTATGTTTCTGGCCCATGTAGAATTATATATTTAATACAAGTTTACATGCGGGTTGGTGATTAAACAAGTAGAATTAACACTCGCAAAGTCAACAATCGAATTTTATTACATATTGATATTGAAAACTGAAGTCATACTTTTATGATAATTCACACTACTCATGGCTCATACGTCGTACAATAATGGTAGTCTTCGAAAAAATGCTTCAAACATCAAGACTTTTTGCACCACGAGCATTTTACAACTGCTATATGATTGCAGCCAGGTATTTCACAGTGTATTTTTGATTGACCGAAACCGAAATCGACTGGATTTTCAAAATGTTCTGGCTTTTCTGTTATATAATTACTTTTAAACCATGAATATTTAAAAAGATTTGTATAACGTGGAGATGCCAGTTGATTATGTGTAAGAGATTGCAATTTAATTATATTATTTCTCAAATGTAAATTTATATCAGAATGCATTAGTATCACACTATCTGAAAAATGTCGCACAAAATTCTTCCATATCCGGAATCCAAATACATCAAGCGGTTGAATTTTTCCAGTTGTACCTTTTGGGATAATCATTGGGATGATTTTTTTATCATGAGGCGTAGTTTCATGAACAACGCTAGGGCAGTGTCCACTCCAAGAATCGATCAATAATACGTTGTCACTCCCGACATTGGGGAAAAAAACTTTCTCCAACCAAATTTTAAAATGATCTATTAACATAAAACAAATTTGTATTTATAAGTATATGTTTGCAAAAATATCGATCAACCTTTAACGATAACACGTACCGGAAGTAAGTTTTCCAGATTTTGATGCCGTTACCACGACGTTTCCTGGCCTAAATAATTCTTTCTCTACCCTTGGTCCAAATTCACCCTTTGCCTCCTTCAAAACTATAAAAAGCGGCGAAAGTCATTTCCCGTTGGCGTTTATTGTAGGCTGGATCGTGTAGCTATGGGTCGTTGAAGAGATTGATTGTACAACACATTCAACTTTTTTCGTTCCTTCAGTCGCTAAAGGTCGTGCTGAATGGATTTCCAATTGAAAACCGCTTTGGTCCGAATTGTATACATTTTCCGACCCATGCTTTTCGATGAGTAATTTAACATCATGTACAAATTTTTCTCCATTTTTCTGCAGAAACGCTTCTTCCTCCACAGTTTTTCTCGTTACAAATTTGTTTACTTTTCTGGAAACAATGCGATGCTGTTTTTTAAATTTCCATAGCCAGGTATGAGAAGCTTTAAATCGTACATCCTCGTGGCCTATCTCTTTCTGTGCCTGTAGAGCCCACTTTTTAAGGTCAATATCATGAATAATAACACCGGCATCTATAGCAGTTTTCATATTCTGCAATGTGTATTCGAAAATTCGAGCTAGTTTTTCTTTATAAGTGCCGCCTTTGTTAAGTTGACCTACCCAGCGGCGCAGCTGTTGTACGCTTCTGACAGATTTATATTTTTGGTTGACGGTATCGATACTGTAATTCTTTTTTTTACCAGATCTCCAGTATTCCACAGCTTTCCTTTTGTAATCATAGCTTAGGTCATCGTCACTCGAACAAGCGTCAGAATTAACATCTTTATCATCCTTTTGCCATAAAGTATCTTCAACGGCAATTGCTTCGTACTCTTTAAACGGTTCTTGAAAATCTAGAGTCTCCTCCTCTATCATCTCAACTCCATTGTAGTCTTGCATAGAGTCATATAAAATCTTCTCAAAATTTTCCTTCAGTTCTATTTCTGCACTATTAATAGGAGTTTGTGCAATATTCATAGCCTCAAACGTAGCCAGTAAAAGTTTAATAACGTTGATCGGGTTGACTTTCATTATGGTAATATTTTCAGCGTAACACACCAAGTTCGCAAAAAACAGAATACAATTTGAAACTCGGTTACGTACTCGTACGTCTGTACTAGTACACTGTGAATGGTTACCGCCTTTTAAAGGATGCATCAAAAAAGATAGTCGAAAGGCGAGAGGTTAAAACAATTATGCTGGATAAAAATATTATCAGGTGCTGCGAAATATAACACTCGATAACCCCTGATAATATTTTTATGACAACACCTGATAATATTTTTATTCAGCATAATCGTTGTAACCTCTCGCCTTTCGACTTTCGAGGAGTTGAGCAAATCGCACATGTTTTTTTTTATGTGTAAATACGTGTGAAGTAGAAAAACACTTTGAGAGGAGATTACGAATATTGACTTTCTTTCGCGGGTCTCACAATCAGAATGACGAAAATATCTAGTATAAACACCGTGATCGCATCTCTACGTCTCTATTTTTTTCTTGAAACGAAAAAAAGTATCGCCGCCAAAAAAGTAAATTAAAAAAGGACCTATTCGTGCACATATAGAATACAAGTTTCTCATAAACATTAGAATAGTGAGGAGTAAGGGGCAGATCTCTGCGCCCCCCTTCCCTCGCCGCTGCCGAGATTAATGCTAATATCCACAAGTATCTAAAACCATAGAATTCGTATCATCACCGGCGGGAAAGCAGATTCATAAAAATACAGTGGCAAATTTTTTAATCGCCAATGAAAAGGAAAATAGAGAAGGGTGGATTACCCTCTCAGGGCCTCATATTGATTTCGCAACATGAGGAAACGTCGATTCGGAGTTGGTAGAAATATTTTGAATCAGCAAAGACATGTTAAACAGGGAAAGACGACTGCGGTAAGGAAGTTCAGGTAGAGGGTAGTACACCCCCTTAAGGTTGCCATTTGGAAAAAAATGCAAAACCACGTCAACTAGATTTTTGTGTTTTCATCAAAATAGAACAGGTTGCCTCCAATTAGGTCCACCGCTTTCTAATATAGGGTTGGAAAAAGATAAACACAGGGGTGGCTCACCCCTTAATTTTTGTCATACGGAGGGAATTCACAAATATGCAATCGCAAAAAAATATAAAAACTTATATTGACGTGAATTTAGCCCGGACTGCCAAAAGGCTAGCTGGTTGTACGATGCTCTTGGCTAAAAAATCGAGGGGCAGTTTTAACCCCTCGATTATGAGATATCGGAAAAAGAAAAAACACGTATCCGGTACTTTTCCATCCTCTACATGTATGCAAAATTACATCCCATTCGATTCAAAATTCTCGGAGATACGTATAAAAAAATTGCATTTTTGCAATAAACAATATGAAATTTGTCGTTATCTGCATCGTTCTCATCTCCAATGTATAGTACGCGAAAAAATAAAGGTTGTTGCAATTTGAATTTTTTTAATATCTCGTACCGTTAAAACGTTATCGACGAAAAACGAAAAACCTCCCCATTTCTGAGGGTGCGTTTCACCCCTCAAAACCGTTTTTCCGCCGATAAAAAAAAATACGTGTCTCTTAGTTTTTGATACTCTTCCACATAAAAAAGTTTCAACAAAATCGGAGGGGAACACCAAAGTGATGTTCCTTGTTAGTCACTGTGAACATTCTGCGTAAATAAAAAAAATGAGAATGTCTCTAGCGCCAGAAATCCGATTTTTTCCAACTTTCACCCCCCGATAACGGTGGGTTCCGGAAGTTTAAAATCGTTGCCAATTTTTTCCTGGCTATCCTTAGGCACTGTGGACATTCTGCGCAGATAAAAAAAATGAGAATGTCTTTAGCGCCGGAAATACGATTTTTTCCAACTTTTACCCCCCGGTAACGGTGGGTTCCGGAAGTTTGAAATCGTTTCCAATTTTTTCCGGCTATCCTTAGGCACTGTGAACATTTGGCGCAAATAAAAAAAATGAGAATGTCTCTAGCGCCGGAAGTACGATTTTTTCCAACGTTCACACCCCGATAACGGTGGGTTCCGGAAGTTTAAAATCGTTGCCAATTTTTTTATGGCTATCCTTTGGCACTGTGAACATTCGGCGCAAATAAAAAAAATGAGAAAGTCTCTAGTGCCGGAAATACGATTTTTTCCAACTATCACCCTCCGATAACGGTGGGTTCCGGAAGTTTAAAATCGTTGCCAATTTTTTTCTGGCTATCCTTAGATACTGTGAACATTCTGCGCAAATAAAAATGAGAATGTCTCTAGCGCCGGAAATACGATTTTTTCCAACTTTCATCCCCCGATACCGGTGGGTTCCGGAAGTTTAAAATCGTTGCCAATTTTCTGGATTTTTTTTTCTGGCTATCCTTAGGCACTGTGAACATTCTGCGCAAATAAAAAAAATGAGAATGTCTTTAGCGCCAGAAGTCCGATTTTTTCCAACTTTCACCCCCCGATAACGGTGGGTTCCGGAAGTTTAAAAACGTTGCAAATTTTTTTCTGTCTATCCTTAGGCACTGTGAACATTCGGCGCAAATAAAAAAATGAGAATGTCTCTAGCGCCGGGAATACGATTTTTTCCACCTTTCACCCCCCGATACGGGTGGGTTCCGGAAGTTTAAAATCGTTGCCAATTTTTTTCTGACTTTCCTTAGGTACTGTGAACATTCAGCGCAAATAAAATAAATGAGAATGTCTCTAGCGCCGGAAATACGATTTTTTCCAACTTTCGCCCCTGATAACGGTGGGTTCCGGACGTTTAAAATCGTTGCCCTTTTTTTCTGACTATCCTTATGCACTTTGAACATTCTGCGCAAATAAAAAAAAAGAATGTCTCTAGCGCCGGAAATACGATTTTTTCCAACTATCACCCTCCGATAACGGTGGGTTCCGGAAGTTTAAAATCGTTGCCAATTTTTTTCTGGCTATCCTTAGATACTGTGAACATTCTGCGCAAATAAAAATGAGAATGTCTCTAGCGCCGGAAATACGATTTTTTCCAACTTTCATCCCCCGATACTGGTGGGTTCCGGAAGTTTAACATCGTTGCCAATTTTCTGGCTATCCTTAGGCACTGTGAACATTCTGCGCAAATAAAAAAAATGAGAATGTCTCTAGCGCCAGAAGTCCGATTTTTTCCAACTTTCACCCCCCGATAACGGTGGGTTCCGGAAGTTTAAAAACGTTGCAAATTTTTTTCTGGCTATCCTTAGGCACTGTGAACATTCGGCGCAAATAAAAAAATGAGAATGTCTCTAGCGCCGGAAATACGATTTTTTCCACCTTTCACCCCCCGATACGGGTGGGTTCCGGAAGTTTAAAATCGTTGCCAATTTTTTTCTGACTTTCCTTAGGTACTGTGAACATTCGGCGCAAATAAAATAAATGAGAATGTCTCTAGCGCCGGAAATACGATTTTTTCCAACGTTCCCCCCCCCGGATAAGGGTGGGTTCCGGACGTTTAAAATCGTTGCCCTTTTTTTTCTGACTATCCTTATGCACTTTGAACATTCTGCGCAAATAAAAAAAAAGAATGTCTGTAGCGCCGGAAATACGATTTTTTCCAACTTTCACCCCTCGATAACGGTGGGTTCCGGAAGTTTAAAATCGTTGCCAATTATTTTCTGGCTATCCTTAGGCATTGTGAATATTCGGCGCAAATAAAAGAAATGACAATGTCTCTAGCGCCGGAAATTCGATTTTTTCCAACGTTCACCCCCCGATAACGGTCGGTTCCGAAAGTTTAAAATCGTTGCCAATTTTTTATGGCTATCCTTAGGCACTGTAAACATTCTGCGCAAATAAAAAAAATGAGAATGTCCCTAGCGCCAGAAATACGATTTTTTCCAACTTGCACCCCTCGATAACGGTGGGTTGCGGAAGTTTAAAATCGTTTCCAATTATTTCCTCGCTATCCTTAGGCACTGTGAACATTCTGCGCAAATAAAAAAATGAGAATGTCTGTAGCGCCGAAAATACGATTTTTTCCAACATTCATCCCCCGATAACGGTGGGTTGCGGAAGTTTAAAATCGTTACCAATTTTTTTCTGGCTATCCTTAGGCACTCTGAACATTCTGCGCAAATAAAAAAAATGAGAATGTCTGTAGCGCCGGAAATACGATTTTTTTCAACTTTCACTCCCCGATAACGGTGGGTTCCGGAAGTTTTAAATCGTTGCCAATTTTTTTTCTGGCTATCCTTAGACACTGTGAACATTCTGCGCAAATAAAAAAAATGAGAATGTCTCTAGCGCCGGAAATACGATTTTTTCCAATGTTCACCCCCCGATAACGGTGGGTTCCTGAAGTTTAAAATCGTTGCAAATTTTTTTCTGGCTATCCTTAGGCACTGTGAACATTCGGCGCAAATAAAAAAAATGAGAATGTCTCTAGCGCCGGAAATACGATTTTTTCCAACGTTCCCCCCCCGGATAACGGTGGGATCCAGACGATTAAAATCGTTGCCAATTTTTTTCTTGCTATCCTTAGGCACTGTGAACATTCTGCGCAAATAAAAAAAATGAGAATGTCTCTAGCGCCGGAAATACGATTTTTTCCAATGTTCACCCCCCGATAACGGTGGGTTCCTGAAGTTTAAAATCGTTGCAAATTTTTTTCTGGCTATCCTTAGGCACTGTGAACATTCGGCGCAAATAAAAAAAATGAGAATGTCTCTAGCGCCGGAAATACGATTTTTTCCAACGTTCCCCCCCCCCGGATAAGGGTGGGTTCCGGACGATTAAAATCGTTGCCAATTTTTTTCTTGCTATCCTTAGGCACTGTGAACATTCGGCGCAAATAAAAAAAATGAGAATGTCTCTAGCGCCGGAAATACGATTTTTTCCAACTTTCACCCCCCAATAACGGTGGGTTGCCGAAGTTTAAAATCGTTGCCAATTTTTTTTCTGGCTATCCTTAGGCACTGTGAACATTCGGCGCAATTAAAAGAAATGAGAATGTCTGTAGCGCCGGAAATACGATTTTTTCCAACGTTCACCCCTCGATAACGGTGGGTTCCGGAAGTTTAAAATCGTTGCCGATTATTTTCTGGCTATCCTTTGGCACTGGGAATATTCGGCGCAAAGAAAAAAAATGATAATGTGTCTAGCGCCGGAAATACGATTTTTTCCAACGTTCATCCCCCGATAACGGTGGGTTCCGGAAGTTTAAAATCGTTGCAAATTTTTTTCTGGCTATCCTTAGGCACTGTGAACATTCGGCGCACATAAAAAAAATGAGAATGTCTCTAGCGCCGGAAATACGATTTTTTCCAACGTTCCCCCCCGGATAACGGTGGGTTCCGGACGATTAAAATCGTTGCCAATTTTTTTCTGGCTATCCTTAGGCACTGTGAACATTCGGCGCAGATAAAAAAAATGAGAATGCTCTAGCGCCGGAAATACGATTTTTTCCAACGTTCACCCGCCGATAACGTGGGTTCCGGAAGTTCAAAATCGGTGCCAATTTTTTTATGGCTATTCTTAGGCACTGTGCACATTTTGCGCAAATAAAAAAAATGAGAATGTCTCTAGCGCCGGAAATACGATTTTTTCCAACATTCACCCTTCGATAACGGTGGTTTCCGGAAGTTTAAAATCGGTGCCAATTATTTTCTGGCTATCCTTTGGCACTGTGAACATTCGGCGCAAATTAAAAAAATGGGAATGTCTCTAGCGCCGGAAATACGATTTCTTCCAACTTTCACCCCCCGATAACGGTAGGTTCCGGAACTTAAAAATCGTTGCCAATTTTTTCGTGGTTATCCTTAGGCACTGTGAACACTCTGCGCAAATAAAAAAATGAGAATGTCTCTAGCGCCGGAAATACGATTTTTTACAACTTTCACCCCTCGATAACGGTGGGTTCCGGAAGTTTAAAATCGTTGCCAATTTTTTCCTGGCTATCCTTAGGCACTGTGAACATTCTGCGCAAATAAAAAAAAATGAGAATGTCCGTAGCGCCGGAAATACGATTTTTTCCAACTTTCATCCCCCGATAACGGTGGGTTCCGGAAGTTTAAAATCGTTGCCAATTTTCTGGCTTTTTTTTCTGGCTATCCTTAGACACTGTGAACATTCTGCGCAAATAAAAAAAATGAGAATGTCTCTAGCGCCGGAAATACGATTTTTTCCAATGTTCACCCCCCGATAACGGTGGGTTCCTGAAGTTTAAAATCGTTGCAAATTTTTTTCTGGCTATCCTTAGGCACTGTGAACATTCGGCGCAAATAAAAAAAATGAGAATGTCTCTAGCGCCGGAAATACGATTTTTTCCAACGTCCCCCCCCCGGATAACGGTGGGTCCCGGACGATTAAAATCGTTGCCAATTTTTTTCTTGCTATCCTTAGGCACTGTGAACATTCTGCGCAAATAAAAAAAATGAGAACGTCTCTAGCGCCGGAAATACGATTTTTTCCAATGTTCACCCCCCGATAACGGTGGGTTCCTGAAGTTTAAAATCGTTGCAAATTTTTTTCTGGCTATCCTTAGGCACTGTGAACATTCGGCGCAAATAAAAAAAATGAGAATGTCTCTAGCGCCGGAAATACGATTTTTTCCAACGTTCCCCCCCGGATAACGGTGGGTTCCGGACGATTAAAATCGTTGCCAATTTTTTTCTTGCTATCCTTAGGCACTGTGAACATTCGGCGCAAATAAAAAAAATGAGAATGTCTCTAGCGCCGGAAATACGATTTTTTCCAACTTTCACCCCCCAATAACGGTGGGTTGCCGAAGTTTAAAATCGTTGCCAATTTTTTTTCTGGCTATCCTTAGGGACTGTGAACATTCGGCGCAATTAAAAGAAATGAGAATGTCTGTAGCGCCCGAAATACGATTTTTTCCAACGTTCACCCCTCGATAACGGTGGGTTCCGGAAGTTTAAAATCGTTGCCGATTATTTTCTGGCTATCCTTTGGCACTGGGAACATTCGGCGCAAAGAAAAAAAATGAGAATGTGTCTAGCGCCGGAAATACGATTTTTTCCAACGTTCATCCCCCGATAACGGTGGGTTCCGGACGTTTAAAATCGTTGCAAATTTTTTTCTGGCTATCCTTAGGCACTGTGAACATTCGGCGCACATAAAAAAAAATGAGAATGTCTCTAGTGCCGGAAATACGATTTTTTCCCACGTTCCCCCCCGGATAACGGTGGGTTCCGGACGATTAAAATCGTTGCCAATTTTTTTCTGGCTATCCTTAGGCACTGTGAACATTCGGCGCAGATAAAAAAAATGAGAATGCTCTAGCGCCGGCAATACGATTTTTTCCAACGTTCACCCGCCGATAACGTGGGTTCCGGAAGTTCAAAATCGGTGCCAATTTTTTTATGGCTATTCTTAGGCACTGTGCACATTTTACGCAAACAAAAAAAATGAGAATGTCTCTAGCGCCGGAAATACGATTTTTTCCAACATTCACCCTTCGATAACGGTGGTTTCCGGAAGTTTAAAATCGGTGCCAATTATTTTCTGGCTGTCCTTTGGCACTGTGAACATTCGGCGCAAATTAAAAAAATGGGAATGTCTCTAGCGCCGGAAATACGATTTCTTCCAACTTTCACCCCCCGATAACGGTAGGTTCCGGAACTTAAAAATCGTTGCCAATTTTTTCGTGGTTATCCTTAGGCACTGTGAACATTCGGCGCAAATAAAAAAAATGAGAATGCTCTAGCGCCGGAAATACGATTTTTTCCAACGTTCACCCGCCGATAACGTGGGTTCCGGAAATTCAAAATCGGTGCCAATTTTTTTATGGCTATTCTTAGGCACTGTGCACATTTTGCGCAAATAAAAAAAATGAGAATGTCTCTAGCGCCGGAAATACGATTTTTTCCAACATTCACCCTTCGATAACGGTGGTTTCCGGAAGTTTAAAATCGGTGCCAATTATTTTCTGGCTATCCTTTGGCACTGTGAACATTCGGCGCAAATTAAAAAAATGGGAATGTCTCTAGCGCCGGAAATACGATTTCTTCCAACTTTCACCCCCCGATAACGGTAGGTTCCGGAACTTAAAAATCGTTGCCAATTTTTTCGTGGTTATCCTTAGGCACTGTGAACACTCTGCGCAAATAAAAAAATGAGAATGTCTCTAGCGCCGGAAATACGATTTTTTCCAACTTTCACCCCTCGATAACGGTGGGTTCCGGAAGTTTAAAATCGTTGCCAATTTTTTCCTGGCTATCCTTAGGCACTGTGAACATTCTGCGCAAATAAAAAAAAATGAGAATGTCCGTAGCGCCGGAAATACGATTTTTTCCAACTTTCATCCCCCGATAACGGTGGGTTCCGGAAGTTTAAAATCGTTGCCAATTTTCTGGCTTTTTTTTCTGGCTATCCTTAGACACTGTGAACATTCTGCGCAAATAAAAAAAATGAGAATGTCTCTAGCGCCGGAAATACGATTTTTTCCAATGTTCACCCCCCGATAACGGTGGGTTCCTGAAGTTTAAAATCGTTGCAAATTTTTTTCTGGCTATCCTTAGGCACTGTGAACATTCGGCGCAAATAAAAAAAATGAGAATGTTTCTAGCGCCGGAAATACGATTTTTTCCAACGTTCCCCCCCGGATAACGGTGGGTTCCGGACGATTAAAATCGTTGCCAATTTTTTTCTTGCTATCCTTAGGCACTGTGAACATTCTGCGCAAATAAAAAAACGAGAACGTCTCTAGCGCCGGAAATACGATTTTTTCCAATGTTCACCCCCCGATAACGGTGGGTTCCTGAAGCTTAAAATCGTTGCAAATTTTTTTCTGGCTATCCTTAGGCACTGTGAACATTCGGCGCAAATAAAAAAAATGAGAATGTCTCTAGCGCCGGAAATACGATTTTTTCCAACGTTCCCCCCCGGATAACGGTGGGTTCCGGACGATTAAAATCGTTGCCAATTTTTTTCTTGCTATCCTTAGGCACTGTGAACATTCGGCGAAAATAAAAAAAATGAGAATGTCTCTAGCGCCGGAAATACGATTTTTTCCAACTTTCACCCCCCAATAACGGTGGGTTGCCGAAGTTTAAAATCGTTGCCAATTTTTTTTCTGGCTATCCTTAGGGACTGTGAAAATTCGGCGCAATTAAAAGAAATGAGAATGTCTGTAGCGCCGGAAATACGATTTTTTCCAACGTTCACCCCTCGATAACGGTGGGTTCCGGAAGTTTAAAATCGTTGCCGATTATTTTCTGGCTATCCTTTGGCACTGGGAACATTCGGCGCAAAGAAAAAAAATGAGAATGTGTCTAGCGCCGGAAATACGATTTTTTCCAACGTTCATCCCCCGATAACGGTGGGTTCCGGAAGTTTAAAATCGTTGCAAATTTTTTTCTGGCTATCCTTAGGCACTGTGAACATTCGGCGCACATAAAAAAAATGAGAATGTCTCTAGCGCCGGAAATACGATTTTTTCCAACGTTCCCCCCCGGATAATGGTGGGTTCCGGACGATTAAAATCGTTGCCAATTTTTTTCTGGCTATCCTTAGGCACTGTGAACATTCGGCGCAGATAAAAAAAATGAGAATGCTCTAGCGCCGGAAATACGATTTTTTCCAACGTTCACCCGCCGATAACGTGGGTTCCGGAAGTTCAAAATCGGTGCCAATTTTTGTATGGCTATTCTTAGGCACTGTGCACATTTTACGCAAATAAAAAAAATGAGAATGTCTCTAGCGCCGGAAATACGATTTTTTCCAACATTCACCCTTCGATAACGGTGGTTTCCGGAAGTTTAAAATCGGTGCCAATTATTTTCTGGCTGTCCTTTGGCACTGTGAACATTCGGCGCAAATTAAAAAAATGGGAATGTCTCTAGCGCCGGAAATACGATTTCTTCCAACTTTGACCCCCCGATAACGGTAGGTTCCGGAACTTAAAAATCGTTGCCAATTTTTTCGTGGTTTTCCTTAGGCACTGTGAACACTCTGCGCAAATAAAAAAATGAGAATGTCTCTAGCGCCGGAAATACGATTTTTTCCAACTTTCACCCCTCGATAACGGTGGGTTCCGGAAGTTTAAAATCGTTGCCAATTTTTTCCTGGCTATCCTTAGGCACTGTGAACATTCTGCGCAAATAAAAAAAAATGAGAATGTCCGTAGCGCCGGAAATACGATTTTTTCCAACTTCCATCCCCCGATAACGGCGGGTTCCGGAAGTTTAAAATCGTTGCCAATTTTCTGGCTTTTTTTTCTGGCTATCCTTAGGCACTGAGAACATTCTGCGCAAATAAAAAAAATGAGAATGTCTGTAGCGCAGGAAATACGATTTTTTTCAACTATCACCCCCCGATAACGGTGGGTTCCGGAAGTTTCAAATCCTTGCCAATTTTTTTCTGGCTATCCTTAGGCACTGTGAACATTCGGCGCAAATAAAAAAAATGAGAATGTCTCTAGCGCCGGAAATACGATTTTTTCCAACGTTCACCCCCCGATAACGTGGGTTCCGGAAGTTTACAAATCGTTGCCAATTTTTTCTTGGTTATCCTTAGGCACTGGGAACATTCTGCGCAAATAAAAAAAATGAGAATGTCTCTAGCGCCGGAAATACCATTTTTTCCAACGTTCATGCCTCGATAACGTTGGGTTCCGGAAGTTAAAAATCGTTGCCAGTTTTTTCGTGGTTATCCTTAGGCACTGTGAACATTCTCCGCAAATAAAAAAAATGAGAATGTCTCTAGCGCCGGAAATACGATTTTTTCCAGCGTTCACCCCCCGATAACGGTGGGTTCCGGAAGTTTAAAATCGTTGCCAATTTGTTTACGGCTATCCTTAGGCACTGTGAACATTCTGCGCAAATAAAAAAATGAGAATGTCTCAAGCGCCGGAAATACAATTTTTTCCAACGTTCACCCCCCGATAACGGTGGGTTCCGGAAGTTTAAAATCGTTGCCAATTTTTTTATGGCTATCCTTAGGCACTGTGAATATTCTGCGCAAATAAAAAAATGAGAAAGTCTCAAGCGCCGGAAATACGATTTTTTCCACCTTTCACCCCCCGATAACGGTGGGTTCCGGAAGTTTAAAATCGTTGCAAATTTTTTTCTGGCTATTCTTAGGCACTGTGAACATTCGGCGAAAATAAAAAAAATGAGAATGTCTCTAGCGCCGGAAATACAATTTTTTGCAACTTTCACCCCCCGACAACGGTGGGTTCCGGAGGTTAAAAATCGTAGCCAATTTTTTCCTCGCTATCCTTAGGCACTGTGGACATTCTGCGCAAATAAAAAAAATGAGAATGTCTGTAGCGCCGGAAATACGATTTTTTCCAACGTTCACCCCTCGATAACGGTGGGTTCCGGAAGTTTAAAATCGTTGCCAATTTTTTCCTGGCTATCCTTAGGCACTGTGAACATTCGGCGCAAATAAAAAAATGAGAATGTCTCTAGCGCCGGAAATACGATTTTGTCCAACGTTCACCCCCCGATAACGGTGGGTTCCGGAAGTTTAAAATCGTTGCCAATTTTTTATGGCTATCCTTAGGTACTGTGAACATTCTGCGCAAATAAAAAAACGAGAATGTCTCTAGCGCCGGAAATACGATTTTTTCCAACTATCACCCTCCGATAACGGTGGGTTCCGGAAGTTTAAAATCGTTGCCAATTTTTTTCTGCCTATCCTTAGATACTGTGAACATTCTGCGCAAATAAAAATGAGAATGTCTCTAGCGCCGGAAATACGATTTTTTCCAACTTTCATCCGCCATACCTGTGGGTTCCGGAAGTTTAAAATCGTTGCCAATTTTCTGGCTTTTTTTTCTGGCTATCCTTAGGCACTGAGAACATTCTGCGCAAATAAAAAAAATGAGAATATCCGTAGCGCCGGAAATACGATTTTTTTCAACATTCACCCCTCGATAACGGTGGGTTCTGGAAGTTTAAAATCGTTGCCAATTATTTTCTGGTTATCCTTTGGCACTGTGAACATTCGGCGCAAATAAAAAAAATGAGAATGTCTCTAGCGCCGGAAATACGATTTTTTCCAACTATCACCCTCCGATAACGGTGGGTTCCGGAAGTTTAAAATCGTTGCCAATTTTTTTCTGCCTATCCTTAGATACTGTGAACATTCTGCGCAAATAAAAATGAGAATGTCTTTAGCGCCGGAAATACGATTTTTTCCAACTTTCATCCCCCATGCCGGTGGGTTCCGGAAGTTTAAAATCGTTGCCAATTTTCTGGCTTTTTTTTCTGGCTATCCTTAGGCACTGAGAACATTCTGCGCAAATAAAAAAAATGAGAATGTCCGTAGCGCCGGAAATACGATTTTTTTCAACATTCACCCCCCGATAACGGTGGGTTCCAGAAGTTTAAAATCCTTGCCAATTTTTTTCTGGTTATACTTAGGCACTGAACATATTGCGCAAATAAAAAAAATGACAATGTCTCTAGCGCCGGAAATACGATTTTTTCCAACTTTCACCCCTCGATAACGGTGGGTTCCGGAAGTTTAAAATCGTTGCCAATTATTTCCTCGCTATCCTTAGGCACTGTGAACATTCTGCGCAAATAAAAAAAATGAGAATGTCTGTAGCGCCGGAAATACGACTTTTTTCAACATTCACCCCCCGATAACGGTGGGTTCCAGAACTTTAAAATCCTTGGCAATTTTTTTCTGGTTATACTTAGGCACTGTGAACATTCTGCGCAAATAAAAAAAATGAGAATGTCTCTAGCCCCAGAAATCCGATTTTTTCCAACTTTCACCCCCCGGATAACGGTGGGTTCCGGACGATTAAAATCGTTGCCAATTTTTTTCTGGCTATCCTTAGGCACTGAGAACATTCGGCGCAAATGAAAAAAATGAGAATGTCTCTAGCGCCGGAAATACGATTTTTTCCAACGTTCACCCCCCGATAACGGTGGGTTGCGGAAGTTTAAAATCGTTGCCAATTTTTTTTCTGGCTATCCTTAGACACTGTGAACATTCTGCGGAAATAAAAAAAATGAGAATTTCTGTAGCGCCAGAAATACGATTTTTTTCAACTTTCACCCCTCGATAACGGTGGGTTCCGGAATTTTAAAATCGTTGCCAATTTTTTCCTGGCTATCCTTAGGCACTGTGAACATTCTGCGCAAATAAAAAAAATGAGAACGTCTCTAGCGCCGGGAATACGATTTTTTCCAACGTTCACCCCCCGATAACGGTGGGTTCCAGAAGTTGAAAATCCTTGCCAATTTTTTTCTGGTTATACTTAGGCACTGTGAACATTCTGCGCAAATAAAAAAAATGACAATGTCTCTAGCGCCGGAAATACGATTTTTTCCAACTTTCACCCCTCGATAACGGTGGGTTCCGGAAGTTTAAAATCGTTGCCAATTATTTCCTCGCTATCGTTAGGCACTGTGAACATTCTGCGCAATTAAAAAAAATGAGAATGTCTGTAGCGCCGGAAATACGATTTTTTTCAACATTCACCCCCCGATCACGGTGGGTTCCAGAAGTTTAAAATCCTTGCCAATTTTTTTCTGGTTATGCTTAGGCACTGTGAACATTCTGCGCAAATAAAAAAAATGAGAATGTCTGTAGCGCCGGAAATACGATTTTTTCCAACGTTCACCCCCCGATAACGGAGGGTTCCGGAAGTTTAAAATCGTTGCCAATTTTTTCCTGGCTATCCTTAGGCACTGTGGACATTCTGCGCAAATAAAAAAAATGAGAATGTCTGTAGCGCCGGAAATACGATTTTTTCCAACTTTCACCCGCCGATAACGGTGGCTTCCGGAAGTTTAAAATCGTTGCCAATTTTTTCCTGGCTATCCTTAGGCACTGTGAACATTCGGCGCAAATAAAAAAAATGAGAATGTCTCTAGCGCCGGAAATACGATTTTTTCCAACGTTCACCCCCCGATAACGGTGGGTTCCGGAAGTTTAAAATCGTTGCCAATTTTTTTATGGCTATCCTTAGGCACTGTGAACATTCTGCGCAAATAAAAAAAATGAGAATGTCTCTAGCGCCAGAAATGCGATTTTTTCCAACTTTCACCCCCCGATAACGGTGGGTTCCGGAAGTTTAAAATCCTAGCCAATTTTTTTCTGGCTATCCTTAGGTACTGTGAACATTCTGCGCAAATAAAAATGAGAATGTCTCTAGCGCCGGAAATACGATTTTTTCAAACTTTCATCCCCCGATACCGGTGGGTTCCGGAAGTTTAAAATCGTTGCCAATTTTTTTCTGGTTATACTTAGGCACTGTGAACATTCTGCGCAAATAAAAAAAATGAGAAGGTCTCTAGCGCCAGAAATCCGATTTTTTCCAACTTTCACCCCCCGATAACGACGGGTTCCGGAAGTTTTAAATCGTTGCAAATTTTTTTCAGGCTATCCTTAGGCACTGTGAACATTCGGCGCAAATAAAAAAAATTAGAATGTCTCTAGCGCCGTAAATACGCTTTTTTCCAACGTTCCCCCCCGGATAACGGTGGTTTCCGGACGATTAAAATCGTTGCCAATTATTTTCTGGCAATCCTTAGGCACTGTGAACATTCGGCGCAAATAAAAAAAATGAGAATGTCTCTAGCGCCGGAAATACGATTTTTTCCAACGTTCACCCACCGATAACGTTGGGTTCCGGAAGTTTAAAATCGTTGCCAATTTTTTATGGCTATCCTTAGGCACTGTGAACATTCTGCGCAAATAAAAAAATGAGAATGTCTCTAGCGCCGGAAATACGATTTTTTCCAACGTTCACCCCTCGATAACGGTGGGTTCCGGAAGTTTAAAATCGTTGCCAATTTTTTTCAGGCTATCCTTAGGCACTGTGAACATTCGGCGAAAATTAAAAAATGAGAATTTCTCTAGCGCCGGAAATACGATTTTTTGCAAATTTCACCCCCCGATAACGGCGGGTTCCGAACGTTAAACATCGTTGCCAATTTTTTCCTCGCTATCCTTAGGCACAGTGGACATTCTGCGCAAATAAAAAAAATGAGAATGGCTGTAGCGCCGGAAATACGATTTTTTCCAACTTTCACCCCCCGATAACGGTGGGTTCCGGAAGTTTATAATCGTTACCAATTTTTTCCTGGCTATCCTTAGGCACTGTGAACATTCGGCGCAAATAAAAAAAATGAGAATGTCTCTAGCGCCGGAAATACGATTTTTTCCAACGTTCACCCCCCGGTAACGGTGGGTTCCGGAAGTTTAAAATCGTTGCCAATTTTTTTATGGCTATCCTTCGGCACTGTGAACATTCTGCGCAAATAAAAAAAACGAGAATGTCTCTAGCGCCGGAAATACGAATTTTTTCCAACTATCACCCTCCGATAACGGTGGGTTCCGAAAGTTTAAAATCGTTGCCAATTTGTTTCTGGCTATCCTTAGATACTGTGAACATTCTGCGCAAATAAAAATGAAAATGTCTCTAGCGCCGGAAATACGATTTTTTCAAACGTTCATCCCCCGATACCGGTGGGTTCCGGAAGTTTAAAATCGTTGCCAATTTTTTTCTGGTTATACTTAGGCACTGTGAACATTCTGCGCAAATAAAAAAAATGAGAACGTCTCTAGCGCCAGAAATCCGATTTTTTCCAACTTTCACCCCCCGATAACGACGGGTTCCGGAAGTTTTAAATCGTTGCAAATTTTTTTCAGGCTATCCTTAGGCACGGTGAACATTCGGCGCAAATAAAAAAAATTAGAATGTCTCTAGCGCCGTAAATACGATTTTTTCCAACGTTCCGCCACGGATAACGGTGGCTTCCGGACGATTAAAATCGTTGCCAATTATTTTCTGGCAATCCTTAGGCACTGTGAACATTCGGCGCAAATAAAAAAAATGAGAATGTCTCTAGCGCCGGAAATACGATTTTTTCCAACGTTCACCCACCGATAACGTTGGGTTCCGGAAGTTTAAAATCGTTGCCAATTTTTTATGGCTATCCTTAGGCACTGTGAACATTCTGCGCAAATAAAAAAATGAGAATGTCTCTAGCGCCGGAAATACGATTTTTTCCAACGTTCACCCCTCGATAACGGTGGGTTCTGGAAGTTTAAAATCGTTGCCAATTTTTTTCTGGCTATCCTTAGGCACTGTGAACATTCGGCGAAAATAAAAAAAATGAGAATTTCTCTAGCGCCGGAAATACGATTTTTTGCAAATTTCACCCCCCGATAACGGCGGGTTCCGAACGTTAAACATCGTTGCCAATTTTTTCCTCGCTATCCTTAGGCACAGTGGACATTCTGCGCAAATAAAAAAAATGAGAATGGCTGTAGCGCCGGTAATACGGCTTTTTCCAACTTTCACCCCCCGATAACGATGGGTTCCGGAAGTTTATAATCGTTACCAATTTTTTCCTGGCTATCCTTAGGCACTGTGAACATTCGGCGGAAATAAAAAAAATGAGAATGTCTCTAGCGCCGGAAATACGATTTTTTCCAACGTTCACCCCCCGATAACGGTGGGTTCCGGAAGTTTAAAATCGTTGCCAATTTTTTTATGGCTATCCTTCGGCACTGTGAACATTCTGCGCAAATAAAAAAAACGAGAATGTCTCTAGCGCCGGAAATACGAATTTTTTCCAACTATCACCCTCCGATAACGGTGGGTTCCGAAAGTTTAAAATCGTTGCCAATTTGTTTCTGGCTATCCTTAGATACTGTGAACATTCTGCGCAAATAAAAATGAGAATGTCTCTAGCGCCGGAAATACGATTTTTTCAAACTTTCATCCTCCGATACCGGTGGGTTCCGGAAGTTTAAAATCGTTGCCAATTTTTTTCTGGTTATACTTAGGCACTGTGAACATTCTGCGCAAATAAAAAAAATGAGAAGGTCTCTAGCGCCAGAAATCCGATTTTTTCCAACTTTCACCCCCCGATAACGACGGGTTCCGGAAGTTTTAAATCGTTGCAAATTTTTTTCAGGCTATCCTTAGGCACTGTGAACATTCGGCGCAAATAAAAAAAATTAGAATGTCTCTAGCGCCGTAAATACGATTTTTTCCAACGTTCCCCCCCGGATAACGGTGGCTTCCGGACGATTAAAATCGTTGCCAATTATTTTCTGGCAATCCTTAGCCACTGTGAACATTCGGCGCAAATAAAAAAAATGAGAATGTCTCTAGCGCCGGAAATACGATTTTTTCCAACGTTCACCCACCGATAACGTTGGGTTCCGGAAGTTTAAAATCGTTGCCAATTTTTTATGGCTATCCTTAGGCACTGTGAACATTCTGCGCAAATAAAAAAATGAGAATGTCTCTAGCGCCGGAAATACGATTTTTTCCAACGTTCACCCCTCGATAACGGTGGGTTCCGGAAGTTTAAAATCGTTGCCATTTTTTTTATGGCTATCCTTAGGCACTGTGAACATTCTGCGTAAACAAAAAAAATGAGAACGTCTGTAGCGCCGGAAATACGTTTTTTTCCAACTTTCATCCCCCGATAACGGTGGGTTGCGGAAGTTTAAAATCGTTGCCAATTTTTTTCTGGCTATCCTTAGGCACTGTGAACATTCTGCGCAAATAAAAAAAATGATAATGTGTGTAGCGCCGGAAATACGATTTTTTTCAACTTTCACCCCCCGATAACGGTGGGTTCCGGAAGTTTAAAATCGTTGCTAAATTTTTTCTGGCTATCCTTAGCCACTGTGGACATTCTGCGCATATAAAAAAAATGAGAATGTCTCTAGCGCCGGAAATACGATTTTTTCCAACTTTCACCCCCCGATAACGGTGGGTTGCCGAAGTTTAAAATCGTTGCCAATTTTTTTTCTGGCTATCCTTAGGCATTGTGAACATTCGGCGCAAATAAAAGAAATGAGAATGTCTGTAGCGCCGGAAATACGATTTTTTCCAACGTTCACCCCTCGATAACGGTGGGTTCCGGAAGTTTAAAATCGTTGCCGATTATTTTCTGGCTATCCTTTGCAACTGTCAACATTCGGCGTAAATAAAAAAAATGAGAATGTGTCTAGCGCCGGAAATACAATTTTTTTCATCGTTCACCCCCCGATAACGGTGGGTTCCGGAAGTTTAAAATGCTTGCCTATCTTCTGGCTATCCTTAGGCACTGTAAATATTCTGCGCAAATAAAAAGAATGAGAATGTCTGTAGCGCCGAAAATGCGATTTTTTTCAACTTTCACCCCCCGATAACGGTGGGTTCCGGACGTTTAAAATCGTTGCCAATTTTTTTCTGGCTATCCTTAGGCACTGTGAACATTCGGCGCAAATAAAAAAATGAGAATGTCCCTAGCGCCGGAAATACGATTTTTTCCAACGTTCACCCCCCGATAACGGTGGGTTGCTGAAGTTTAAAATCGTTGCCAATTTTTTTTCTGGCTATCCTTAGACACTGTGAACATTCTGCGCAAATAAAAAAAATGAGAATTTCTGTAGCGCCGGAAATACGATTTTTTTCAACTTTCACCCCTCGATAACGGTGGGTTCCGGAATTTTAAAATTGTTGCAAATTTTTTCCTGGCTATCCTTAGGCACTGTGAACATTCTGCGCAAATAAAAAAATGAGCACGTCTCTAGCGCCGGAAATACGATTTTTTCCAACGTTCACCCACCGATGACGGTGGGTTCCGGAAGTTTAAAATCGTTGCAAATTTTTTTCTGGCTATCCTTAGGCACTGTGAACATTCGGCGCAAATAAAAAAAATGAGAATGTCTCTAGCGCCGGAAATACGATTTTGTCCAACGTTCCCTCCAGGATAACGGTGGGTTCCGGACGATTAAAATCGTTGCCAATTTTTTTCTGGCTATCTTTAGGCACTGTGAACATTCGGCGCAGATAAACAAAATGAGAATGCTCTAGCGCCGGAATTACGATTTTTTCCAACGTTCACCCCCCGATAACGTGGGTTCCGGAAGTTTAAAATCGGTGCCAATTTTTTTATGGCTATTCTTAGGCACTGTGCACATTTTACGCAAATAAAAAAATGAGAATGTCTCTAGCGCCGGAAATACGATTGTTTCCAACTTTCACCGCTCGATAACGGTAGGTTCCGGAAGTTTAAAATCGTTGCCAATTATTTTCTGGCTATCCTTAGGCATTGTGAACATTCAGCGCAAATAAAAAAAATGAGAATGTCTCTAGCGCCGGAAATACGATTTTTTCCAACTTTCCCCCCTCGATAAAGGTGGGTTCCGGAAGTTTAAAATCGTTGCCAATTATTTTCTGGCTATCCTTTGGCACTGTGAACATTCGGCGCAAATTAAAAAAATGGGAATGTCTCTAGCGCCGGAAATACGATTTCTTCCAACTTTCACCCCTCGATAACGGCGGGTTCCGGAACTTAAAAATCGTTGCCAATTTTTTCGTGGTTATCCTTAGGCACTGTGAACACTCTGCGCAAATAAAAAAATGAGAATCTCTCCAGCGCCGGAAATACGATTTTTTCCAACGTTCACCCCTCGATAACGGTGGGTTCCGGAAGTTTAAAATCGTTGCCAATTTTTTCCTGGCTATCCTTAGGCACTGTGAACATTCTGCGCAAATAAAAAAAAATGAGAATGTCCGTAGCGCCGGAAATACGATTTTTCCAACTTTCATCCCCCGATAACGGTGGGTTCCGGAAGTTTAAAATCGTTGCCAATTTTCTGGCATTTTTTTCTGGCTATCCTTAGGCACTGAGAACATTCTGCGCAAATAAAAAAAATGAGACTGTCTGTAGCGCCGGAAATACGATTTTTTTCAACGTTCACCCCCCGATAACGGTGGGTTCCGGAAGTTTAAAATCCTAGCCAATTTTTTGCTGGCTATCCTTAGGCACTGTGAACATGCGGCGCAAATAAAAAAATTGAGAATGTCTCTAGCGCCGGAAATACGATTTTTTCCAACGTTCCCCACCGGATAACGGTGGGTTCCGGACGATTAAAATGGTTGCCAATTTTTTTCTGGCTATCCTTAGGCACTGTGAACATTCGGCGCAAATAAAAAAAATGAGAATGTCTCTAGCGCCGGAAATACCATTTTTTCCAACGTTCATCCCCCGATAACGGTGGGTTCCGGAAGTTAAAAATCGTTGCCAGTTTTTTCGTGGTTAACCTTAGGCACTGTAAACATTCTGCGAAAATAAAAAAATGAGAATGTCTCAAGCGCCGGAAATACGATTTTTTCCAACGTTCACCCCCCGATAACGGTGGGTTCCGGAAGTTTAAAATCATTGCCAATTTTTTTATGGCTATCCTTAGGCACTGTGACCATTCTGCGCAAATAAAAAAATGAGAATGTCTCAAGCGCCGGAAATACGATTTTTTCCACCTTTCACCCGCCGATAACGGTGGTTCCGGAAGTTTAAAATCGTTGCCAATTTTTCCTGCCTATCCTTAGATACTGTTAACATTCTGCGCAAATAAAAATGAGAATGTCTCTAGCGCCGGAAATACGATTTTTTCCAACTTTCATGCCCCGATACCGGTGGGTTCCGGAAGTTTAAAATGGTTGCCAATTTTCTGGCTTTTTTTTCTGGCTATCCTTAGGCACTGAGAACATTCTGCGCAAATAAAAAAAATGAGAATGTCCGTAGCGCCGGAAGTACGATTTTTTTCAACATTCACCCCCCGATAACGGTGGGTTCCAGAAGTTTAAAATCGTTGCCAATTTTTTTCTGGTTATACTTAGGCACTGTGAACATTCTGCGCAAATAAAAAAAATGAGAATGTCTCTAGCGCCGGAAATACGATTTTTTCCAAATTTCACCCCTCGATAACGGTGGGTTCCGGAAGTTTAAAATCGTTGCCAATTATTTCCTCGCTATCCTTAGGCACTGTGAACATTCTGCGCAAATAAAAAAAATGAGAGTGTCTGTAGCGCCGGAAATACGATTTTTTTCAACATTCACCCCCCGATAACGGTGGGTTCCAGAAGTTTAAAATCCTTGCCAATTTTTTTCTGGTTATACTTAGGCACTGTGAACATTCTGCGCAAATAAAAAAAATGAGAATGTCTCTAGCCCCAGAAATCCGATTTTTTCCAACTTTCACCCCCCGATAACGGTGGGTTCCGGAAGTTTAAAATCGTTGCCAATTTTTTCCTGGCTATCCTTAGGCACTGTGGACATTCTACTCAAATAAAAAAAATGAGAATGTCTGTAGTGCCGGAAATACGATTTTTTCCAACGTTCACCCCCCGATAACGGTGGGTTCCGGAAGATTAAAATCGTTGCCAATTTTTTTATGGCTATCCTTAGACACTGTGAACATTCTGCGCAAATAAAAAAAATGAGAATGTCTCTAGCGCCAGAAATCCGATTTTTTCCAACTTTCACCCCCCGATAACGGTGGGTTCCGGAAGTTTAAAATGCTAGCCAATTTTTTTTCTGGCTATCCTTACGCACTGTAAACATTCTGCGCAAATAAAAAAAAATGAGAATGTCTCTAGCGCCGGAAATACGATTTTTTCCGACTTTCACCCCCCGATAACGGTGGGTTCCGGAAGTTTAAAATCCTAGCCAATTTTTTGCTGGCTATCCTTACGCACTGTGAACATTCTGGGCAAATAAAAAAAAATGAGAATGTCTCTAGCGCCGGAAATGCGATTTTTTCCAACTTTCACCCCCCGATAACGGTGGGTTCCGGAAGATTAAAATCGTTGCCAATTTTTTTATGGCTATCCTTAGGCACTGTGAACATTCTGCGCAAATAAAAAAAATGAGAATGTCTCTAGCGCCAGAAATCCGATTTTTTTCAACTTTCACCCCCCGATAACGGTGGGTTCCGGAAGTTTAAAATGCTAGCCAATTTTTTTCTGGCTAACCTTACGCACTGTAAACATTCTGCGCAAATAAAAAAAAATGAGAATGTCTCTAGCGCCGGAAATACGATTTTTTCGTGGTTATCCTTAGGCCAACTTTCACCCCCCGATAACGGTGGGGTCCGGAAGTTTAAAATCGTTGCCAATTTTTTTATGGCTATCCTTAGGTACTGTGAACATTCTGCGCAAATAAAAAAAATGAGATTGTCTCTAGCGCCAGTAATCCGATTTTTTCCAACTTTCACCCCCCGATAACGGTGGGTTCCGGAAGTTTAAAATCCTAGCCAATTTTTTGCTGGCTATCCTTACGCACTGTGAACATTCTGCGCAAATAAAAAAAAATGAGAATGTCTCTAGCGCCGGAAATGCGATTTTTTCCAACTTTCACCCCCCGATAACGGTGGGTTCCGGAAGTTTAAAATCGTTGCCAAATTTTTTCTGGCTATCCTTAGGCACTTTGAACATTCTGCGCGAATAAAAAAAATGAGAATGTCTGTAGCGCCGGAAATACGATTTTTTCCAACGTTCACCCCCCGATAACGGTGGGTTCCGGAAGTTCAAAATCGTTGCCAATTTTTTCCTGGCTATCCTTAGGCACTGTGGACATTCTACGCAAATTAAAAAAATGAGAATGTCTGTAGCGCCGGAAATACGATTTTTTCCAACGTTCACCCCCCGATAACGGTGGGTTCCGGAAGTTTAAAATCGTTGCCAATTTTTTCCGGGCTATCCTTAGGCAGTGCGAACATTCGGCGCATATAAAAAAAATGAGAATGTCTCTAGCGCCGGAAATACGATTTTTCCCAACGTTCACCCCCCGATAACGGTGGGTTCCGGAAGATTAAAATCGTTGCCAATTTTTTTATGGCTATCCTTAGGCACTGTGAACATGCTGCGCAAATAAAAAAAATGAGAATGTCTCTAGCGCCAGAAATCCGATTTTTTCCAACTTTCACCCCCCGATAACGGTGGGTTCCGGAAATTTAAACTCCTAGCCAATTTTATTTTGGCCATCCTTACGCACTGTGAACATTCTGCGCAAATAAAAAAAAATGAGAATGTCTCTAGCGCCGGAAATACGATTTTTTCCTACTTTCACCCCCCGATAACGGTGGGTTCCGGAAGTTTAAAATCATTGCCAATTTTTTTATGGCTATCCTTAGGCACTGTGACCATTCTGCGCAAATAAAAAAATGAGAATGTCTCAAGCGCCGGAAATACGATTTTTTCGACCTTTCACCCGCCGATAACGGTGGGTTCCGGAAGTTTAAAATCGTTGCCAATTTTTTTCTGCCTATCCTTAGATACTGTTAACATTCTGCGCAAATAAAAATGAGAATGTCTCTAGCGCCGGAAATACGATTTTTTCCAACTTTCATGCCCCGATACCGGTGGGTTCCGGAAGTTTAAAATGGTTGCCAATTTTCTGGCTTTTTTTTCTGGCTATCCTTAGGCACTGAGAACATTCTGCGCAAATAAAAAAAATGAGAATGTCCGTAGCGCCGGAAGTACGATTTTTTTCAACATTCACCCCCCGATAACGGTGGGTTCCAGAAGTTTAAAATCGTTGCCAATTTTTTTCTGGTTATACTTAGGCACTGTGAACATTCTGCGCAAATAAAAAAAATGAGAATGTCTCTAGCGCCGGAAATACGATTTTTTCCAAATTTCACCCCTCGATAACGGTGGGTTCCGCAAGTTTAAAATCGTTGCCAATTATTTCCTCGCTATCCTTAGGCACTGTGAACATTCTGCGCAAATAAAAAAAATGAGAGTGTCTGTAGCGCCGGAAATACGATTTTTTTCAACATTCACCCCCCGATAACGGTGGGTTCCAGAAGTTTAAAATCCTTGCCAATTTTTTTCTGGTTATACTTAGGCACTGTGAACATTCTGCGCAAATAAAAAAAATGAGAATGTCTCTAGCCCCAGAAATCCGATTTTTTCCAACTTTCACCCCCCGATAACGGTGGGTTCCGGAAGTTTAAAATCGTTGCCAATTTTTTCCTGGCTATCCTTAGGCACTGTGGACATTCTACTCAAATAAAAAAAATGAGAATGTCTGTAGTGCCGGAAATACGGTTTTTTCCAACGTTCACCCCCCGATAACGGTGGGTTCCGGAAGATTAAAATCGTTGCCAATTTTTTTATGGCTATCCTTAGGCACTGTGAACATTCTGCGCAAATAAAAAAAATGAGAATGTCTCTAGCGCCAGAAATCCGATTTTTTCCAACTTTCAGCCCCCGATAACGGTGGGTTCCGGAAGTTTAAAATGCTAGCCAATTTTTTTCTGGCTATCCTTACGCACTGTAAACATTCTGCGCAAATAAAAAAAAATGAGAATGTCTCTAGCGCCGGAAATACGATTTTTTCGTGGTTATCCTTAGGCCAACTATCACCCCCCGATAACGGTGGGGTCCGGAAGTTTAAAATCGTTGCCAATTTTTTTATGGCTATCCTTAGGTACTGTGAACATTCTGCGCAAATAAAAAAATGAGATTGTCTCTAGCGCCAGAAATCCGATTTTTTCCACCTTTCACCCCCCGATAACGGTGGGTTCCGGAAGTTTAAAATCCTAGCCAATTTTGTTCTGGCTATCCTTACGCACTGTGAACATTCTGCGCAAATAAAAAAAAAGAGAATGTCTCTAGCGCCGGAAATACGATTTTTTCCGGCTTTCACCCCCCGATAACGGTGGGTTCCGGAAGTTTAAAATCCTAGCCAATTTTTTGCTGGCTATCCTTACGCACTGTGAACATTCTGGGCAAATAAAAAAAAATGAGAATGTCTCTAGCGCCGGAAATGCGATTTTTTCCAACTTTCACCCCCCGATAACGGTGGGTTCCGGAAGATTAAAATCGTTGCCAATTTTTTTATGGCTATCCTTAGGCACTGTGAACATTCTGCGCAAATAAAAAAAATGAGAATGTCTCTAGCGCCAGAAATCCGATTTTTTCCAACTTTCACCCCCCGATAACGGTGGGTTCCGGAAGTTTAAAATGCTAGCCAATTTTTTTCTGGCTAACCTTACGCACTGTAAACATTCTGCGCAAATAAAAAAAAATGAGAATGTCTCTAGCGCCGGAAATACGATTTTTTCGTGGTTATCCTTAGGCCAACTTTCACCCCCCGATAACGGTGGGGTCCGGAAGTTTAAAATCGTTGCCAATTTTTGTATGGCTATCCTTAGGTACTGTGAACATTCTGCGCAAATAAAAAAAATGAGATTGTCTCTAGCGCCAGAAATCCGATTTTTTCCTACTTTCACCCCCCGATAAGGGTGGGTTCCGTAAGTTTAAAATCCTAGCCAATTTTTTGCTGGCTATCCTTACGCACTGTGAACATTCTGCGCAAATAAAAAAAAATGAGAATGTCTCTAGCGCCGGAAATGCGATTTTTTCCAACTTTCACCCCCCGATAACGGTGGGTTCCGGAAGTTTAAAATCGTTGCCAAATTTTTTCTGGCTATCCTTAGGCACTTTGAACATTCTGCGCGAATAAAAAAAATGAGAATGTCTGTAGAGCCGGAAATACGATTTTTTCCAACGTTCAGCCCCCGATAACGGTGGGTTCCGGAAGTTTAAAATCGTTGCCAATTTTTTCCTGGCTATCCTTAGGCACTGTGGACATTCTACGCAAATTAAAAAAATGAGAACGTCTGTAGCGCCGGAAATACGATTTTTTCCAACGTTCACCCCCCGATAACGGTGGGTTCCGGAAGTTTAAAATCGTTGCCAATTTTTTCCGGGCTATCCTTAGGCACTGCGAACATTCGGCGCATATAAAAAAAATGAAAATGTCTCTAGCGCCGGAAATACGATTTTTTCCAACGTTCACCCCCCGATAACGGTGGGTTCCGGAAGATTAAAATCGTTGTCAATTTTTTCATGGCTATCCTTAGGCACTGTGAACATTCTGCGCAAATAAAAAAAATGAGAATGTCTCTAGCGCCAGAAATCCGATTTTTTCCAACTTTCACCCCCCGATAACGGTGGGTTCCGGAAATTTAAACTCCTAGCCAATTTTATTTTGGCCATCCTTACGCACTGTGAACATTCTGCGCAAATAAAAAAAAATGAGAAAGTCTCTAGCGCCGGAAATACGATTTTTTCCTACTTTCACCCCCCGATAACGGTGGGTTCCGGAAGTTTAAAATCCTAGCCAATTTTTTGCTGGCTATCCTTACGCACTGTGAACATTCTGCGCAAATAAAAAAAAATGAGAATGTCACTAGCGCCGGAAATACGATTTTTTCCAACTTTCACCCCCCGATAACGCCAGTTCCGGAAGTTTAAAATCGTTGCCAATTTTTTTCTGGCTATCCTTAGGCACTGTCAACATTCAGCGCAAATAAAATAAATGAGAATGTCTTTAGCGCCGGAAATACGATTTTTTCCAACTTTCACCCCCTGATAAGGGTGCGTTCCGGACGTTTAAAATCGTTGCCAAATTTTTTCTGGCTATCCTTAGGCACTTTGAACATTCTGCGGAAATAAAAAAAATGAGAATGTCTGTAGCGCCGGAAATACGATTTTTTCCAACGTTCACCCCTCGATAACGGTGGGTTCCGGAAGTTTAAAATGGTTGCCAATTAATATCTGGCTATCCTGAGGCATTGTGAACATTCGGCGCAAATAAAAAAAATGAGAATGTCTCTAGCGCCGGAAATACGATTTTTTCCATCTTTCACCCCCCGAAAACTGTGGGTTCCGGAAATTAAAAATCGTTGCCAATTATTTTCTGGCTATCCTTTGGCACTGTGAACATTCAGCGCAATTTAAATAAATGACAATATCTGTAGCGCCCGAAATACGATTTTTTCCAACATTCATCCCCCGATAACGGTGGGTTCCGGAAGTTTAAAATCGTTGGCAATTTTCTGGCTTTTTTTTCTGGCTATCCTTAGGCACTGTGAACATTCGGCGCAATTAAAAAAAATGAAAATGTCTCTAGCGCTGGAAATACGATTTTTTGCAACTTTCACCCCCCGATAACGGTGGGTTCCGGACGTTTAAAATCGTTGCCAATTTTTTTCTGGCTATCATTAGGCACTGTGAACATTCGGCGCAAATAAAAAAAATGAGAATGTCTGTAGCGCCGGAAATACGATTTTTTCCACCTTTCACCCCCCGATAACGGTGGGTTGCCGAAGTTTAAAATCGTTGCCAATTTTTTTTCTGGCTATCCTTAGGCACTGTGAACATTCGACGCAATTAAAAAAAATGAGAATGTCTCTAGCGCTGGAAATACGATTTTTTGCAACTTTCACCCCCCGATAACGGTGGGTTCCGGACGTTTAAAATCGTTGCCAATTTTTTTTTGGCTATCATTAGGCACTGTGAACATTTGGCGCAAATAAAAAAAATGAGAATGTCTCTAGCGCCGGAAATACGATTTTATCCAATTTTCACCCTCCGATAACGGTGGGTTCCGGAAGTTTAAAATCGTTGCCAATTTTTTTCTGGCTATCCTTAGGTACTATGAACATTCTGTGCAAATAAAAATGAGAATGCCTCTAGCGCCAGAAATACGATTTTTTCCAACTTTCATCTGCCGATAACGGTGGGTTGCGGAAATTTCAAATCGTTGCCAATTTTCTGGCTTTTTTTCTGGCTATCCTTAGGAACTGAGAACATTCTGCGCAAGTAAAAAAAATGAGAATGGCTGTAGCGCCGGAAATACGATTTTTTTCATCGTTCACCCCCCGATAACCGTGGGTTCCGGAAGGTTATAATCCTTGCCAATTTTTTTCTGGCTATCCTTACGCACTGTGAACATTCTGGGCAAATAAAAAAAATGAGAATGTCTCTATGGCCGGAAATACGATTTTTTCCAACATTCACCCCCCGATAACCGTGGGTTCCGGAAATTTAAACTCGTTGCAAATTTTTTTCTGGCTATCCTTAGGCACTGTGAACATTTGGCGCAAATAAAAAAATGACAATGTCTCTACCGCCGGAAATACGATTTTTTCCACCTTTCACCCCCCGATAACGGTGGGTTCCGGAAGTTCAAAATCGTTGCCAATGTTTTTCTGGCTATCCTTAGGCACTGTGAACATTCAGCGCAAATAAAATAAATGAGAATGTCTCTAGCGCCGGAAATACGATTTTTTCCAACTTTCACCCCCTGATAACGGTGGGATCCGGACGTTTAAAATCGTTGCCAATTTTTTTCTGGCTATCCATAGGCACTTTGAACATTCTGCGCAAATAAAAAAAATGAGAACTTCTGTAGCGCCGGAAATACGATTTTTTCCAACTTTCACCGCTGGTGACAGTGGGTTCCGGAAGTTTAACATCGTTGCCAATTTTTTTCTGGCTATCCTTAGGTACTGTGAACGATCTGCGCAGATAAAAAAAATGAGAATGTAGCGCCGGAAATACGATTTTTTTAAACTTTCACCCCCCGATAACGGTGGGTTCGGGAAGTTTAAAATCGTTGCCAATTTTTTTTCTGGCTATCGTTAGGCACGGTGAACATTCGGTGCAAATAAAAAAATGAGAATATCTCTAGCGCTGGAAATACGATTTTTTGCAACTTTCACCCCCCGATAACGGTGGGTTCCGGACGTTTAAAATCGTTGCCAATTTTTTTCTGGCTATCCTTAGGCACTGTGAACATTCGGCGCAAATAAAAAAAATGAGAATGTCTCTAGCGCCGGAAATACGATTTTTTCCAACTTTCACCCTACAATAACGGTGGGTTCCGGAAGTTTAACATCGTTGCCCATTTTTTTCTGGCTATCCTTAGGTACCGTGAACATTATACGCAAATAAAAATGAGAATGTCTCTATCGCCGGAAATACGATTTTTTCCAACTTTCATCCCCCATAACGGTGGGTTCCGGAAGTTTAAAATCCTTGCCAATTTTTTTCTGGCTATCCTTACGCACTGTGAACATTCTGCGCATATAAAAAAAATGAGAATGTCTCTAGCGCCGGAAATATGATTTTTTGCAACTTTCACCCTCCGATAACGGTGGGTTCCGGAAGTTTAAAATCGTTGCCAATATTTTTCTGGCTATCCTTAGGTACTATCAACATTCTGTGCAAATAAAATTGAGAATGCCTCTAGCGCCGGAAATTCGATTTTTTCCAACTTTCATCTGCCGATAACGGTGGGTTCCGGAAATTTCAAATCGTTGCCAATTTTCTGGCTTTTTTTCTGGCTATCCTTAGGAACTGAGAACATTCTGCGCAAATAAAAAAAATGAGAATGGCTGTAGCGCCGGAAATACGATTTTTTTCAACGTTCACCCCCCGATAACGGTGGGTTCCGGAAGGTTATAATCCTTGCCAATTTTTTTCTGGCTATCCTTAGGTACTATGAACATTCTGGGCAAATAAAAATGAGAATGTCTCTATCGCCGAAAATACGATTTTTTCCAACTTTCATCCCCCGATAACGGTGGGTTCCGGAAGTTTGAAATCGTTGCCAATTTTCTGGCTTTTTTCTAGCTATCCTTAGGCACTGAGAACATTCTGCGCAAATAAAAGAAATGAGATTGTCTGTAGCGCCGGAAATACGATTTTTTTCAACATTCACCCCCCGATAACGGTGGGTTCCGGAAGTTTAAAATCCTTGCCAATTTTTTTCTGGCTATCCTTACGCACTGTGAACATTCTGCGCATATAAAAAAAAACGAGAATGTCTCTAGCGCCGGAAACATGATTTTTTGCAACTTTCACCCCCCGATAACGGTCGGTTCCGGAAGTTTAAAATCGTTGCCAATTTTTTTCTGGCTATCCTTAAGCTCTGTGAACATTCGGCGCAAATAAAATAAATGAGAATTTCTCTAGCGCCGGAAATACGATTTTTTCCAACTTTCACCCCCCGATAACGATGGGTTCCGGAAGTTGAAAATCGTTGCCAATTTTTTTCTGGCTATCCTTAGGCACTGTGAACATTCGGCGCAAATAAAATAAATGAGAATGTCTCTAGTGCCGGAAATATGATTTTTTCCAACTTTCACCCCCCGATAACGGTGGGTTCCGGATGTTTAAAATCGTTGCCAATTTTTTTCTGGCTATCCTTAGGCACTGTGAACATTCTGCGCAATTAAAAAAATGAGAATGTCTCTAGCGCCGGAAATACGATTTTTTCCAACGTTCACCCCCCGATAACGGTGGGTTCCGGAAGTTTAAAAGCGTTGGCAATTTTTTTATGGCTATCCTTAGGCACTGTGAATATTCTGCGCAAATAAAAAAAATGAGAATGTCTCTAGCGCCAGAAATACGATTTTTTCCAACTTTCACCCCTCGATAACGGTGGGTTCCGGACGTTCAAAAACGTTGCCAATATTTTCCTGGCTATCCTTAGTCACTGTGAACATTCTGCGCAACCAAAAAAAATGAGAATGTCTGTAGCGCCCGAAATACGATTTATTCCACCTCTCATCCCCCGATAACGGTGGGTTCCGGAAGTTTAAAATCGTTGCCAATTTTTTTATGCCTATCCTTGTGCACTGTGAATATTCTGCGCAAATAAAAAGGATTAGAATGTCTGTAGCGCCGGACATACGATTTTTTCCAACTTTCACCCCCGATAACGGTGGGTTCCGGAAGTTTAAAAGCGTTGCCAATTTTTTTATGGCTATCCTTAGGCAGTATGAACATTCTGCGCAAATAAAAAAAATGACAATGTCTCTAGCGCCGGAAATACGATTTTTTCCAAGTTTCACCCCTCGATAACGGTGGGTTCCGGACGTTTAAAAACGTTGCCAATATTGTCCTGGCTATCCTTAGTCACTGTGAATATTCTGCGCAAATAAAAAAAATGAGAATGTCTGTAGCGCCCAAAATACGATTTTTTCCAACTTTCATCCCCCGATTACGGTGGGTTCCGGAAGTTTAAAATCGTTGCCAATTTTTTTATGCCTATCGTTAGGCACTGTGAATATTCTGCGCAAATAAAAAGGATGAGAATGTGTGTAGCGCCGGAAATACGATTTTTGTCCAACATTCACCCCCCGATAACGGTGGGTTCCGGAAGTTAAAAATCGTTGCCAATATTTGTATGGCTATCCTTAGGCACTGAGAACATTCTGCGCAAATAAAAAAATGAGAATGTCTGTAGCGCCGGAAATATGATTTTTTTCAACTTTCACCCCCCGATAACGGTGGGTTCCGGAAGTTTAAAATCCTTGCCAATTTTTTTCTTGCTATCCTTAGGCACTATGAACATTCTGCGCAAATAAAAAAAATGAGAATGTCTCTAGCGCCGGAAATACGATTTTTTCCAACATTGACCCCCCGATAACGGTGGGTTCCGGAACTTTAAAATCGTTGCAAATTTTTTTCTGGCTATCCTTAGGCACTGTGAACATTCGGCGCAAATAAAAAAAATGAGAATGTCTCTAGCGCCGGAAATACGAGTTTTTCCAACTTTCACCCCTCGATAACGGTGGGTTCCGGAAGTTTAAAATCGTTGCCAATTATTTTCTGGCTATTCTTAGGCATTGTGAACATTCGGCGCAAATAAAAAAAATGAGAATGTCTCTAGCGCCGGAAATACGATTTTTTCCACCTTTCACCCCCCGATAACGGTGGGTTCCGGAAGTTCAAAATCGTTGCCAATTTTTTTCTGGCTATCCGTAAGTACTGTGAACATTCTGCGCAACAAAAAAAAATGAGAATGTCTCTAGCGCCGGAAATACGATTTTTTCCAACGTTCACCCGTCGATAACGGCGGGTTCCGGACGTTTAAAATCATTGCCATTTTTTTTCTGGCTATCCTTAGGCACTGTGAACATTCTGCGCAAATAAAAAAAATGAGAATGTCTCTAGCGCCGGAAATACGATTTTTTCCAACTTTCATCCCCTGATAACGGTGGGTTCCGGAAGTTTAAAATCGTTGCCAATTATTTTCTGGCTATCCTTACGCACTGTGAACATTCGGCGCAAATTAAAAAAATGAGAATGTCTCTAGCGCCGGAAATACGATTTTTTCCAACTTTCACCCTCCGATAACGGTGGGTTCCGGAACTTTAAAATCGTTGCCAATTTTTTTCTGGCTATCCTTAGGTACTGTGAACCTTCTGCGCAAATAAAAAAAATCAGAATGGACCTAGCGCCGGAAATACGAGTTTTTCCAACTTTCACCTCTCGATAACGGTGGGTTCCGGAAGTTTAAAATCGTTGCCAATTTTTTTCTGGCTATCCTTAGGCACTGAGCACATTGTGCACAATTAAAAAAATGAGATTGTCTGTAGCGCCGGAAATACGATTTTTTTCAACGTTCACCCCCCGAGAACGGCGGCTTCCGGAAGTTTAAAATCGTTGCCAATTTTTTTCTGGCTATCCGTAAGTACTGTGAACATTCTGCGCAAATAAAAAAAATGAGAATGTCTTTAGCGCCGGAAATACGATTTTTTCCAACGTTCACCCCTCGATAACGGTGGGTTCCGGAAGTTTAAAATCGTTGCCAATTTATTTCTGGCTATCCTTACGCACTGTGAACATTCCGCGCAAATAAAAAAAATGAGAATGTCTCTAGAGCCGGAAATACGATTTTTTCCAACTTTCACCCTCCGATAACGGTGGGTTCCGGAACTTTAAAATCGTTGCCAATTTTTTTCTGGCTATCCTTAGGTACTGTGAACGATCTGCGCAGATAAAAAAAATGAGAATGTCTCTAGCGCCGGAAATACGATTTTTTTCCAACTTTCACCTCTCGATAACGGTGGGTTCCGGAAGTTTAAAATCGTTGCCAATTTTCTGGCTTTTTTTTCTGGCTATCCTTAGGCACTGAGAACATTCTGCGCAAATAAAAAAAATGAGAATGTAGCGCCGGAAATACGATTTTTTAAAAGTTTCACCCCCCGATAACGGTGGGTTCCGGAAGTTTAAAATCGTTGCCAATTTTTTTTCTGGCTATCCTTAGGCACGGTGAACATTCGGTGCAAATAAAAAAAATGAGAATGTCTCTAGCGCTGGAAATACGATTTTTTGCAACATTCACCCCCCGATAACGGAGGGTTCCGGACGTTTAAAATCGTTACCAATTTTTTTCTGGCTATCCTTAGGCACTGTGAACATTCGGCGCAAAAAAAAAAATGAGAATGTCTCTAGCGCCGGAAATACGATTTTTTCCAACTTTCACCCTCCGATAACGGTGGGTTCCGGAAATTTAAAATCGTTGCCCATTTTTTTCTGGCTATCCTTAGGTACCGTCAACATTATACGCAAATAAAAATGAGAATGTCTCTATCGCCGGAAATACGATTTTTTCCAACTTTCATCCCCGATAACGGTGGGTTCCGGAAGTTTGAAATCATTGCCAATTTTCTGGCTTTTTTTCTAGCTATCCTTAGGCACTGATAACATTCTGCGCAAATAAAAAAAATGAGAATGTTTGTAGCGCCGGAAATACGATTTTTTTCAACATTCACCCCCCGATAACGGTGGGTTCCGGAAGTTTAAAATCCTTGCCAATTTTTTTCTGGCTATCCTTACGCACTGTGAACATTCCGCGCACATAAAAAAAATGAGAATGTCTCTAGCGCCGGAAATACGATTTTTTCCACCTTTCAACCCCGATAACGGTGGGTTCCGGAAGTTTAAAATCGTTGCCAATTTTTTTCTGGCTATCCTTAGGCACTGTGAACATTCTGCGCAAATAAAATAAATGATAATGTCTCTAGTGTCGGAAATATGATTTTTTGCAACTTTCACCCTCCGATAACGGTGGGTTCCGGAAGGTTAAAATCGTTGCCAATTTTTTTCTGGCTATCCGTAAGTACTGTGAACATTCGGCGCAAATAAAAAAACGAGAATGTCTCTAGCACCGGAAATACGATTTTTTCCAACTTTCACGCTCCGATGACGGTGGGTTCCGGAACTTTAAAATCGTTGCCAATTTTTTTCTGGCTATCCTTAGGTACTGTGAACGATCTGCGCAGATAAAAAAAATGGGAATGTCTCTAGCGCCGGAAGTACGATTTTTTCCAACTTTCACCCCTCGATATCGGTGGGTTCCGGAAGTTTAAAATCGTTGCCAATTTTCTGGCTTTTTTTTCTGGCTATCCTTAAGCACTGAGAACATTCTGCGCAAATAAAAAAAATGAGAATGTAGCGCCGGAAATACGATTTTTTTAAACTTTCACCCCCCGATAACGGTGGGTTCCGGAAGTTTAAAATGGTTGCCAATTTTTTTTCTGGCTATCCTTAGGCACGGTGAACATTCGGTGCAAATAAAAAAAATGAAAATGTCTCTAGCGCTGGAAATACGATTTTTTGCAACGTTCACCCCCCGGTAACGGTGGGTTCCGGACGTTTAAAATTGTTGCCAATTTTTTTTTGGCTATCCTTAGGCACTGTCAACATTCGTCGCAAACAAAAAAAATGAGAATGTCTCTAGCGCCGGAAATACGATTTTTTCCAACGTTCACCCTCCGATAACGGTGGGTTCCGGAAGTTTAAAATCGTTGCCCATTTTTTTCTGGCTGTCGTTAGGCTCTGTGAACATTCGGCGCAAATAAAATAAATGAGAATGTCTCTAGCGCCGGAAATACGATTTTTTCCAACGTTCACCCCCTGATAACGATGGGTTCCGGAAGTAGAAAATCGTTGCCAATTTTTTTCTGGCTATCCTTAGGCACTGTGAACATTCGGCGCAAATAAAATAAATGAGAATGTCTCTAGTGCCGGAAATATGATTTTTTCCAACGTTCACCCCCCGATAACGGTGGGTTCCGGATGTTTAAAATCGTTGCCAATTTTTTTCTGGCTATCCTTAGGCACTGTGAACATTCTGCGCAAATAAAAAAATGAGAATGTCTCTAGCGCCGGAAATACGATTTTTTCCAACGTTGACCCCCCGATAACGGTGTGTTCCGGAAGTTTAAAAGCGTTGCCAATTTTTATCGGGCGATCCTTAGGCACTGTGAACATTCTGCGCAAATATAAAAATGAGAATGTCTGTAGCGCCGGAAATACAATTTGTTTCAACATTCACCCCCCGATAACGGTGGGTTCCGGAAGTTTAAAATCCTTGCCAATTTTTGCCTGGCTATCCTTAGGCACTGTGAACATTCTGCGCAAATAAAAAAAAATGAGAATGTCTCTAGCGCCGGAATTACCATTTTTCCAACGTTCACCCCCCGATAACGGTGGGTTCCGGAAGTTTAAAATCGTTGCACATTTTTTTCTGTCTACCCTTAGGCACTGTGAACAATCGGCGCAAATAAAATAATGAGAATGTCTCTAGTGCCGGAAATACGATTTTTTCCAACATTCACCCCTCGATAACGGTGGGTTCCGGAAGTTTAAAATCGTTGCCAATTTTTTCCTGGATATCCTTAGGCACTGTGAACATTCTGCGCAAATAAAAAAATGAGAATGTCTGTAACGCCGGAAATACGATTTTTTCCAACTTTCATCCCCCGATAACGGTGGGTACCGGAAGTTTAAAATCGTTGCCAATTTTCTGGCTTTTTTTCTGGCTATCCTTAGGCATTGAGAACATTCTGCGCAATTAAAAAAAATGAGATTGTCTGTAGCGCCGGAAATACGATTTTTTTCAACGTTCACCCCACGATAACGGTGGGTTCCGGAAGTTTAATATCGTTGCCAATTTTTTTCTGGCTACCCGTAAGTACTGTGAACATTCTGCGCAAATAAAAAAAATGAGAATGTCTCTAGCGCCGGAAATACGATTTTTTCCAACGTTCACCCCTCGATAACGGTGGGTTCCGGAAGTTTAAAATCGTTGCCCATTTTTTTCTGGCTATCCTTACGCACTGTGAACATTCGGCGCAAATAAAAAAACGAGAATGTCTCTACCACCGGAAATACGATTTTTTCCAACTTTCACGCTCCGATAACGGTGGGTTCCGGAACTTTAAAATCGTTGCCAATTTTTTTCTGGCTATCCTTACGTACTGTGAACGGTCTGCGCAGATAAAAAAAATGAGAATGTCTCTAGCGCCGGAAGTACGATTTTTTCCAACTTTCACCCCTCGATATCGGTGGGTTCCGGAAGTTTAAAATCGTTGCCAATTTTCTGGCTTTTTTTTCGGGCTATCCTTAAGCACTGAGAACATTCTGCTCAAATAAAAAAAATGAGAATGTAGCGCCGGGAATACGATTTTTTTAAACTTTCACCCCCCGATAACGGTGGGTTCCGGAAGTTTAAAATCGTTGCCAATTTTTTTTCTGGCTATCCTTAGGCACGGTGAACATTCGGTGCAAATAAAAAAAATGAGAATGTCTCTAGCGCTGGAAATACGATTTTTTGCAACTTTCACCCCCCGATAACGGTGGGTTCCGGACGTTTAAAATCGTTGCCAATTTTTTTTGGCTATCCTTAGGCACTGTGAACATTCGTCGCAAACAAAAAAAATGAGAATGTCTCTAGCGCCGGAAATACGATTTTTTCCAACTTTCACCCTCCGATAACGGTCGGTTCCGGAAGTTTAAAATCGTTGCCCATTTTTTTCTGGCTATCCTTAGGTACCGTGAACATTATACGCAAATAAAAATGAGAATGTCTCTATCGCCGGAAATACGATTTTTTCCAACTTTCATCCCCCGATTACGGTGGGTTCCGGAAGTTTGAAATCGTCGCCAATTTTCTGGCTTTTTTTCTAGCTATCCTTAGGCACTGAGAACATTCTGCGCAAATAAAAAAAATGAGAATGTTTGTAGCGCCGGAAATACGATCTTTTTCAACATTCACCCCCCGATAACGGTGGGTTCCGGAAGTTTAAAATCCTAGCCAATTTTTTTCTGGCTATCCTTACGCACTGTGAACATTCTGCGCAAATAAAAAAAATGAGAATGTCTCTAGCGCCGGAAATACGATTTTTTCCACCTTTCAACCCCGATAACGTTGGGTTCCGGAAGTTTAAAATCGTTGACAATTTTTTTCTGGCTATCCTTAGGCACTGTGAACATTCGGCGCAAATAAAATAAATGAGAATGTCTCTAGCGCCGGAAATACGATTTTTTCCAACGTTCACCCCCTGATAACGATGGGTTCCGGAAGTAGAAAATCGTTGCCAATTTTTTTCTGGCTATCCTTAGGCACTGTGAATATTCGGCGTAAATAAAATAAATGAGAATGTCTCTAGTGTCGGAAATATGATTTTTTGCAACTTTCACCCCCCGATAACGATGGGTTCCGGAAGTCGAAAATCGTTGCCAATTTTTTTCTGGCTATCCTTAGGCACTGTGAACATTCTGCGCAAATAAAATAATGAGAATATCTCTAGTGCCGGAAATACGATTTTCTCCAACGTTCACCCCCCGATAACGGTGGGTTCCGGAAGTTTAAAAGCGTTGCCAATTTTTATCGGGCTATCCTTAGGCACTGTCAACATTCTGCGCAAATACAAAAATGCGAATGTCTGTAGCGCCAGAAATACAATTTGTTTCAACATTCACCCCCCGATAACGGTGGGTTCCGGAAGTTTAAAATCCTTGCCAATTTTTGTCTGGCTATCCTTAGGCACTGTGAACATTCTGCGAAAATTTAAAAATTGAGAATGTCTCTAGCGCCGGAATTACCATTTTTTCCAACGTTGACCCCCCGATAACGGTGGGTTCCAGAAGTTTAAAATCGTCGCAAATTTTTTTCTGGCTACCCTTACGCACTGTGAACATTCGGCGCAAATAAAATAATGAGAATGTCTCTAGTGCCGGAAATACGATTTTTTCCAACGTTCACCCTCCGATAACGGAGGGTTCCGGAAGTTTAAAATCGTTGCCAATTTTTTTCTGGCTCTCCTTAGGCACTGTGAACATTCTGCGCAAATAAAAAAAATGAGAATGTCTCTAGCGCCGGAAATACGATTTTTTCCAACATTCACCCCTCGATAACGGTGGGTTCCGGAAGTTTAAAATCGTTGCGAATTTTTTCCTGGATATCCTTAGGCACTTTGAACATTCTGCGCAAAAAAAAAATGAGAATGTCTGTAACGCCGGAAATACGATTTTTTCCAACTTTCATCCCCCGATAACGGTGGGTTCCGGAAGTTTAAAATCGTTGCCAATTTTCTGGCTTTTTTCTGGCTATCCTTAGGCACTGAGAACATTCTGCGCAAATAAAAAAAATGAGAATGTAGCCCTGGAAATACGATTTTTTTAAACTTTCACCCCCCGATAACGGTGGGTTCCGGAAGTTTAAAATCGTTGCCAATTTTTTTTCTCGCTATCCTTAGGCACGGTGAACATTCGGTGCAAATAAAAAAAATGTGAATTTCTGTACCGCCGGAAATACGATTTTTTCCAACTTTCACCCCTCGATAATGGTGGGTTCCGGAAGTTTAAAATCGTTGCCAATTTTCTGGCTTTTTTTTCTGGCTATCCTTAGGCACTGAGAACATTCTGCGCAAATAAAAAAAATGAGAATGTAGCGCCGGAAATACGATTTTTTAAAACTTTCACCCCCCGATAACGGTGGGTTCCGGAAGTTTAAAATCGTTGCCAATTTTTTTTCTGGCTATCCTTAGGCACGGTGAACATTCGGTGCAAATAAAAAAAATGAGAATGTCTCTAGCGCTGGAAATACGATTTTTTGCAACATTCACCCCCCGATAACGGAGGGTTCCGGACGTTTAAAATCGTTACCAATTTTTTTCTGGCTATCCTTAGGCACTGTGAACATTCGGCGCAAAAAAAAAAATGAGAATGTCTCTAGCGCCGGAAATACGATTTTTTCCAACTTTCACCCTCCGATAACGGTGGGTTCCGGAAATTTAAAATCGTTGCCCATTTTTTTCTGGCTATCCTTAGGTACCGTCAACATTATACGCAAATAAAAATGAGAATGTCTCTATCGCCGGAAATACGATTTTTTCCAACTTTCATCCCCGATAACGGTGGGTTCCGGAAGTTTGAAATCATTGCCAATTTTCTGGCTTTTTTTCTAGCTATCCTTAGGCACTGATAACATTCTGCGCAAATAAAAAAAATGAGAATGTTTGTAGCGCCGGAAATACGATTTTTTTCAACATTCACCCCCCGATAACGGTGGGTTCCGGAAGTTTAAAATCCTTGCCAATTTTTTTCTGGCTATCCTTACGCACTGTGAACATTCTGCGCACATAAAAAAAATGAGAATGTCTCTAGCGCCGGAAATACGATTTTTTCCACCTTTCAACCCCGATAACGGTGGGTTCCGGAAGTTTAAAATCGTTGCCAATTTTTTTCTGGCTATCCTTAGGCACTGTGAACATTCTGCGCAAATAAAATAAATGAGAATGTCTCTAGTGTCGGAAATATGATTTTTTGCAACTTTCACCCTCCGATAACGGTGGGTTCCGGAAGGTTAAAATCGTTGCCAATTTTTTTCTGGCTATCCGTAAGTACTGTGAACATTCGGCGCAAATAAAAAAACGAGAATGTCTCTAGCACCGGAAATACGATTTTTTCCAACGTTCACGCTCCGATAACGGTGGGTTCCGGAACTTTAAAATCGTTGCCAATTTTTTTCTGGCTATCCTTAGGTACTGTGAACGATCTGCGCAGATAAAAAAAATGGGAATGTCTCTAGCGCCGGAAGTACGATTTTTTCCAACTTTCACCCCTCGATATCGGTGGGTTCCGGAAGTTTAAAATCGTTGCCAATTTTCTGGCTTTTTTTTCTGGCTATCCTTAAGTACTGAGAACATTCTGCGCAAATAAAAAAAATGAGAATGTAGCGCCGGAAATACGATTTTTTTAAACTTTCACCCCCCGATAACGGTGGGTTCCGGAAGTTTAAAATGGTTGCCAATTTTTTTTCTGGCTATCCTTAGGCACGGTGAACATTCGGTGCAAATAAAAAAAATGAAAATGTCTCTAGCGCTGGAAATACGATTTTTTGCAACGTTCACCCCCCGGTAACGGTGGGTTCCGGACGTTTAAAATTGTTGCCAATTTTTTTTGGCTATCCTTAGGCACTGTCAACATTCGTCGCAAACAAAAAAAATGAGAATGTCTCTAGCGCCGGAAATACGATTTTTTCCAACGTTCACCCTCCGATAACGGTGGGTTCCGGAAGTTTAAAATCGTTGCCCATTTTTTTCTGGCTGTCGTTAGGCTCTGTGAACATTCGGCGCAAATAAAATAAATGAGAATGTCTCTAGCGCCGGAAATACGATTTTTTCCAACGTTCACCCCCTGATAACGATGGGTTCCGGAAGTAGAAAATCGTTGCCAATTTTTTTCTGGCTATCCTTAGGCACTGTGAACATTCGGCGCAAATGAAATAAATGAGAATGTCTCTAGTGCCGGAAATATGATTTTTTCCAACGTTGACCCCCCGATAACGGTGGGTTCCGGATGTTTAAAATCGTTGCCAATTTTTTTCTGGCTATCCTTAGGCACTGTGAACATTCTGCGCAAATAAAAAAATGAGAATGTCTCTAGCGCCGCAAATACGATTTTTTCCAACGTTGACCCCCCGATAACGGTGTGTTCCGGAAGTTTAAAAGCGTTGCCAATTTTTATCGGGCGATCCTTAGGCACTGTGAACATTCTGCGCAAATATAAAAATGAGAATGTCTGTAGCGCCGGAAATACAATTTGTTTCAACATTCACCCCCCGATAACGGTGGGTTCCGGAAGTTTAAAATCCTTGCCAATTTTTGCCTGGCTATCCTTAGGCACTGTGAACATTCTGCGCAAATAAAAAAAAATGAGAATGTCTCTAGCGCCGGAATTACCATTTTTCCAACGTTCACCCCCCGATAACGGTGGGTTCCGGAAGTTTAAAATCGTTGCACATTTTTTTCTGTCTACCCTTAGGCACTGTGAACAATCGGCGCAAATAAAATAATGAGAATGTCTCTAGTGCCGGAAATACGATTTTTTCCAACATTCACCCCTCGATAACGGTGGGTTCCGGAAGTTTAAAATCGTGGCCAATTTTTTCCTGGATATCCTTAGGCACTGTGAACATTCTGCGCAAATAAAAAAATGAGAATGTCTGTAACGCCGGAAATACGATTTTTTCCAACTTTCATCCCCCGATAACGGTGGGTTCCGGAAGTTTAAAATCGTTGCCAATTTTCTGGCTTTTTTTCTGGCTATCCTTAGGCATTGAGAACATTCTGCGCAATTAAAAAAAATGAGATTGTCTGTAGCGCCGGAAATACGATTTTTTTCAACGTTCACCCCACGATAACGGTGGGTTCCGGAAGTTTAATATCGTTGCCAATTTTTTTCTGGCTATCCGTAAGTACTGTGAACATTCTGCGCAAATAAAAAAAATGAGAATGTCTCTAGCGCCGGAAATACGATTTTTTCCAACGTTCACCCCTCGATAACGGTGGGTTCCGGAAGTTTAAAATCGTTGCCCATTTTTTTCTGGCTATCCTTACGCACTGTGAACATTCGGCGCAAATAAAAAACGAGAATGTCTCTACCACCGGAAATACGATTTTTTCCAACTTTCACGCTCCGATAACGGTGGGTTCCGGAACTTTAAAATCGTTGCCAATTTTTTTCTGGCTATCCTTAGGTACTGTGAACGGTCTGCGCAGATAAAAAAAATGAGAATGTCTCTAGCGCCGGAAGTACGATTTTTTCTAACTTTCACCCCTCGATATCGGTGGGTTCCGGAAGTTTAAAATCGTCGCCAATTTTCTGGCTTTTTTGCGGGCTATCCTTAAGCACTGAGAACATTCTGCTCAAATAAAAAAAATGAGAATGTAGCGCCGGAAATACGATTTTTTTAAACTTTCACCCCCCGATAACGGTGGGTTCCGGAAGTTTAAAATCGTTGCCAATTTTTTTTCTGGCTATCCTTAGGCACGGTGAACATTCGGTGCAAATAAAAAAAATGAAAATGTCTCTAGCGCTGGAAATACGATTTTTTGCAACGTTCACCCCCCGGTAACGGTGGGTTCCGGACGTTTAAAATTGTTGCCAATTTTTTTTTGGCTATCCTTAGGCACTGTGAACATTCGTCGCAAACAAAAAAAATGAGAATGTCTCTAGCGCCGGAAATACGATTTTTTCCAACGTTCACCCTCCGATAACGGTGGGTTCCGGAAGTTTAAAATCGTTGCCCATTTTTTTCTGGCTGTCGTTAGGCTCTGTGAACATTCGGCGCAAATAAAATAAATGAGAATGTCTCTAGCGCCGGAAATACGATTTTTTCCAACGTTCACCCCCTGATAACGATGGGTTCCGGAAGTAGAAAATCGTTGCCAATTTTTTTCTGGCTATCCTTAGGCACTGTGAACATTCGGCGCAAATAAAATAAATGAGAATGTCTCTAGTGCCGGAAATATGATTTTTTTCCAACGTTCACCCCCCGATAACGGTGGGTTCCGGATGTTTAAAATCGTTGCCAATTTTCTTCTGGCTATCCTTAGGCACTGTGAACATTCTGCGCAAATAAAAAAATGAGAATGTCTCTAGCGCCGGAAATACGATTTTTTCCAACGTTGACCCCCCGATAACGGTGTGTTCTGGAAGTTTAAAAGCGTTGCCAATTTTTATCGGGCTATCCTTAGGCACTGTGAACATTCTGCGCAAATATAAAAATGAGAATGTCTGTAGCGCCGGAAATACAATTTGTTTCAACATTCACCCCCCGATAACGGTGGGTTCCGGAAGTTTAAAATCCTTGCCAATTTTTGCCTGGCTATCCTTAGGCACTGTGAACATTCTGCGCAAATAAAAAAAAATGAGAATGTCTCTAGCGCCGGAATTACCATTTTTCCAACGTTCACCCCCCGATAACGGTGGGTTCCGGAAGTTTAAAATCGTTGCACATTTTTTTCTGTCTACCCTTAGGCACTGTGAACAATCGGCGCAAATAAAATAATGAGAATGTCTCTAGTGCCGGAAATACGATTTTTTCCAACATTCACCCCTCGATAACGGTGGGTTCCGGAAGTTTAAAATCGTTGCCAATTTTTTCCTGGATATCCTTAGGCACTGTGAACATTCTGCGCAAATAAAAAAATGAGAATGTCTGTAACGCCGGAAATACGATTTTTTCCAACTTTCATCCCCCGATAACGGTGGGTACCGGAAGTTTAAAATCGTTGCCAATTTTCTGGCTTTTTTTCTGGCTATCCTTAGGCATTGAGAACATTCTGCGCAATTAAAAAAAATGAGATTGTCTGTAGCGGCGGAAATACGATTTTTTTCAACGTTCACCCCACGATAACGGTGGGTTCCGGAAGTTTAATATCGTTGCCAATTTTTTTCTGGCTATCCGTAAGTACTGTGAACATTCTGCGCAAATAAAAAAAATGAGAATGTATCTAGCGCCGGAAATACGATTTTTTCCAACGTTCACCCCTCGATAACGGTGGGTTCCGGAAGTTTAAAATCGTTGCCCATTTTTTTCTGGCTATCCTTACGCACTGTGAACATTCGGCGCAAATAAAAAAACGAGAATGTCTCTACCACCGGAAATACGATTTTTTCCAACTTTCACGCTCCGATAACGGTGGGTTCCGGAACTTTAAAATCGTTGCCAATTTTTTTCTGGCTATCCTTACGTACTGTGAACGGTCTGCGCAGATAAAAAAAATGAGAATGTCTCTAGCGCCGGAAGTACGATTTTTTCCAACTTTCACCCCTCGATATCGGTGGGTTCCGGAAGTTTAAAATCGTTGCCAATTTTCTGGCTTTTTTTTCGGGCTATCCTTAAGCAGTGAGAACATTCTGCTCAAATAAAAAAAATGAGAATGTAGCGCCGGGAATACGATTTTTTTAAACTTTCACCCCCCGATAACGGTGGGTTCCGGAAGTTTAAAATCGTTGCCAATTTTTTTTCTGGCTATCCTTAGGCACGGTGAACATTCGGTGCAAATAAAAAAAATGAGAATGTCTCTAGCGCTGGAAATACGATTTTTTGCAACTTTCACCCCCCGATAACGGTGGGTTCCGGACGTTTAAAATCGTTGCCAATTTTTTTTTGGCTATCCTTAGGCACTGTGAACATTCGTCGCAAACAAAAAAAATGAGAATGTCTCTAGCGCCGGAAATACGATTTTTTCCAACTTTCATCCCCCGATTACGGTGGGTTCCGGAAGTTTGAAATCGTCGCCAATTTTCTGGCTTTTTTTCTAGCTATCCTTAGGCACTGAGAACATTCTGCGCAAATAAAAAAAATGAGAATGTTTGTAGCGCCGGAAATACGATCTTTTTCAACATTCACCCCCCGATAACGGTGGGTTCCGGAAGTTTAAAATCCTAGCCAATTTTTTTCTGGCTATCCTTACGCACTGTGAACATTCTGCGCAAATAAAAAAAATGAGAATGTCTCTAGCGCCGGAAATACGATTTTTTCCACCTTTCAACCCCGATAACGTTGGGTTCCGGAAGTTTAAAATCGTTGACAATTTTTTTCTGGCTATCCTTAGGCACTGTGAACATTCGGCGCAAATAAAATAAATGAGAATGTCTCTAGCGCCGGAAATACGATTTTTTCCAACGTTCACCCCCTGATAACGATGGGTTCCGGAAGTAGAAAATCGTTGCCAATTTTTTTCTGGCTATCCTTAGGCACTGTGAATATTCGGCGTAAATAAAATAAATGAGAATGTCTCTAGTGTCGGAAATATGATTTTTTGCAACTTTCACCCCCCGATAACGATGGGTTCCGGAAGTCGAAAATCGTTGCCAATTTTTTTCTGGCTATCCTTAGGCACTGTGAACATTCTGCGCAAATAAAATAATGAGAATGTCTCTAGTGCCGGAAATACGATTTTCTCCAACGTTCACCCCCCGATAACGGTGGGTTCCGGAAGTTTAAAAGCGTTGCCAATTTTTATCGGGCTATCCTTAGGCACTGTGAACATTCTGCGCAAATACAAAAATGCGAATGTCTGTAGCGCCAGAAATACAATTTGTTTCAACATTCACCCCCCGATAACGGTGGGTTCCGGAAGTTTAAAATCCTTGCCAATTTTTGTCTGGCTATCCTTAGGCACTGTGAACATTCTGCGAAAATTTAAAAATTGAGAATGTCTCTAGCGCCGGAATTACCATTTTTTCCAACGTTGACCCCCCGATAACGGTGGGTTCCGGAAGTTTAAAATCGTCGCAAATTTTTTTCTGGCTACCCTTACGCACTGTGAACATTCGGCGCAAATAAAATAATGAGAATGTCTCTAGTGCCGGAAATACGATTTTTTCCAACGTTCACCCTCCGATAACGGAGGGTTCCGGAAGTTTAAAATCGTTGCCAATTTTTTTCTGGCTCTCCTTAGGCACTGTGAACATTCTGCGCAAATAAAAAAAATGAGAATGTCTCTAGCGCCGGAAATACGATTTTTTCCAACATTCACCCCTCGATAACGGTGGGTTCCGGAAGTTTAAAATCGTTGCGAATTTTTTCCTGGATATCCTTAGGCACTTTGAACATTCTGCGCAAAAAAAAAATGAGAATGTCTGTAACGCCGGAAATACGATTTTTTCCAACTTTCATCCCCCGATAACGGTGGGTTCCGGAAGTTTAAAATCGTTGCCAATTTTTTTTCTCGCTATCCTTAGGCACGGTGAACATTCGGTGCAAATAAAAAAAATGAATGTCTGTAGCGCCCGAAATACGATTTTTTCCAACTTTCATCCCCCGATAACGGTGGGTTCCGGAAGTTTAAAATCCTTGCCAATTTTTTTCTGGCTATCCTTAGGCAGTGTGAACATTCTGCGCAAATAAAAAAAATGTGAATTTCTGTACCGCCGGAAATACGATTTTTTCCAACTTTCACCCCTCGATAATGGTGGGTTCCGGATGTTTAAAATCGTTGCCAATTATTTCCTCGCTCTCCTTAGCCACTGTGAACATTCTGCGCATATAAAAAAAATGAGAATGTCTCTAGCGCCGGAAATACGATTTTTTCCAACTTTCACCCCCCGATAACGGTGGGTTGCCGAAGTTTAAAATCGTTGCCAATTTTTTTTCTGGCTATCCTTAGGCACTGTGAACATTCGGCGCAAATAAAAAAAATGAGAATGTCTCTAGCGCTGGAAATGCGATTTTTTGCAAGTTTCACCCCCCGATAACGGTGGGTTTCGGACGTTTAAAATCGTTGCCAATTTTTTTTTGGCTATCATTGCGCACTGTGAATATTCGGCGCAAATAAAAAAATGAGAATGTCTCTAGCGCCGGAAATACGATTTTTTCCACCTTTCACCCCCCGATGACGGCGGGGTCCGGAAGTTTAAAATCGTTGCCAATTTTTTTCTGGCTATCCTTAGATACTGTGAACATTCTCCGCAAATAAAAATGAGAATGTCTCTAGCGCAGGAAATACGATTTTTTCCAACTTTCATCCCCCGATACGGATGGGTTCCGGAAGTTTAAAATCGTTGCCAATTTTCTGGCTTTTTTTTCTGGCTATCCTTAGGCACTGAGAACATTCTGCGCAAATAAAAAAAGTGAGAATGTCTGTAGCGCCGGAAATACGATGTTTTCCAACGTTCACCCCCCGATAACGGTGGGTTCTGGAAGTTTAAAATCGTTGCAAATATTTTTCTGGCCATCCTTAGGCACTGTGAACATTCGGCGCAAATAAAAAAATTATAATGTCTCTAGCGCCGGAACTACGATTTTTTCCACCTTTCACGCCCCGATAACTGTGGGTTCCGTAAGTTTAAAATCGTGGCCAATTTTTTTCTGGCTTTCCTTAGGCACTGTGAACATTCAGCACAAATAAAATAAATGAGAATGTCTCTAGCGCAGGAAATACGATTTTTTCCAACTTCCACCCCCTGATAACGGTGGGTTCCGGACGTTTAAAATCGTTGCCAATTTTTTTCTGACTATCCTTATGTACTTTGAATATTCTGCGCAAATAAAAAAAATGAGAATGTCTGTAGCGCCGGAAATACGATTTTTTCCAACTTTCACCCGTCGATAACGGTGGGTTCCGGAAGTTTAAAATCGTTGCCAATTATTTTCTGGCTGTCCTTAGGCATTGTGAACATTCGGTGCAAATAAAAGAAATGAGAATGTCTCTAGCGCCGGAAATACGATTTTTTCCAACTTTCACCCCCCGATAACGGTGGGTTCCGGAAGTTAAAAATCGTTGCCAATTTTTTCTTAGTTATCCTTAGGCACTGGGAACATTCTGCGCAAATAAAAAAAATGAGAATGTCTCTAGCGCCGGAAATACCATTTTTTCCAACGTTCACCTCCCGATAACGGTGGGTTCCGGAAGTTAAAAATCATTGCCAATTTTTTCGTGGTTATCCTTAGGCACTGTGAACATTCTGCGCAAATAAAAAAAATGAGAATGTCTCTAGCGCCGGAAATACGATTTTTTTCCAACGTTCACCCCCCGATAACGGTGGGTTCCGGAAGTTCTAAATCGTTGCCAATTTTTTTATGGCTATCCTTAGGCACTGTGAACATTCTGCGCAAATAAAAAAATGAGAATGTTTCTAGCGCCGGAAATACGATTTTTTCCAACTTCCACCCCCTGATAACGGTGGGTTCCGGACGTTTAAAATCGTTGCCAATTTTTTTCTGACTATCCTTATGTACTTTGAACATTCTGCGCAAATAAAAAAAATGAGAATGTCTCTAGCGCCGGAAATACGATTTTTTGCAACATTCACTCCCCGATAACGGTGGGTTCCGGACGTTAAAAATCGTTGCTAATTTTTTCCTGGCTATCCGTAGGCACTGTGAACATTCTGCGCAAATAAAAAAAATGAGAATGTCTGTAGCGCCGGAAATACGATTTTTTCCAACTTTCACCCCTCGATAACGGTGAGTTCCGGAAGTTTAAAATCGTTGCCAATTTTTTCCCGGCTATCCTTAGGCACTGTGAACATTCTGCGCGATTAAAAAAAATGAGAATGTCTGTAGCGCCGGTAATCCGATTTTTTCCATCTTTCATCCCCCGATAACGGTGGGTTCCGGAAGTTTAAAATCGTTGCCAATTTTTTCCTGGCTATCCTTAGGCACTGTGAACATTCGGCGCAAATAAAAAAAAATGAGAATGTCTCTAGCGCCGGAAATACGATTTTTTCCAACGTTCACCCCCCGATAACGGTGGGTTCCGGAAGTTTAACATCGTTGCCAATTTTTTTATGGCTATCCTTAGGCACTGTGAACATTCGGCGCAAATAAAAAAGTGAGAATGTTTCTAACGCCGGAAATACGATTTTTTCCAACTTTCACCCTCCGAAAACGGTGGGTTCCGGAAGTTTAAAATCGTTGCCAATTTTTTTCTCGCTATCCTTAGGTACTGTGAACATTCTGCGCAAATAAAAATGAGAATGTCTCTAGCGCCGGAAATATGATTTTTTCCAATTTCATCCCCCGATAACGGTGGGTTCCGGAAGTTTAAAATCGGTGCCGATTTTGTGGCTTTTTTTCTGGCTATCCGTAGGCACTGAGAACATTCTGCGCAAATAAAAAAAATGAGAATGTCTGTAGCGCCGGAAATACGATTTTTTTCAACGTTCACCCCCCGATAAGGGTGGGTTCCGGAAGTTTAAAATCCTTGCCATTTTTTTTCTGGCTATCCTTACGCACTGTGAACATTCTGCGCAAATAAAAAAGATAAGAATGTCTCTAGCGCCGGAAATACGATTTTTTCCACCTTTTACCCCCCGATAACGGTGGGTTCCGGAAGTTTAAAATCGTTGCAAATTTTTTTCTGGCTATCCTTAGGCACTGTGAACATTCGGCGCGAATAAAAAAATGAGAATGTCTCTAGCGCCGGAAATACGATTTTTTCCACCTTTCACCCCCCGATAACGGTGGGTTCCGGAAGTTTAAAATCGTTGCCAATTTTTTTCTGGCTATCCTTAGACACTGTGAACATTCAGCGCAAATAAAATAAATGAGAATATCTCTAGCGTCGGAAATACGATTTTTTCCAACTTTCACCCCTCGATAACGGTGGGTTCCGGAAGATAAAAATCATTGCCAATTTTCTCGTGGTTATCGTTAGGCACTGTGAACATTCTGCGCAAATAAAAAAAATGAGAATGTCTCTAGCGCCGGAAATACGATTTTTTCAAACGTTCACCCCCCGATATCGGTGGGTTCCGGAAGTTGAAAATCGTTGCCAATTGTTTATGGCTATCCTTAGGCACTGTGAACATTCAGCGCAAATAAAAAATGAGAATGTCTCTAGCGCCGGAAATACGATTTTTTCCAACATTCACCCCTCGATAACGGTGGGTTCCGGAACGTTAAAATCGCTGCCAATTATTTTCTGGGTATCCTTAGGCATTGTGAATATTCGGCGCAAATAAAAAAAATGAGAACGTCTCTAGCGCCGGAAATAGGATTTTTTCCAACATTCACCCCCCGATAACGGTGGGTTCCGGAAGTTAAAAATCGTTGCCAATTTTTTCTTGGTTATCCTTAGGCACTGGGAACATTCTGCGCAAATAAAAAAAATGAGAATGTCTGTAGCGCCGGAAATACGATTTTTTCCAACGTTCACCCCTCGATAACGGTGGGTTCCGGAAGTTAAAAATCGTTGCCAATTTTTTCGTGGTTATCCTTATGCACTGTGAACATTCTGCGCAAATAAAAAAAATGAGAATGTCTCTAGCGCCGTAAATACGATTTTTTCCAAGTTTCACCCCCCGATAACAGTGGGTTCCGGAAGTTTAAATTCGTTGCAAATTTTTTTCTGGCTATCCTTAGGCAGTGTGAACATTCGGCGCAAATAAAAAAATGAGAATGTCTCTAGCGCCGGAAATACGATTTTTTCCACCTTTCTCGCCCCGATAACGGTGGATTCCGGAAGTTTAAAATCGTGGCCAATGTTTTTCTGGCTATCCTTAGGCACTGTGAACATTCAGCGCAAATAAAATAAATTAGAATGTCTCTAGCGCCGGAAATACGATTTTTTCCAACTTTCACCCCCTGATAACGGTGGGTTCCGGACGTTTAAAATCGTTGCCAATTTTTTTCTGGCTATCCTTAGGCACTTTGAACATTCTGCGCAAATAAAAAAAATGAGAACTTCTGTAGCGCCGGAAATACGATTTTTTCCAACTTTTGCCCCAGGATAACGGTGGGTTCCGGAAGTTTAAATTCGTTGCCAATTATTTTCTGGCTATCCGTAGGCATTGTGAACATTCAGCGCAAATTAAAAAAATGAGAATGTCTCGGACGCCGGAAATACGATTTTTTCCAACTTTCACGCCCCGATAACGGTGGGTTCCGGAAGTTAAAAATCATTGGCAATTTTTTCGTGGTTATCCTTAGGCACTGTGAACGTTCTGCGCAAATAAAAAAAATGAGAATGTCTCTAGCGCCGGAAATACGATTTTTTCCAACTTTCACCCCTCGATAACGGTGGATTCCGGAAGTTTAAAATAGTTGCCAATTATTTTCTGGCTATCCTTTGGCACTGTGTACATTCGGCGCAAATAAAAAAAATGAGAATGTCTCTATCGCCGGAAATACGATTTTTTCCAACTTTCACCCCCCGATAACGGTGGGTTCCGGAAGTTTAAAATCGTTGCAAATTTTTTTCTTGCTATCCTTAGGCACTGTGAACATTCGGCGCAAATAAAAAAAATGAGAATGTCTCTAGCGCCGGCAATACGATTTTTTCCAACTTTCACCCCGCGATAACGGTGGGTTGCGTAAGTTTAAAATCGTTGCCAATTATTTTCTGGCTACCCTTAGGCACTGTGCACATTCGGCGCAAATAAAAAAAATCAGAATGATTCTAGCGCCGGAAATACGATATTTCCACGTTTCAACCCCGATAACGGTGGGTTTCGGAAGTTTAAAATCGTTGCCAATTTTTTCTGGCTATCCTTAGGTACTGTGAACATTCAGCGCAAATTAAATAAATGACAATGTCTGTAGCGCCCGAAATACGATTTTTTCCAACTTTCATCCCCCGATAACGGTGGGTTCCGGAAGTTTAAAATCGTTGGCAATTTTCTGGCTTTTTTTTCTGGCTATCCTTAGGCACTGAGAACATTCTGCGCAAATAAAAAAAATGAGAATGTCTGTAGCGCCGGAAATATGATTTTTTCCAACTTTCACCCCTCGATAACGGTGGGTTCCGGACGTTTAAAAACGTTGCCAATATTTTCCTGCCTATCCTTAGTCTCTATGAACATCCTGCGCAAATAAAAAAAATGAGAATGTCTGTAGCGCCGGAAACACGATTTTTTTCAACTTTCACCCACCGATAACGGTGGGTTCCGGAAGTTAAAAATCGGTGGCAATTTTTTCGTGGTTATCCGTAGGCACTGTGAACATTCTGCGCAAATAAAAAAAAATGAGAATGTCTCTAGCGCCGGACATACGATTTATTCCAACGTTCACCCCTCGATAACGGTGGATTCCGGAAGTTTAAAATCGTTGCCAATTATTTTCTGGCTATCCTTTGGCACTGTGCACATTCGGCGCAAATAAAAAAAATGAGAATGTCTCTAGCGCCGGAAATACGATTTTTTCCATCTTTCACCCCCCGATAACGGTGGGTTCCGGAAGTTTAAAATCGTTGCAAATTTTTTTCTTGCTATCCTTAGGCACTGTGAACATTCGGCGCAAATAAAAAAAATGAGAATTTCTCTAGCGCCGGCAATACGATTTTTTCCAACTTTCACCCCCCGATAACGGTGGGTTGCGTAAGTTTAAAATCGTTGCCAATTATTTTCTGGCTATCCTTAGGCACTGTGCACATTCGGCGCAAATAAAAAAAATCAGAATGGCTCTAGCGCCGGAAATACGATTTTTTCCACCTTTCAACCCCGATAACGGTGGGTTTCGGAAGTTTAAAATCGTTGCCAATTTTTTTCTGGTTATCCTTAGGTACTGTGAACATTCAGCGCAAATCAAATAAATGACAATGTCTGTAGCGCCCGAAATACGATTTTTTCCAACTTTAATCTCCCGATAACGGTGGGTTCCGGAAGTTTAAAATCGTTGGCAATTTTCTGGCTTTTTTTTCTGGCTATCCTTAGGCACTGAGAACATTCTGCGCAATAAAAAAAAATGATAATGTCTGTAGCGCCGGAAATATGATTTTTTCCAACTTTCACCCCTCGATAACAGTGGGTTCCCGACGTTTAAAAACGTTGCCAATATTTTCCTGGCTATCCTTAGTCACTATGAACATTCTGCGCAAATAAAAAAAATGAGAATGTCTGTAGCGCCTGAAACACGGTTTTTTTCAACTTTCACCCCACGATAACGGTGGGTTCCGGAAGTTTAAAATCGTTGCAAATTTTTTTCTTGCTATCCTTAGGCACTGTGAACATTCGGCGCAAATAAAAAAAATGAGAATGTCTCTAGCGCCGGCAATACGATTTGTTCCAACTTTCACCCCCCGCTAACGGTGGGTTGTGGACGTTTAAAATCGTTGCCAATTTTTTTCTGGCTATCCGTAGGCACTGTGAACATTCGGCGCAAATAAAAAAATGAGAATGTCTCTAGCGCCGGAAATAAGATTTTTTCCACCTTTCAACCCCGATAACGGTGGGTTCCGGAAGTTTACAATCGTTGCCAATTGTTTTCTGGCTATCCTTAGGTACTGTGAACATTCAGCGAAAATTAAATAAATGACAATGTCTGTAGCGCCCGAAATACGATTTTTTCCAACTTTCACCCCTCGATAACGGTGGGTTCCGGTAGTTTGAAATCGTTGCCTATCATTTTCTGGCTATCCTTTGGCACTGTGTACATTCGGCGCAAACAAAATAAATGAGAATGTCGCTACCGCCGGAAATACGATTTTTTCCAACTTTCACCCCCCGATAACGGTGGGTTGCGTAAGTTTAAAATCGGTGCCAATTATTTTCTGGCTATCCTTAGGCACTGTGAACATTCGGCGCCAATAAAAAAAATGCGAATGTCTCTAGCGCCGGAAATACGATTTTTTCCAACGTTCACCCTCCGATAACGGTGGGTTCCGGAAGTTTAAAACCGTTGCCAATTTTTTTCTGGCTATCCTTAGACACTGAGAACATTCTGCGCAAATAAAAAAAATGAGAATGTCTCTAGCGCCGGGAATACCATTTTTTCCAACGTTCACCCCCCGATAACGGTGGGTTCCGGAAGGTAAAAATCATTGCCAATTTTTTCGTGGTTATCCTTAGGCACTGTGAACATACTGCGCAAATAATAAAAATGAGAATGTCTCTAGCGCCGGAAATACGATTTTTTCCAACGTTCACCCCCCGATAACGGTGGGTTCCGAAAGTTTAAAATCGTTGCCAATTTTTTTCTGGCTATCCTTAGGCACTGTGAACATTCTGCGCAAATAAAAAAAATGAGAATGTCTCTAGCGCCGAAAATACGATTTTTTCCACCGTTCAGCTCCCGATAACGGTGGGTTCCGGAAGTTTAAAATCGTTGCAAATTTTTTTGTGGCTATCCTTAGGCACTGTGAACATTCGGCGAAAATTAAAAAAATGAGAATGTCTCTAGCGCCGGAAATACGATTTTTTGCAACATTCACCCCCCGATAACGGTGGGTTCCGGACGTTAAAAATCGTTGTCAATTTTTTCCTGGCTATCCGTAGGCACTGTGAACATTCTGCGCAAATAAAAAAAATGTGAATGTCTGTAGCGTCGGAAATACGATTTTTTCCAACTTTCACCCCTCGATAACGGCGGGTTCCGGAAGTTTAAAATCGTTGCCATTTTTTTCCTGGCTAGCCTTAGGCACTGTGAACATTCTGCGTGAATAAAAAAAATGAGAATGTTTCTAACCCCGGAAATACGATTTTTTCCAACTTTCACCCTCCGAAAATGGTGGGTTCCGGAAGTTTAAAATCGTTGCCAATTTTTTTCTGGCTATCCTTAGGTACTGTGAACATTCTGCGCAAATAAAAATGAGAATGTCTCTAGCGCCGGAAATACGATTTTTTCCAACTTTCATCCCCCGATAACGGTGGGTTCCGGAAGTTTAAAATCGGTGCCAATTTTCTGGCTTTTTTTTCTGGCTATCCTTAGGCACTGAGAACATTCTGCGGAAATAAAAAAAATGAGAATTTCTGTAGCGCCGGAAATACGATTTTTTTCAACGTTCACCCCCCGATAAGGGTGGGTTCCGGAAGTTTAAAATGCTTGCCTATTTTTTTCTGGCTATACTTACGCACTGTAAACATTCTGCGCAAATAAAAAAAATGAAAATGTCTCTAGCGCCGGAAATACGATTTTTTCCAACGTTCACCCCCCGATAACGGTGGGTTCTGGAAGTTTAAAATCGTTGCAAATTTTTTTATGGCTATCCTTAGGCACTGTGAACATTCGCCGCAAATAAAAAAATGAGAATGTCTCTAGCGCCGGAAATACGATTTTTTCCACCTTTCACGCCCCGATAACGGTGGGTTCCGGAAGTTTAAATTCGTTGCCAATTTTTTCCTGGCTTTCCTTAGGCACTGTGAACATTCAGCGCAAATAAAATAAATGAGAATGTCTCTAGCGCCGGAAATACGATTTTTTCCACCTTTCACGCCCCGATAACGGTGGGTTCCGGAAGTTTAAAATCGTTGCCAATTTTTTTCTGGCTTTCCTTAGGCACTGTGAACATTCAGCGCAAATAAAATAAATGAGAATGTCTCTAGCGCCGGAAATACGATTTTTTCCAACTTCCACCCCTGATAACGGTGGGTTCCGGACGTTTAAAATCGTTGCCAATTTTTTTCTGACTATCCTTATGCACTTTGAATATTCTGCGCAAATAAAAAAAATGAGAATGTCTGTAGCGCCGGAAATACGATTTTTTCCAACTTTCACCCCTCGATAACGGTGGATTCCGGAAGTTTAAAATCGTTGCCAATTATTTTCTGGCTATCCTTAGGCATTGCGAACATTCGGTGCAAATAAAAGAAATGAGAATGTCTCTAGCGCCGGAAATACGATTTTTTCCAACTTTCACCCCCCGATAACGGTGGGTTCCGGAAGTTAAAAATCGTTGCCAATTTTTTCTTGGTTATCCTTAGGCACTGTGAACATTCTGCGCAAATAAAAGAAATGAGAATGTCTCTAGCGCCGGAAATTCCATTTTTTCCAACGTTCACCCCCGATAACGGTGGGTTCCGGAAGTTAAAAATCATTGCCAATTTTTTCGTGGTTATCCTTAGGCACTGTGAACATTCTGCGCAAATAAAAAAAATGAGAATCTCTCTAGCGCCGGAAATACGATTTTTTCCAACGTTCACCCCCCGATAACGGTGGGTTCCGGAAGTTTAAAATCGTTGCAAATTTTTTTCTGGCTATCCTTAGGCACTGTGAACTTTCGGCGAAAATAAAAAAAATGAGAATGTCTCTAGCGCCGGAAATACGATTTTTTGCAACATTCACCCCCCGATAACGGTGGGTTCCGGACGTTAAAAATCGTTGCCAATTTTTTCCTGGCTATCCGTAGGCACTGTGAACATTCTGCGCAAATAAAAAAAATGAGAATGTCTCTAGCGCCGGAAATACGATTTTTTCCAACTTTCATCCCCCGATACGGATGGGTTCCGGAAGTTTAAAATCGTTGCCATTTTTCTGGCTTTTTTTCTGGCTATCCTTAGGCACTGAGAACATTCTGCGCAAATAAAAAAAATGAGAATGTCTGTAGCGCCGGAAATACGATTTATTTCAACTTTGACCCCCCGATAACGATGGGTTCCAGAAGTTTAAAATCCTTGCCAATTTTTTTCTGGCTCTACTTAGGCACTGTGAACATTCTGCGCAAATAAAAAAAATGAGAATGTCTCTAGCGCCGGAAATACGATTTTTTCCAACGTTCACCCCTCGATAACGGCGGGTTCCGGAAGTTTAAAATCGTTGCCAATTATTTTCTGGCTATCCTTTATTACTGTGAACATTCGGCGCAAATAAAAAAAAAGAGAATGTCTCTAGCGAGGAAAATACGATTTTTTCCACCGTTCACCCCCCGATAACGGTGGGTTTCGGAAGTTCAAAATCGTTGCAAATTTTTTTCTGGCTATCCTTAGGCACTGTGAACATTCGGCGAAAATAAAAAAAATGAGAATGTCTCTAGCGCCGGAAATACGATTTTTTGCAACATTCACCCCCCGATAACGGTGGGTTCCGGACGTTAAAAATCGTTTCCAATTTTTTCCTGGCTATCCGTAGGCACTGTGAACATTCTGCGCAAATAAAAAAAATGAGAATGTCTGTAGCGCCGGAAATACGATTTTTTCCAACGTTCACCCCTCGATAACGGCGGGTTCCGGAAGTTTGAAATCGTTGCCAATTTTTTCCTGGCTATCCTTAGGCACTGTGAACATTCTGCGTGAATAAAAAAAATGAGAATGTTTGTAACCCCGGAAATACGATTTTTTCCAACTTTCACCCTCCGAAAACGGTGGGTTCCGGAAGTTTAAAATCGGTGCAAATTTTCTGGCTTTTTTTTCTGGCTATCGTTAGGCACTGAGAACATTCTGCGCAAATAAAAAAAATGAGAATGTCTGTAGCGCCGGAAATACGATTTTTTTCAACGTTCACCCCCCGAAGAGGGTGGGTTCCGGAAGTTTAAAATGCTTGCCTATTTTTTTCTGGCTATACTTACGCACTGTAAACATTCTGCGCAAATAAAAAAAATGAGAATGTCTCTAGCGCCGGAAATCCGATTTTATCCAACGTTCACCCCCCGACAACGGTGGGTTCTGGAAGTTTAAAATCGTTGCAAATTTTTTTATGGCTATCCTTAGGCACTGTGAACATTCGGCGCAAATAAAAAAATGAGAATGTCTCTAGCGCCGGAAATACGATTTTTTCCACCTTTCACGCCCCGATAACGGTGGGTTCCGGAAGTTTAAAATCGTTGCCAATTTTTTTCTGGCTTTCCTTAGGCACTGTGAACACTCAGCGCAAATAAAATAAATGAGAATGCCTCTAGCGCCGGAAATACGATTTTTTCCAGCTTTCACGCCCCGATAACGGTGGGTTCCGGAAGTTTAAAATCGTTGCCAATTTTTTTCTGGCTTTCCTTAGGCACTGTGAACATTCAGCGCAAATAAAATAAATGAGAATGTCTCTAGCGCCGGAAATACGATTTTTTCCAACTTCCACCCCTGATAACGGTGGGTTCCGGACGTTTAAAATCGTTGCCAATTATTTTCTGGCTATCCTTAGGCACTGTGAACATTCGGCGCAAATAAAAAAATGAGAATGTCTCTAGCGCCGGAAATACGATTTTTTCCTCCTTTCACGCCCCGATAACGGTGGGTTCCGGAAGTCTAAAATCGTTGCCAATTTTTTTCTGGCTTTCCTTAGGCACTGTGAACATTCAGCGCAAATGAAATAAATGAGAATGTCTCTAGCGCCGGAAATACGATTTTTTCCAACTTTCACCCCTCGATAACGGTGGGTTCCGGAAGATAAAAATCATTGCCAATTTTCTCGTGGTTATCGTTAGGCACTGTGAACATTCTGCGCAAATAAAAAAAATGAGAATGTCTCTAGCGCCGGAAATACGATTTTTTCCAACGTTCACCCCCCGACAACGGTGGGTTCTGGAAGTTTAAAATCGTTGCAAATTTTTTTATGGCTATCCTTAGGCACTGTGAACATTCGGCGCAAATAAAAAAATGAGAATGTCTCTAGCGCCGGAAATACGATTTTTTCCACCTTTCACGCCCCGATAACGGTGGGTTCCGGAAGTTTAAAATCGTTGCCAATTTTTTTCTGGCTTTCCTTAGGCACTGTGAACACTCAGCGCAAATAAAATAAATGAGAATGTCTCTAGCGCCGGAAATACGATTTTTTCCAGCTTTCACGCCCCGATAACGGTGGGTTCCGGAAGTTTAAAATCGTTGCCAATTTTTTTCTGGCTTTCCTTAGGCACTGTGAACATTCAGCGCAAATAAAATAAATGAGAATGTCTCTAGCGCCGGAAATACGATTTTTTCCAACTTCCACCCCTGATAACGGTGGGTTCCGGACGTTTAAAATCGTTGCCAATTATTTTCTGGCTATCCTTAGGCACTGTGAACATTCGGCGCAAATAAAAAAATGAGAATGTCTCTAGCGCCGGAAATACGATTTTTTCCTCCTTTCACGCCCCGATAACGGTGGGTTCCGGAAGTCTAAAATCGTTGCCAATTTTTTTCTGGCTTTCCTTAGGCACTGTGAACATTCAGCGCAAATGAAATAAATGAGAATGTCTCTAGCGCCGGAAATACGATTTTTTCCAACTTTCACCCCTCGATAACGGTGGGTTCCGGAAGATAAAAATCATTGCCAATTTTCTCGTGGTTATCGTTAGGCACTGTGAACATTCTGCGCTAATAAAAAAAATGAGAATGTCTCTAGCGCCGGAAATACGATTTTTTCAAACGTTCACCCCCCGATATCGGTGGGTTCCGGAAGTTGAAAATCGTTGCCAATTGTTTATGGCTATCCTTAGGCACTGTGAACATTCAGCGCAAATAAAAAATGAGAATGTCTCTAGCGCCGGAAATACGATTTTTTCCAACATTCACCCCTCGATAACGGTGGGTTCCGGAACGTTAAAATCGCTGCCAATTATTTTCTGGGTATCCTTAGGCATTGTGAATATTCGGCGCAAATAAAAAAAATGAGAACGTCTCTAGCGCCGGAAATAGGATTTTTTCCAACATTCACCCCCCGATAACGGTGGGTTCCGGAAGTTAAAAATCGTTGCCAATTTTTTCTTGGTTATCCTTAGGCACTGGGAACATTCTGCGCAAATAAAAAAAATGAGAATGTCTGTAGCGCCGGAAATACGATTTTTTCCAACGTTCACCCCTCGATAACGGTGGGTTCCGGAAGTTAAAAATCGTTGCCAATTTTTTCGTGGTTATCCTTATGCACTGTGAACATTCTGCGCAAATAAAAAAAATGAGAATGTCTCTAGCGCCGTAAATACGATTTTTTCCAAGTTTCACCCCCCGATAACAGTGGGTTCCGGAAGTTTAAATTCGTTGCAAATTTTTTTCTGGCTATCCTCAGGCAGTGTGAACATTCGGCGCAAATAAAAAAATGAGAATGTCTCTAGCGCCGGAAATACGATTTTTTCCACCTTTCTCGCCCCGATAACGGTGGATTCCGGAAGTTTAAAATCGTGGCCAATGTTTTTCTGGCTATCCTTAGGCACTGTGAACATTCAGCGCAAATAAAATAAATTAGAATGTCTCTAGCGCCGGAAATACGATTTTTTCCAACTTTCACCCCCTGATAACGGTGGGTTCCGGACGTTTAAAATCGTTGCCAATTTTTTTCTGGCTATCCTTAGGCACTTTGAACATTCTGCGCAAATAAAAAAAATGAGAACTTCTGTAGCGCCGGAAATACGATTTTTTCCAACTTTTACCCCTGGATAACGGTGGGTTCCGGAAGTTTAAATTCGTTGCCAATTATTTTCTGGCTATCCGTAGGCATTGTGAACATTCAGCGCAAATTAAAAAAATGAGAATGTCTCGGACGCCGGAAATACGATTTTTTCCAACTTTCACGCCCCGATAACGGTGGGTTCCGGAAGTTAAAAATCATTGGCAATTTTTTCGTGGTTATCCTTAGGCACTGTGAACATTCTGCGCAAATAAAAAAAATGAGAATGTCTCTAGCGCCGGAAATACGATTTTTTCCAACTTTCACCCCTCGATAACGGTGGATTCCGGAAGTTTAAAATAGTTGCCAATTATTTTCTGGCTATCCTTTGGCACTGTGTACATTCGGCGCAAATAAAAAAAATGAGAATGTCTCTATCGCCGGAAATACGATTTTTTTCAATTTTCACCCCCCGATAACGGTGGGTTCCGGAAGTTTAAAATCGTTGCAAATTTTTTTCTTGCTATCCTTAGGCACTGTGAACATTCGGCGCAAATAAAAAAAATGAGAATGTCTCTAGCGCCGGCAATACGATTTTTTCCAACTTTCACCCCGCGATAACGGTGGGTTGCGTAAGTTTAAAATCGTTGCCAATTATTTTCTGGCTACCCTTAGGCACTGTGCACATTCGGCGCAAATAAAAAAAATCAGAATGATTCTAGCGCCGGAAATACGATATTTCCACGTTTCAACCCCGATAACGGTGAGTTTCGGAAGTTTAAAATCGTTGCCAATTTTTTTCTGGCTATCCTTAGGTACTGTGAACATTCAGCGCAAGTTAAATAAATGACAATGTCTGTAGCGCCCGACATACGATTTTTTCCAACTTTCATCCCCCGATACCGGTGGGTTCCGGAAGTTTAAAATCGTTGGCAATTTTCTGGCTTTTTTTTCTGGCTAACCTTAGGCACTGAGCACATTCTGCGCAAATAAAAAAAATGAGAATGTCTGTAGCGCCGGAAATATGATTTTTTCCCACTTTCACCCCTCGATAACGGTGGGTTCCGGACGTTTAAAAACGTTGCCAATATTTTCCTGGCTATCCTTAGTCTCTATGAACATCCTGCGCAAATAAAAAAAATGAGAATGTCTGTAGCGCCGGAAACACGATTTTTTTCAACTTTCACCCCCCGATAACGGTGGGTTCCGGAAGTTAAAAATCGGTGGCAATTTTTTCGTGGTTATCCGTAGGCACTGTGAACATTCTGCGCAAATAAAAAAAAATGAGAATGTCTCTAGCGCCGGAAATACGATTTTTTCCAACTTTCACGCCCCGATAACGGTGGGTTCCGGAAGTTAAAAATCATTGGCAATTTTTTCGTGGTTATCCTTAGGCACTGTGAACGTTCTGCGCAAATAAAAAAAATGAGAATGTCTCTAGCGCCGGAAATACGATTTTTTCCCACTTTCACCCCTCGATAACGGTGGATTCCGGAAGTTTAAAATAGTTGCCAATTATTTTCTGGCTATCCTTTGGCACTGTGTACATTCGGCGCAAATAAAAAAAAATGAGAATGTCTCTATCGCCGGAAATACGATTTTTTCCAACTTTCACCCCCCGATAACGGTGGGTTCCGGAAGTTTAAAATCGTTGCAAATTTTTTTCTTGCTATCCTTAGGCACTGTGAACATTCGGCGCAAATAAAAAAAATCAGAATGGCTCTAGCGCCGGAAATACGATTTTTTCCACCTTTCACCCCCGATAACGGTGGGTTTCGGAAGTTTAAAATCGTTGCCAATTTTTTTCTGGCTATCCTTAGGTACTGTGAACATTCAGCGCAAATTAAATAAATGACAATGTCTGTAGCGCCCGAAATACGATTTTTTCCAACTTTCATCTCCCGATAACGGTGGGTTCCGGAAGTTTAAAATCGTTGGCAATTTTCTGGCTTTTTTTTCTGGCTATCCTTAGGCACTGAGAACATTCTGCGCAATAAAAAAAAATGATAATGTCTGTAGCGCCGGAAATATGATTTTTTCCAACTTTCACCCCTCGATAACAGTGGGTTCCCGACGTTTAAAAACGTTGCCAATATTTTCCTGGCTATCCTTAGTCACTATGAACATTCTGCGCAAATAAAAAAAATGAGAATGTCAGTAGCGCCTGAAACACGGTTTTTTTCAACTTTCACCCCACGATAACGGTGGGTTCCGGAAGTTTAAAATCGTTGCAAATTTTTTTCTTGCTATCCTTAGGCACTGTGAACATTCGGCGCAAATAAAAAAAATGAGAATGTCTCTAGCGCCGGCAATACGATTTGTTCCAACTTTCACCCCCCGCTAACGGTGGGTTGTGGACGTTTAAAATCGTTGCCAATTTTTTTCTGGCTATCCGTAGGCACTGTGAACATTCGGCGCAAATAAAAAAATGAGAATGTCTCTAGCGCCGGAAATAAGATTTTTTCCACCTTTCAACCCCGATAACGGTGGGTTCCGGAAGTTTACAAGCGTTGCCAATTGTTTTCTGGCTATCCTTAGGTACTGTGAACATTCAGCGAAAATTAAATAAATGACAATGTCTGTAGCGCCCGAAATACGATTTTTTCCAACTTTCACCCCTCGATAACGGTGGGTTCCGGTAGTTTGAAATCGTTGCCTATCATTTTCTGGCTATCCTTTGGCACTGTGTACATTCGGCGCAAACAAAATAAATGAGAATGTCGCTACCGCCGGAAATACGATTTTTTCCAACTTTCACCCCCCGATAACGGTGGGTTGCGTAAGTTTAAAATCGGTGCCAATTATTTTCCGGCTATCCTTAGGCACTGTGAACATTCGGCGCCAATAAAAAAAATGCGAATGTCTCTAGCGCCGGAAATACGATTTTTTCCAACGTTCACCCTCCGATAACGGTGGGTTCCGGAAGTTTAAAACCGTTGCCAATTTTTTTCTGGCTATCCTTAGACACTGAGAACATTCTGCGCAAATGAAAAAAATGAGAATGTCTCTAGCGCCGGGAATACCATTTTTTCCAACGTTCACCCCCCGATAACGGTGGGTTCCGGAAGGTAAAAATCATTGCCAATTTTTTCGTGGTTATCCTTACGCACTGTGAACATTCTGCGCAAATAAAAAAAATGAGAATGTCTCTAGCGCCGAAAATACGGTTTTTTCCACCGTTCAGCTCCCGATAACGGTGGGTTCCGGAAGTTTAAAATCGTTGCAAATTTTTTTCTGGCTATCCTTAGGCACTGTGAACATTCGGCGAAAATTAAAAAAATGAGAATGTCTCTAGCGCCGGAAATACGATTTTTTGCAACATTCACCCCCCGATAACGGTGGGTTCCGGACGTTAAAAATCGTTGTCAATTTTTTCCTGGCTATCCGTAGGCACTGTGAACATTCTGCGCAAATAAAAAAAATGTGAATGTCTGTAGAGTCGGAAATACGATTTTTTCCAACTTTCACCCCTGGATAACGGCGGGTTCCGGAAGTTTAAAATCGTTGCCATTTTTTTCCTGGCTAGCCTTAGGCACTGTGAACATTCTGCGCGAATAAAAAAAATGAGAATGTCTGTAGCGCCGGAAATACGATTTTTTCCAACTTTCATCCCCCGATAACGGTGGGTTCCGGAAGTTTAAAATCGGTGCCAATTTTCTGGCTTTTTTTTGTGGCTATCCTTAGGCACTGAGACCATTCTGCGCAAATAAAAAAAATGAGAATGTCTGTAGCGCCGGAAATACGATTTTTTTCAACGTTCACCCGCCGATAAGGGTGGGTTCCGGAAGTTTAAAATCCTTGCCAATTTTTTTCTGGCTATCCTTATGCACTGTGAACATTCTGCGCAAATAAAAAATATGAGAATGTCTCTAGCGCCGGAAATACGATTTTTTCCACCTTTTACCCCCCGATAACGGTGGGTTCCGGAAGTTTAAAATCGTTGCAAATTTTTTTCTGGCTATCCTTCGGCACTGTGAACATTCGGCGCAAATAAAAAAATGAGAATGTCTCTAGCGCCGGAAATACGATTTTTTCCACCTTTCACCCCCCGATAACGGTGGGTTCCGGACGTTTAAAATCGTTGCCAATTTTTTTCTGGCTATCCTTAGGCATTGCGAACATTCGGTGCAAATAAAAGAAATGAGAATGTCTCTAGCGCCGGAAATACGATTTTTTCCAACTTCCACCCCTAATAATGGTGGGTTCCGGACGTTTAAAATCGTTGCCAATTTTTTTCTGACTATCCTTATGCACTTTGAACATTCTGCGCAAATAAAAAAAATGAGAATGTCTGTAGCGCCGGAAATACGATTTTTTCCAACTTTCACCCCTCAATAACGGTGGGTTCCGGAAGTTTAAAATCGTTGCCAATTATTTTCTGGCTATCCTTAGGCATTGCGAACATTCGGTGCAAATAAAAGAAATGAGAATGTCTCTAGCGCCGGAAATACGATTTTTTCCAACTTTCACCCCCCGATAATGGTGGGTTCCGGAAGTTAAAAATCGTTGCCAATTTTTTCTTGGTTATCCTTAGGCACTGTGAACATTCTGCGCAAATAAAAGAAATGAGAATGTCTCTAGCGCCGGAAATTCCATTTTTTCCAACGTTCACCCCCCGATAACGGTGGGTTCCGGAAGTTAAAAATGATTGCCAATTTTTTCGTGGTTATCCTTAGGCACTGTGAACATTCTGCGCCAATAAAAAAAATGAGAATCTCTCTAGCGCCGGAAATACGATTTTTTCCAACGTTCACCCCCCGATAACGGTGGGTTCCGGAAGTTTAAAATCGTTGCAAATTTTTTTCTGGCTATCCTTAGGCACTGTGAACATTCGGCGAAAATAAAAAAAATGAGAATGTCTCTAGCGCCGGAAATACGATTTTTTGCAACATTCACCCCCCGATAACGGTGGGTTCCGGACGTTAAAAATCGTTGCCAATTTTTTCCTGGCTATCCGTAGGCACTGTGAACATTCTGCGCAAATAAAAAAAATGAGAATGTCTCTAGCGCCGGAAATACGATTTTTTCCAACTTTCATCCCCCGATACGGATGGGTTCCGGAAGTTTAAAATCGTTGCCATTTTTCTGGCTTTTTTTCTGGCTATCCTTAGGCACTGAGAACATTCTGCGCAAATAAAAAAAATGAGAATGTCTGTAGCGCCGGAAATACGATTTATTTCAACGTTCACCCCCCGATAACGATGGGTTCCAGAAGTTTAAAATCCTTGCCAATTTTTTTCTGGCTATACTTAGGCACTGTGAACATTCTGCGCAAATAAAAAAAATGAGAATGTCTCTAGCGCCGGAAATACGATTTTTTCCAACGTTCACCCCTCGATAACGGCGGGTTCCGGAAGTTTAAAATCGTTGCCAATTATTTTCTGGCTATCCTTTATTACTGTGAACATTCGGCGCAAATAAAAAAAAAGAGAATGTCTCTAGCGAGGAAAATACGATTTTTTCCACCGTTCACCCCCCGATAACGGTGGGTTTCGGAAGTTTAAAATCGTTGCAAATTTTTTTCTGGCTATCCTTAGGCACTGTGAACATTCGGCGAAAATAAAAAAAATGAGAATGTCTCTAGCGCCGGAAATACGATTTTTTGCAACATTCACCCCCCGATAACGGTGGGTTCCGGACGTTAAAAATCGTTTCCAATTTTTTCCTGGCTATCCGTAGGCACTGTGAACATTCTGCGCAAATAAAAAAAATGAGAATGTCTGTAGCGCCGGAAATACGATTTTTTCCAACTTTCACCGCTCGATAACGGCGGGTTCCGGAAGTTTAAAATCGTTGCCAATTTTTTCCTGGCTATCCTTAGGCACTGTGAACATTCTGCGTGAATAAAAAAAATGAGAATGTTTCTAACCCCGGAAATACGATTTTTTCCAACTTTCACCCTCCGAAAACGGTGGGTTCCGGAAGTTTAAAATCGTTGACAATTTTTTTCTGGCTATCCTTAGGTACTGTGAACATTCTGCGCAAATAAAAATGAGAATGTCTCTAGCGCCGGAAATACGATTTTTTCCAACTTTCATCCCCCGATAACGGTGGGTTCCGGAAGTTTAAAATCGGTGCCAATTTTCTGGCTTTTTTTTCTGGCTATCCTTAGGCACTGAGAACATTCTGCGGAAATAAAAAAAATGAGAATTTCTGTAGCGCCGGAAATACGATTTTTTTCAACGTTCACCCCCCGATAAGGGTGGGTTCCGGAAGTTTAAAATGCTTGCCTATTTTTTTCTGGCTATACTTACGCACTGTAAACATTCTGCGCAAATAAAAAAAATGAAAATGTCTCTAGCGCCGGAAATACGATTTTTTCCAACGTTCACCCCCCGATAACGGTGAGTTCTGGAAGTTTAAAATCGTTGCAAATTTTTTTATGGCTATCCTTAGGCACTGTGAACATTCGGCGCAAATAAAAAAATGAGAATGTCTCTAGCGCCGGAAATACGATTTTTTCCACCTTTCACGCCCCGATAACGGTGGGTTCCGGAAGTTTAAAATCGTTGCCAATTTTTTCCTGGCTTTCCTTAGGCACTGTGAACATTCAGCGCAAATAAAATAAATGAGAATGTCTCTAGCGCCGGAAATACGATTTTTTCCACCTTTCACGCCCCGATAACGGTGGGTTCCGGAAGTTTAAAATCGTTGCCAATTTTTTTCTGGCTTTCCTTAGGCACTGTGAACATTCAGCGCAAATAAAATAAATGAGAATGTCTCTAGCGCCGGAAATACGATTTTTTCCAACTTCCACCCCTGATAACGGTGGGTTCCGGACGTTTAAAATCGTTGCCAATTTTTTTCTGACTATCCTTATGCACTTTGAACATTCTGCGCAAATAAAAAAAATGAGAATGTCTGTAGCGCCGGAAATACGATTTTTTCCAACTTTCACCCCTCGATAACGGTGGATTCCGGAAGTTTAAAATCGTTGCCAATTATTTTCTGGCTATCCTTAGGCATTGCGAACATTCGGTGCAAATAAAAGAAATGAGAATGTCTCTAGCGCCGGAAATACGATTTTTTCCAACTTTCACCCCCCGATAACGGTGGGTTCGGAAGTTAAAAATCGTTGCCAATTTTTTCTTGGTTATCCTTAGGCACTGTGAACATTCTGCGCAAATAAAAGAAATGAGAATGTCTCTAGCGCCGGAAATTCCATTTCTTCCAACGTTCACCCCCGATAACGGTGGGTTCCGGAAGTTAAAAATCATTGCCAATTTTTTCGTGGTTATCCTTAGGCACTGTGAACATTCTGCGCAAATAAAAAAAATGAGAATCTCTCTAGCGCCGGAAATACGATTTTTTCCAACGTTCACCCCCCGATAACGGTGGGTTCCGGAAGTTTAAAATCGTTGCAAATTTTTTTCTGGCTATCCTTAGGCACTGTGAACTTTCGGCGAAAATAAAAAAAATGAGAATGTCTCTAGCGCCGGAAATACCATTTTTTGCAACATTCACCCCCCGATAACGGTGGGTTCCGGACGTTAAAAATCGTTGCCAATTTTTTCCTGGCTATCCGTAGGCACTGTGAACATTCTGCGCAAATAAAAAAAATGAGAATGTCTCTAGCGCCGGAAATACGATTTTTTCCAACATTCATCCCCCGATACGGATGGGTTCCGGAAGTTTAAAATCGTTGCCATTTTTCTGGCTTTTTTTCTGGCTATCCTTAGGCACTGAGAACATTCTGCGCAAATAAAAAAAATGAGAATGTCTGTAGCGCCGGAAATACGATTTATTTCAACTTTGACCCCCCGATAACGATGGGTTCCAGAAGTTTAAAATCCTTGCCAATTTTTTTCTGGCTCTACTTAGGCACTGTGAACATTCTGCGCAAATAAAAAAATGAGAATGTCTCTAGCGCCGGAAATACGATTTTTTCCAACGTTCACCCCTCGATAACGGCGGGTTCCGGAAGTTTAAAATCGTTGCCAATTATTTTCTGGCTATCCTTTATTACTGTGAACATTCGGCGCAAATAAAAAAAAAAGAGAATGTCTCTAGCGAGGAAAATACGATTTTTTCCACCGTTCACCCCCCGATAACGGTGGGTTTCGGAAGTTTAAAATCGTTGCAAATTTTTTTCTGGCTATCCTTAGGCACTGTGAACATTCGGCGAAAATAAAAAAAATGAGAATGTCTCTAGCGCCGGAAATACGATTTTTTGCAACATTCACCCCCCGATAACGGTGGGTTCCGGACGTTAAAAATCGTTTCCAATTTTTTCCTGGCTATCCGTAGGCACTGTGAACATTCTGCGCAAATAAAAAAAATGAGAATGTCTGTAGCGCCGGAAATACGATTTTTTCCAACGTTCACCCCTCGATAACGGCGGGTTCCGGAAGTTTGAAATCGTTGCCAATTTTTTCCTGGCTATCCTTAGGCACTGTGAACATTCTGCGTGAATAAAAAAAATGAGAATGTTTCTAACCCCGGAAATACGATTTTTTCCAACTTTCACCCTCCGAAAACGGTGGGTTCCGGAAGTTTAAAATCGTTGCCAATTTTTTTCTGGCTATCCTTAGGTACTGTGAACATTCTGCGCAAATAAAAATGAGAATGTCTCTAGCGCCGGAAATACGACTTTTTGCAACATTCACCCCCCGATAACGGTGGGTTCCGGACGTTAAAAATCGTTGCCAATTTTTTCCTGGCTATCCGTAGGCACTGTGAACATTCTGCGCAAATAAAAAAAATGAGAATGTCTCTAGCGCCGGAAATACGATTTTTTCCAACTTTCATCCCCCGATACGGATGGGTTCCGGAAGCTTAAAATCGTTGCCAATTTTCTGGCTTTTTTTCTGGCTATCCTTAGGCACTGAGAACATTCTGCGCAAATAAAAAAAATGAGAATGTCTGTAGCGCCGGAAATACGATTTATTTCAACTTTCACCCCCCGATAACGATGGGTTCCAGAAGTTTAAAATCCTTGCCAATTTTTTTCCGGCTATACTTAGGCACTGTGAACATTCTGCGCAAATAAAAAAAATGAGAATGTCTCTAGCGCCGGAAATACGATTTTTTCCAACTTTCACCCCTCGATAACGGCGGGTTCCGGAAGCTTAAAATTGTTGCCAATTATTTTCTGGCTATCCTTAGGCATTGCGAACATTCGGTGCAAATAAAAGAAATGAGAATGTCTCTAGCACCGGATATACGATTTTTTCCAACTTTCACCCCCCGATAACGGTGGGTTCCGGAAGTTTAAAATCGTTGCAAATTTTTTTCTGGCTATCCTTAGGCACTCTGAACATTCGGCGAAAATAAAAAAAATGAGAATGTCTCTAGCGCCGGAAATACGATTTTTTGCAACATTCACCCCCCGATAACGGTGGGTTCCGGACGTTAAAAATCGTTGCCAATTTTTTCCTGGCTATCCTTAGGCACTGTGAACATTCTGCGTGAATAAAAAAAATGAGAATGTTTCTAACCCCGGAAATACGATTTTTTCCAACTTTCACCCTCCGAAAACGGTGGGTTCCGGAAGTTTAAAATCGTTGCCAATTTTTTTCTGGCTATCCTTAGGTACTGTGAACATTCTGCGCAAATAAAAATGAGAATGTCTCTAGCGCCGGAAATACGATTTTTTCCAACTTTCATCCCCCGATAACGGTGGGTTCCGGAAGTTTAAAATCGGTGCCAATTTTCTGGCTTTTTTTTCTGGCTATCGTTAGGCACTGAGAACATTCTGCGCAAATAAAAAAAATGAGAATGTCTGTAGCGCCGGAAATACGATTTTTTTCAACGTTCACCCCCCGAAGAGGGTGGGTTCCGGAAGTTTAAAATGCTTGCCTATTTTTTTCTGGCTATACTTACGCACTGTAAACATTCTGCGCAAATAAAAAAAATGAGAATGTCTCTAGCGCCGGAAATCCGATTTTTTCCAACGTTCACCCCCCGACAACGGTGGGTTCTGGAAGTTTAAAATCGTTGCAAATTTTTTTATGGCTATCCTTAGGCACTGTGAACATTCGGCGCAAATAAAAAAATGAGAATGTCTCTAGCGCCGGAAATACGATTTTTTCCACCTTTCACGCCCCGATAACGGTGGGTTCCGGAAGTTTAAAATCGTTGCCAATTTTTTTCTGGCTTTCCTTAGGCACTGTGAACACTCAGCGCAAATAAAATAAATGAGAATGTCTCTAGCGCCGGAAATACGATTTTTTCCAGCTTTCACGCCCCGATAACGGTGGGTTCCGGAAGTTTAAAATCGTTGCCAATTTTTTTCTGGCTTTCCTTAGGCACTGTGAACATTCAGCGCAAATAAAATAAATGAGAATGTCTCTAGCGCCGGAAATACGATTTTTTCCAACTTCCACCCCTGATAACGGTGGGTTCCGGACGTTTAAAATCGTTGCCAATTTTTTTCTGACTATCCTTATGCACTTTGAACATTCTGCGCAAATAAAAAAAATGAGAATGTCTGTAGCGCCGGAAATACGATTTTTTCCAACGTTCACCCCTCGATAACGGTGGATTCCGGAAGTTTAAAATCGTTGCCAATTATTTTCTGGCTATCCTTAGGCATTGCGAACATTCGGTGCAAATAAAAGAAATGAGAATGTCTCTACCGCCGGAAATACGATTTTTTCCAACATTCACCCCACGATAACGGTGGTTTTCGGAAGTTAAAAATCGTTGCCAATTTTTTCTTGGTTATCCTTAGGCACTGGGAACATTCTGCGCAAATAAAAAAAATGAGAATGTCTGTAGCGCCGGAAATACGATTTTTTTCAACTTTCACCCCCCGATAACGGTGGGTTCCGGAAGTTTAAAATCCTTCCCAATTTTTTTCTGGCTATCCTTACGCACTGTGAACATTCTGCGCAAATAAAAAAAATGAGAATGTCTCTAGAGCCGGAAATACGATTTTTTCCAACTTTCATCCCCCGATAACGGTGGGTTCCGGAAGTTTAAAATCGTTGCCAATTTTTTTTCTGGCTATCCTTAGGCACTGTGAACATTCGGCGCAAATAAAAAAATGAGAATGTTTCTAACCCCGGAAATACGATTTTTTCCAACTTTCACCCTCCGAAAACGGTGGGTTCCGGAAGTTTAAAATCGTTGCCAATTTTTTTCTGGCTATCCTTAGGTACTGTGAACATTCTGCGCAAATAAAAATGAGAATGTCTCTAGCGCCGGAAATACGATTTTTTCCAACTTTCATCCCCCGATAACGGTGGGTTCCGGAAGTTTAAAATCGGTGCCAATTTTCTGGCTTTTTTTTCTGGCTATCCTTAGGCACTGAGAACATTCTGCGCAAATAAAAAAAATGAGAATGTCTGTAGCGCCGGAAATACGATTTTTTTCAACGTTCACCCCCCGATAAGGGTGGGTTCCGGAAGTTTAAAATCCTTGCCAATTTTTTTCTGGCTATCCTTACGCACTGTGAACATTCTGCGCAAATAAAAAATATGAGAATGTCTCTAGCGCCGGAAATACGATTTTTTCCACCTTTTACCCCCCGATAACGGTGGGTTCCGGAAGTTTAAAATCGTTGCAAATTTTTTTCTGGCTATCCTTAGGCACTGTGAACATTCGGCGCAAATAAAAAAATGAGAATGTCTCTAGCGCCGGAAATACGATTTTTTCCACCTTTCACCCCCCGATAACGGTGGGTTCCGGACGTTTAAAATCGTTGCCAATTTTTTTCTGGCTATCCTTAGGCATTGCGAACATTCGGGGCAAATAAAAGAAATGAGAATGTCTCTAGCGCCGGAAATACGATTTTTTCCAACTTCCACCCCTAATAATGGTTGGTTCCGGACGTTTAAAATCGGTGCCAATTTTTTTCTGACTATCCTTATGCACTTTGAACATTCTGCGCAAATAAAAAAAATGAGAATGTCTGTAGCGCCGGAAATACGATTTTTTCCAACTTTCACCCCTCGATAACGGTGGGTTCCGGAAGTTTAAAATCGTTGCCAATTATTTTCTGGCTATCCTTAGGCATTGCGAACATTCGGTGCAAATAAAAGAAATGAGAATGTCTCTAGCGCCGGAAAGACGATTTTTTCCAACTTTCACCCCCCGATAACGGTGGGTTCCGGAAGTTAAAAATCGTTGCCAATTTTTTCTTGGTTATCCTTAGGCACTGTGAACATTCTGCGCAAATAAAAGAAATGAGAATGTCTCTAGCGCCGGAAATTCCATTTTTTCCAACGTTCACCCCCCGATAACGGTGGGTTCCGGAAGTTAAAAATCATTGCCAATTTTTTCGTGGTTATCCTTAGGCACTGTGAACATTCGGCGAAAATAAAAAAAATGAGAATGTCTCTAGCGCCGGAAATACGACTTTTTGCAACATTCACCCCCCGATAACGGTGGGTTCCGGACGTTAAAAATCGTTGCCAATTTTTTCCTGGCTATCCGTAGGCACTGTGAACATTCTGCGCAAATAAAAAAAATGAGAATGTCTCTAGCGCCGGAAATACGATTTTTTCCAACTTTCATCCCCCGATACGGATGGGTTCCGGAAGCTTAAAATCGTTGCCAATTTTCTGGCTTTTTTTCTGGCTATCCTTAGGCACTGAGAACATTCTGCGCAAATAAAAAAAATGAGAATGTCTGTAGCGCCGGAAATACGATTTATTTCAACTTTCACCCCCCGATAACGATGGGTTCCAGAAGTTTAAAATCCTTGCCAATTTTTTTCCGGCTATACTTAGGCACTGTGAACATTCTGCGCAAATAAAAAAAATGAGAATGTCTCTAGCGCCGGAAATACGATTTTTTCCAACTTTCACCCCTCGATAACGGCGGGTTCCGGAAGCTTAAAATTGTTGCCAATTATTTTCTGGCTATCCTTAGGCATTGCGAACATTCGGTGCAAATAAAAGAAATGAGAATGTCTCTAGCACCGGATATACGATTTTTTCCAACTTTCACCCCCCGATAACGGTGGGTTCCGGAAGTTTAAAATCGTTGCAAATTTTTTTCTGGCTATCCTTAGGCACTCTGAACATTCGGCGAAAATAAAAAAAATGAGAATGTCTCTAGCGCCGGAAATACGATTTTTTGCAACATTCACCCCCCGATAACGGTGGGTTCCGAACGTTAAAAATCGTTGCCAATTTTTTCCTGGCTATCCGTAGGCACTGTGAACATTCTGCGCAAATAAAAAAAATGAGAATGTCTCTAGCGCCGGAAATACGATTTTTTCCTACTTTCATCCCCCGATACGGATGGGTTCCGGAAGTTTAAAATCGTTGCCAATTTTCTGGCTTTTTTTCTGGCTATCCTTAGGCACTGAGAACATTCTGCGCAAATAAAAAAAATGAGAATGTCTGTAGCGCCGGAAATACGATTTATTTCAACTTTCACCCCCCGATAACGATGGGTTCCAGAAGTTTAAAATCCTTGCCAATTTTTTTCTGGCTATACTTAGGCACTGTGAACATTCTGCGCAAATAAAAAAAATGAGAATGTCTCTAGCGCCGGAAATACGATTTTTTCCACGTTTCACCCCCCGATAACGGCGGGTTCCGGAAGTTTAAAATCGTTGCCAATGTTTTTCTGGCTATCCTTAGGCACTGTAAACATTCAGCGCAAATAAAATAAATGAGAATGTCTCTAGCGCCCGAAATACGATATTTTCCAACTTTCACCCCCTGATAACGGTGGATTCCGGACGTTTAAAATCGTTGCCAATTTTTTTCTGGCTATCCTTAGGCACTTTGAACATTCTGCGCAAATAAAAAAAATGAGAACTTCTGTAGCGCCGGAAATACGATTTTTTCAAACTTTCACCCCTGGATAACGGTGGGTTCCGGAAGTTTAAAATCGTTGCCAATTATTTTCTGGCTATCCTTAGGCACTGTGAACATGCGGCGCAAATAAAAAAATGAGAATGTCTCTAGCGCCGGATATACGATTTTTTCCACCTTTCACGCCCCGATAACGGTGGGTTCCGGAAGTCTAAAATCGTTGCCAATTTTTTTCTGGCTTTCCTTAGGCACTGTGAACATACAGCGCAAATGAAATAAATGAGAATGTCTCTAGCGCCGGAAATACGATTTTTTCCAACTTTCACCCCCTGATAACGATGGGTGCTAGACGTTTAAAATCGTTGCCAATTTTTTTCTGACTATCCTTAGGCACTTTGAACATTCTGCGCAAATAAAAAAAATGAGAATGTCTCTAGCGCCGGAAATACGATTTTTTCCACCTTTCACCCCTCGATAACGGTGAGTTCCGGAAGTTTAAAATCGTTGCCAATTATTTTCTGGCTATCCATAGGCATTGTGAACATTCGGTGCAAATAAAAGAAATGAGAATGTCTCTAGCGCCGGAAATACGGTTTTTTCCAACTTTCACCCCCCGATAACGGTGGGTTCCGGAAGATAAAAATCGTTGCCAATTTTTTCTTGGTTATCCTTAGGCACTGGGAACATTCTGAGCAAATAAAAAAAATGAGAATGTCTCTAGCGAGGGAAATACGATTTTTTCCACCTTTCACCCCCCGATAACGGTGGGTTCCGGAAGATAAAAATCATTGCCAATTTTCTCGTGGTTATCCTTAGGCACTGTGAACATTCTGCGCAAATAAAAAAAATGAGAATGTCTATAGCGCCGGAAATACGATTTTTTCAAACGTTCACCTCCCGATAACGGTGGGTTCCGGAAGTTGAAAATCGTTGCCAATTTTTTTATGGCTATCCTTAGGCACTGTGAACATTCAGCGCAAATAAAAAAAATGAGAATGTCTCTAGCGCCGGAAATACGATTTTTTCCAACATTCACCCCTCGATAACGGTGGGTTCCGGAACGTTAAAATCGCTGCCAATTATTTTCTGGGTATCCTTAGGCATTGTGAACATTCGGCGCAAATAAAAAAAATGAGAATGTCTCTAGCGCCGGAAATAGGATTTTTTCCCACTTTCACCCCCCGATAACGGTGGGTTCCGGAAGTTAAAAATCGTTGCCAATTTTTTCGTGGTTATCCTTAGGCACTGTGAACATTCTGCGCAAATAAAAAAAATGAGAATGTGTCTAGCGCCGGAAATACGGATTTTTTCATCTTTCACGCCCCGATAACGGTGGGTTCCGGAAGTTTAAAATCCTTGCCAATTTTTTTCTGGCTATCCTTACGCCCTGTGAACCTTCTGCGCAAATAAAAAAAAATAGAATGTCTCTAGCGCCGGAAATACGATTTTTTCCAAGTTTCACCCCCCGCTAACGGTGGGTTCCGGAAGTTTAAAATCGTTGCAAATTTTTTTCTGGCTATCCTTAGGCAGTGTGAACATTCGGCGCAAATAAAAAAATGAGAATGTCTCTAGCGCCGGAAATACGATTTTTTCCACCTTTCACGCCCCGATAACGGTGGGTTCCGGAAGTTTAAAATCGTGGCCAATGTGTTTCTGGCTATCCTTAGGCACTTTGAACATTCTGCGCAAATAAAAAAAAATGAGAACTTCTGTAGCGCCGGAAAAACGATTTTTTCCAACATTTACCCCTGGATAACGGTGGGTTCGGGAAGTTTGAATTCGTTGCCAATTATTTTCTGGCTATCCTTAGGCATTGCGAACATTCAGTGCAAATTAAAAAAATGAGAATGTCTCGGACGCCGGAAATACGATTTTTTCCAACTTTCACGCCCCGATAACGGTGGGTTCCGGAAGTTAAAAATCGTTGGCAATTTTTTCGTGGTTATCCTTAGGCACTGTGAACATTCTGCGCGAATAAAAAAAAATGAGAATGTCTCCAGCGCCGGAAATACGATTTTTTTCAACTTTCACCCCTCGATAACGGTGGATTCCGGAAGTTTAGAATCGTTGCCAATTATTTTCTGGCTATCCTTTGGCACTGTGCACATTCGGCGCAAATAAAAAAAATGAGAATGTCTCTAGCGCCGGAAATACGATTTTTTCCATCTTTCACCCCCCGATAACGGTGGGTTCCGGAAGTTTAAAATCGTTGCAAATTTTTTTCTTGCTATCCTTAGGCACTGTGAACATTCGGCGCAAATAAAAAAAATGAGAATTTCTCTAGCGCCGGCAATACGATTTTTTCCAACATTCACCCCCAGATAACGTTGGGTTGCGTAAGTTTAAAATCGTTGCCAATTATTTTCTGGCTATCCTTAGGCACTGTGCACATTCGGCGCAAATAAAAAAAATCAGAATGGCTCTAGCGCCGGAAATACGATTTTTTCCACCTTTCACCCCCCGATAACGGTGGGTTCCGGAAGATAAAAATCATTGCCAATTTTCTCGTGGTTATCCTTAGGCACTGTGAACATTCTGCGCAAATAAAAAAAATGAGAATGTCTATAGCGCCGGAAATACGATTTTTTCAATTGTTCACCTCCCGATAACGGTGGGTTCCGGAAGTTGAAAATCGTTGCCAATTTTTTTATGGCTATCCTTAGGCACTGTGAACATTGAGCGCACATAAAAAAAATGAGAATGTCTCTAGCGCCGGAAATACGATTTTTTCCAACATTCACCCCTCGATAACGGTGGGTTCCGGAACGTTAAAATCGCTGCCAATTATTTTCTGGGTATCCTTAGGCATTGTGAACATTCGGGGCAAATAAAAAACATGAGAATGTCTCTAGCGCCGGAAATAGGATTTTTTCCCACTTTCACCCCCCGATAACGGTGGGTTCCGGAAGTTAAAAATCGTTGCCAATTTTTTCGTGGTTATCCTTAGGCACTGTGAACATTCTGCGCAAATAAAAAAAATGAGAATGTGCCTAGCGCCGGAAATACGGATTTTTTCATCTTTCACGCCCCGATAACGGTGGGTTCCGGAAGTTTAAAATCCTTGCCAATTTTTTTCTGGCTATCCTTACGCCCTGTGAACCTTCTGCGCAAATAAAAAAAAATAGAATGTCTCTAGCGCCGGAAATACGATTTTTTCCAAGTTTCACCCCCCGCTAACGGTGGGTTCCGGAAGGTTAAAATCGTTGCAAATTTTTTTCTGGCTATCCTTAGGCAGTGTGAACATTCGGCGCAAATAAAAAAATGAGAATGTCTCTAGCGCCGGAAATACGATTTTTTCCACCTTTCACGCCCCGATAACGGTGGGTTCCGGAAGTTTAAAATCGTGGCCAATGTGTTTCTGGCTATCCTTAGGCACTTTGAACTTTCTGCGCAAATAAAAAAAAATGAGAACTTCTGTAGCGCCGGAAAAACGATTTTTTCCAACTTTTACCCCTGGATAACAGTGGGTTCGGGAAGTTTGAATTCGTTGCCAATTATTTTCTGGCTATCCTTAGGCATTGTGAACATTCAGTGCAAATTAAAAAAATGAGAATGTCTCGGACGCCGGAAATACGATTTTTTCCAACTTTCACGCCCCGATAACGGTGGGTTCCGGAAGTTAAAAATCGTTGGCAATTTTTTCGTGGTTATCCTTAGGCACTGTGAACATTCTGCGGGAATAAAAAAAAATGAGAATGTCTCCAGCGCCGGAAATACGATTTTTTTCAACTTTCACCCCTCGATAACGGTGGATTCCGGAAGTTTAAAATCGTTGCCAATTATTTTCTGGCTATCCTTTGGCACTGTGCACATTCGGCGCAAATAAAAAAAATGGGAATGTCTCTAGCGCCGGAAATACGATTTTTTCCATCTTTCACCCCCCGATAACGGTGGGTTCCGGAAGTTTAAAATCGTTGCAAATTTTTTTCTTGCTATCCTTAGGCACTGTGAACATTCGGCGCAAATAAAAAAAATGAGAATTTCTCTAGCGCCGGCAATACGATTTTTTCCAACTTTCCCCCCTCGATAACGTTGGGTTGCGTAAGTTTAAAATCGTTGCCAATTATTTTCTGGCTATCCTTAGGCACTGTGCACATTCGGCGCAAATAAAAAAAATCAGAATGGCTCTAGCGCCGGAAATACGATTTTTTCCACCTTTCAACCCCGATAACGGTGGGTTTCGGAAGTTTAAAATCGTTGCCAATTTTTTTCTGGCTATCCTTAGGTACTGTGAACATTCAGCGCAAACTAAATAAATGACAATGTCTGTAGCGCCCGAAATACGATTTTTTCCAACTTTCATCTCCCGATAACGGTGGGTTCCGGAAGTTTAAAATCGTTGGCAATTTTCTGGCTTTTTTTTCTGGCTATCCTTAGGCACTGAGAACATTCTGCGCAAATAAAAAAAATGAGAATGTCTGTAGCGCCGGAAATATGATTTTTTCCAACTTTCACCCCTCGATAACGGTGGGTTCCGGACGTTTAAAAACGTTGCCAATATTTTCCTGGCTATCCTTAGTCACTATGAACATTCTGCGCAAATAAAAAAAAATGAGAATGTCTGTAGCGCCGGAAACACGATTTTTTTCAAATTTTACCCCCCGATAACGGTGGGTTCCAGAAGTTTAAAATCGTTGCAAATTTTTTTCTTGCTATCCTTAGGCACTGTGAACATTCGGCGCAAATAAAAAAAATGAGAATGTCTCTAGCGCCGGCAATACGATTTTTTCCAACTTTCACCCCCCGCTAACGGTGGGTTGTGGACGTTTAAAATCGTTGCCAATTTTTTTCTGGCTATCCGTAGGCACTGTGAAAATTCGGCGCAAATGAAAAAATGAGAATGTCTCTAGCGCCGGAAATAAGATTTTTTCCACCTTTCAACCCCGATAACGGTGGGTTCGGGAAGTTTACAATCGTTGCCAATTGTTTTCTGGCTATCCTTAGGTACTGTGAACATTCAGCGAAAATTAAATAAATGACAATGTCTGTAGCGCCCGAAATACGATTTTTTCCAACTTTCACCCCTCGATAACGGTGGGTTCCGGTAGTTTGAAATCGTTGCCTATCATTTTCTGGCTATCCTTTGGCACTGTGTACATTCGGCGCAAACAAAATAAATGAGAATGTCGCTACCACCGGAAATACGATTTTTTCCAACTTTAACCCCCCGATAACGGTGGGTTGCGTAAGTTTAAAATCGGTGCCAATTATTTTCTGGCTATCCTTAGGCACTGTGAACATTTGGCGGCAATAAAAAAAATGAGAATGTCTCTAGCGCCGGAAATACGATTTTTTCCAACGTTCACCCTCCGATAACGGTGGGTTCCGGAAGTTTAAAACCGTTGCCAATTTTTTTCTGACTATCCTTAGACACTGAGAACATTCTGCGCAAATAAAAAAAATGAGAATGTCTCTAGCGCCGGGAATACCATTTTTTCCAACGGTCACCCCCCGATAACGGTGGGTTCCGGAAGGTAAAAATCATTGCCAATTTTTTCGTGGTTATCCTTAGGCACTGTGAACATACTGCGCAAATAAAAAAAATGAGAATGTCTCTAGCGCCGGAAATACGATTTTTTCCAACGTTCACCCCCCGATAACGGTGGGTTCCGAAAGTTTAAAATCGTTGCCAATTTTTTTCTGGCTATCCTTAGGCACTGTGAACATTCGGCGCAAATAAAAAAAATGAGAATGTCTCTAGCGCCGAAAATACGATTTTTCCCAACTTTCACCCCTCGATAACGGCGGGTTCCGGAAGTTTAAAATCGTTGCCAATTATTTTCTGGCTATCCTTTAGCACTGTGAACATTCGGCGCAAATAAAAGAAAAGAGAATGTATCTAGCGAGGGAAATACGATTTTTTCCACCGTTCAGCCCCCGATAACGGTGGGTTCCGGAAGTTTAAAATCGTTGCAAATTTTTTTCTGGCTATCCATAGGCACTGTGAACATTCGGCGAAAATTAAAGAAATGAGAATGTCTCTAGCGCCGGAAATACGATTTTTTGCAACATTCACCCCCGATAACGGTGGGTTCCGGACGTTAAAAATCGTTGTCAATTTTTTCCTGGCTATCCGTAGGCACTGTGAACATTCTGCGCAAATAAAAAAAATGTGAATGCCTGTAGCGTCGGAAATACGATTTTTTCCAACTTTCACCCCTCGATAACGGCGGGTTCCGGAAGTTTAAAATCGTTGCCATTTTTTTCCTGGCTATCCTTAGGCACTGGGAACATTCTGCGCGAATAAAAAAAATGAGAATGTCTGTAGCGCCGGAAATACGATTTTTTCCAACTTTCATCCCCCGATAACGGTGGGTTCCGGAAGTTTAAAATCGTTGCCAATTTTTTTTCTGGCTATCCTTAGGCACTGTGAACATTCGGCGCAAATAAAAAAATGAGAATGTTTCTAACCCCGGAAATACGATTTTTTCCAACTTTCACCCTCCGAAAACGGTGGGTTCCGGAAGTTTAAAATCGTTGCCAATTTTTTTCTGGCTATCCTTAGGTACTGTGAACATTCTGCGCAAATAAAAATGAGAATGTCTCTAGCGCCGGAAATACGATTTTTTCCAACTTTCATCCCCCGATAACGGTGGGTTCCGGAAGTTTAAAATCGGTGCCAATTTACTGGCTTTTTTTCTGGCTATCCTTAGGCACTGAGAACATTCTGCGCAAATAAAAAAAATGAGAATGTCTGTAGCGGCGGAAATACGATTTTTGTCAACGTTCACCCCCCGATAAGGGTGGGTTCCGGAAGTTTAAAATCCTTGCCAATTTTTTTCTGGCTATCCTTATGCACTGTGAACATTCTGCGCAAATAAAAAATATGAGAATGTCTCTAGCGCCGGAAATACGATTTTTTCCAACTTCCACCCCTAATAATGGTGGGTTCCGGACGTTTAAAATCGTTGCCAATTTTTTTCTGACTATCCTTATGCACTTTGAACATTCTGCGCTAATAAAAAAAATGAGAATGTCTGTAGCGCCGGAAATAGGATTTTTTCCAACTTTCACCCCTCGATAACGGTGGGTTCCGGAAGTTTAAAATCGTTGCCAATTATTTTCTGGCTATCCTTAGGCATTGCGAACATTCGGTGCAAATAAAAGAAATGAGAATGTCTCTAGCGCCGGAAATACGATTTTTTCCATCTTTTACCCCCCGATAACGGTGGGTTCCGGAAGTTAAAAATCGTTGCCAATTTTTTCTTGGTTATCCTTAGGCACTGTGAACATTCTGCGCAAATAAAAGAAATGAGAATGTCTCTAGCGCCGGAAATTCCATTTTTTCCAACGTTCACCCCCCGATAACGGTGGGTTCCGGAAGTTAAAAATCATTGCCAATTTTTTCGTGGTTATCCTTAGGCACTGTGAACATTCTGCGCAAATAAAAAAAATGAGAATCTCTCTAGCGCCGGAAATACGACTTTTTCCAACCTTCACCCCCCGATAACGGTGGGTTCCGGAAGTTTAAAATCGTTGCAAATTTTTTTCTGGCTATCCTTAGGCACTGTGAACATTCGGCGAAAATAAAAAAAATGAGAATGTCTCTAGCGCCGGAAATACGATTTTTTGCAACATTCACCCCCCGATAACGGTGGGTTCTGGACGTTAAAAATCGTTGCCAATTTTTTCCTGGCTATCCGTAGGCACTGTGAACATTCTGCGCAAATAAAAAAAATGAGAATGGCTCTAGCGCCGGAAATACGATTTCTTCCAACTTTCATCCCCCGATACGGATGGGTTCCGGAAGTTTAAAATCGTTGCCAATTTTCTGGCTATTTTCTGGCTATCCTTAGGCACTGAGAACATTCTGCGCAAATAAAAAAAATGAGAATGTCTGTAGCGCCGGAAATACGATTTATTTCAACTTTCACCCCCCGATAACGATGGGTTCCAGAAGTTTAAAATCCTTGCCAATTTTTTTCTGGCTATACTTAGGCACTGTGAACATTCTGCGCAAATAAAAAAAATGAGAATGTCTCTAGCGCCGGAAATACGATTTTTTCCTACTTTCACCCCTCGATAACGGCGGGTTCCGGAAGTTTAAAATCGTTGCCAATTATTTTCTGGCTATCCTTTATTACTGTGAACATTCGGCGCAAATTAAAAAAAAAAGAATGTCTCTAGCGAGGAAAATACGATTTTTTCCACCGTTCACCCCCCGATAACGGTGGGTTTCGGAAGTTTAAAATCGTTGCAAATTTTTTTCTGGCTATCCTTAGGCACTGTGAACATTCGGCGAAAATAAAAAAAATGAGAATGTCTCTAGCGCCGGAAATACGATTTTTTGCAACATTCACCCCCCGATAACGGTGGGTTCCGGACGTTAAAAATCGTTTCCAATTTTTTCCTGGCTATCCGTAGGCACTGTGAACATTCTGCGCGAATAAAAAAAATGAGAATGTCTGTAGCGCCGGAAATACGATTTTTTTCAACGTTCACCCCCCGATAAGGGTGGGTTCCGGAAGTTCAAAATCCTTGCCAATTTTTTTCTGGCTATCCTTACGCACTGTGAACATTCTGCGCAAATAAAAAATATGAGAATGTCTCTAGCGCCGGAAATACGATTTTATCCACCTTTTACCCGCCGATAACGGTGGGTTCCGGAAGTTTAAAATCGTTGCAAATTTTTTTCTGGCTATCCTTAGGCACTGTGAACATTCGGCGCAAATAAAAAAATGAGAATGTCTCTAGCGCCGGAAATACGATTTTTTCCACCTTTCACCCCCCGATAACGGTGGGTTCCGGACGTTTAAAATCGTTGCCAATTTTTTTCTGGCTATCCTTAGGCATTGCGAACATTCGGTGCAAATAAAAGAAATGAGAATGTCTCGAGCGCCGGAAATACGATTTTTTCCAACTTCCACCCCTAATAATGGTTGGTTCCGGACGTTTAAAATCGTTGCCAATTTTTTTCTGACTATCCTTATGCACTTTGACCATTCTGCGCAAATAAAAAAAATGAGAATGTCTGTAGCGCCGGAAATACGATTTTTTCCAACTTTCACCCCTCGATAACGGTGGGTTCCGGAAGTTTAAAATCGTTGCCAATTATTTTCTGGCTATCCTTAGGCATTGCGAACATTCGGTGCAAATAAAAGAAATGAGAATGTCTCTAGCGCCGGAAATACGATTTTTTCCAACTTTCACCCCCCGATAACGGTGGGTTCCGGAAGTGAAAAATCGTTGCCAATTTTTTCTTGGTTATCCTTAGGCACTGTGAACATTCTGCGCAAATTAAAGAAATGAGAATGTCTCTAGCGCCGGAAATTCCATTTTTTCCAACGTTCACCCCCCGATAACGGTGGGTTCCGGAAGTTAAAAATCATTGCCAATTTTTTCGTGGTTATCCGTAGGCACTGTGAGCATTCTGCGCAAATAAAAAAAATGAGAATGTCTCTAGCGCCGGAAATACGATTTCTTCCAACTTTCATCCCCCGATACGGATGGGTTCCGGAAGTTTAAAATCGTTGCCAATTTTCTGGCTTTTTTTCTGGCTATCCTTAGGCACTGAGAACATTCTATGCAAATAAAAAAAATGAGAATGTCTGTAGCGCCGGAAATACGATTTATTTCAACTTTCACCCCCCGATAACGATGGGTTCCAGAAGTTTAAAATCCTTGCCAATTTTTTTCTGGCTAAACTTAGGCACTGTGAACATTCTGCGCAAATAAAAAAAATGAGAATGTCTCTAGCGCCGGAAATACGATTTTTTCCTACTTTCACCCCTCGATAACGGCGGGTTCCGGAAGTTTAAAATCGTTGCCAATTATTTTCTGGCTATCCTTTATTACTGTGAACATTCGGCGCAAATTAAAAAAAACAGAATGTCTCTAGCGAGGAAAATACGATTTTTTCCACCGTTCACCCCCCGATAACGGTGGGTTTCGGAAGTTTAAAATCGTTGCAAATTTTTTTCTGGCTATCCTTAGGCACTGTGAACATTCGGCGAAAATAAAAAAAATGAGAATGTCTCTAGCGCCGGAAATACGATTTTTTGCAACATTCACCCCCCGATAACGGTGGGTTCCGGACGTTAAAAATCGTTTCCAATTTTTTCCTGGCTATCCGTAGGCACTGTGAACATTCTGCGCAAATAAAAAAATGAGAATGTCTGTAGCGCCGGAAATACGATTTTTTCCAACTTTCACCCCTCGATAACGGCGGGTTCCGGAAGTTTAAAATCGGTGCCAATTTTCTGGCTTTTTTTTCTGGATATCCTTAGGCACTAAGAACATTCTGCGCAAATAAAAAAAATGAGAATGTCTGTAGCGCCGGAAATACGATTTTTTTCAACGTTCACCCCCCGATAAGGGTGGGTTCCGGAAGTTTAAAATGCTTGCCTATTTTTTTCTGGCTATACTTACGCACTGTAAACATTCTGCGCAAATAAAAAAAATGAGAATGTCTCTAGCGCCGGAAATCCGATTTTTTCCAACGTTCACCCCCCGATAACGGTGGGTTCTGGAAGTTTAAAATCGTTGCAAATTTTTTTATGGCTATCCTTAGGCACTGTGAACATTCGGCGCAAATAAAAAAATGAGAATGTCTCTAGCGCCGGAAATACGATTTTTTCCACCTTTCACGCCCCGATAACGGTGGGTTCCGGAAGTTTAAAATCGTTGCCAATTTTTTTCTGGCTTTCCTTAGGCACTGTGAACATTCAGCGCAAATAAAAAAATGAGAATGTCTCTAGCGCCGGAAATACGATTTTTTCCACCTTTCACGCCCCGATAACGGTGGGTTCCGGAAGTTTAAAATCGTTGCCAATTTTTTTCTGACTTTCCTTAGGCACTGTGAACATTCAGCGCAAATAAAATAAATGAGAATGTCTCCAGCGCCGGAAATACGATTTTTTCCAACTTCTACCCCTGATAACGGTGGGTTCCGGACGTTTAAAATCGTTGCCAATTTTTTTCTGACTATCCTTATGCACTTTGAACATTCTGCGCAAAAAAAAAATGAGAATGTCTGTAGCGCCGGAAATACGATTTTTTCCAACTTTCATCCCCCGATAACGGTGGGTTCCGGAAGTTTAAAATCGTTCCCAATTTTTTTTCTGGCTATCCTTAGGCACTGTGAACATTCGGCGCAAATAAAAAAATGAGAATGTCTCTAGCGCCGGAAATACGATTTTTTCCAACTTTCATCCCCCGATAACGGTGGGTTCCGGAAGTTTAAAATCGGTGCCAATCTTCTGGCTTTTTTTTCTGGCTATCCTTAGGCACTGAGAACATTCTGCGCAAATAAAAAAAATGAGAATGTCTGTAGCGCCGGAAATACGATTTTTTTCAACGTTCACCCCCCGATAAGGGTGGGTTCCGGAAGTTTAAAATCCTTGCCAATTTTTTTCTGGCTATCCTTACGCACTGTGAACATTCTGCGCAAATAAAAAATATGAGAATGTCTCTAGCGGCGGAAATACGATTTTTTCCACCGTTTAGCCGCCGATAACGGTGGGTTCCGGAAGTTTAAAATCGTTGCAAATTTTTTTCTGGCTATCCTTAGGCACTTTGACCATTCTGCGCAAATAAAAAAAATGAGAATGTCTGTAGCGCCGGAAATACGATTTTTTCCAACTTTCACCCCTCGATAACGGTGGGTTCCGGAAGTTTAAAATCGTTGCCAATTATTTTCTGGCTATCCTTAGGCATTGCGAACATTCGGTGCAAATAAAAGAAATGAGAATGTCTCTAGCGCCGGAAATACGATTTTTTCCAACTTTCAACCCCCGATAACGGTGGGTTCCGGAAGTGAAAAATCGTTGCCAATTTTTTCTTGGTTATCCTTAGGCACTGTGAACATTCTGCGCAAATTAAAGAAATGAGAATGTCTCTAGCGCCGGAAATTCCATTTTTTCCAACGTTCACCCCCCGATAACGGTGGGTTCCGGAAGTTAAAAATCATTGCCAATTTTTTCGTGGTTATCCTTAGGCACTGTGAACATTCGGCGAAAATAAAAAAAATGAGAATGTCTCTAGCGCCGGAAATACGATTTTTTGCAACATTCACCCCCCGATAACGGTGGGTTCCGGACGTTAAAAATCGTTGCCAATTTTTTTCTGGCTATCCGTAGGCACTGTGAGCATTCTGCGCAAATAAAAAAAATGAGAATGTCTCTTGCGCCGGAAATACGATTTTTTCCAACTTTCATCCCCCGATACGGATGGGTTCCGGAAGTTTAAAATCGTTGCCAATTTTCTGGCTTTTTTTCTGGCTATCCTTAGGCACTGAGAACATTCTGCGCAAATAAAAAAAATGAGAATGTCTGTAGCGCCGGAAATACGATTTATTTCAACTTTCACCCCCCGATAACGATGGGTTCCAGAAGTTTAAAATCCTTGCCAATTTTTTTCTGGCTATACTTAGGCACTGTGAACATTCTGCGCAAATAAAAAAAATGAGAATGTCTCTAGCGCCGGAAATACGATTTTTTCCAACTTTCACCCCTCGATAACGGCGGGTTCCGGAAGTTTAAAATCGTTGCCAATTATTTTCTGGCTATCCTTTATTACTGTGAACATTCGGCGCAAATTAAAAAAAAGAGAATGTCTCTAGCGAGGAAAATACGATTTTTTCCACCGTTCACCCCCCGATAACGGTGGGTTTCGGAAGTTTAAAATCGTTGCAAATTTTTTTCTGGCTATCCTTAGGCACTGTGAACATTCGGCGAAAATAAAAAAAATGAGAATGTCTCTAGCGCCGGAAATACGATTTTTTGCAACATTCACCCCCCGATAACGGTGGGTTCCGGACGTTAAAAATCGTTTCCAATTTTTTCCTGGCTATCCGTAGGCACTGTGAACATTCTGCGCAAATAAAAAAAATGAGAATGTCTGTAGCGCCGGAAATACGATTTTTTCCAACGTTCACCCCTCGATAACGGCGGGTTCCGGAAGTTTAAAATCGTTGCCAATTTTTTCCTGGCTATCCTTAGGAACTGTGAACATTCTGCGTGAATAAAAAAAATGAGAATGTTTCTAACCCCGGAAATACGATTTTTTCCAACTTTCACCCTCCGAAAACGGTGGGTTCCGGAAGTTTAAAATCGTTGCCAATTTTTTTCTGGCTATCCTTAGGTACTGTGAACATTCTGCGCAAATAAAAATGAGAATGTCTCTAGCGCCGGAAATACGATTTTTTCCACCTTTCACCCCCCGATAACGGTGGGTTCCGGACGTTTAAAATCGTTGCCAATTTTTTTCTGGCTATCCTTAGGCATTGCGAACATTCGGTGCAAATAAAAGAAATGAGAATGTCTCTAGCGCCGGAAATACGATTTTTTCCAACTTTTACCCCCCGATAACGGTGGGTTCCGGAAGTTAAAAATCGTTGCCAATTTTTTCTTGGTTATCCTTAGGCACTGTGAACATTCTGCGCAAATAAAAGAAATGAGAATGTCTCTAGCGCCGGAAATTCCATTTTTTCCAACGTTCACCCCCCGATAACGGTGGGTTCCGGAAGTTAAAAATCATTGCCAATTTTTTCGTGGTTATCCTTAGGCACTGTGAACATTCTGCGCAAATAAAAAAAATGAGAATCTCTCTAGCGCCGGAAATACGACTTTTTCCAACCTTCACCCCCCGATAACGGTGGGTTCCGGAAGTTTAAAATCGTTGCAAATTTTTTTCTGGCTATCCTTAGGCACTGTGAACATTCGGCGAAAATAAAAAAAATGAGAATGTCTCTAGCGCCGGAAATACGATTTTTTGCAACATTCACCCCCCGATAACGGTGGGTTCTGGACGTTAAAAATCGTTGCCAATTTTTTCCTGGCTATCCGTAGGCACTGTGAACATTCTGCGCAAATAAAAAAAATGAGAATGTCTCTAGCGCCGGAAATACGATTTTTTCCAACTTTCATCCCCCGATACGGATGGGTTCCGGAAGTTTAAAATCGTTGCCAATGTTCTGGCTTTTTTCTGGCTATCCTTAGGCACTGAGAACATTCTGCGCAAATAAAAAAAATGAGAATGTCTGTAGCGCCGGAAATACGATTTATTTCACCTTTCACCCCCCGATAACGATGGGTTCCAGAAGTTTAAAATCCTTGCCAATTTTTTTCTGGCTATACTTAGGCACTGTGAACATTCTGCGCAAATAAAAAAAATGAGAATGTCTCTAGCGCCGGAAATACGATTTTTTCCAACTTTCACCCCTCGATAACGGCGGGTTCCGGAAGTTTAAAATCGTTGCCAATTATTTTCTGGCTATCCTTTATTACTGTGAACATTCGGCGCAAATTAAAAAAAAGAGAATGTCTCTAGCGAGGAAAATACGATTTTTTCCACCGTTCACCCCCCGATAACGGTGGGTTTCGGAAGTTTAAAATCGTTGCAAATTTTTTTCTGGCTATCCTTAGGCACTGTGAACATTCGGCGAAAATAAAAAAAATGAGAATGTCTCTAGCGCCGGAAATACGATTTTTTGCAACATTCACCCCCCGATAACGGTGGGTTCCGGACGTTAAAAATCGTTTCCAATTTTTTCCTGGCTATCCGTAGGCACTGTGAACATTCTGCGCAAATAAAAAAAATGAGAATGTCTGTAGCGCCGGAAATACGATTTTTTTCAACGTTCACCCCCCGATAAGGGTGGGTTCCGGAAGTTTAAAATCCTTGCCAATTTTTTTCTGGCTATCCTTACGCACTGTGAACATTCTGCGCAAATAAAAAATATGAGAATGTCTCTAGCGCCGGAAATACGATTTTATCCACCTTTTACCCGCCGATAACGGTGGGTTCCGGAAGTTTACAGTCGTTGCAAATTTTTTTCTGGCTATCCTTAGGCACTGTGAACATTCGGCGCAAATAAAAAAATGAGAATGTCTCTAGCGCCGGAAATACGATTTTTTCCACCTTTCACCCCCCGATAACGGTGGGTTCCGGACGTTTAAAATCGTTGCCAATTTTTTTCTGGCTATCCTTAGGCATTGCGAACATTCGGTGCAAATAAAAGAAATGAGAATGTCTCTAGCGCCGGAAATACGATTTTTTCCAACTTCCACCCCTAATAATGGTTGGTTCCGGACGTTTAAAATCGTTGCCAATTTTTTTCTGACTATCCTTATGCACTTTGACCATTCTGCGCAAATAAAAAAAATGAGAATGTCTGTAGCGCCGGAAATACGATTTTTTCCAACTTTCACCCCTCGATAACGGTGGGTTCCGGAAGTTTAAAATCGTTGCCAATTATTTTCTGGCTATCCTTAGGCATTGCGAACATTCGGTGCAAATAAAAGAAATGAGAATGTCTCTAGCGCCGGAAATACGATTTTTTCCAACTTTCACCCCCCGATAACGGTGGGTTCCGGAAGTGAAAAATCGTTGCCAATTTTTTCTTGGTTATCCTTAGGCACTGTGAACATTCTGCGCAAATTAAAGAAATGAGAATGTCTCTAGCGCCGGAAATTCCATTTTTTCCAACGTTCACCCCCCGATAACGGTGGGTTCCGGAAGTTAAAAATCATTGCCAATTTTTTCGTGGTTATCCGTAGGCACTGTGAGCATTCTGCGCAAATAAAAAAAATGAGAATGTCTATAGCGCCGGAAATACGATTTTTTCCAACTTTCATCCCCCGATACGGATGGGTTCCGGAAGTTTAAAATCGTTGCCAATTTTCTGGCTTTTTTTCTGGCTATCCTTAGGCACTGAGAACATTCTGCGCAAATAAAAAAAATGAGAATGTCTGTAGCGCCGGAAATACGATTTATTTCAACTTTCACCCCCCGATAACGATGGGTTCCAGAAGTTTAAAATCCTTGCCAATTTTTTTCTGGCTATACTTAGGCACTGTGAACATTCTGCGCAAATAAAAAAAATGAGAATGTCTCTAGCGCCGGAAATACGATTTTTTCCAACTTTCACCCCTCGATAACGGCGGGTTCCGGAAGTTTAAAATCGTTGCCAATTATTTTCTGGCTATCCTTTATTACTGTGAACATTCGGCGCAAATTAAAAAAAAGAGAATGTCTCTAGCGAGGAAAATACGATTTTTTCCACCGTTCACCCCCCGATAACGGTGGGTTTCGGAAGTTTAAAATCGTTGCAAATTTTTTTCTGGCTATCCTTAGGCACTGTGAACATTCGGCGAAAATAAAAAAAATGAGAATGTCTCTAGCGCCGGAAATACGATTTTTTGCAACATTCACCGCCCGATAACGGTGGGTTCCGGACGTTAAAAATCGTTTCCAATTTTTTCCTGGCTATCCGTAGGCACTGTGAACATTCTGCGCAAATAAAAAAATGAGAATGTCTGTAGCGCCGGAAATACGATTTTTTCCAACTTTCACCCCTCGATAACGGCGGGTTCCGGAAGTTTAAAATCGGTGCCAATTTTCTGGCTTTTTTTTCTGGCTATCCTTAGGCACTAAGAACATTCTGCGCAAATAAAAAAAATGAGAATGTCTGTAGCGCCGGAAATACGATTTTTTTCAACGTTCACCCCCCGATAAGGGTGGGTTCCGGAAGTTTAAAATGCTTGCCTATTTTTTTCTGGCTATACTTACGCACTGTAAACATTCTGCGCAAATAATAAAAATGAGAATGTCTCTAGCGCCGGAAATCCGATTTTTTCCAACGTTCACCCCCCGATAACGGTGGGTTCTGGAAGTTTAAAATCGTTGCAAATTTTTTTATGGCTAACCTTAGGCACTGTGAACATTCGGCGCAAATAAAAAAATGAGAATGTCTCTAGCGCCGGAAATACGATTTTTTCCACCTTTCACGCCCCGATAACGGTGGGTTCCGGAAGTTTAAAATCGTTGCCAATTTTTTTCTGACTTTCCTTAGGCACTGTGAACATTCAGCGCAAATAAAATAAATGAGAATGTCTCCAGCGCCGGAAATACGATTTTTTCCAACTTCTACCCCTGATAACGGTGGGTTCCGGACGTTTAAAATCGTTGCCAATTTTTTTCTGACTATCCTTATGCACTTTGAACATTCTGCGCTAATAAAAAAAATGAGAATGTCTGTAGCGCCGGAAATAGGATTTTTTCCAACTTTCACCCCTCGATAACGGTGGGTTCCGGAAGTTTAAAATCGTTGCCAATTATTTTCTGGCTATCCTTAGGCATTGCGAACATTCGGTGCAAATAAAAGAAATGAGAATGTCTCTAGCGCCGGAAATACGATTTTTTCCAACTTTTACCCCCCGATAACGGTGGGTTCCGGAAGTTAAAAATCGTTGCCAATTTTTTCTTGGTTATCCTTAGGCACTGTGAACATTCTGCGCAAATAAAAGAAATGAGAATGTCTCTAGCGCCGGAAATTCCATTTTTTCCAACGTTCACCCCCCGATAACGGTGGGTTCCGGAAGTTAAAAATCATTGCCAATTTTTTCGTGGTTATCCTTAGGCACTGTGAACATTCTGCGCAAATAAAAAAAATGAGAATCTCTCTAGCGCCGGAAATACGACTTTTTCCAACCTTCACCCCCCGATAACGGTGGGTTCCGGAAGTTTAAAATCGTTGCAAATTTTTTTCTGGCTATCCTTAGGCACTGTGAACATTCGGCGAAAATAAAAAAAATGAGAATGTCTCTAGCGCCGGAAATACGATTTTTTGCAACATTCACCCCCCGATAACGGTGGGTTCTGGACGTTAAAAAGCGTTGCCAATTTTTTCCTGGCTATCCGTAGGCACTGTGAACATTCTGCGCAAATAAAAAAAATGAGAATGTCTCTAGCGCCGGAAATACGATTTTTTCCAACTTTCATCCCCCGATACGGATGGGTTCCGGAAGTTTAAAATCGTTGCCAATTTTCTGGCTTTTTTCTGGCTATCCATAGGCACTGAGAACATTCTGCGCAAATAAAAAAAATGAGAATGTCTGTAGCGCCGGAAATACGATTTATTTCAACTTTCACCCCCCGATAACGATGGGTTCCAGAAGTTTAAAATCCTTGCCAATTTTTTTCTGGCTATACTTAGGCACTGTGAACATTCTGCGCAAATAAAAAAAATGAGAATGTCTCTAGCGCCGGAAATACGATTTTTTCCAACTTTCACCCCTCGATAACGGCGGGTTCCGGAAGTTTAAAATCGTTGCCAATTATTTTCTGGCTATCCTTTATTACTGTGAACATTCGGCGCAAATTAAAAAAAAGAGAATGTCTCTAGCGAGGAAAATACGATTTTTTCCACCGTTCACCCCCCGATAACGGTGGGTTTCGGAAGTTTAAAATCGTTGCAAATTTTTTTCTGGCTATCCTTAGGCACTGTGAACATTCGGCGAAAATAAAAAAAATGAGAATGTCTCTAGCGCCGGAAATACGATTTTTTGCAACATTCACCCCCCGATAACGGTGGGTTCCGGACGTTAAAAATCGTTTCCAATTTTTTCCTGGCTATCGGTAGGCACTGTGAACATTCTGCGCAAATAAAAAAAATGAGAATGTCTGTAGCGCCGGAAATACGATTTTTTTCAACGTTCACCCCCCGATAAGGGTGGGTTCCGGAAGTTTAAAATCCTTGCCAATTTTTTTCTGGCTATCCTTACGCACTGTGAACATTCTGCGCAAATAAAAAATATGAGAATGTCTCTAGCGCCGGAAATACGATTTTATCCACCTTTTACCCGCCGATAACGGTGGGTTCCGGAAGTTTAAAATCGTTGCAAATTTTTTTCTGGCTATCCTTAGGCACTGTGAACATTCGGCGCAAATAAAAAAATGAGAATGTCTCTAGCGCCGGAAATACGATTTTTTCCACCTTTCACCCCCCGATAACGGTGGGTTCCGGACGTTTAAAATCGTTGCTAATTTTTTTCTGGCTATCCTTAGGCATTGCGAACATTCGGTGCAAATAAAAGAAATGAGAATGTCTCTAGCGCCGGAAATACGATTTTTTCCAACTTCCACCCCTAATAATGGTTGGTTCCGGACGTTTAAAATCGTTGCCAATTTTTTTCTGACTATCCTTATGCACTTTGACCATTCTGCGCAAATAAAAAAAGTGAGAATGTCTGTAGCGCCGGAAATACGATTTTTTCCAACTTTCACCCCTCGATAACGGTGGGTTCCGGAAGTTTAAAATCGTTGCCAATTATTTTCTGGCTATCCTTAGGCATTGCGAACATTCGGTGCAAATAAAAGAAATGAGAATGTCTCTAGCGCCGGAAATACGATTTTTTCCAACTTTCACCCCCCGATAACGGTGGGTTCCGGAAGTGAAAAATCGTTGCCAATTTTTTCTTGGTTATCCTTAGGCACTGTGAACATTCTGCGCAAATTAAAGAAATGAGAATGTCTCTAGCGCCGGAAATTCCATTTTTTCCAACGTTCACCCCCCGATAACGGTGGGTTCCGGAAGTTAAAAATCATTGCCAATTTTTTCGTGGTTATCCGTAGGCACTGTGAGCATTCTGCGCAAATAAAAAAAATGAGAATGTCTCTAGCGCCGGAAATACGATTTTTTCCAACTTTCATCCCCCGATACGGATGGGTTCCGGAAGTTTAAAATCGTTGCCAATTTTCTGGCTTTTTTTCTGGCTATCCTTAGGCACTGAGAACATTCTGCGCAAATAAAAAAAATGAGAATGTCTGTAGCGCCGGAAATACGATTTATTTCAACTTTCACCCCCCGTTAACGATGGGTTCCAGAAGTTTAAAATCCTTGCCAATTTTTTTCTGGCTATACTTAGGCACTGTGAACATTCTGCGCAAATAAAAAAAATGAGAATGTCTCTAGCGCCGGAAATACGATTTTTTCCAACTTTCACCCCTCGATAACGGCGGGTTCCGGAAGTTTAAAATCGTTGCCAATTATTTTCTGGCTATCCTTTATTACTGTGAACATTCGGCGCAAATTAAAAAAAAGAGAATGTCTCTAGCGAGGAAAATACGATTTTTTCCCCCGTTCACCCCCCGATAACGGTGGGTTTCGGAAGTTTAAAATCGTTGCAAATTTTTTTCTGGCTATCCTTAGGCACTGTGAACATTCGGCGAAAATAAAAAAAATGAGAATGTCTCTAGCGCCGGAAATACGATTTTTTGCAACATTCACCCCCCGATAACGGTGGGTTCCGGACGTTAAAAATCGTTTCCAATTTTTTCCTGGCTATCCGTAGGCACTGTGAACATTCTGCGCAAATAAAAAAATGAGAATGTCTGTAGCGCCGGAAATACGATTTTTTCCAACTTTCACCCCTCGATAACGGCGGGTTCCGGAAGTTTAAAATCGGTGCCAATTTTCTGGCTTTTTTTTCTGGCTATCCTTAGGCACTAAGAACATTCTGCGCAAATAAAAAAAATGAGAATGTCTGTAGCGCCGGAAATACGATTTTTTGCAACATTCACCCCCCGATAACGGTGGGTTCTGGACGTTAAAAATCGTTGCCAATTTTTTCCTGGCTATCCGTAGGCACTGTGAACATTCTGCGCAAATAAAAAAAATGAGAATGTCTCTAGCGCCGGAAATACGATTTTTTCCAACGTTCACCCTCGGATAACGGTGGGTTCCGGAAGTTTAAAATCGTTGCCAATTTTTTTCTGGCTATCCTTAGGTACTGTGAACATTCTGAGCAAAATAAAAAAATGAGAATGTCTCTAGCGCCGGAAATACGATTTTTTTCAACATTCACCCCTCGATAACGGTGGGTTCCGGAAGTTTAAAATCGTTGCCAATTTTTTACTGGCTATCCTTAGGCACTGTGAACATTCTGCGCAAATAAAAAAAAATGAGAATATCCGTAGCGCCGGAAATACTATTTTTTCCAACGTTCACCCACCGATAACGGTGGGTTCCGGAAGTTTCGAATCGTTGCCAATTTTTTTCTGGCTATCCTTAGGCACGGTGAACATTCGGTGCAAATAAAAAAAATGAGAATGTCTCTAGCGCTGGAAATACGATTTTTTGCAACTTTCACCCCCCGATAACGGTGGGTTCCGGACGTTTAAAATCGTTGCCAATTTTTTTTTGGCTATCCTTAGGCACTGTGAACATTCGTCGCAAACAAAAAAAATGAGAATGTCTCTAGCGCCGGAAATACGATTTTTTCCAACTTTCACCCTCCGATAACGGTGGGTTCCGGAAGTTTAAAATCGTTGCCAATTTTTTTCTGACTATCCTTAGGCACTGTGAACATTCTGCGCAAATAAAAAAATGAGAATGTCTCTAGCGCCGGAAAAACGATTTTTTCCAACGTTGACCCCCCGATAACGGTGGGTTCCGGAAGTTTAAAAGCGTTACCAATTTTTATCGGGCTATCCTTAGGCACTGTGAACATTCTGCGCAAATACAAAAATGAGAATGTCTGTGGCGCCGGAAATACAATTTGTTTCAACATTCACCCCCCGATAACGGTGGGTTCCGGAAGTTTAAAATCCTTGCCAATTTTTGTCTGGCTATCCTTAGGCACTGTGAACATTCTGCGCAAATAAAAAAAATGAGAATGTCTGTAGCGCCGGAAATACGATTTATTTCAACTTTCACCCCCCGATAACGATGGGTTCCAGAAGTTTAAAATCCTTGCCAATTTTTTTCTGGCTATACTTAGGCACTGTGAACATTCTGCGCAAATAAAAAAAATGAGAATGTCTCTAGCGCCGAAAATACGATTTTTTCCAACTTTCACCCCTCGATAACGGCGGGTTCCGGAAGTTTAAAATCGTTGCCAATTATTTTCTGGCTATCCTTTATTACTGTGAACATTCGGCGCAAATTAAAAAAAAGAGAATGTCTCTAGCGAGGAAAATACGATTTTTTCCACCGTTCACCCCCCGATAACGGTGGGTTTCGGAAGTTTAAAATCGTTGCAAATTTTTTTCTGGCTATCCTTAGGCACTGTGAACATTCGGCGAAAATAAAAAAAATGAGAATGTCTCTAGCGCCGGAAATACGATTTTTTGCAACATTCACCCCCCGATAACGGTGGGTTCCGGACGTTAAAAATCGTTTCCAATTTTTTCCTGGCTATCCGTAGGCACTGTGAACATTCTGCGCAAATAAAAAAAAAGAGAATGTCTGTAGCGCCGGAAATACGATTTTTTTCAACGTTCACCCCCCGATAAGGGTGGGTTCCGGAAGTTTAAAATCCTTGCCAATTTTTTTCTGGCTATCCTTACGCACTGTGAACATTCTGCGCAAATAAAAAATATGAGAATGTCTCTAGCGCCGGAAATACGATTTTATCCACCTTTTACCCGCCGATAACGGTGGGTTCCGGAAGTTTAAAATCGTTGCAAATTTTTTTCTGGCTATCCTTAGGCACTGTGAACATTCGGCGCAAATAAAAAAATGAGAATGTCTCTAGCGCCGGAAATACGATTTTTTCCACCTTTCACCCCCCGATAACGGTGGGTTCCGGACGTTTAAAATCGTTGCCAATTTTTTTCTGGCTATCCTTAGGCATTGCGAACATTCGGTGCAAATAAAAGAAATGAGAATGTCTCTAGCGCCGGAAATACGATTTTTTCCAACTTCCACCCCTAATAATGGTTGGTTCCGGACGTTTAAAATCGTTGCCAATTTTTTTCTGACTATCCTTATGCACTTTGACCATTCTGCGCAAATAAAAAAAATGAGAATGTCTGTAGCGCCGGAAATACGATTTTTTCCAACTTTCACCCCTCGATAACGGTGGGTTCCGGAAGTTTAAAATCGTTGCCAATTATTTTCTGGCTATCCTTAGGCATTGCGAACATTCGGTGCAAATAAAAGAAATGAGAATGTCTCTAGCGCCGGAAATACGATTTTTTCCAACTTTCACCCCCCGATAACGGTGGGTTACGGAAGTGAAAAATCGTTGCCAATTTTTTCTTGGTTATCCTTAGGCACTGTGAACATTCTGCGCAAATTAAAGAAATGAGAATGTCTCTAGCGCCGGAAATTCCATTTTTTCCAACGTTCACCCCCCGATAACGGTGGGTTCCGGAAGTTAAAAATCATTGCCAATTTTTTCGTGGTTATCCGTAGGCACTGTGAGCATTCTGCGCAAATAAAAAAAATGAGAATGTCTCTAGCGCCGGAAATACGATTTTTTCCAACTTTCATCCCCCGATACGGATGGGTTCCGGAAGTTTAAAATCGTTGCCAATTTTCTGGCTTTTTTTCTGGCTATCCTTAGGCACTGAGAACATTCTGCGCAAATAAAAAAAATGAGAATGTCTGTAGCGCCGGAAATACGATTTATTTCAACTTTCACCCCCCGATAACGATGGGTTCCAGAAGTTTAAAATCCTTGCCAATTTTTTTCTGGCTATACTTAGGCACTGTGAACATTCTGCGCAAATAAAAAAAATGAGAATGTCTCTAGCGCCGGAAATACGATTTTTTCCAACTTTCACCCCTCGATAACGGCGGGTTCCGGAAGTTTAAAATCGTTGCCAATTATTTTCTGGCTATCCTTTATTACTGTGAACATTCGGCGCAAATTAAAAAAAAGAGAATGTCTCTAGCGAGGAAAATACGATTTTTTCCACCGTTCACCCCCCGATAACGGTGGGTTTCGGAAGTTTAAAATCGTTGCAAATTTTTTTCTGGCTATCCTTAGGCACTGTGAACATTCGGCGAAAATAAAAAAAATGAGAATGTCTCTAGCGCCGGAAATACGATTTTTTGCAACATTCACCCCCCGATAACGGTGGGTTCCGGAAGTTTAAAATCGTTGCCAATTATTTTCTGGCTATCCTTAGGCATTGCGAACATTCGGTGCAAATAAAAGAAATGAGAATGTCTCTAGCGCCGGAAATACGATTTTTTCCAACTTTCACCCCCCGATAACGGTGGGTTCCGGAAGTGAAAAATCGTTGCCAATTTTTTCTTGGTTATCCTTAGGCACTGTGAACATTCTGCGCAAATTAAAGAAATGAGAATGTCTCTAGCGCCGGAAATTCCATTTTTTCCAACGTTCACCCCCCGATAACGGTGGGTTCCGGAAGTTAAAAATCATTGCCAATTTTTTCGTGGTTATCCGTAGGCACTGTGAGCATTCTGCGCAAATAAAAAAAATGAGAATGTCTCTAGCGCCGGAAATACGATTTTTTCCAACTTTCATCCCCCGATACGGATGGGTTCCGGAAGTTTAAGATCGTTGCCAATTTTCTGGCTTTTTTTCTGGCTATCCTTAGGCACTGAGAACATTCTGCGCAAATAAAAAATATGAGAATGTCTGTAGCGCCGGAAATACGATTTATTTCAACTTTCACCCCCCGATAACGATGGGTTCCAGAAGTTTAAAATCCTTGCCAATTTTTTTCTGGCTATACTTAGGCACTGTGAACATTCTGCGCAAATAAAAAAAATGAGAATGTCTCTAGCGCCGGAAATACGATTTTTTCCAACTTTCACCCCTCGATAACGGCGGGTTCCGGAAGTTTAAAATCGTTGCCAATTATTTTCTGGCTATCCTTTATTACTGTGAACATTCGGCGCAAATTAAAAAAAAGAGAATGTCTCTAGCGAGGAAAATACGATTTTTTCCACCGTTCACCCCCCGATAACGGTGGGTTTCGGAAGTTTAAAATCGTTGCAAATTTTTTTCTGGCTATCCTTAGGCACTGTGAACATTCGGCGAAAATAAAAAAAATGAGAATGTCTCTAGCGCCGGAAATACGATTTTTTGCAACATTCACCCCCCGATAACGGTGGGTTCCGGACGTTAAAAATCGTTTCCAATTTTTTCCTGGCTATCCGTAGGCACTGTGAACATTCTGCGCAAATAAAAAAATGAGAATGTCTGTAGCGCCGGAAATACGATTTTTTCCAACTTTCACCCCTCGATAACGGCGGGTTCCGGAAGTTTAAAATCGGTGCCAATTTTCTGGCTTTTTTTCTGGCTATCCTTAGGCACTAAGAACATTCTGCGCAAATAAAAAAAATGAGAATGTCTGTAGCGCCGGAAATACGATTTTTTTCAACGTTCACCCCCCGATAAGGGTGGGTTCCGGAAGTTTAAAATCGTTGCCAATTATTTTCTGGCTATCCTTAGGCATTGCGAACATTCGGTGCAAATAAAAGAAATGAGAATGTCTCTAGCGCCGGAAATACGATTTTTTCCAACTTTCACCCCCCGATAACGGTGGGTTCCGGAAGTGAAAAATCGTTGCCAATTTTTTCTTGGTTATCCTTAGGCACTGTGAACATTCTGCGCAAATTAAAGAAATGAGAATGTCTCTAGCGCCGGAAATTCCATTTTTTCCAACGTTCACCCCCCGATAACGGTGGGTTCCGGAAGTTAAAAATCATTGCCAATTTTTTCGTGGTTATCCGTAGGCACTGTGAGCATTCTGCGCAAATAAAAAAAATGAGAATGTCTCTAGCGCCGGAAATACGATTTTTTCCAACTTTCATCCCCCGATACGGATGGGTTCCGGAAGTTTAAAATCGTTGCCAATTTTCTGGCTTTTTTTCTGGCTATCCTTAGGCACTGAGAACATTCTGCGCAAATAAAAAAAATGAGAATGTCTGTAGCGCCGGAAATACGATTTATTTCAACTTTCACCCCCCGATAACGATGGGTTCCAGAAGTTTAAAATCCTTGCCAATTTTTTTCTGGCTATACTTAGGCACTGTGAACATTCTGCGCAAATAAAAAAAATGAGAATATCTCTAGCGCCGGAAATACGATTTTTTCCAACTTTCACCCCTCGATAACGGCGGGTTCCGGAAGTTTAAAATCGTTGCCAATTATTTTCTGGCTATCCTTTATTACTGTGAACATTCGGCGCAAATTAAAAAAAAGAGAATGTCTGTAGCGAGGAAAATACGATTTTTTCCACCGTTCACCCCCCGATAACGGTGGGTTTCGGAAGTTTAAAATCGTTGCAAATTTTTTTCTGGCTATCCTTAGGCACTGTGAACATTCGGCGAAAATAAAAAAAATGAGAATGTCTCTAGCGCCGGAAATACGATTTTTTGCAACATTCACCCCCCGATAACGGTGGGTTCCGGAAGTTTAAAATCGTTGCCAATTATTTTCTGGCTATCCTTAGGCATTGCGAACATTCGGTGCAAATAAAAGAAATGAGAATGTCTCTAGCGCCGGAAATACGATTTTTTCCAACTTTCACCCCCCGATAACGGTGGGTTCCGGAAGTGAAAAATCGTTGCCAATTTTTTCTTGGTTATCCTTAGGCACTGTGAACATTCTGCGCAAATTAAAGAAATGAGAATGTCTCTAGCGCCGGACATTCCATTTTTTCCAACGTTCACCCCCCGATAACGGTGGGTTCCGGAAGTTAAAAATCATTGCCAATTTTTTCGTGGTTATCCGTAGGCACTGTGAGCATTCTGCGCAAATAAAAAAAATGAGAATGTCTCTAGCGCCGGAAATACGATTTTTTCCAACTTTCATCCCCCGATACGGATGGGTTCCGGAAGTTTAAAATCGTTGCCAATTTTCTGGCTTTTTTCTGGCTATCCTTAGGCACTGAGAACATTCTGCGCAAATAAAAAATATGAGAATGTCTGTAGCGCCGGAAATACGATTTATTTCAACTTTCACCCCCCGATAACGATGGGTTCCAGAAGTTTAAAATCCTTGCCAATTTTTTTCTGGCTATACTTAGGCACTGTGAACATTCTGCGCAAATAAAAAAAATGAGAATGTCTCTAGCGCCGGAAATACGATTTTTTCCAACTTTCACCCCTCGATAACGGCGGGTTCCGGAAGTTTAAAATCGTTGCCAATTATTTTCTGGCTATCCTTTATTACTGTGAACATTCGGCGCAAATTAAAAAAAAGAGAATGTCTCTAGCGAGGAAAATACGATTTTTTCCACCGTTCACCCCCCGATAACGGTGGGTTTCGGAAGTTTAAAATCGTTGCAAATTTTTTTCTGGCTATCCTTAGGCACTGTGAACATTCGGCGAAAATAAAAAAAATGAGAATGTCTCTAGCGCCGGAAATACGATTTTTTGCAACATTCACCCCCCGATAACGGTGGGTTCCGGACGTTAAAAATCGTTTCCAATTTTTTCCTGGCTATCCGTAGGCACTGTGAACATTCTGCGCAAATAAAAAAATGAGAATGTCTGTAGCGCCGGAAATACGATTTTTTCCAACTTTCACCCCTCGATAACGGCGGGTTCCGGAAGTTTAAAATCGGTGCCAATTTTCTGGCTTTTTTTCTGGCTATCCTTAGGCACTAAGAACATTCTGCGCAAATAAAAAAAATGAGAATGTCTGTAGCGCCGGAAATACGATTTTTTTCAACGTTCACCCCCCGATAAGGGTGGGTTCCGGAAGTTTAAAATGCTTGCCTATTTTTTTCTGGCTATACTTAAGCACTGTAAACATTCTGCGCAAATAAAAAAAATGAGAATGTCTCTAGCGCCGGAAATCCGATTTTTTCCAACGTTCACCCCCCGATAACGGTGGGTTCTGGAAGTTTAAAATCGTTGCCAATTTTTTTCTGGCTTTCCTTAGGCACTGTGAACATTCAGCGCAAATAAAAAAATGAGAATGTCTCTAGCGCCGGAAATACGATTTTTTCCACCTTTCACGCCCCGATAACGGTGGGTTCCGGAAGTTTAAAATCGTTGCCAATTTTTTTCTGACTTTCCTTAGGCACTCTGAACATTCAGCGCAAATAAAATAAATGAGAATGTCTCCAGCGCCGGAAATACGATTTTTTCCAACTTCTACCCCTAATAACGGTGGGTTCCGGACGTTTAAAATCGTTGCCAATTTTTTTCTGACTATCCTTATGCACTTTGAACATTCTGCGCAAAAAAAAAATGAGAATGTCTGTAGCGCCGGAAATACGATTTTTTCCAACTTTCATCCCCCGATAACGGTGGGTTCCGGAAGTTTAAAATCGTTCCCAATTTTTTTTCTGGCTATCCTTAGGCACTGTGAACATTCGGCGCAAATAAAAAAATGAGAATGTTTCTAACCCCGGAAATACGATTTTTTCCAACTTTCACCCTCCGAAAACGGTGGGTTCCGGAAGTTTAAAATCGTTGCCAATTTTTTTCTGGCTATCCTTAGGTACTGTGAACATTCTGCGCAAATAAAAATGAGAATGTCTCTAGCGCCGGAAATACGATTTTTTCCAACTTTCATCCCCCGATAACGGTGGGTTCCGGAAGTTTAAAATCGGTGCCAATCTTCTGGCTTTTTTTTCTGGCTATCCTTAGGCACTGAGAACATTCTGCGCAAATAAAAAAAATGAGAATGTCTGTAGCGCCGGAAATACGATTTTTTTCAACGTTCACCCCCCGATAAGGGTGGGTTCCGGAAGTTTAAAATCCTTGCCAATTTTTTTCTGGCTATCCTTACGCACTGTGAACATTCTGCGCAAATAAAAAATATGAGAATGTCTCTAGCGGCGGAAATACGATTTTTTCCACCTTTTACCCGCCGATAACGGTGGGTTCCGGAAGTTTAAAATCGTTGCAAATTTTTTTCTGGCTATCCTTAGGCACTTTGACCATTCTGCGCAATTAAAAAAAATGAGAATGTCTGTAGCGCCGGAAATACGATTTTTTCCAACTTTCACCCCTCGATAACGGTGGGTTCCGGACGTTTAAAATCGTTCCCAATTTTTTTCTGGCTATCCTTAGGCATTGCGAACATTCGGTGCAAATAAAAGAAATGAGAATGTCTCTAGCGCCGGAAATACGATTTTTTCCAACTTTCAACCCCCGATAACGGTGGGTTCCGGAAGTGAAAAATCATTGCCAATTTTTTCTTGGTTATCCTTAGGCACTGTGAACATTCTGCGCAAATTAAAGAAATGAGAATGTCTCTAGCGCCGGAAATTCCATTTTTTCCAACGTTCACCCCCCGATAACGGTGGGTTCCGGAAGTTATAAATCATTGCCAATTTTTTCGTGGTTATCCTTAGGCACTGTGAACATTCGGCGAAAATAAAAAAAATGAGAATGTCTCTAGCGCCGGAAATACGATTTTTTGCAACATTCACCCCCCGATAACGGTGGGTTCCGGACGATAAAAATCGTTGCCAATTTTTTCCTGGCTATCCGTAGGCACTGTGAGCATTCTGCGCAAATAAAAAAAATGAGAATGTCTCTAGCGCCGGAAATACGATTTTTTCCAACTTTCATACCCCGATACGGATGGGTTCCGGAAGTTTAAAATCGTTGCCAAATTTCTGGCTTTTTTTCTGGCTATCCTTAGGCACTCAGAACATTCTGCGCAAATAAAAAAAATGAGAATGTCTGTAGCGCCGGAAATACGATTTATTTCAACTTTCACCCCCCGATAACGATGGGTTCCAGAAGTTTAAAATCCTTGCCAATTTTTTTCTGGCTATACTTAGGCACTGTAAACATTCTGCGCAAATAAAAAAAATGAGAATGTCTCTAGCGCCGGAAATACGATTTTTTCCAACTTTCACCCCTCGATAACGGCGGGTTCCGGAAGTTTAAGATCGTTGCCAATTATTTTCTGGCTATCCTTTATTACTGTGAACATTCGGCGCAAATTAAAAAAAAGAGAATGTCTCTAGCGAGGAAAATACGATTTTTTCCACCGTTCACCCCCCGATAACGGTGGGTTTCGGAAGTTTAAAATCGTTGCAAATTTTTTTCTGGCTATCCTTAGGCACTGTGAACATTCGGCGAAAATAAAAAAAATGAGAATGTCTCTAGCGCCGGAAATACGATTTTTTGCAACATTCACCCCCCGATAACGGTGGGTTCCGGACGTTAAAAATCGTTTCCAATTTTTTCCTGGCTATCCGTAGGCACTGTGAACATTCTGCGCAAATAAAAAAAATGAGAATGTCTGTAGCGCCGGAAATACGATTTTTTCCAACTTTCACCCCTCGTTAACGGCGGGTTCCGGAAGTTTAAAATCGTTGCCAATTTTTTCCTGGCTATCCTTAGGAACTGTGAACATTCTGCGTGAATAAAAAAAATGAGAATGTTTCTAACCCCGGAAATACGATTTTTTCCAACTTTCACCCTCCGAAAACGGTGGGTTCCGGAAGTTTAAAATCGTTGCCAATTTTTTTCTGGCTATCCTTAGGTACTGTGAACATTCTGCGCAAATAAAAATGAGAATGTCTCTAGCGCCGGAAATACGATTTTTTCCAACTTTCATCCCCGATAACGGTGGGTTCCGGAAGTTTAAAATCGGTGCCAATTTTCTGGCTTTTTTTTCTGGCTATCCTTAGGCACTGAGAACATTCTGCGCAAATAAAAAAAATGAGAATGTCTGTAGCGCCGGAAATACGATTTTTTTCAACGTTCACCCCCCGATAAGGGTGGGTTCCGGAAGTTTAAAAGTCTTGCCTATTTTTTTCTGGCTATACTTACGCACTGTAAACATTCTGCGCAAATAAAAAAAATGAGAATGTCTCTAGCGCCGGAAATCCGATTTTTTCCAACGTTCACCCCCCGATAAGGGTGGGTTCCGGAAGTTTAAAATCCTTGCCAATTTTTTTCTGGCTATCCTTACGCACTGTGAACATTCTGCGCAAATAAAAAATATGAGAATGTCTCTAGCGCCGGAAATACGATTTTATCCACCTTTTACCCGCCGATAACGGTGGGTTCCGGAAGTTTAAAATCGTTGCAAATTTTTTTCTGGCTATCCTTAGGCACTGTGAACATTCGGCGCAAATAAAAAAATGAGAATGTCTCTAGCGCCGGAAATACGATTTTTTCCACCTTTCACCCCCCGATAACGGTGGGTTCCGGACGTTTAAAATCGTTGCCAATTTTTTTCTGGCTATCCTTAGGCATTGCGAACATTCGGTGCAAATAAAAGAAATGAGAATGTCTCTAGCGCCGGAAATACGATTTTTTCCAACTTCCACCCCTAATAATGGTTGGTTCCGGACGTTTAAAATCGTTGCCAATTTTTTTCTGACTATCCTTATGCACTTTGACCATTCTGCGCAAATAAAAAAAATGAGAATGTCTGTAGCGCCGGAAATACGATTTTTTCCAACTTTCACCCCTCGATAACGGTGGGTTCCGGAAGTTTAAAATCGTTGCCAATTATTTTCTGGCTATCCTTAGGCATTGCGAACATTCGGTGCAAATAAAAGAAATGAGAATGTCTCTAGCGCCGGAAATACGATTTTTTCCAACTTTCACCCCCCGATAACGGTGGGTTCCGGAAGTGAAAAATCGTTGCCAATTTTTTCTTGGTTATCCTTAGGCACTGTGAACATTCTGCGCAAATTAAAGAAATGAGAATGTCTCTAGCGCCGGAAATTCCATTTTTTCCAACGTTCACCCCCCGATAACGGTGGGTTCCGGAAGTTAAAAATCATTGCCAATTTTTTCGTGGTTATCCGTAGGCACTGTGAGCATTCTGCGCAAATAAAAAAAATGAGAATGTCTCTAGCACCGGAAATACGATTTTTTCCAACTTTCATCCCCCGATACGGATGGGTTCCGGAAGTTTAAAATCGTTGCCAATTTTCTGGCTTTTTTTCTGGCTATCCTTAGGCACTGAGAACATTCTGCGCAAATAAAAAAAATGAGAATGTCTGTAGCGCCGGAAATACGATTTATTTCAACTTTCACCCCCCGATAACGATGGGTTCCAGAAGTTTAAAATCCTTGCCAATTTTTTTCTGGCTATACTTAGGCACTGTGAACATTCTGCGCAAATAAAAAAAATGAGAATGTCTCTAGCGCCGGAAATACGATTTTTTCCAACTTTCACCCCTCGATAACGGCGGGTTCCGGAAGTTTAAAATAGTTGCCAATTATTTTCTGGCTATCCTTTATTACTGTGAACATTCGGCGCAAATTAAAAAAAAGAGAATGTCTCTAGCGAGGAAAATACGATTTTTTCCACCGTTCACCCCCCGATAACGGTGGGTTTCGGAAGTTTAAAATCGTTGCAAATTTTTTTCTGGCTATCCTTAGGCACTGTGAACATTCGGCGAAAATAAAAAAAATGAGAATGTCTCTAGCGCCGGAAATACGATTTTTTGCAACATTCACCCCCCGATAACGGTGGGTTCCGGAAGTTTAAAATCGTTGCCAATTATTTTCTGGCTATCCTTAGGCATTGCGAACATTCGGTGCAAATAAAAGAAATGAGAATGTCTCTAGCGCCGGAAATACGATTTTTTCCAACTTTCACCCCCCGATAACGGTGGGTTCCGGAAGTGAAAAATCGTTGCCAATTTTTTCTTGGTTATCCTTAGGCACTGTGAACATTCTGCGCAAATTAAAGAAATGAGAATGTCTCTAGCGCCGGAAATTCCATTTTTTCCAACGTTCACCCCCCGATAACGGTGGGTTCCGGAAGTTAAAAATCATTGCCAATTTTTTCGTGGTTATCCGTAGGCACTGTGAGCATTCTGCGCAAATAAAAAAAATGAGAATGTCTCTAGCGCCGGAAATACGATTTTTTCCAACTTTCATCCCCCGATACGGATGGGTTCCGGAAGTTTAAAATCGTTGCCAATTTTCTGGCTTTTTTTCTGGCTATCCTTAGGCACTGAGAACATTCTGCGCAAATAAAAAATATGAGAATGTCTGTAGCGCCGGAAATACGATTTATTTCAACTTTCACCCCCCGATAACGATGGGTTCCAGAAGTTTAAAATCCTTGCCAATTTTTTTCTGGCTATACTTAGGCACTGTGAACATTCTGCGCAAATAAAAAAAATGAGAATGTCTCTAGCGCCGGAAATACGATTTTTTCCAACTTTCACCCCTCGATAACGGCGGGTTCCGGAAGTTTAAAATCGTTGCCAATTATTTTCTGGCTATCCTTTATTACTGTGAACATTCGGCGCAAATTAAAAAAAAGAGAATGTCTCTAGCGAGGAAAATACGATTTTTTCCACCGTTCACCCCCCGATAACGGTGGGTTTCGGAAGTTTAAAATCGTTGCAAATTTTTTTCTGGCTATCCTTAGGCACTGTGAACATTCGGCGAAAATAAAAAAAATGAGAATGTCTCTAGCGCCGGAAATACGATTTTTTGCAACATTCACCCCCCGATAACGGTGGGTTCCGGACGTTAAAAATCGTTTCCAATTTTTTCCTGGCTATCCGTAGGCTCTGTGAACATTCTGCGCAAATAAAAAAATGAGAATGTCTGTAGCGCCGGAAATACGATTTTTTCCAACTTTCACCCCTCGATAACGGCGGGTTCCGGAAGTTTAAAATCGGTGCCAATTTTCTGGCTTTTTTTCTGGCTATCCTTAGGCACTAAGAACATTCTGCGCAAATAAAAAAAATGAGAATGTCTGTAGCGCCGGAAATACGATTTTTTTCAACGTTCACCCCCCGATACGGGTGGGTTCCGGAAGTTTAAAATCGTTGCCAATTATTTTCTGGCTATCCTTAGGCATTGCGAACATTCGGTGCAAATAAAAGAAATGAGAATGTCTCTAGCGCCGGAAATACGATTTTTTCCAACTTTCACCCCCCGATAACGGTGGGTTCCGGAAGTGAAAAATCGTTGCCAATTTTTTCTTGGTTATCCTTAGGCACTGTGAACATTCTGCGCAAATTAAAGAAATGAGAATGTCTCTAGCGCCGGAAATTCCATTTTTTCCAACGTTCACCCCCCGATAACGGTGGGTTCCGGAAGTTAAAAATCATTGCCAATTTTTTCGTGGTTATCCGTAGGCACTGTGAGCATTCTGCGCAAATAAAAAAAATGAGAATGTCTCTAGCGCCGGAAATACGATTTTTTCCAACTTTCATCCCCCGATACGGATGGGTTCCGGAAGTTTAAAATCGTTGCCAATTTTCTGGCTTTTTTTCTGGCTATCCTTAGGCACTGAGAACATTCTGCGCAAATAAAAAAAATGAGAATGTCTGTAGCGCCGGAAATACGATTTATTTCAACTTTCACCCCCCGATAACGATGGGTTCCAGAAGTTTAAAATCCTTGCCAATTTTTTTCTGGCTATACTTAGGCACTGTGAACATTCTGCGCAAATAAAAAAAATGAGAATGTCTCTAGCGCCGGAAATACGATTTTTTCCAACTTTCACCCCTCGATAACGGCGGGTTCCGGAAGTTTAAAATCGTTGCCAATTATTTTCTGGCTATCCTTTATTACTGTGAACATTCGGCGCAAATTAAAAAAAAGAGAATGTCTCTAGCGAGGAAAATACGATTTTTTCCACCGTTCACCCCCCGATAACGGTGGGTTTCGGAAGTTTAAAATCGTTGCAAATTTTTTTCTGGCTATCCTTAGGCACTGTGAACATTCGGCGAAAATAAAAAAAATGAGAATGTCTCTAGCGCCGGAAATACGATTTTTTGCAACATTCACCCCCCGATAACGGTGGGTTCCGGAAGTTTAAAATCGTTGCCAATTATTTTCTGGCTATCCTTAGGCATTGCGAACATTCGGTGCAAATAAAAGAAATGAGAATGTCTCTAGCGCCGGAAATACGATTTTTTCCAACTTTCACCCCCCGATAACGGTGGGTTCCGGAAGTGAAAAATCGTTGCCAATTTTTTCTTGGTTATCCTTAGGCACTGTGAACATTCTGCGCAAATTAAAGAAATGAGAATGTCTCTAGCGCCGGAAATTCCATTTTTTCCAACGTTCACCCCCCGATAACGGTGGGTTCCGGAAGTTAAAAATCATTGCCAATTTTTTCGTGGTTATCCGTAGGCACTGTGAGCATTCTGCGCAAATAAAAAAAATGAGAATGTCTCTAGCGCCGGAAATACGATTTTTTCCAACTTTCATCCCCCGATACGGATGGGTTCCGGAAGTTTAAAATCGTTGCCAATTTTCTGGCTTTTTTTCTGGCTATCCTTAGGCACTGAGAAAATTCTGCGCAAATAAAAAATATGAGAATGTCTGTAGCGCCGGAAATACGATTTATTTCAACTTTCACCCCCCGATAACGATGGGTTCCAGAAGTTTAAAATCCTTGCCAATTTTTTTCTGGCTATACTTAGGCACTGTGAACATTCTGCGCAAATAAAAAAAATGAGAATGTCTCTAGCGCCGGAAATACGATTTTTTCCAACTTTCACCCCTCGATAACGGCGGGTTCCGGAAGTTTAAAATCGTTGCCAATTATTTTCTGGCTATCCTTTATTACTGTGAACATTCGGCGCAAATTAAAAAAAAGAGAATGTCTCTAGCGAGGAAAATACGATTTTTTCCACCGTTCACCCCCCGATAACGGTGGGTTTCGGAAGTTTAAAATCGTTGCAAATTTTTTTCTGGCTATCCTTAGGCACTGTGAACATTCGGCGAAAATAAAAAAAATGAGAATGTCTCTAGCGCCGGAAATACGATTTTTTGCAACATTCACCCCCCGATAACGGTGGGTTCCGGACGTTAAAAATCGTTTCCAATTTTTTCCTGGCTATCCGTAGGCACTGTGAACATTCTGCGCAAATAAAAAAATGAGAATGTCTGTAGCGCCGGAAATACGATTTTTTCCAACTTTCACCCCTCGATAACGGCGGGTTCCGGAAGTTTAAAATCGGTGCCAATTTTCTGGCTTTTTTTCTGGCTATCCTTAGGCACTAAGAACATTCTGCGCAAATAAAAAAAATGAGAATGTCTGTAGCGCCGGAAATACGATTTTTTTCAACGTTCACCCCCCGATAAGGGTGGGTTCCGGAAGTTTAAAATGCTTGCCTATTTTTTTCTGGCTATACTTAAGCACTGTAAACATTCTGCGCAAATAAAAAAAATGAGAATGTCTCTAGCGCCGGAAATCCGATTTTTTCCAACGTTCACCCCCCGATAACGGTGGGTTCTGGAAGTTTAAAATCGTTGCCAATTTTTTTCTGGCTTTCCTTAGGCACTGTGAACATTCAGCGCAAATAAAAAAATGAGAATGTCTCTAGCGTCGGAAATACGATTTTTTCCACCTTTCACGCCCCGATAACGGTGGGTTCCGGAAGTTTAAAATCGTTGCCAATTTTTTTCTGACTTTCCTTAGGCACTGTGAACATTCAGCGCAAATAAAATAAATGAGAATGTCTCCAGCGCCGGAAATACGATTTTTTCCAACTTCTACCCCTAATAACGGTGGGTTCCGGACGTTTAAAATCGTTGCCAATTTTTTTCTGACTATCCTTATGCACTTTGAACATTCTGCGCAAAAAAAAAATGAGAATGTCTGTAGCGCCGGAAATACGATTTTTTCCAACTTTCATCCCCCGATAACGGTGGGTTCCGGAAGTTTAAAATCGTTCCCAATTTTTTTTCTGGCTATCCTTAGGCACTGTGAACATTCGGCGCAAATAAAAAAATGAGAATGTTTCTAACCCCGGAAATACGATTTTTTCCAACTTTCACCCTCCGAAAACGGTGGGTTCCGGAAGTTTAAAATCGTTGCCAATTTTTTTCTGGCTATCCTTAGGTACTGTGAACATTCTGCGCAAATAAAAATGAGAATGTCTCTAGCGCCGGAAATACGATTTTTTCCAACTTTCATCCCCCGATAACGGTGGGTTCCGGAAGTTTAAAATCGGTGCCAATCTTCTGGCTTTTTTTTCTGGCTATCCTTAGGCACTGAGAACATTCTGCGCAAATAAAAAAAATGAGAATGTCTGTAGCGCCGGAAATACGATTTTTTTCAACGTTCACCCCCCGATAAGGGTGGGTTCCGGAAGTTTAAAATCCTTGCCAATTTTTTTCTGGCTATCCTTACGCACTGTGAACATTCTGCGCAAATAAAAAATATGAGAATGTCTCTAGCGGCGGAAATACGATTTTTTCCACCTTTTACCCGCCGATAACGGTGGGTTCCGGAAGTTTAAAATCGTTGCAAATTTTTTTCTGGCTATCCTTAGGCACTTTGACCATTCTGCGCAATTAAAAAAAATGAGAATGTCTGTAGCGCCGGAAATACGATTTTTTCCAACTTTCACCCCTCGATAACGGTGGGTTCCGGACGTTTAAAATCGTTCCCAATTTTTTTCTGGCTATCCTTAGGCATTGCGAACATTCGGTGCAAATAAAAGAAATGAGAATGTCTCTAGCGCCGGAAATACGATTTTTTCCAACTTTCAACCCCCGATAACGGTGGGTTCCGGAAGTGAAAAATCATTGCCAATTTTTTCATGGTTATCCTTAGGCACTGTGAACATTCTGCGCAAATTAAAGAAATGAGAATGTCTCTAGCGCCGGAAATTCCATTTTTTCCAACGTTCACCCCCCGATAACGGTGGGTTCCGGAAGTTAAAAATCATTGCCAATTTTTTCGTGGTTATCCTTAGGCACTGTGAACATTCGGCGAAAATAAAAAAAATGAGAATGTCTCTAGCGCCGGAAATACGATTTATTTCAACTTTCACCCCCCGATAACGATGGGTTCCAGAAGTTTAAAATCCTTGCCAATTTTTTTCTGGCTATACTTAGGCACTGTGAACATTCTGCGCAAATAAAAAAATGAGAATGTCTCTAGCGCCGGAAATACGATTTTTTCCAACTTTCACCCCTCGATAACGGCGGGTTCCGGAAGTTTAAGATCGTTGCCAATTATTTTCTGGCTATCCTTTATTACTGTGAACATTCGGCGCAAATTAAAAAAAAGAGAATGTCTCTAGCGAGGAAAATACGATTTTTTCCACCGTTCACCCCCCGATAACGGTGGGTTTCGGAAGTTTAAAATCGTTGCAAATTTTTTTCTGGCTATCCTTAGGCACTGTGAACATTCGGCGAAAATAAAAAAAATGAGAATGTCTCTAGCGCCGGAAATACGATTTTTTGCAACATTCACCCCCCGATAACGGTGGGTTCCGGACGTTAAAAATCGTTTCCAATTTTTTCCTGGCTATCCGTAGGCACTGTGAACATTCTGCGCAAATAAAAAAAATGAGAATGTCTGTAGCGCCGGAAATACGATTTTTTCCAACTTTCACCCCTCGTTAACGGCGGGTTCCGGAAGTTTAAAATCGTTGCCAATTTTTTCCTGGCTATCCTTAGGAACTGTGAACATTCTGCGTGAATAAAAAAAATGAGAATGTTTCTAACCCCGGAAATACGATTTTTTCCAACTTTCACCCTCCGAAAACGGTGGGTTCCGGAAGTTTAAAATCGTTGCCAATTTTTTTCTGGCTATCCTTAGGTACTGTGACCATTCTGCGCAAATAAAAATGAGAATGTCTCTAGCGCCGGAAATACGATTTTTTCCAACTTTCATCCCCCGATAACGGTGGGTTCCGGAAGTTTAAAATCGGTGCCAATTTTCTGGCTTTTTTTTCTGGCTATCCTTAGGCACTGAGAACATTCTGCGCAAATAAAAAAAACGAGAATGTCTGTAGCGCCGGAAATACGATTTTTTTCAACGTTCACCCCCCGATAAGGGTGGGTTCCGGAAGTTTAAAAGTCTTGCCTATTTTTTTCTGGCTATACTTACGCACTGTAAACATTCTGCGCAAATAAAAAAAATGAGAATGTCTCTAGCGCCGGAAATCCGATTTTTTCCAACGTTCACCCCCCGATAACGGTGGGTTCTGGAAGTTTAAAATCGTTGCAAATTTTTTTATGGCTATCCTTAGGCACTGTGAACATTCGGCGCAAATAAAAAAATGAGAATGTCTCTAGCGCCGGAAATACGATTTTTTCCAACTTTCACCCCTCGATAACGGCGGGTTCCGGAAGTTTAAAATCGTTGCCAATTATTTTCTGGCTATCCTTTATTACTGTGAACATTCGGCGCAAATTAAAAAAAAGAGAATGTCTCTAGCGAGGAAAATACGATTTTTTCCACCGTTCACCCCCCGATAACGGCGGGTTTCGGAAGTTTAAAATCGTTGCAAATTTTTTTCTGGCTATCCTTAGGCACTGTGAACATTCGGCGAAAATAAAAAAAATGAGAATGTCTCTAGCGCCGGAAATACGATTTTTTGCAACATTCACCCCCCGATAACGGTGGGTTCCGGACGTTAAAAATCGTTGCCAATTTTTTTTCTGGCTATCCTTAGGCACTGTGAACATTCGGCGCAAATAAAAACATGAGAATGTTTCTAACCCCGGAAATACGATTTTTTCCAACTTTCACCCTCCGAAAACGGTGGGTTCCGGAAGTTTAAAATCGTTGCCAATTTTTTTCTGGCTATCCTTAGGTACTGTGAACATTCTGCGCAAATAAAAATGAGAATGTCTCTAGCGCCGGAAATACGATTTTTTCCAACTTTCATCCCCCGATAACGGTGGGTTCCGGAAGTTTAAAATCGGTGCCAATTTTCTGGCTTTTTTTTCTGGCTATCCTTAGGCACTGAGAACATTCTGCGCAAATAAAAAAAATGAGAATGTCTGTAGCGCCGGAAATACGATTTTTTTCAACGTTCACCCCCCGATAAGGGTGGGTTCCGGAAGTTTAAACGTCTTGCCTATTTTTTTCTGGCTATACTTACGCACTGTAAACATTCTGCGCAAATAAAAAAAATGAGAATGTCTCTAGCGCCGGAAATCCGATTTTTTCCAACGTTCACCCCCCGATAACGGTGGGTTCTGGAAGTTTAAAATCGTTGCAAATTTTTTTATGGCTATCCTTAGGCACTGTGAACATTCGGCGCAAATAAAAAAATGAGAATGTCTCTAGCGCCGGAAATACGATTTTTTCCACCTTTCACGCCCCGATAACGGTGGGTTCCGGAAGTTTAAAATCGTTGCCAATTTTTTTCTGGCTTTCCTTAGGCACTGTGAACATTCAGCGCGAATAAAAAAATGAGAATGTCTCTAGCGCCGGAAATACGATTTTTTCCACCTTTCACGCCCCGATAACGGTGGGTTCCGGAAGTTTAAAATCGTTGCCAATTTTTTTCTGACTTTCCTTAGGCACTGTGAACATTCAGCGCAAATAAAATAAATGAGAATGTCTCTAGCGCCGGAAATACGATTTTTTCCAACTTCCACCCCTGATAACGGTGGGTTCCGGACGTTTAAAATCGTTGCCAATTTTTTTCTGACTATCCTTATGCACTTTCAACATTCTGCGCAAAAAAAAAAATGAGAATGTCTGTAGCGCCGGAAATACGATTTTTTACAACTTTCACCCCCCGATAACGGTGGGTTCCGGAAGTTTAAAATCCTTCCCAATTTTTTTCTGGCTATCCTTACGCACTGTGAACATTCTGCGCAAATAAAAAAAATGAGAATGTCTCTAGAGCCGGAAATACGATTTTTTCCAACTTTCATCCCCCGATAACGGTGGGTTCCGGAAGTTTAAAATCGTTGCCAATTTTTTTTCTGGCTATCCTTAGGCACTGTGAACATTCGGCGCAAATAAAAACATGAGAATGTTTCTAACCCCGGAAATACGATTTTTTCCAACTTTCACCCTCCGAAAACGGTGGGTTCCGGAAGTTTAAAATCGTTGCCAATTTTTTTCTGGCTATCCTTAGGTACTGTGAACATTCTGCGCAAATAAAAATGAGAATGTCTCTAGCGCCGGAAATACGATTTTTTCCAACTTTCATCCCCCGATAACGGTGGGTTCCGGAAGTTTAAAATCGGTGCCAATTTTCTGGCTTTTTTTTCTGGCTATCCTTAGGCACTGAGAACATTCTGCGCAAATAAAAAAAATGAGAATGTCTGTAGCGCCGGAAATACGATTTTTTTCAACGTTCACCCCCCGATAAGGGTGGGTTCCGGAAGTTTAAAATCCTTGCCAATTTTTTTCTGGCTATCCTTACGCACTGTGAACATTCTGCGCAAATAAGAAATATGAGAATGTCTCTAGCGCCGGAAATACGATTTTTTCCACCTTTTACCCGCCGATAACGGTGGGTTCCGGAAGTTTAAAATCGTTGCAAATTTTTTTCTGGCTATCCTTAGGCACTGTGAACATTCGGCGGAAATAAAAAAATGAGAATGTCTCTAGCGCCGGAAATACGATTTTTTCCACCTTTCACCCCCCGTAACGGTGGGTTCCGGACGTTTAAAATCGTTGCCAATTTTTTTCTGGCTATCCTTAGGCATTGCGAACATTCGGTGCAAATAAAAGAAATGAGAATGTCTCTAGCGCCGGAAATACGATTTTTTCCAACTTCCACCCCTAATAATGGTTGGTTCCGGACGTTTAAAATCGTTGCCAATTTTTTTCGGACTATCCTTATGCACTTTGACCATTCTGCGCAAATAAAAAAAATGAGAATGTCTGTAGCGCCGGAAATACGATTTTTTCCAACTTTCACCCCTCGATAACGGTGGGTTCCGGAAGTTTAAAATCGTTGCCAATTATTTTCTGGCTATCCTTAGGCATTGCGAACATTCGGTGCAAATAAAAGAAATGAGAATGTCTCTAGCGCCGGAAATACGATTTTTTCCAACTTTCACCCCCCGATAACGGTGGGTTCCGGAAGTGAAAAATCGTTGCCAATTTTTTCTTGGTTATCCTTAGGCACTGTGAACATTCTGCGCAAATAAAAGAAATGAGAATGTCTCTAGCGCCGGAAATTCCATTTTTTCCAACGTTCACCCCCCGATAACGGTGGGTTCCGGAAGTTAAAAATCATTGCCTTTTTTTTCGTGGTTATCCTTAGGCACTGTGAACATTCGGCGAAAATAAAAAAAATGAGAATGTCTCTAGCGCCGGAAATACGATTTTTTGCAACATTCACCCCCCGATAACGGTGGGTTCCGGACGTTAAAAATCGTTGCCAATTTTTTCCTGGCTATCCGTAGGCACTGTGAACATTCTGCGCAAATAAAAAAAATGAGAATGTCTCTAGCGCCGGAAATACGATTTTTTCCAACTTTCACCCCTCGATAACGGCGGGTTCCGGAAGTTCAAAATCGTTGCCAATTATTTTCTGGCTATCCTTTATTACTGTGAACATTCGGCGCAAATTAAAAAAAAGAGAATGTCTCTAGCGAGGAAAATACGATTTTTTCCACCATTCACCCCCCGATAACGGTGGGTTTCGGAAGTTTAAAATCGTTGCAAATTTTTTTCTGGCTATCCTTAGGCACTGTGAACATTCGGCGAAAATAAAAAAAATGAGAATGTCTCTAGCGCCGGAAATACGATTTTTTGCAACATTCACCCCCCGATAACGGTGGGTTCCGGACGTTAAAAATCGTTTCCAATTTTTTCCTGGCTATCCGTAGGCACTGTGAACATTCTGCGCAAATAAAAAAAATGAGAATGTCTGTAGCGCCGGAAATACGATTTTTTCCAACTTTCACCCCTCGATAACGGCGGGTTCCGGAAGTTTAAAATCGTTGCCAATTTTTTCCTGGCTATCCTTAGGCACTGTGAACATTCTGCGTGAATAAAAAAAATGAGAATGTTTCTAACCCCGGAAATACGATTTTTTCCAACTTTCACCCTCCGAAAACGGTGGGTTCCGGAAGTTTAAAATCGTTGCCAATTTTTTTCTGGCTATCCTTAGGTACTGTGAACATTCTGCGCAAATAAAAATGAGAATGTCTCTAGCGCCGGAAATACGATTTTTTCCAACTTTCATCCCCCGATAACGGTGGGTTCCGGAAGTTTAAAATCGGTGCCAATTTTCTGGCTTTTTTTTCTGGCTATCCTTAGGCACTGAGAACATTCTGCGCAAATAAAAAAAATGAGAATGTCTGTAGCGCCGGAAATACGATTTTTTTCAACGTTCACCCCCCGATAAGGGTGGGTTCCGGAAGTTTAAAATGCTTGCCTATTTTTTTCTGGCTATACTTACGCACTGTAAACATTCTGCGCAAATAAAAAAAATGAGAATGTCTCTAGCGCCGGAAATCCGATTTTTTCCAACGTTCACCCCCCGATAACGGTGGGTTCTGGAAGTTTAAAATCGTTGCAAATTTTTTTATGGCTATCCTTAGGCACTGTGAACATCCGGCGCAAATAAAAAAATGAGAATGTCTCTAGCGCCGGAAATACGATTTTTTCCACCTTTCACGCCCCGATAACTGTGGGTTCCGGAAGTTTAAAATCGTTGCCAATTTTTTTCTGACTTTCCTTAGGCACTGTGAACATTCAGCGCAAATAAAATAAATGAGAATGTCTCTAGCGCCGGAAATACGATTTTTTCCAACTTCCACCCCTGATAACGGTGGGTTCCGGACGTTTAAAATCGTTGCCAATTTTTTTCTGACTATCCTTATGCACTTTGAACATTCTGCGCAAAAAAAAAATGAGAATGTCTGTAGCGCCGGAAATACGATTTTTTCCAACTTTCACCCCTCGATAACGGTGGATTCCGGAAGCTTAAAATCGTTGCCAATTATTTTCTGGCTATCCTTAGGCATTGCGAACATTCGGTGCAAATAAAAGAAATGAGAATGTCTCTACCGCCGGAAATACGATTTTTTCCAACATTCACCCCACGATAACGGTGGTTTCCGGAAGTTAAAAATCGTTGCCAATTTTTTCTTGGTTATCCTTAGGCACTGGGAACATTCTGCGCAAACAAAAAAAATGAGAATGTCTGTAGCGCCGGAAATACGATTTTTTTCGACTTTCACCCCCCGATAACGGTTGGTTCCGGAAGTTTAAAATCCTTCCCAATTTTTTTCTGGCTATCCTTACGCACTGTGAACATTCTGCGCAAATAAAAAAAATGAGAATGTCTCTAGAGCCGGAAATACGATTTTTTCCAACATTCATCCCCCGATAACGGTGGGTTCCGGAAGTTTAAAATCGTTGCCAATTTTTTTTCTGGCTATCCTTAGGCACTGTGAACATTCGGCGCAAATAAAAAAATGAGAATGTTTCTAACCCCGGAAATACGATTTTTTCCAACTTTCACCCTCCGAAAACGGTGGGTTCCGGAAGTTTAAAATCGTTGCCAATTTTTTTCTGGCTATCCTTAGGTACTGTGAACATTCTGCGCAAATAAAAATGAGAATGTCTCTAGCGCCGGAAATACGATTTTTTCCAACTTTCATCCCCCGATAACGGTGGGTTCCGGAAGTTTAAAATCGGTGCCAATTTTCTGGCTTTTTTTTCTGGCTATCCTTAGGCACTGAGAACATTCTGCGCAAATAAAAAAAATGAGAATGTCTGTAGCGCCGGAAATACGATTTTTTTCAACGTTCACCCCCCGATAAGGGTGGGTTCCGGAAGTTTAAAATCCTTGCCAATTTTTTTCTGGCTATCCTTACGCACTGTGAACATTCTGCGCAAATAAAAAATATGAGAATGTCGCTAGCGCCGGAAATACGATTTTTTCCACCTTTTACCCGCCGATAACGGTGGGTTCCGGAAGTTTAAAATCGTTGCAAATTTTTTTCTGGCTATCCTTAGGCACTGTGAACATTCGGCGCAAATAAAAAAATGAGAATGTCTCTAGCGCCGGAAATACGATTTTTTCCAACTTTCACCCCCCGATAACGGTGGGTTCCGGAAGTTTAAAATCGTTGCCAATTATTTTCTGGCTATCCTTAGGCATTGCGAACATTCGGTGCAAATAAAAGAAATGAGAATGTCTCTAGCGCCGGAAATACGATTTATTTCATCTTTCACCCCCCGATAACGATGGGTTCCAGAAGTTTAAAATCCTTGCCAATTTTTTTCTGGCTATACTTAGGCACTGTGAACATTCTGCGCAAATAAAAAAAATGAGAATGTCTCTAGCGCCGGAAATACGATTTTTTCCAACTTTCACCCCTCGATAACAGCGGGTTCCGGAAGTTTAAAATCGTTGCCAATTATTTTCTGGCTATCCTTAGGCATTGCGAACATTCGGTGCAAATAAAAGAAATGAGAATGTCTCTAGCACCGGATATACGATTTTTTCCAACTTTCACCCCCCGATAACGGTGGGTTCCGGAAGTTTAAAATCGTTGCAAATTTTTTTCTGGCTATCCTTAGGCACTGTGAACATTCGGCGAAAATAAAAAATATGAGAATGTCTCTAGCGCCGGAAATACGATTTTTTGCAACATTCACCCCCCGATAACGGTGGGTTCCGGACGTTAAAAATCGTTGCCAATTTTTTCCTGGCTATCCGTAGGCACTGTGAACATTCTGCGCAAATAAAAAAAATGAGAATGTCTCTAGCGCCGGAAATACGATTTTTTCCAACTTTCATCCCCCGATACGGATGGGTTCCGGAAGTTTAAAATCGTTGCCAATTTTCTGGATTTTTTTCTAGCTATCCTTAGGCACTGAGAACATTCTGCGCAATTAAAAAAAATGAGAATGTCTGTAGCGCCGGAAATACGATTTATTTCAACTTTCACCCCCCGATAACGATGGGTTCCAGAAGTTTAAAATCCTTGCCAATTTTTTTCTGGCTATACTTAGGCACTGTGAACATTCTGCGCAAATAAAAAAAATGAGAATGTCTCTAGCGCCGGAAATACGATTTTTTCCAACTTTCACCCCTCGATAACGGCGGGTTCCGGAAGTTTAAAATCGTTGCCAATTATTTTCTGGCTATCCTTTAGCACTGTGAATATTCGGCGCAAAAAAAAAAAAAGAGAATGTCTCTAGCGAGGAAAATACGATTTTTTCCACCGTTCACCCCCCGATAACGGTGGGTTTCGGAAGTTTAAAATCGTTGCAAATTTTTTTCTGGCTATGCTTAGGCACTGTGAACATTCAGCGAAAATAAAAAAAATGAGAATGTCTCTAGCGCCGGAAATACGATTTTTTGCAACATTCACCCCCCGATAACGATGGGTTCCGGACGTTAAAAATCGTTTCCAATTTTTTCCTGGCTATCCGTAGGCACTGTGAACATTCTGCGCAAATAAAAAAAATGAGAATGTCTGTAGCGCCGGAAATACGATTTTTTCCAACTTTCACCCCTCGATAACGGCGGGTTCCGGAAGTTTAAAATCGTTGCCAATTTTTTCCTGGCTATCCTTAGGCACTGTGAACATTCTGCGTGAATAAAAAAAATGAGAATGTTTCTAACCCCGGAAATACGATTTTTTCCAACTTTCACCCTCCGAAAACGGTGGGTTCCGGAAGTTTAAAATCGTTGCCAATTTTTTTCTGGCTATCCTTAGGTACTGTGAACATTCTGCGCAAATAAAAATGAGAATGTCTCTAGCGCCGGAAATACGATTTTTTCCAACTTTCATCCCCCGATAACGGTGGGTTCCGGAAGTTTAAAATCGGTGCCAATTTTCTGGCTTTTTTTCTGGCTATCCTTAGGCACTGAGAACATTCTGCGCAAATAAAAAAAATGAGAATGTCTGTAGCGCCGGAAATACAATTTTTTTCAACGTTCACCCCCCGATAAGGGTGGGTCCCGGAAGTTTAAAATGCTTGCCTATTTTTTTCTGGCTATACTTACGCACTGTAAACATTCTGCGAAAATAAAAAAAATGAGAATGTCTCTAGCGCCGGAAATCCGATTTTTTCCAACGTTCACCTCCCGATAACGGTGGGTTCTGGAAGTTTAAAATCGTTGCAAATTTTTTTCTGGCTATCCTTAGGCACTGTGAACATTCGGCGCAAATAAAAAAATGAGAATGTCTCTAGCGCCGGAAATACGATTTTTTCCACCATTCACGCCCCGATAACTGTGGGTTCCGGAAGTTTAAAGTCGTTGCCAATTTTTTTCTGGCTTTCCTTAGGCACTGTGAATATTCAGCGCAAATAAAAAAATGAGAATGTCTCTAGCGCCGGAAATACGATTTTTTCCACCTTTCACGCCCCGATAACGGTGGGTTACGGAAGTTTAAAATCGTTGCCAATTTTTTTCTGGCTTTCCTTAGGCACTGTGAACATTCAGCGCAAATAAAATAAATGAGAATGTCTCTAGCGCCGGAAATACGATTTTTTCCAACTTCCACCCCTGATAACGGTGGGTTCCGGACGTTTAAAATCGTTGCCAATTTTTTTTTGACTATCCTCATGCACTTTGAACATTCTGCGCAAATAAAAAAAATGAGAATGTCTGTAGCGCCGGAAATACGATTTTTTCCAACTTTCACCCCTCGATAACGGTGGATTCCGGAAGTTTAAAATCGTTGCCAATTATTTTCTGGCTATCCTTAGGCATTGCGAACATTCGGGGCAAATAAAAGAAATGAGAATGTCTCTAGCGCCGGAAATACGATTTTTTCCAACATTCACCCCCCTATAACGGTGGGTTCCGGAAGTTAAAAATCGTTGCCAATTTTTTCTTGGTTATCCTTAGGCACTGGGAACATTCTGCGCAAATAAAAAAAATGAGAATGCCTGTAGCGCCGGAAATACGATTTTTTTCAACTTTCACCCCCCGATAACGGTGGGTTCCGCAAGTTTAAAATCCTTCCCAATTTTTTTCTGGCTATTCTTACGCACTGTGAACATTCTGCGCAAATAAAAAAAATGAGAATGTCTCTAGAGCCGGAAATACGATTTTTTCCAACTTCCACCCCCCGATAACGGTGGGTTCCGGAAGTTTAAAATCGGTGCAAATTTTTTTCTGGGTATCCTTAGGCACTATGAACATTTGGCGCAAATAAAAAAATGAGAATGTCTCTAGCGCCGGAAATACGATTTTTTCCACCTTTCACCCCCCGATAACGGTGGGTTCCGGAAGTTTAAAATCGTTGCCAATGTTTTTCTGGCTATCCTTAGGCACTGTAAACATTCAGCGCAAATAAAATAAATGAGAATGTCTCTAGCGCCCGAAATACGATATTTTCCAACTTTCACCCCCAGATAACGGTGGGTTCCGGACGTTTAAAATCGTTGCAAATTTTTTTCTGGCTATCCTTAGGCACTGTGAACATTCGGCGCAAATAAAAAAATTAGAATGTCTCTAGCGCCGGAAATACGATTTTTTCCACCTTTCACCACCCGATAACGGTCGGTTCCGGACGTTTAAAATCGTTGCCAATTTTTTTCTGGCTATCCTTAGGCATTGCGAACATTCGGTGCAAATAAAAGAAATGAGAATGTCTCTAGCGCCGGAAATACGATTTTTTCCAAATTCCACCCCTAATAATGGTTGGTTCCGGACGTTTAAAATCGTGGCCAATTTTTTTCTGACTATCTTTATGCACTTTGAACATTCTGCGGAAATAAAAAAAATGAGAATGTCTGTAGCGCCGGAAATACGATTTTTTCCAACTTTCACCCCCCGATAACGGTGGGTTCCGGAAGTTAAAAATCGTTGCCAATTTTTTCTTGGTTATTCTTAGGCACTGTGAACATTCTGCGCAAATAAAAGAAATGAGAATGTCTCTAGCGCCGGAAATTCCATTTTTTCCAACGTTCACCCCCCGATAACGGTGGGTTCCGGAAGTTAAAAATCATTGCCAATTTTTTCGTGGTTATCCTTAGGCACTGTGAACATTCTGCGCAAATGAAAAAAATGAGAATGTCTCTAGCGCCGGAAATACGATTTTTTCCAACTTTCATCCCCCGATAAGGATGGGTTCCGGAAGTTAAAATCGTTGCCAATTTTCTGGCTTTTTTTCTGGCTATCCTTAGGCACTGAGAACATTCTGCGCAAATAAAAAAAATGAGAATGTCTGTAGCGCCGGAAATACGATTTATTTCAACTTTCACCACCCGATAATGATGGGTTCCAGAAGTTTAAAATCCTTGCCAATTTTTTTCTGGCTATACTTAGGCACTGTGAACATTCTGCGCAAATAAAAAAAATGAGAATGTCTCTAGCACCGGAAATACGATTTTTTCCAACTTTCACCCCTCGATAACGGCGGGTTCCGGAAGTTTAAAATCGTTGCCAATTATTTTCTGGCTATCCTTAGGCATTGCGAACATTCGGTGCAAATAAAAGAAATGAGAATGTCTCTAGCACCGGATATACGATTTTTTCCAACTTTCACCCCCCGATAACGGTGGGTTCCGGAAGTTTAAAATCGTTGCAAATTTTTTTCTGGCTATCCTTAGGCACTGTGAACATTCGGCAAAAATAAAAAAAATGGGAATGTCTCTAATGCCGGAAATACGATTTTTTGCAACATTCCCCCCCCCGATAACGGTGGGTTCCGGACGTTAAAAGTCGTTGCCAATTTTTTCCTGGCTATCCGTAGGCACTGTGAACATTCTGCGCAAATAAAAAAATGAGAATGTCTCTAGCGCCGGAAATACGATTTTTTCCAACTTTCATCCCCCGATACGGATGGGTTCCGGAAGTTTAAAATCGTTTCCAATTTTCTGGCTTTTTTTCTGGCTATCCTTAGGCACTGAGAACATTCTGCGCAAATAAAAAAATGAGAATGTCTGTAGCGCCGGAAATACGATTTATTTCAACTTTCACCCCCCGATAACGATGGGTTCCAGAAGTTTAAAATCCTTGCCAATTTTTTTCTGGCTATACTTAGGCACTGTGAACATTCTGCGCAAATAAAAAAAATGAGAATGTCTCTAGCGCCGGAAATACGATTTTTTCCAACTTTCACGCCTCGATAACGGCGGGTTCCGGAAGTTTAAAATCGTTGCCAATTATTTTCTGGCTATCCTTTAGCACTATGAACATTCGGCGCAAATAAAAAAAAAGAGAATGTCTCTAGCGAGGAAAATCCGATTTTTTCCACCGTTCACCCCCCGATAACGGTGGGTTTCGGCAGTTTAAAATCGTTGCAAATTTTTTTCTGGCTATCCTTAGGCACTGTGGACATTCAGCGAAAATAAAAAAAATGAGAATGTCTCTAGCGCCGGAAATACGATTTTTTGCAACATTCACCCCCCGATAACGATGGGTTCCGGACGTTAAAAATCGTTTCCAATTTTTTCCTGGCTATCCGTAGGCACTGTGAACATTCTGCGCAAATAAAAAAAATGAGAATGTCTGTAGCGCCGGAAATACGATTTTTTCCAACATTCACTTCTCGATAACGGCGGGTTCCGGAAGTTTAAAATCGTTGCCAATTTTTTCCTGGCTATCCTTAGGCACTGTGAACATTCTGCGTGAATAAAAAAATGAGAATGTTTCTAACCCCGGAAATACGATTTTTTCCAACTTTCACCCTCCGAAAACGGTGGGTTCCGGAAGTTTAAAATCGTTGCCAATTTTTTTCTGGCTATCCTTAGGTACTGTGAACATTCTGCGCAAATAAAAATGAGAATGTCTCTAGCGCCGGAAATACGATTTTTTCCAACTTTCATCCCCCGATAACGGTGGGTTCCGGAAGTTTAAAATCGGTGCCAATTTTCTGGCTTTTTTTCTGGCTATCCTTAGGCACTGAGAACATTCTGCGCAAATAAAAAAAATGAGAATGTCTGTAGCGCCGGAAATACGATTTTTTTCAACGTTCACCCCCCGATAAGGGCGGGTTCCGGAAGTTTAAAATGCTTGCCTATTTTTTTCTGGCTATACTTACGCACTGTAAACATTCTGCGAAAATAAAAAAAATGAGAATGTCTCTAGCGCCGGAAATCCGATTTTTTCCAACGTTCACCCCCCGATAACGGTGGGTTCTGGAAGTTTAAAATCGTTGCAAATTTTTTTCTGGCTATCCTTAGGCACTGTGAACATTCCGCGCAAATAAAAAAATGAGAATGTCTCTAGCGCCGGAAATACGATTTTTTCCACCTTTCACGCCCCGATAACGGTGGGTTCCGGAAGTTTAAAATCGTTGCCAATTTTTTTCTGGCTTTCCTTAGGCACTGTGAACATTCGGCGCAAAAAAAAAAATGAGAATGTCTCTAGCGCCGGAAATACGATTTTTTCGACCATTCACGCCCCGATAACGGTGGGTTACGGAAGTTTAAAATCGTTGCCAATTTTTTTCTGGCTATCCTTACGCACTGTGAACATTCTGCGCAAATAAAAAATATGAGAATGTGTCTAGCGCCGGAAATACGATTTTTTCCACCTTTTACCCCCCGATAACGGTGGGTTCCGGAAGTTTAAAATCGTTGCAAATTTTTTTCTGGCTATCCTTAAGCACTGTGAACATTCTGCGCAAATAAAAAAAATGAGAATGTCTGTAGCGCCGGAAATACGATTTTTTCCAACTTTCACCCCTCGATAACGGTGGATTCCGGAAGTTTAAAATCGTTGCCAATTATTTTCTGGCTATCCTTAGGCATTGCGAACATTCGGGGCAAATAAAAGAAATGAGAATGTCTCTAGAGCCGGAAATACGATTTTTTCCAACATTCACCCCCCGATAACGGTGGGTTCCGGAAGTTAAAAATCGTTGCCAATTTTTTCTTGGTTATCCTTAGGCACTGGGAACATTCTGCGCAAATAAAAAATATGAGAATGTCTGTACCGCCGGAAATACGATTTTTTTCAACTTTCACCCCCCGATAACGGTGGGTTCCGGAAGTTTAAAATCCTTCCCAATTTTTTTCTGGCTATCCTTACGCACTGTAAACATTCTGCGCAAATAAAAAAAATGAGAATGTCTCTAGCGCCGGAAATACGATTTTTTCCAACTTTCACCCCCTGATAACGGTGGGTTCCGGACGTTTAAAATCATTGCCAATTTTTTTCTGGCTATCCTTAGGCACTTTGAACATTCTGCGCAAATAAAAAAAATGAGAACTTCTGTAGCGCCGGAAATACGATTTTTTCCAACTTTTACCCCTGGATAACGGTGGGTTCGGGAAGTTTAAATTCGTTGCCAATTATTTTCTGGCTATCCTTAAGCATTGTGAACATTCAGCGCAAATTAAAAAAATGAGAATGTCTCGGACGCCGGAAATACGATTTTTTCCAAATTTCACGCCCCGATAACGGTGGGTTCCGGAAGTTAAAAATCGTTGGCAATTTTTTCGTGGTTATCCTTAGGCACTGTGAACATTCTGCGCGAATAAAAAAAAATGAGAATGTCTCTAGCGCCGGAAATACGATTTTTTCCAACTTTCACCCCCCGATAACGGTGGGTTGCGTAAGTTTAAAATCGTTGCCAATTATTTTCTGGCTATCCTTAGGCACTGTGCACATTCGGCGCAAATAAAAAAAATCAGAATGGCTCTAGCGCCGGAAATACGATTTTTTCCACCTTTCAACCCCGATAACGGTGGGTTTCGGAAGTTTAAAATCGTTGCCAATTTTTTTCTGGCTATCCTTAGGTACTGTGAACATTCAGCGCAAACTAAATAAATGACAATGTCTGTAGCGCCCGAAATACGATTTTTTCCAACTTTCATCTCCCGATAACGGTGGGTTCCGGAAGTTTAAAATCGTTGGCAATTTTCTGGCTTTTTTTTCTGGCTATCCTTAGGCACTGAGAACATTCTGCGCAAATAAAAAAAATGAGAATGTCTGTAGCGCCGGAAATATGATTTTTTCCAACTTTCACCCCTCGATAACGGTGGGTTCCGGACGTTTAAAAACGTTGCCAATATTTTCCTGGCTATCCTTAGTCACTATGAACATTCTGCGCAAATAAAAAAAATGAGAATGTCTGTAGCGCCGGAAACACGATTTTTTTCAACTTTCACCCCCCGATAACGGTGGGTTCCGGAAGTTTAAAATCGTTGCAAATTTTTTTCTTGCTATCCTTAGGCACTGTGAACATTCGGCGCTAATAAAAAAAATGAGAATGTCTCTAGCGCCGGCAATACGATTTTTTCCAACTTTCACCCCCCGCTAACGGTGGGTTGTGGACGTTTAAAATCGTTGCCAATTTTTTTCTGGCTATCCGTAGGCACTGTGAACATTCGGCGCAAATAAAAAAATGAGAATGTCTCTAGCGCCGGAAATAAGATTTTTTCCACCTTTCAACCCCGATAACGGTGGGTTCCGGAGGTTTAAAATCGTTGCCAATTGTTTTCTGGCTATCCTTAGGTACTGTGAACATTCAGCGAAAATTAAATAAATGACAATGTTTGTAGCGCCCGAAATACGATTTTTTCCAACTTTCACCCCTCGATAACGGTGGGTTCCGGTAGTTTGAAATCGTTGCCTATCATTTTCTGGCTATCCTTTAGCACTGTGTACATTCGGCGCAAACAAAATAAATGAGAATGTCGCTAGCGCCGGAAATACGATTTTTTCCAACGTTCACCCCCCGATAACGGTGGGTTCCGGAAGTTTAAAATCGTTGCAAATTTTTTTCTTGCTATCCTTAGGCACTGTGAACATTCGGCGCAAATAAAAAAAATGAGAATGCCTCTAGCGCCGGCAATACGATTTTTTCCAACTTTCACCCCCCGATAACGGTGGGTTGCGTAAGTTTAAAATCGTTGCCAATTATTTTCTGGCTATCCTTAGGCACTGTGAACATTCGGCGCCAATAAAAAAAATGAGAATGTCTCTAGCGCCGGAAATACGATTTTTTCCAACGTTCACCCCCCGATAACGGTGGGTTCCGGAAATTTAAAACCGTTGCCAATTTTTTTCTGGCTATCCTTAGACACTGAGAACATTCTGCGCAAATAAAAAAAATGAGAATGTCTCTAGCGCCGGAAATACCATTTTTTCCAACGTTCACCCCCCGATAACGGTGGGTTCCGGAAGGTAGAAATCATTGCCAATTTGTTCGTGGTTATCCTTAGGCACTGTGAACATACTGCGCAAATAAAAAAAATGAGATTGTCTCTAGCGCCGGAAATACGATTTTTTCCAACGTTCACCCCCCGATAACGGTGGGTTCCGGAAGTTTAAAATCGTTGCCAATTTTTTTCTGGCTATCCTTAGGCACTGTGAACATTCTGCGCAAATAAAAAAAATGAGAATGTCTCTAGCGCCGAAAATACGATTTTTTCCAACGTTCACCCCTCGATAACAGCGGGTTCCGGAAGTTTAAAATCGTTGCCAATTATTTTCTGGCTATCCTTTAGCACTGTGAACATTCGGCGCAAATAAAAGAAAAGAGAATGTCTCTAGCGAGGGAAATACGATTTTTTCCACCGTTCAGCCCCCGATAACGGTGGGTTCCGGAAGTTTAAAATCGTTGCAAATTTTTTTCTGGCTATCCTTAGGCACTGTGAACATTCGGCGAAAATTAAAAAAATGAGAATGTCTCTAGCGCCGGAAATACGATTTTTTGCAACATTCACCCCCCGATAACGGTGGGTTCCGGACGTTAAAAATCGTTGTCAATTTTTTCCTGGCTATCCGTAGGCACTGTGAACATTCTGCGCAAATAAAAAAAAATGTGAATGTCTGTAGCGTTGGCAATACGATTTTTTCCAACATTCACCCCTCGATAACGGCGGGTTCCGGAAGTTTAAAATCGTTGCCATTTTTTTCCTGGCTATCCTTAGGCACTGTGAACATTCTGCGCAAATAAAAAAAAATGAGAATGTCTGTAGCGCCGGAAATACGATTTTTTCCAACTTTCATCCCCCGATAACGGTGGGTTCCGGAAGTTTAAAATCGTTGCCAATTTTTTTTCTGGCTATCCTTAGGCACTGTGAACATTCGGCGCAAATAAAAAAATGAGAATGTTTCTAACCCCGGAAATACGATTTTTTCCAACTTTCACCCTCCGAAAACGGTCGGTTCCGGAAGTTTAAAATCATTGCCAAATTTTTTCTGGCTTTCCTTAGGTACTGTGAACATTCTGCGCAAATAAAAATGAGAATGTCTCTAGCGCCGGAAATACGATTTGTTCCAACTTTCATCCCCCGATAACGGAGGGTTCCGGAAGTTTAAAATCGGTGCCAATTTTCTGGCTTTTTTTTCTGGCTATCCTTAGGCACTGAGAACATTCTGCGCAAATAAAAAAAATGAGAATGTCTGTAGCGCCGGAAATACGATTTTTTTCAACGTTCACCCCCCGATAAGGGTGGGTTCCGGAAGTTTAAAATCCTTGCCAATTTTTTTCTGGCTATCCTTATGCACTGTGAACATTCTGCGCAAATAAAAAATATGAGAATGTCTCTAGCGCCGGAAATACGATTTTTTCCACCTTTTACCCCCCGATAACGGTGGGTTCCGGAAGTTTAAAATCGTTGCAATTTTTTTTCTGGCTATCCTTAGGCACTGTGAACATTCGGCGCAAATAAAAAAATGAGAATGTCTCTAGCGCCGGAAATACGATTTTTTCCACCTTTCACCCCCCGATAACGGTGGGTTCCGGACGTTTAAAATCGTTGCCAATTTTTTTCTGGCTATCCTTAGGCATTGCGAACATTCGGTGCAAATAAAAGAAATGAGAATGTCTCTAGCGCCGGAAATACGATTTTTTCCAACTTCCACCCCTAATAATGGTGGGTTCCGGACGTTCAAAATCGTTGCCAATTTTTTTCTGACTATCCTTATGCACTTTGAACATTCTGCGCAAATAAAAAAAATGAGAATGTCTGTAGCGCCGGAAATACGATTTTTTCCAACATTCACCCCTCGATAACGGTGGGTTCCGGAAGTTTAAAATCGTTGCCAATTATTTTCTGGCTATCCTTAGGCATTGCGAACATTCGGTGCAAATAAAAGAAATGGGAATGTCTCTAGCGCCGGAAATACGATTTTTTCCAACTTTCACCCCCCGATAACGGTGGGTTCCGGAAGTGAAAAATCGTTGCCAATTTTTTCTTGGTTATCCTTAGGCACTGTGAACATTCTGCGCAAATGAAAGAAATGAGAATGTCTCTAGCGCCGGAAATTCCATTTTTTCCAACGTTCACCCCCCGATAACGGTGGGTTCCGGAAGTTAAAAATCATTGCCAATTTTTTCGTGGTTATCCTTAGGCACTGTGAACATTCGGCGAAAATAAAAAAAATGAGAACGTCTCTAGCGCCGGAAATACGATTTTTTGCAACATTCACCCCCCGATAACGGTGGGTTCCGGACGTTAAAAATCGTTGCCAATTTTTTCCTGGCTATCCGTAGGCACTGTGAACATTCTGCGCAAATAAAAAAAATGAGAATGTCTCTAGCGCCGGAAATACGATTTTTTCCAACTTTCATCCCCCGATACGGATGGGTTCCGGAACTTTAAAATCGTTGCCAATTTTCTGGCTTTTTTTCTGGCTATCCTTAGGCACTGAGAACATTCTGCGCAAATAAAAAAAATGAGAATGTCTGTAGCGCCGGAAATACGATTTATTTCAACTTTCACCCCCCGATAACGATGGGTTCCAGAAGTTTAAAATCCTTGCCAATTTTTTTCTGGCTATACTTAGGCACTGTGAACATTCTGCGCAAATAAAAAAAATGAGAATGTCTCTAGCGCCGGAAATACGATTTTTTCCAACTTTCACCCCTCGATAACGGCGGGTTCCGGAAGTTTAAAATCGTTGCCAATTATTTTCTGGCTATCCTTAGGCATTGCGAACATTCGGTGCAAATAAAAGAAATGAGAATGTCTCTAGCACCGGATATACGATTTTTTCCAACTTTCACCCCCCGATAACGGTGGTTCCGGAAGTTTAAAATCGTTGCAAATTTTTTTCTGGCTATCCTTAGGCACTGTGAACATTCGGCGAAAATAAAAAAAAATGACAATGTCTCTAGCGCCGGAAATACGATTTTTTGCAACATTCACCCCCCGATAACGGTGGGTTCCGGACGTTAAAAATCGTTGCCAATTTTTTCCTGGCTATCCGTAGGCACTGTGAACATTCTGCGCAAATAAAAAAAATGAGAATGTCTCTAGCGCCGGAAATACGATTTTTTCCAACTTTCATCCCCCGATACGGATGGGTTCCGGAAGTTTAAAATCGTTGCCAATTTTCTGGCTTTTTTTCTGGCTATCCTTAGGCACTGTGAACATTCTGCGTGAATAAAAAAAATGAGAATGTTTCTAACCCCGGAAATACGATTTTTTCCAACTTTCACCCTCCGAAAATGGTGGGTTCCGGAAGTTTAAAATCGTTGCCAATTTTTTTCTGGCAATCCTTAGGTACTGTGAACATTCTGCGCAAATAAAAATGAGAATGTCTCTAGCGCCGGAAATACGATTTTTTCCAACTTTCATCCCCCGATAACGGTGGGTTCCGGAAGTTTAAAATCGTTGCCAATTATTTTCTGGCTATCCTTTAGCACTGTGAATATTCGGCGCAAAAAAAAAAAAAGAGAATGTCTCTAGCGAGGAAAATACGATTTTTTCCACCGTTCACCCCCCGATAACGGTGGGTTTCGGAAGTTTAAAATCGTTGCAAATTTTTTTCTGGCTATGCTTAGGCACTGTGAACATTCAGCGAAAATAAAAAAAATGAGAATGTCTCTAGCGCCGGAAATACGATTTTTTGCAACATTCACCCCCCGATAACGATGGGTTCCGGACGTTAAAAATCGTTTCCAATTTTTTCCTGGCTATCCGTAGGCACTGTGAACATTCTGCGCAAATAAAAAAAATGAGAATGTCTGTAGCGCCGGAAATACGATTTTTTCCAACTTTCACCCCTCGATAACGGCGGGTTCCGGAAGTTTAAAATCGTTGCCAATTTTTTCCTGGCTATCCTTAGGCACTGTGAACATTCTGCGTGAATAAAAAAAATGAGAATGTTTCTAACCCCGGAAATACGATTTTTTCCAACTTTCACCCTCCGAAAACGGTGGGTTCCGGAAGTTTAAAATCGTTGCCAATTTTTTTCTGGCTATCCTTAGGTACTGTGAACATTCTGCGCAAATAAAAATGAGAATGTCTCTAGCGCCGGAAATACGATTTTTTCCAACTTTCATCCCCCGATAACGGTGGGTTCCGGAAGTTTAAAATCGGTGCCAATTTTCTGGCTTTTTTTCTGGCTATCCTTAGGCTCTGAGAACATTCTGCGCAAATAAAAAAAATGAGAATGTCTGTAGCGCCGGAAATACGATTTTTTTCAACGTTCACCCCCCGATAAGGGTGGGTTCCGGAAGTTTAAAATGCTTGCCTATTTTTTTCTGGCTATACTAACGCACTGTAAACATTCTGCGAAAATAAAAAAAATGAGAATGTCTCTAGCGCCGGAAATCCGATTTTTTCCAACGTTCACCTCCCGATAACGGTGGGTTCTGGGAGTTTAAAATCGTTGCAAATTTTTTTCTGGCTATCCTTAGGCACTGTGAACATTCGGCGCAAATAAAAAAATGAGAATGTCTCTAGCGCCGGAAATACGATTTTTTCCACCTTTCACGCCCCGATAACGGTGGGTTCCGGAAGTTTAAAATCGTTGCCAATTTTTTTCTGGCTTTCCTTAGGCACTGTGAATATTCAGCGCAAATAAAAAAATGAGAATGTCTCTAGCGCCGGAAATACGATTTTTTCCACCTTTCACGCCCCGATAACGGTGGGTTACGGAAGTTTAAAATCGTTGCCAATTTTTTTCTGGCTTTCCTTAGGCACTGTGAAGATTCAGCGCAAATAAAATAAATGAGAATGTCTCTAGCGCCGGAAATGCGATTTTTTCCAACTTCCACCCCTGATAACGCTGGGTTCCGGACGTTTAAAATCGTTGCCAATTTTTTTTTGACTATCCTTATGCACTTTGAACATTCTGCGCAAATAAAAAAAATGAGAATGTGTGTAGCGCCGGAAATACGATTTTTCCAACTTTCACCCCTCGATAACGGTGGATTCCGGAAGTTTAAAATCGTTGCCAATTATTTTCTGGCTATCCTTAGGCATTGCCAACATTCGGGGCAAATAAAAGAAATGAGAATGTCTCTAGCGCCGGAAATACGATTTTTTCCAACATTCACCCCCCGATAACGGTGGGTTCCGGAAGTTAAAAATCGTTGCCAATTTTTTCTTGGTTATCCTTAGGCACTGGGAACATTCTGCGCAAATAAAAAAAATGAGAATGTCTGTAGCCCCGGAAATACGATTTTTTTCAACTTTGACCCCCCGATAACGGTGGGTTCCGCAAGTTTAAAATCCTTCCCAATTTTTTTCTGGCTATCCTTACGCACTGTGAACATTCTGCGCAAATAAAAAAAATGAGAATGTCTCTAGAGCCGGAAATACGATTTTTTCCAACTTCCACCCCCCGATAACGGTGGGTTCCGGAAGTTTAAAATCGGTGCAAATTTTTTTCTGGGCATCCTTAGGCACTATGAACATTCGGCGCAAATAAAAAAATGAGAATGTCTCTAGCGCCGGAAATACGATTTTTTCCACCTTTCACCCCCCGATAACGGCGCGTTCCGGAAGTTTAAAATCGTTGCCAATGTTTTTCTGGCTATCCTTAGGCACTGTAAACATTCAGCGCAAATAAAATAAATGAGAATGTCTCTAGCGCCCGAAATACGATATTTTCCAACTTTCACCCCATGATAACGGTGGGTTCCGGACGTTTAAAATCGTTGCCAATTTTTTTCTGGCTATCCTTAGGCACTTTGAACATTCTGCGCAAATAAAAAAAATGAGAACTTGTGTAGCGCCGGAAATACGATTTTTTCCAACTTTCACCCCTGGATAACGGTGGGTTCCGGAAGTTTAAAATCGTTGCCAATTATTTCCTGGCTATCCTTAGGCACTGTGAACATTCGGCGCAAATAAAAAAATGAGAATGTCTCTAGCGCCGGAAATACGATTTTTTCCACCTTTCACGCCCCGATAACGGTGGGTTCCGGAAGTCTAAAATCGTTGCCAATTTTTTTCTGGCTTTCCTTAGGCACTGTGAACATACAGCGCAAATGAAATAAATGAGAATGTCTCTAGCGCCGGAAATACGATTTTTTCCAACTTTCACCCCCTGATAACGATGGGTTCTAGACGTTGAAAATCGTTGCAAATTTTTTTCTGACTATCCTTAGGCACTTTGAACATTCTGCGCAAATAAAAAAAATGAGAATGTCTCTAGCGCCGGAAATACGATTTTTTCCAACTTTCACCCCTCGATAACGGTGGGTTCCGGAAGTTTAAAATCGTTGCCAATTATTTTCTGGCTATCCATAGGCACTGGGAACATTCTGCGCAAATAAAAAAAATGAGAATGTCTGTAGCGCCGGAAATACGATTTTTTTCAACGTTCACCCCCCGATAACGGTGGGTTCCGGAAGTTTAAAATCCTTCCCAATTTTTTTCTGGCTATCCTTACGCACTGTGAACATTCTGCGCAAACAAAAAAAATGAGAATGTCTCTAGAGCCGGAAATACGATTTTTTCCAACTTTCATCCCCCGATAACGGTGGGTTCCGGAAGTTTAAAATCGTTGCCAATTTTTTTTCTGGCTATCCTTAGGCACTGTGAACATTCGGCGCAAATAAAAAAATGAGAATGTTTCTAACCCCGGAAATACGATTTTTTCCAACTTTCACCCTCCGAAAACGGTGGGTTCCGGAAGTTTAAAATCGTTGACAATTTTTTTCTGGCTATCCTTAGGTACTGTGAACATTCTGCGCAAATAAAAATGAGAATGTCTCTAGCGCCGGAAATATGATTTTTTCCAATTTCATCCCCCGATAACGGTGGGTTCCGGAAGTTTAAAATCGGTGCCGATTTTGTGGCTTTTTTTTCTGGCTATCCGTAGGCACTGAGAACATTCTGCGCAAATAAAAAAAATGAGAATGCCTGTAGCGCCGGAAATACGATTTTTTTCAACGTTCACCCCCCGATAAGGGTGGGTTCCGGAAGTTTAAAATCCTTGCCATTTTTTTTCTGGCTATCCTTACGCACTGTGAACATTCTACGCAAATAAAAAAGATAAGAATGTCTCTAGCGCCGGAAATACGATTTTTTCCACCTTTTACCCCCCGATAACGGTGGGTTCCGGAAGTTTAAAATCGTTGCAAATTTTTTTCTGGCTATCCTTAGGCACTGTGAACATTCGGCGCAAATAAAAAAATGAGAATGTCTCTAGCGCCGGAAATACGATTTTTTCCACCTTTCACCCCCCGATAACGGTGGGTTCCGGAAGTTTAAAATCGTTGCCAATTTTTTTCTGGCTATCCTTAGACACTCTGAACATTCAGCGCAAATAAAATAAATGAGAATGTCTCTAGCGTCGGAAATACGATTTTTTCCAACTTTCACCCCCGATAACGGTGGGTTCCGGAAGTTTAAAATCGTTGCCAATTTTTTCCTGGCTATCCTTAGGCACTGTGAACATTCTGCGCAAATAAAAAAAATGAGAATGTCTGTAGCGCCGGGAATACGATTTTTTCCAACTTTCACCCCCCGATAACGGTGGGTTCCGGAAGTTTAAAATCGTTGCCTATTTTTTCCTGGCTATCCTTTGGCACTGTGAACATTCTGTGCAAATAAAAAAAATGAGAATGTCTCTAGCGCCGGAAATACGATTTTTTCCAACGTTCACCCTCGGATAACGGTGGGTTCCGGAAGTTTAAAATCGTTGCCAATTATTTTCTGGCTATCCTTAGGCATTGCGAACATTCGGTGCAAATAAAAGAAATGGGAATGTCTCTAGCGCCGGAAATACGATTTTTTCCAACTTTCACCCCCCGATAACGGTGGGTTCCGGAAGTGAAAAATCGTTGCCAATTTTTTCTTGGTTATCCTTAGGCACTGTGAACATTCTGCGCAAATAAAAGAAATGAGAATGTCTCTAGCGCCGGAAATTCCATTTTTTCCAACGTTCACCCCCCGATAACGGTGGGTTCCGGAAGTTAAAAATCATTGCCAATTTTTTCGTGGTTATCCTTAGGCACTGTGAACATTCGGCGAAAATAAAAAAAATGAGAACGTCTCTAGCGCCGGAAATACGATTTTTTGCAACATTCACCCCCCGATAACGGTGGGTTCCGGACGTTAAAAATCGTTGCCAATTTTTTCCTGGCTATCCGTAGGCACTGTGAACATTCTGCGCAAATAAAAAAAATGAGAATGTCTCTAGCGCCGGAAATACGATTTTTTCCAACTTTCATCCCCCGATACGGATGGGTTCCGGAACTTTAAAATCGTTGCCAATTTTCTGGCTTTTTTTCTGGCTATCCTTAGGCACTGAGAACATTCTGCGCAAATAAAAAAAATGAGAATGTCTGTAGCGCCGGAAATACGATTTATTTCAACTTTCACCCCCCGATAACGATGGGTTCCAGAAGTTTAAAATCCTTGCCAATTTTTTTCTGGCTATACTTAGGCACTGTGAACATTCTGCGCAAATAAAAAAAATGAGAATGTCTCTAGCGCCGGAAATACGATTTTTTCCAACTTTCACCCCTCGATAACGGCGGGTTCCGGAAGTTTAAAATCGTTGCCAATTATTTTCTGGCTATCCTTAGGCATTGCGAACATTCGGTGCAAATAAAAGAAATGAGAATGTCTCTAGCACCGGATATACGATTTTTTCCAACTTTCACCCCCCGATAACGGTGGTTCCGGAAGTTTAAAATCGTTGCAAATTTTTTTCTGGCTATCCTTAGGCACTGTGAACATTCGGCGAAAATAAAAAAAATGACAATGTCTCTAGCGCCGGAAATACGATTTTTTGCAACATTCACCCCCCGATAACGGTGGGTTCCGGACGTTAAAAATCGTTGCCAATTTTTTCCTGGCTATCCGTAGGCACTGTGAACATTCTGCGCAAATAAAAAAAATGAGAATGTCTCTAGCGCCGGAAATACGATTTTTTCCAACTTTCATCCCCCGATACGGATGGGTTCCGGAAGTTTAAAATCGTTGCCAATTTTCTGGCTTTTTTTCTGTCTATCCTTAGGCACTGTGAACATTCTGCGTGAATAAAAAAAATGAGAATGTTTCTAACCCCGGAAATACGATTTTTTCCAACTTTCACCCTCCGAAAATGGTGGGTTCCGGAAGTTTAAAATCGTTGCCAATTTTTTTCTGGCTATCCTTAGGTACTGTGAACATTCTGCGCAAATAAAAATGAGAATGTCTCTAGCGCCGGAAATACGATTTTTTCCAACTTTCATCCCCCGATAACGGTGGGTTCCGGAAGTTTAAAATCGTTGCCAATTATTTTCTGGCTATCCTTTAGCACTGTGAATATTCGGCGCAAAAAAAAAAAAGAGAATGTCTCTAGCGAGGAAAATACGATTTTTTCCACCGTTCACCCCCCGATAACGGTGGGTTTCGGAAGTTTAAAATCGTTGCAAATTTTTTTCTGGCTATGCTTAGGCACTGTGAACATTCAGCGAAAATAAAAAAAATGAGAATGTCTCTAGCGCCGGAAATACGATTTTTTGCAACATTCACCCCCCGATAACGATGGGTTCCGGACGTTAAAAATCGTTTCCAATTTTTTCCTGGCTATCCGTAGGCACTGTGAACATTCTGCGCAAATAAAAAAAATGAGAATGTCTGTAGCGCCGGAAATACGATTTTTTCCAACTTTCACCCCTCGATAACGGCGGGTTCCGGAAGTTTAAAATCGTTGCCAATTTTTTCCTGGCTATCCTTAGGCACTGTGAACATTCTGCGTGAATAAAAAAAATGAGAATGTTTCTAACCCCGGAAATACGATTTTTTCCAACTTTCACCCTCCGAAAACGGTGGGTTCCGGAAGTTTAAAATCGTTGCCAATTTTTTTCTGGCTATCCTTAGGTACTGTGAACATTCTGCGCAAATAAAAATGAGAATGTCTCTAGCGCCGGAAATACGATTTTTTCCAACTTTCATCCCCCGATAACGGTGGGTTCCGGAAGTTTAAAATCGGTGCCAATTTTCTGGCTTTTTTTCTGGCTATCCTTAGGCTCTGAGAACATTCTGCGCAAATAAAAAAAATGAGAATGTCTGTAGCGCCGGAAATACGATTTTTTTCAACGTTCACCCCCCGATAAGGGTGGGTTCCGGAAGTTTAAAATGCTTGCCTATTTTTTTCTGGCTATACTAACGCACTGTAAACATTCTGCGAAAATAAAAAAAATGAGAATGTCTCTAGCGCCGGAAATCCGATTTTTTCCAACGTTCACCTCCCGATAACGGTGGGTTCTGGAAGTTTAAAATCGTTGCAAATTTTTTTCTGGCTATCCTTAGGCACTGTGAACATTCGGCGCAAATAAAAAAATGAGAATGTCTCTAGCGCCGGAAATACGATTTTTTCCACCTTTCACGCCCCGATAACGGTGGGTTCCGGAAGTTTAAAATCGTTGCCAATTTTTTTCTGGCTTTCCTTAGGCACTGTGAATATTCAGCGCAAATAAAAAAATGAGAATGTCTCTAGCGCCGGAAATACGATTTTTTCCACCTTTCACGCCCCGATAACGGTGGGTTACGGAAGTTTAAAATCGTTGCCAATTTTTTTCTGGCTTTCCTTAGGCACTGTGAAGATTCAGCGCAAATAAAATAAATGAGAATGTCTCTAGCGCCGGAAATACGATTTTTTCCAACTTCCACCCCTGATAACGCTGGGTTCCGGACGTTTAAAATCGTTGCCAATTTTTTTTTGACTATCCTTATGCACTTTGAACATTCTGCGCAAATAAAAAAAATGAGAATTTGTGTAGCGCCGGAAATACGATTTTTCCAACTTTCACCCCTCGATAACGGTGGATTCCGGAAGTTTAAAATCGTTGCCAATTATTTTCTGGCTATCCTTAGGCATTGCCAACATTCGGGGCAAATAAAAGAAATGAGAATGTCTCTAGCGCCGGAAATACGATTTTTTCCAACATTCACCCCCCGATAACGGTGGGTTCCGGAAGTTAAAAATCGTTGCCAATTTTTTCTTGGTTATCCTTAGGCACTGGGAACATTCTGCGCAAATAAAAAAAATGAGAATGTCTGTAGCCCCGGAAATACGATTTTTTTCAACTTTGACCCCCCGATAACGGTGGGTTCCGCAAGTTTAAAATCCTTCCCAATTTTTTTCTGGCTATCCTTACGCACTGTGAACATTCTGCGCAAATAAAAAAAATGAGAATGTCTCTAGAGCCGGAAATACGATTTTTTCCAACTTCCACCCCCCGATAACGGTGGGTTCCGGAAGTTTAAAATCGGTGCAAATTTTTTTCTGGGCATCCTTAGGCACTATGAACATTCGGCGCAAATAAAAAAATGAGAATGTCTCTAGCGCCGGAAATACGATTTTTTCCACCTTTCACCCCCCGATAACGGCGGGTTCCGGAAGTTTAAAATCGTTGCCAATGTTTTTCTGGCTATCCTTAGGCACTGTAAACATTCAGCGCAAATAAAATAAATGAGAATGTCTCTAGCGCCCGAAATACGATATTTTCCAACTTTCGACCCATGATAACGGTGGGTTCCGGACGTTTAAAATCGTTGCCAATTTTTTTCTGGCTATCCTTAGGCACTTTGAACATTCTGCGCAAATAAAAAAAATGAGAACTTGTGTAGCGCCGGAAATACGATTTTTTCCAACTTTCACCCCTGGATAACGGTGGGTTCCGGGCGTTTAAAATCGTTGCCAATTATTTCCTGGCTATCCTTAGGCACTGTGAACATTCGGCGCAAATAAAAAAATGAGAATGTCTCTAGCGCCGGAAATACGATTTTTTCCACCTTTCACGCCCCGATAACGGTGGGTTCCGGAAGTCTAAAATCGTTGCCAATTTTTTTCTGGCTTTCCTTAGGCACTGTGAACATACAGCGCAAATGAAATAAATGAGAATGTCTCTAGCGCCGGAAATACGATTTTTTCCAACTTTCACCCCCTGATAACGATGGGTTCTAGACGTTGAAAATCGTTGCAAATTTTTTTCTGACTATCCTTAGGCACTTTGAACATTCTGCGCAAATAAAAAAAATGAGAATGTCTCTAGCGCCGGAAATACGATTTTTTCCAACTTTCACCCCTCGATAACGGTGGGTTCCGGAAGTTTAAAATCGTTGCCAATTATTTTCTGGCTATCCATAGGCACTGGGAACATTCTGCGCAAATAAAAAAAATGAGAATGTCTGTAGCGCCGGAAATACGATTTTTTTCAACGTTCACCCCCCGATAACGGTGGGTTCCGGAAGTTTAAAATCCTTCCCAATTTTTTTCTGGCTATCCTTACGCACTGTGAACATTCTGCGCAAACAAAAAAAATGAGAATGTCTCTAGAGCCGGAAATACGATTTTTTCCAACTTTCATCCCCCGATAACGGTGGGTTCCGGAAGTTTAAAATCGTTGCCAATTTTTTTTCTGGCTATCCTTAGGCACTGTGAACATTCGGCGCAAATAAAAAAATGAGAATGTTTCTAACCCCGGAAATACGATTTTTTCCAACTTTCACCCTCCGAAAACGGTGGGTTCCGGAAGTTTAAAATCGTTGACAATTTTTTTCTGGCTATCCTTAGGTACTGTGAACATTCTGCGCAAATAAAAATGAGAATGTCTCTAGCGCCGGAAATATGATTTTTTCCAATTTCATCCCCCGATAACGGTGGGTTCCGGAAGTTTAAAATCGGTGCCGATTTTGTGGCTTTTTTTTCTGGCTATCCGTAGGCACTGAGAACATTCTGCGCAAATAAAAAAAATGAGAATGCCTGTAGCGCCGGAAATACGATTTTTTTCAACGTTCACCCCCCGATAAGGGTGGGTTCCGGAAGTTTAAAATCCTTGCCATTTTTTTTCTGGCTATCCTTACGCACTGTGAACATTCTACGCAAATAAAAAAGATAAGAATGTCTCTAGCGCCGGAAATACGATTTTTTCCACCTTTTACCCCCCGATAACGGTGGGTTCCGGAAGTTTAAAATCGTTGCAAATTTTTTTCTGGCTATCCTTAGGCACTGTGAACATTCGGCGCAAATAAAAAAATGAGAATGTCTCTAGCGCCGGAAATACGATTTTTTCCACCTTTCACCCCCCGATAACGGTGGGTTCCGGAAGTTTAAAATCGTTGCCAATTTTTTTCTGGCTATCCTTAGACACTGTGAACATTCAGCGCAAATAAAATAAATGAGAATGTCTCTAGCGTCGGAAATACGATTTTTTCCAACTTTCACCCCCGATAACGGTGGGTTCCGGAAGTTTAAAATCGTTGCCAATTTTTTCCTGGCTATCCTTAGGCACTGTGAACATTCTGCGCAAATAAAAAAAATGAGAATGTCTGTAGCGCCGGGAATACGATTTTTTCCAACTTTCACCCCCCGATAACGGTGGGTTCCGGAAGTTTAAAATCGTTGCCTATTTTTTCCTGGCTATCCTTTGGCACTGTGAACATTCTGTGCAAATAAAAAAAATGAGAATGTCTCTAGCGCCGGAAATACGATTTTTTCCAACGTTCACCCTCGGATAACGGTGGGTTCCGGAAGTTTAAAATCGTTGCCAATTTTTTTCTGGCTATCCTTAGGTACTGTGAACATTCTGAGCAAAATAAAAAAATGAGAATGTCTCTAGCGCCGGAAATACGATTTTTTTCAACATTCACCCCTCGATAACGGTGGGTTCCGGAAGTTTAAAATCGTTGCCAATTTTTTACTGGCTATCCTTAGGCACTGTGAACATTCTGCGCAAATAAAAAAAAATGAGAATATCCGTAGCGCCGGAAATACTATTTTTTCCAACGTTCACCCACCGATAACGGTGGGTTCCGGAAGTTTCGAATCGTTGCCAATTTTTTTCTGGCTATCCTTAGGCACGGTGAACATTCGGTGCAAATAAAAAAAATGAGAATGTCTCTAGCGCTGGAAATACGATTTTTTGCAACTTTCACCCCCCGATAACGGTGGGTTCCGGACGTTTAAAATCGTTGCCAATTTTTTTTTGGCTATCCTTAGGCACTGTGAACATTCGTCGCAAACAAAAAAAAATGAGAATGTCTCTAGCGCCGGAAATACGATTTTTTCCAACTTTCACCCTCCGATAACGGTGGGTTCCGGAAGTTTAAAATCGTTGCCAATTTTTTTCTGACTATCCTTAGGCACTGTGAACATTCTGCGCAAATAAAAAAATGAGAATGTCTCTAGCGCCGGAAATACGATTTTTTCCAACGTTGACCCCCCGATAACGGTGGGTTCCGGAAGTTTAAAAGCGTTACCAATTTTTATCGGGCTATCCTTAGGCACTGTGAACATTCTGCGCAAATACAAAAATGAGAATGTCTGTAGCGCCGGAAATACAATTTGTTTCAACATTCACCCCCCGATAACGGTGGGTTCCGGAAGTTTAAAATCCTTGCCAATTTTTGTCTGGCTATCCTTAGGCACTGTGAACATTCTGCGCAAATAAAAAAAAATGAGAATGTCTCTAGCGCCGGAATTACCATTTTTTCCAACGTTCACCCCCCGATAACGGTGGGTTCCGGAAGTTTAAAATCGTTGCAAATTTTTTTCTGGCTACCCTTAGGCACTGTGAACAATCGGCGCAAATGAAATAATGAGCACTGAGAACATTCTGCGTATTCTGCGCGAATAAAAAAAATGAGAATGTAGAGCCGGAAATACGATTTTTTTAAACTTTCACCCCCCGATAACGGTGGGTTCCGGAAGTTTAAAATCGTTGCCAATTTTTTTTCTGGCTATCCTTAGGCCCGGTGAACATTCGGTGCAAATAAAAAAAATGAGAATGTCTCTAGCGCTGGAAATACGATTTTTTCCAACTTTCACCCCCCGATAACGGTGGGTTCCGGACGTTTAGAATCGTTGCCAATTTTTTTTTGGCTATCCTTAGGCACTGTGAACATTCGTCGCAAACAAAAAAAATGAGAATGTCTCTAGCGCCGGAAATACGATTTTTTCCAACTTTCACCCTCCGATAACGGTGGGTTCCGGAAGTTATAAATCGTTGCCCATTTTTTTCTGGCTATCCTTAGGTACCGTGCACATTATACACAAATAAAAATGAGAATGTCTCTATCGCCGGAAATACGATTTTTTCCAACTTTCATCCCCCGATAACGGTGGGTTCCGGAAGTTTGAAATCGTTGCCAATTTTCTGGCTTTTTTTCTAGCTATCCTTAGGCACTGAGAACATTCTGCGCAAATAAAAAAAATGAGAATGTTTGTAGCGCCGGAAATACGATCTTTTTCAACATTCACCCCCCGATAACGGTGGGTTCCGGAAGTTTAAAATCCTAGCCAATTTTTTTCTGGCTATCCTTACGCACTGTGAAATTCTGCGCACATAAAAGAAATGAGAATGTCTCTAGCGCCGGAAATACGATTTTTTCCACCTTTCAACCCCGATAACGGTGGGTTCCGGAGGTTTAAAATCGTTGCCAATTTTTTTCTGGCTATCCTTAGGCACTGTGAACATTCGGCGCAAATAAAATAAATGAGAATGTCTCTAGTGTTGGAAATAGAATTTTTTGCAACTTTCACCCCCCGATAACGGTGGGTTCCGGAAGTTTAAAAGCGTTGCCAATTTTTTTCTGGCTATCTTTAGGCTCTGTGAACATTCGGCGCAAATAAAATAAATGAGAATGTCTCTAGCGCCGGAAATACGATTTTTTCCAACGTTCACCCCCTGATAACTATGGGTTCCGGAAGTAGAAAATCGTTGCCAATTTTTTTCTGGCTATCCTTAGGCACTGTGAACATTCGGCGGAAATAAAATAAATGAGAATGTCTCTAGTGTCGGAAGTATGATTTTTTGCAACTTTCACCCCCCGATAACGATGGGTTCCGGAAGTTGAAAATCGTTGCCAATTTTTTTCTGGCTATCCTTAGGCACTGTGAACATTCAGCGCAAATAAAATAATGAGAATGTCTCTAGTGCCGGAAATACGATTTTCTCCAACGTTCACCCCCCGATAACGGTGGGTTCCGGAAGTTTGAAAGCGTTGCCAATTTTTATCGGGCTATCCTTAGGCACTGTGAACATTCTGCGCAAATACAAAAATGCGAATGTCTGTAGCGCCGGAAATACAATTTGTTTCAACATTCACCCCCCGATAACGGTGGGTTCCGGAAGTTTAAAATCCTTCCCAATTTTTGTCTGGCTATCCTTAGGCACTGTGAACATTCTGCGCAAATTAAAAAAATGAGAATGTCTCTAGCGCCGGAATTACCATTTTTTCCAACGTTCACCCCCCGATAACGGTGGGTTCCGGAAGTTTAAAATCGTGGCAAATTTTTTTCTGGCTACCCTTAGGCACTGTGAACATTCGGCGCAAATAAAATAATGAGAATGTCTCTAGTGCCGGAAATACGATTTTTTCCAACGTTCACCCTCCGATAACGGAGGCTTCCGGAAGTTTAAAATCGTTGCCAATTTTTTTCTGGCTCTCCTTAGGCACTGCGAACATTCTGCGCAAATAAAAAAAATGAGAATGTCTCTAGCGCCGGAAATACGATTTTTTCCAACATTCACCCCTCGATAACGGTGGGTTCCGGAAGTTTAAAATCGTTGCCAATTTTTTCCTGGATATCCATAGGCACTTTGAACATTCTGCGCAAATAAAAAAATGAGAATGTCGGTAACGCCGGAAATACGATTTTTTCCAACTTTCATCCCCCGATAACGGTGGGTTCCGGAAGTTTAAAATCGTTGCCAATTTTCTGGCTTTTTTCTGGCTATCCTTAGGCACTGAGAACATTCTGCGCAATTAAAAAAAATGAGATTGTCTGTACCGCCGGAAATACGATTTTTCTCAACGTTCACCCCCCGATAACGGTGGGTTCCGGAAGTTTAAATTCGTTGCCAATTTTTTTTCTGGCTATCCGTAAGTACTGTGAACATTCTGCGCACATAAAAAAAATGAGAATGTCTCTAGCGCCGGAAATACGATTTTTTCCAACGTTCAACCCTCGATAACGGTGGGTTCCGGAAGTTTAACATCGTTGCCAATTTTTTTCTGGCTATCCTTACGCACTGTGAACATTCGGCGCAAATAAAGAAAATGAGAATGTCTCTAGCGCCGGAAATACGATTTTTTCCAACTTTCACCCTCCGATAACGGTGGGTTCGGAACTTTAAAATCGTTGCCAGTTTTTTTCTGGCTATCCTTAGGTACTGTGAACGATCTGCGCAGATAAAAAAAATGAGAATGTCTCTAGCGCCGGAAATACGATTTTTTCCAACTTTCACCCCCCGATAACGGTGGGTTCCGGAAGTTTAAAATCGTTGCCAATTTTTTTTCTGGCTATCCTTAGGCACGGTGAACATTCGGTGCAAATAAAAAAAATGAATGTCTGTAGCGCCCGAAATACGATTTTTTCCAACATTCATCCCCCGATAACGGTGGGTTCCGCGAGTTTAAAATCCTTGCCAATTTTTTTCTGGCTATCCTTAGGACCTGTGAACATTCTGCGCAAATAAAAAAAATGTGAATTTCTGTAGCGCCGGAAATACGATTTTTTCCAACTTTCACCCCTCGATAATGGTGGGTTCCGGAAGTTTAAAATCGTTGCCACTTATTTCCTCGCTCTCCTTAGCCACTGTGAACATTCTGCGCATATAAAAAAAATGAGAATGTCTCTAGCGCCGGAAATACGATTTTTTCCAACTTTCACCCCCCGATAACGGTGGGTTGCCGAAGTTTAAAATCGTTGCCAATTTTTTTTCTGGCTATCCTTAGGCACTGTGAACATTCGGCGCGAATAAAAAAAATGAGAATGTCTCTAGCGCTGGAAATGCGATTTTTTGCAAGTTTCACCCCCCGATAACGGTGGGTTCCGGACGTTTAAAATCGTTGCCAATTTTTTTTTGGCTATCATTGCGCACTGTGAATATTCGGCGCAAATAAAAAAATGAGAATGTCTCTAGCGCCGGAAATACGATTTTTTCCACCTTTCACCCCCCGATGACGGCCGGTTCCGGAAGTTTAAAATCGTTGCCAATTTTTTTCTGGCTATCCTTAGATACTGTGAACATTCTGCGCAAATAAAAATGAGAATGTCTCTAGCGCCGGAAATACGATTTTTTCCAACTTTCATCCCCCGATACGGATGGGTTCCGTAAGTTTAAAATCGTTGCCAATTTTCTGGCTTTTTTTCTGGCTATCCTTAGGCACTGAGAACATTCTGCGCAAATAAAACAAATGAGAATGTCTGTAGCGCCGGAAATACGATGTTTTCCAACTTTCACCCCCCGATAACGGTGGGTTCTGGAGGTTTAAAATCGTTGCAAATATTTTTCTGGCCATCCTTAGGCACTGTGAACATTCGGCGCAAATAAAAAAATTATAATGTCTCTAGCGCCGGAAATACGATTTTTTCCACCTTTTACGCCCCGATAACTGTGGGTTCCGTAAGTTTAAAATCGTGGCCAATTTTTTTCTGGCTTTCCTTAGGCACTGTGAACATTCAGCACAAATGAAATAAATGAGAATGTCTCTAGCGCAGGAAATACGATTTTTTCCAACTTCGACCCCCTGATAACGGTGGGTTCCGGACGTTTAAAATCGTTGCCAATTTTTTTCTGACTATCCTTATGTACTTTGAACATTCTGCGCAAATAAAAAAAATGAGAATGTCTGTAGCGCCGGAAATACGATTTTTTCCAACTTTCACCCGTCGATAACGGTGGGTTCCGGAAGTTTAAAATCGTTGCCAATTATTTTCTGGCTGTCCTTAGCCATTGTGAACATTCGGCGCAAATAAAAAAAATGAGAATGTCTCTAGCGCCGGAAATACCATTTTTTCCAACGTTCACCTCCCGATAACGGTGGGTTCCGGAAGTTAAAAATCATTGCCAATTTTTTCGTGGTTATCCTTAGGCACTGTGAACATTCTGCGCAAATAAAAAAAATGAGAATGTCTCTAGCGTCGGAAATACGATTTTTTTCCAACGTTCACCCCCCGATAACGGTGAGTTCCGGAAGTTCTAAATCGTTGCCAATTTTTTTATGGCTATCCTTAGGCACTGTGAACATTCTGCGCAAATAAAAAAAATGAGAATGTCTCTAGCGCCGGAAATACGATTTTTTCCAACTTCCACCCCCTGATAACGGTGGGTTCCGGACGTTTAAAATCGTTGCCAATTTTTTTCTGACTATCCTTATGTACTTTGAACATTCTGCGCAAATAAAAAAAAAGAGAATGTCTCTAGCGCCGGAAATACGATTTTTTGCAACATTCACTCCCCGCTAACGGTGGGTTCCGGACGTTAAAAATCGTTGCCAATTTTTTCCTGGCTATCCGTAGGCACTGTGAACATTCTGCGCAAATAAAAAAAATGAGAATGTCTGTAGCGCCGGAAATACGATTTTTTCCAACGTTCACCCCTCGATAACGGTGAGTTCCGGAAGTTTAAAATCGTTGCCAATTTTTTCCCGGCTATCCTTAGGCACTGTGAACATTCTGCGCGATTAAAAAAAATGAGAATGTCTGTAGCGCCGGAAATACGATTTTTTCCAACTTTCATCCCCCGATAACGGTGGGTTCCGGAAGTTAAAAATCGGTCCCGATTTTGTGGCTTTTTTTTCTGGCTATCCGTAGGCACTGAGAACATTCTGCGCAAATAAAAAAAATGAGAATGTCTGTAGCGCCGGAAATACGACTTTTTTCAACGTTCACCCCCCGATAAGGGTGGGTTCCGGAAGTTTAAAATCCTTGCCATTTTTTTTCTGGCTATCCTTACGCACTGTGAACATTCTGCGCAAATAAAAAAGATAAGAATGTCTCTAGCGCCGGAAATACGATTTTTTCCCCCTTTTACCCCCCGATAACGGTGGGTTCCGGAAGTTTAAAATCGTTGCAAATTTTTTTCTGGCTATCCTTAGGCACTGTGAACATTCGGCGCGAATAAAAAAATGAGAATGTCTCTAGCGCCGGAAATACGATTTTTTCGACCTTTCACCCCCCGATAACGGTGGGTTCCGGAAGTTTAAAATCGTTGCCAATTTTTTTCTGGCTATCCTTAGACACTGTGAACATTCAGCGCAAATAAAATAAATGAGAATGTGTCTAGCGTCGGAAATACGATTTTTTCCAACTTTCACCCCCTGATAACGGTGGGTTCCGGACGCTTAAAATCGTTGCCAATTTTTTTCTGGCTATCCTTAGGCACTTTGAACATTCTGCGCAAATAAAAAAAATGAGAATGTCTGTAGCGCCGGGAATACGATTTTTTCCAACGTTCACCCCCCGATAACGGTGGGTTCCGGAAGTTTAAAATCGTTGCCTATTTTTTCCTGGCTATCCTTAGGCACTGTGAACATTCTGCGCAAATAAAAAAAATGAGAATGTCTCTAGCGCCGGAAATACGATTCTTTCCAACGTTCACCCTCGGATAACGGTGGGTTCCGGAGATGTAAAATCGTTGCCAATTTTTTTCTGGCTATCCTTAGGTACTGTGAACATTCTGAGCAAAATAAAAAAATGAGAATGTCTCTAGCGCCGGAAATACGATTTTTTTCAACTTTCACCCCTCGATAACGGTGGGTTCCGGAAGTTTAAAATCGTTGCCAATTTTTTCCTGGCTATCCTTAGGCACTGTGAACATTCTGCGCAAATAAAAAAAAATGAGAATATCCGTAGCGCCGGAAATACGATTTTTTCCAACGTTCACCCACCGATAACGGTGGGTTCCGGAAGTTTCGAATCGTTGCCAATTTTTTTCGGGCTATCCTTAGGCATTATGAAAAATTCTGCGCAAAGAAAAAAATGAGAATGTCTGTAGCGCCGGAAATACGATTTTTTTCAACAGTCACCCCCCGATAACGGTGGGTTCCGGAAGTTTAAAATCCTTGCCAATTTTTTTCTGGCTATCCTTAGGCAGTGTGAACATTCTGGGCAAATAAAAAAAATGAGAATGTCTGTAGCGCCGGAAATACGATTTTTTCCAACATTCACCCCCCGATAACGGTGGGTTCAGGAAGTTTAAAATCGTTGCAAATTTTTTTCTGGCTATCCTTAGGCACTGTGAACATTCGGCGCAAATAAAAAAAATGAGAATGTCTCTAGCGCCGGAAATACGATTTTTTCCAACGTTCCTCCCCGGATAACGGTGGGTTCCGGAAGTTTAAAATGGTTGCCAATTATTTCCTCGCTATCCTTAGGCACTGTGAACTTTCTGCGCAAATAACAAAAAATGAGAACGTCTGTAGCGCCGGAAATACGATTTTTTCCAACTTTCATCCCCCGATAACGGTGGGTTGCGGAAGTTTAAAATCGTTGCTCATTTTTTTCTGGCTATCCTTAGGCACTGTGAACATTCTGCGCAAATAAAAAAAATGAGAATGTGTGTAGCGCCGGAAATACGATTTTTTTCAACTTTCACCCCCCGATAACGGTGGGTTCCGGAAGTTTAAAATCGTTGCCAAATTTTTTCTGGCTATCCTTAGCCACTGTGAACATTCAGCGCAAATAAAGTAAATGAGAATGTTTCTAGCGCCGGAAATACGATTTTTTCCAACTTTCACCCCCTGATAACGGTGGGTTCCCGACGTTTAAAATCGTTGCCAATTTTTTTCTGGCTATCGTTAGGGACTTTGAACATTCTGCGCAAATAAAAAAAATGAGAACTTTTGTAGGGCCGGAAATACGATTTTTTCCAACCTTCACCCCCCGATAACGGTGGGTTGCAGAAGTTTCAAATCGTGGCTCATTTTTTTCTGGCTATCATTAGGCACTGTGAACATTCTGCGTAAATAAAAAAAATGAGAATGTGTGTAGCGCCGGAAATACGATTTTTTTTCAACGTTCACCCCCCGATAACCGTGGGTTCCGGTAGTTTAAAATCGTTGCGAAATTTTTTCTGGCTATCCTTAGCCACTGTGAATATTCAGCGCAAATAAAATAAATGAGAATGATTCTAGCGCCGGAAATACGATTTTTTCCAACTTTCACCCCCCGATAACGTTGGGTTCCGGACGTTTAAAATCGCTGCCATTTTTTTCTGGCTATCCTTAGGCACTGTGAACATTCTGCGTAAATAAAAACAATGAGAATGTCTCTAGCGCCGGAAATACGATTTTTTCCAACGTTCACCCCCCGATAACGGTGGGTTCCTGAAGTTTAAAATCGTTGCAAATTTTTTTCTGGCTATCCTTAGGCACTGTGAACATTCGGCGCAAATAAAAAAAATGAGAATGTCTCTAGCGCCGGAAATACGATTTTTTCCAACGTTCCCCCCCGGATAACGGTGGGTTCCGGACGATTAAAATCGTTGCCAATTTTTTTGTTGCTATCCTTCGGCACTGTGAACATGCGGCGCAAATAAAAAAAATGAGAATGTCTCTAGCGCCGGAAATACGATTTTTTCCAACTTTCACCCCCCGATAACGGTGGGTTGCCGAAGTTTAAAATCGTTGCCAATTTTTTTTCTGGCTATCCTTAGGCACTGTGAACATTCGGCGCAAATAAAAGAAATGAGAATGTCTGTAGCGCCGGAAATACGATTTTTTCCAACGTTCACCCCTTGATAACGGTGGGTTCCGGAAGTTTAAAATCGTTGCCGATTATTTTCTGGCTATCCTTCGGCACTGTGAACATTCGGCGCAAAGAAAAAAAATGAGAATGTGTCTATCGCCGGAATTACGATTTTTTTCATCTTTCACCCCCCGATAACGGTGGGTTCCGGAAGTTTAAAATCCTTGCCAATTTATTTCTGGCTATCCTTACGCACTGTGAACATTCTGCGCAAATAAAAAGAATGAGAATGTCTGTAGCGCCAAAAATACGATTTTTTTCAAGTTTCACCCCCCGATAACGATGGGTTCCGGACGTTTGAAATCGTTGCCAATTTTTTTCTGGCTATCCTTAGGCACTTTGAACATTCTGCGCAAATAAAAAAAATGAGATTGTCTCTACCGCCGGAAATACGATTTTTTCCAACGTTCACCCCCCGATAACGGTGGGTTCCGGAAGTTTAAAATCGTTGCAAATTTTTTTCTGGCTATCCTCAGGCACTGTGAACATTCGGCGCAAATAAAAAAAATGAGAATGCCTCTAGCGCCGGAAATACGATTTTGTCCAACGTTCCCTCCCGGATAACGGTGGGTTCCGGACGATTAAAATCGTTGCCAATTTTTTTCTGGCTATCCTTAGGCACTGTGAACATTCGGCGCAGATAAAAAAAATGCGAATGCTCTAGCGCCGGAAATACGATTTTTTCCATCGTTCACCCCCCGATAACGTGGGTTCCGGAAGTTTAAAATCGGTGCCAATTTTTTTATGGCTATCCTTAGGCACTGTGAACATTCTGCGCAAATAAAAAAAACGAGAATGTCTCTAGCGCCGGAAATACGATTTTTTCCAACTTTCACTCCTCGATAACGGTGGGTTCCGGAAGTTTAAAATCGTTGCCAATTTGTTTACGGCTATCCTTAGGCACTGTGAACATTCTGCGCAAATAAAAAAATGAGAATGTCTCAAGCGCCGGAAATACGATTTTTTCCAACGTTCGCCCCCCGATAACGGGGGGTTCCGGAAGTTTAAAATAGTTGCCAATTTTTTTATGGCTATCCTTAGGCACTGTGAACATTCTGCGCAAATAAAAAAATGAGAATGTCTCAAGCGCCGGAAATACGATTTTTTCCACCTTTCACCCCCCGATAACGGTGGGTTCCGGAAGTTTAAAATCGTTGCAAATTTTTTTGTGGCTATTCTTAGGCACTGTGAACATTCGGCGAAAATAAAAAAAATGAGAAGGTCTCTAGCGCCGGAAATACGATTTTTTGCAACTTTCACCCCCCGATAACGGTGGGTTCCGGACGTTAAAAATCGTAGCCAATTTTTTCCTCGCTAACCTTAGGCACTATGGACATTCTGCGCAAATAAAAAAAATGAGAATGTCTGTAGCGCCGGAAATACGATTTTTTCCAACGTTCACCCCCCGATAACGGTGGGTTCCGGAAGTTTAAAATCGTTGCCAATTTTTTCCTGGCTATCCTTAAGCACTGTGAACATTCGGCGCAAATAAAAAAATGAGAATGTCTCTAGCGCCGGAAATACGATTTTTTGCAACTTTCACCCCTCGATAACGGTGGGTTCCGGAAGTTTAAAATCGTTGCCAATTTTTTCCTGGCTATCCTTAGGCACTGTGAACATTCTGCGTTAATAAAGACAATGAGAATGTCTCTAGCGCCGGAAATACGATTTTTTCCAACGTTCACCCACCGATAACGGTGGGTTCCTGAAGTTTAAAATCGTTGCAAATTTTTTTCTGGCTATCCTTAGGCACTGTGAACATTCGGCGCAAATAAAAAAAATGAGAATGTCTCTAGCGCCGCAAATACGATTTTTTCCAACGTTCCCCCCCGGATAACGGTGGGTTCCGTACGATTAAAATCGTTGCCAATTTTTTTCTTGCTATCCTTAGGCACTGTGAACATTCGGCGCAAATAAAAAAAATGAGAATGTCACTAGCGCAGGAAATACGATTTTTTCCAACTTTCACCCCCCGATAACGGTGGGTTGCCGAAGTTTAAAATCGTTGCCAATTTTTTTTCTGGCTATCCTTAGGCACTGTGAACATTCGGCGCAAATAAAAGAAATGAGAATGTCTGTAGCGCCGGAAATACGATTTTTTCCAACGTTCACCCCTCGATAACGGTGGGTTCCGGAAGTTTAAAATCGTTGCCGATTATTTTCTGGCTATCCTTTGGCACTGTGAACATTCGGAGCAAAGAAAAAAAATGAGAATGTGTCTAGCGCCGGAATTACGATTTTTTTCAACTTTCACCCCCCGATAACGGTGGGTTCCGGAAGTTTAAAATCCTTGCCAATTTATTTCTGGCTATCCTTACGCACTGTGAACATTCTGCGCACATAAAAAGAATGAGAATGTCTGTAGCGCCGAAAATACGATTTTTTTCAAGTTTCACCCCCCGATAACGATGGGTTCTGGACGTTTGAAATCGTTGCCAATTTTTTTCTGGCTATCCTTAGGCACTTTGAACATTCTGCGCAAATAAAAAAAATGAGATTGTCTCTACCGCCGGAAATACGATTTTTTCCAACGTTCACCCCCCGATAACGGTGGGTTCCGGAAGTTTAAAATCGTTGCAAATTTTTTTCTGGCTATCCTTAGGCACTGTGAACATTCGGCGCAAATAAAAAAATGAGGATGTCTCTAGCGCCGGAAATACGATTTTTTCCAACGTTCCCCCTCGGATAACGGTGGGTTCCGGACGATTAAAATCGTTGCCAATTTTTTTCTGGCTATCCTTAGGCACTGTGAACATTCGGCGCAAATGAAAAAAATGAGAATGTCTCTAGCGCCGGAAATACGATTTTTTCCAACGTTCACCCCCCGATAACGGTGGGTTGCGGAAGTTTAAATTCGTTGCCAATTTTTTTTCTGGCTATCCTTGACACTGTGAACATTCTGCGCAAATAAAAAAAATGAGAATTTCTGTAGCGCCAGAAATACGATTTTTTTCAACTTTCACCCCTCGATAACGGTGGGTTCCGGAATTTTAAAATCGTTGCCAATTTTTTCCTGGCTATCCCTAGGCACTGTGAACATTCTGCGCAAATAAAAAAAATGAGAACGTCACTAGCGCCGGAAATACGATTTTTTCCAACGTTCACCCCCCGATAACGGTGGGTTCCGGAAGTTTAAAATCGTTGCAAATTTTTTTCTGGCTATCCCTAGGCACTGTGAACATTCGGCGCAAATAAAAAAAATGAGAATGTCTCTAGCGCCGGAAATACGATTTTTTCCAACGTTCCCCCCCGGATAACGGTGGGTTCCGGACGATTAAAATCGTTGCCAATTTTTTTCTGGCTATCCTTAGGCACTGTGAACATTCGACGCTGATAAAAAAAATGAGAATGCTCTAGCGCCGGAAATACGATTTTTTCCAACGTTCACCCGCCGATAACGTGGGTTCCGGAAGTTCAAAATCGGTGCCAATTTTTTTATGGCTATTCTTAGGCACTGTGCACATTTTGCGCAAATAAAAAAAATGAGAATGTCTCTAGCGCCGGAAATACGATTTGTTCCAACTTTCACCCTTCGATAACGGTGGTTTCCGGAAGTTTAAAATCGGTGGCAATTATTTTCTGGCTATCCTTTGGCACTCTGAACATTCGGCGCAAACTAAAAAAATGGGAATGTCTCTAGCGCCGGAAATACGATTTTTTCCAACGTTCACCCCCCGATAAGGGTGGGTTTCAGAAGTTTAAAATCCTTGCCAATTTTTTTCTGGTTATACTTAGGCACTGTGAACATTCTGCGGAAATAAAAAAAATGAGAATGTCTCTAGCGCCGGAAATACGATTTTTTCCAACTTTCACCCCTCGATAACGGTGGGTTCCGGAAGTTTAAAATCGTTGCCAATTATTTCCTCGCTATCGTTAGGCACTGTGAACATTCTGCGCAAATAAAAAAAATGAGAATGTCTGTGGTGCCGGAAATACGATTTTTTCCAAATTTCACCCCCCGATAACGGTGGCTTCCGGAAGTTTAAAATCGATGCCAATTTTTTCCTGGCTATCCTTAGGCACTATGAACATTCGGCGCAAATAAAAAAAATGAGAATGTCTCTAGCGCCGGAAATACGATTTTTTCCAACGTTCACCCCCCGATAACGGTGGGTTCCGGAAGTTTAAAATCGTTGCCAATTTTTTTATGGCTATCCTTAGGCACTGTGAACATTCTGCGCAAATAAAAAAAATGAGAATGTCTCTAGCGCCAGAAATCCGATTTTTTCCAACTTTCACCCCCCGATAACGGTGGGTTCCGGAAGTTTAAAATCCTAGCCAATTTTTTTCTGGCTATCCTTACGCACTGAGAACATTCTGCGCAAATAAAAAAAAATGAGAATGTCTCTAGCGCCGGAAATACGATTTTTCCCAACTTTCACCCCCCGATAACGGTGGGGTCCGGAAGTTTCAAATCGTTGCAAATTTTTTTCTGGCTATCCTTAGGCACTGTGAACATTCGGCGGAAATAAAAAAATGAGAATGTATCTAGCGCCGGAAATACGATTTTTTGCAACTTTCACCCCCCGATAACGGTGGGTTCCGTAAGTTTAAAATCGTTGCCAATTTTTTCCTGGCTATCCTTAGGCACTGTGAACATTCTGCGTTAATAAAGACAATGAGAATGTCTCTAGCGCCGGAAATACGATTTTTTCCAACGTTCACCCACCGATAACGGTGGGTTCCTGAAGTTTAAAATCGTTGCAATTTTTTTTCTGGCTATCCTTAGGCACTGTGAACATTCGGCGCAAATAAAAAAAATGAGAATGTCTCTAGCGCCGGAAATACGATTTTTTCCAACGTTCCCCCCCGGATAACGGTGGGTTCCGGACGATTAAAATCGTTGCCAATTTTTTTCTTGCTATCCTTGGGCACTGTGAACATTCGGCGCAAATAAAAAAAATGAGAATGTCACTAGCGCAGGAAATACGATTTTTTCCAACTTTCACCCCCCGATAACGGTGGGTTGCCGAAGTTTAACATCGTTGCCAATTTTTTTTCTGGCTATCCTTAGGCACTGTGAACATTCGGCGCAAATAAAAGAAATGAGAATGTCTGTAGCGCCGGAAATACGATTTTTTCCAACGTTCACCCCTCGATAACGGTGGGTTCCGGAAGTTTAAAATCGTTGCCGATTATTTTCTGGCTATCCTTTGGCACTGTGAACATTCGGCGCAAAGAAAAAAAATGAGAATGTGTCTAGCGCCGGAATTACGATTTTTTTCATCTTTCACCCCCCGATAACGGTGGGTTCCGGAAGTTTAAAATCCTTGCCAATTTATTTCTGGCTATCCTTACGCACTGTGAACATTCTGCGCACATAAAAAGAATGAGAATGTCTGTAGCGCCGAAAATACGATTTTTTTCAAGTTTCACCCCCCGATAACGATGGGTTCTGGACGTTTGAAATCGTTGCCAATTTTTTTCTGGCTATCCTTAGGCACTTTGAACATTCTGCGCAAATAAAAAAAATGAGATTGTCTCTACCGCCGGAAATACGATTTTTTCCAACGTTCACCCCCCGATAACGGTGGGTTCCGGACGATTAAAATCGTTGCCAATTATTTTCTGGCTATCCTTAGGCACTGTGAACATTCGGCGCAAATGAAAAAAATGAGAATGTCTCTAGCGCCGGAAATACGATTTTTTCCAACGTTCACCCCCCGATAACGGTGGGTTGCGGAAGTTTAAATTCGTTGCCAATTTTTTTTCTGGCTATCCTTGACACTGTGAACATTCTGCGCAAATAAAAAAAATGAGAATTTCTGTAGCGCCAGAAATACGATTTTTTTCAACTTTCACCCCTCGATAACGGTTGGTTCCGGAATTTTAAAATCGTTGCCAATTTTTTCCTGGCTATCCCTAGGCACTGTGAACATTCTGCGCAAATAAAAAAAATGAGAACGTCACTAGCGCCGGAAATACGATTTTTTCCAACGTTCACCCCCCGATAACGGTGGGTTCCGGAAGTTTAAAATCGTTGCAAATTTTTTTCTGGCTATCCCTAGGCACTGTGAACATTCGGCGCAAATAAAAAAAATGAGAATGTCTCTAGCGCCGGAAATACGATTTTTTCCAACGTTCCCCCCCGGATAACGGTGGGTTCCGGACGATTAAAATCGTTGCCAATTTTTTTCTGGCTATCCTTAGGCACTGTGAACATTCGACGCAGATAAAAAAAATGAGAATGCTCTAGCGCCGGAAATACGATTTTTTCCAACGTTCACCCGCCGATAACGTGGGTTCCGGAAGTTCAAAATCGGTGCCAAATTTTTTATGGCTATTCTTAGGCACTGTGCACATTTTGCGCAAATAAAAAAAATGAGAATGTCTCTAGCGCCGGAAATACGATTTGTTCCAACTTTCACCCTTCGATAACGGTGGTTTCCGGAAGTTTAAAATCGGTGGCAATTATTTTCTGGCTATCCTTTGGCACTGTGAACATTCGGCGCAAATTAAAAAAATGGGAATGTCTCTAGCGCCGGAAATACGATTTTTTCCAACGTTCACCCCCCGATAACGGTGGGTTTCAGAAGTTTAAAATCCTTGCCAATTTTTTTCTGGTTATACTTAGGCACTGTGAACATTCTGCGGAAATAAAAAAAATGAGAATGTCTCTAGCGCCGGAAATACGATTTTTTCCAACTTTCACCCCTCGATAACGGTGGGTTCCGGAAGTTTAAAATCGTTGCCAATTATTTCCTCGCTATCGTTAGGCACTGTGAACATTCTGCGCAAATAAAAAAAATGAGAATGTCTGTGGTGCCGGAAATACGATTTTTTCCAAATTTCACCCCCCGATAACGGTGGCTTCCGGAAGTTTAAAATCGATGCCAATTTTTTCCTGGCTATCCTTAGGCACTATGAACATTCGGCGCAAATAAAAAAAATGAGAATGTCTCTAGCGCCGGAAATACGATTTTTTCCAACGTTCACCCCCCGATAACGGTGGGTTCCGGAAGTTTAAAATCGTTGCCAATTTTTTTATGGCTATCCTTAGGCACTGTGAACATTCTGCGCAAATAAAAAAAATGAGAATGTCTCTAGCGCCAAAAATCCGATTTTTTCCAACTTTCACCCCCCGATAACGGTGGGTTCCGGAAGTTTAAAATCCTAGCCAATTTTTTTCTGGCTATCCTTACGCACTGAGAACATTCTGCGCAAATAAAAAAAAATGAGAATGTCTCTAGCGCCGGAAATACGATTTTTCCCAACTTTCACCCCCCGATAACGGTGGGGTCCGGAAGTTTCAAATCGTTGCAAATTTTTTTCTGGCTATCCTTAGGCACTGTGAACATTCGGCGGAAATGAAAAAATGAGAATGTATCTAGCGCCGGAAATGCATTTTTTTCCACCTTTCACCCCCCGATAACGGTGGGTTCCGGAAGTTTAAAATCGTTGCCAATTTTTTTCTGGCTATCCTTACGCACTGTCAACATTCAGCGCAAATAAAATAAATGAGAATGTCTTTAGCGCCGGAAATACGATTCTTTCCAACTTTCACCCCCTGATAACGGTGCGTTCGGGCCGTTTAAAATCGTTGCCAAATTTTTTCTGGCTATCCTTAGACACTTTGAACATTCTGCCCATATAAAAAAATGAGAATGTCTGTAGCGCCGGAAATACGATTTTTTCCAACTTTCACCCCTCGATAACGGTGGGTTCCGGAAGTTTAAAATGGTTGCCAATTATTGTCTGGCTATCCTGAGGCATTGTGAACATTCGGCGCAAATAAAAACAATGAGAATGTCTCTAGCGCCGGAAATACGATTTTTTCCATCTTTCACCCCCCGAAAACGGTGGGTTGCGGAAGTTAAAAATCGTTGCCAATTTTTTTCGTGGTTATCCTTTGGCACTGTGAACATTCGGCGCAAATAAAAAAAATGTGAATGTCTCTAGCGAGGGAAATACGATTTTTCCACCTTTCACCCCCCGATAACGGTGGGTTCCGGAAGTTTAAAATCGTTGCCAATTTTTTTCTGGCTATCCTTAGGCACTGTGAACATTCGGCGAAAATAAAAAAAATGAGAATTTCTCTAGCGCCGGAAATACGATTTTTTGCAACTTTCACCCCCCGATAACGGCGGGTTCCGAACGTTAAACATCGTTGCCAATTTTTTCCTCGCTATCCTTAGGCACTGTGGACATTCTGCGCAAATAAAAAAAATGAGAATGTCTGTAGCGCCAGAAATACGATTTTTTCCAACTTTCACCCCCCGATAACGGTGGGTTCCGGAAGTTTATAATCGTTGCCAATTTTTTCCTGGCTATCCTTAGGCACTGTGAACATTCGGCGCGAATAAAAAAATGAGAATGTCTCTAGCGCCGGAAATACGTTTTTTTCCAACGTTCACCCCCCGATAACGGTGGGTTCCGGAAGTTTAAAATCGTTGCCAATTTTTTTATGGCTATCCTTAGGCACTGTGAACATTCTGCGCAAATAAAAAAAACGAGAATGTCTCTAGCGCCGGAAATACGATTTTTTCCACCTTTCACCCCTCGATAACGGTGGGTTCCGGAAGTTTAAATTCGTTGCCAATTATGTTCTCGCTATCCATTGGCACTGTGAACATTCGGCGCAAATAAAAAAAATGAGAATGTCTCTAGCGCCGGAAATACGATTTTGTCCAACTATCACCCTCCGATAACGGTGGGTTCCGGAAGTTTAAAATCGTTGCCAATTTTTTTCTGGCTATCCTTAGATACTGTGAAAATTCTGCGCAAATAAAAATGAGAATGTCTCTAGCGCCGGAAATACGATTTTTTCAAACTTTCATCCCCCGATACCGGTGGGTTCCGGAAGTCTAAAATCGTTGCCAATTTTTTTCTGGTTATACTTAGGCACTGTGAACATTCAGCGCAAATAAAAAAAATGAGAATGTCTCTAGCACCAGAAATCCGATTTTTTCCAACTTTCACCCCCCGATAACGATGGGTTCCGGAAGTTTAAAATCGTTGCAAATTTTTTTCAGGCTATCCTTAGGCACTGTGAACATTCGACGCAATTTAAAAAAATTAGAATGTCTCTAGCGCCGGAAATACGATTTTTTCCAACGTTCCCCCCCGGATAACGGTGGGTTCCGGACGATTAAAATCGTTGCCAATTATTTTCTGGCAATCCTTAGGCACTGTGAACATTCGGCGCAAATAAAAAAAATGAGAATGTCTCTAGCGCCGGAAATACGATTTTTTCCAACGTTCACCCACCGATAACGTTGGGTTCCGGAAGTTTAAAATCGTTGCCAATTTTTTTATGGCTATCCTTAGGCACTGTGAACATTCTGCGCAAATAAAAAAAATGAGAATGTCTGTAGTGCCGGAAATACGATTTTTTCCAACATTCACCCCCCGATAACGGTGGCTTCCGGAAGTTTAAAATCGTTGCCAATTTTTTCCTGGATATCCTTAGGCACTATGAACATTCGGCGCAAATAAAAAAAATGAGAATGTCTCTAGCGCCGGAAATACGATTTTTTCCAACGTTCACCCCCCGATAACGGTGGGTTCCGGAAGTTTAAAATCGTTGCCAATTTTTTTATGGCTATCCTTAGGCACTGTGAACATTCTGCGCAAATAAAAAAAATGAGAATGTCTCTAGCGCCATAAATCCGATTTTTTCCAACTTTCACCCCCCGATAACGGTGGGTTCCGGAAGTTTAAAATCCTAGCCAATTTTTTTCTGGCTATCCTTACGCACTGAGAACATTCTGCGCAAATAAAAAAAAATGAGAATGTCTCTAGCGCCGGAAATACGATTTTTTCCAACTTTCACCCCCCGATAACGGTGGGGTCCGGAAGTTTCAAATCGTTGCAAATTTTTTTCTGGCTATCCTTAGGCACTGTGAACATTCGGCGGAAATAAAAAAATGAGAATGTATCTAGCGCCGGAAATACATTTTTTTCCACCTTTCACCCCCCGATAACGGTGGGTTCCGGAAGTTTAAAATCGTTGCCAATTTTTTTCTGGCTATCCTTACGCACTGTCAACATTCAGCGCAAATAAAATAAATGAGAATGTCTTTAGCGCCGGAAATACGATTCTTTCCAACTTTCACCCCCTGATAACGGTGCGTTCGGGCCGTTTAAAATCGTTGCCAAATTTTTTCTGGCTATCCTTAGACACTTTGAACATTCTGCCCATATAAAAAAATGAGAATGTCTGTAGCGCCGGAAATACGATTTTTTCCAACTTTCACCCCTCGATAACGGTGGGTTCCGGAAGTTTAAAATGGTTGCCAATTATTTTCTGGCTATCCTGAGGCATTGTGAACATTCGGCGCAAATAAAAACAATGAGAATGTCTCTAGCGCCGGAAATACGATTTTTTCCATCTGTCACCCCCCGAAAACGGTGGGTTGCGGAAGTTAAAAATCGTTGCCAAATTTTTTCGTGGTTATCCTTTGGCACTGTGAACATTCGGCGCAAATAAAAAAAATGTGAATGTCTCTAGCGAGGGAAATACGATTTTTTCCACCTTTCACCCCCCGATAACGGTGGGTTCCGGAAGTTTAAAACCGTTGACAATTTTTTTCTGGCTATCCTTAGGCACTGTGAACATTCGGCGAAAATAAAAAAAATGAGAATTTCTCTAGCGCCGGAAATACGATTTTTTGCAACTTTCACCCCCCGATAACGGCGGGTTCCGAACGTTAAACATCGTTGCCAATTTTTTCCTCGCTATCCTTAGGCACTGTGGACATTCTGCGCAAATAAAAAAAATGAGAATGTCTGTAGCGCCAGAAATACGATTTTTTCCAACTTTCACCCCCCGATCACGGTGGGTTCCGGAAGTTTATAATCGTTGCCAATTTTTTCCTGGCTATCCTTAGGCACTGTGAACATTCGGCGCAAATAAAAAAATGAGAATGTCTCTAGCGCCGGAAATACGTTTTTTTCCAACGTTCACCCCCCGATAACGGTGGGTTCCGGAAGTTTAAAATCGTTGCCAATTTTTTTATGGCTATCCTTAGGCACTGTGAACATTCTGGGCAAATAAAAAAAACGAGAATGTCTCTAGCGCCGGAAATACGATTTTTTCCACCTTTCACCCCTCGATAACGGTGGGTTCCGGAAGTTTAAATTCGTTGCCAATTATTTTCTCGCTATCCATTGCACTGTGAACATTCGGCGCAAATAAAAAAAATGAGAATGTCTCTAGCGCCGGAAATACGATTTTGTCCAACTATCACCCTCCGATAACGGTGGGTTCCGGAAGTTTAAAATCGTTGCCAATTTTTTTCTGGCTATCCTTAGGCACTGTGAACATTCGGCGAAAATAAAAAAAATGAGAATTTCTCTAGCGCCGGAAATACGATTTTTTCAAACTTTCATCCCCCGATACCGGTGGGTTCCGGAAGTCTAAAATCGTTGCCAATTTTTTTCTGGTTATACTTAGGCACTGTGAACATTCTGCGCAAATAAAAAAAATGAGAATGTCTCTAGCACTAGAAATCCGATTTTTTCGAACTTTCACCCCCCGATAACGATGGGTTCCGGAAGTTTAAAATCGTTGCAAATTTTTTTCAGGCTATCCTTAGGCACTGTGAACATTCGACGCAATTAAAAAAAATTAGAATGTCTCTAGCGCCGGAAATACGATTTTTTCCAACGTTCCCCCCCGGATAACGGTGGGTTCCGGACGATTAAAATCGTTGCCAATTATTTTCTGGCAATCCTTAGGCACTGTGAACATTCGGCGCAAATAAAAAAAATGAGAATGTCTCTAGCGCTGGAAATACGATTTTTTCCAACGTTCACCCACCGATAACGTTGGGTTCCGGAAGTTTAAAATCGTTGCCAATTTTTTTATGGCTATCCTTAGGCACTGTGAACATTCTGCACAAATAAAAAAATGAGAATGTCTCTAGCGCCGGAAATACGATTTTTTCCAACTTTCACCCCTCGATAACGGTGGGTTGCGGAAGTTTAAAATCGTTGCCAATTTTTTTCTGGCTATCCTTAGGCACTGTGAAGACTGCGCGAATAAAATAAATGATAATGTGTGTAGCGCCGGAAATACGATTTTTTTCAACTTTCACCCCCCGATAACGGTGGGTTCCGGAAGTTTAAAATCGTTGCCAAATTTTTTCTGGCTATCCTCAGCCACTGTGAACATTCTGCGCATATAAAAAAAATGAGAATGTCTCTAGCGCCGGAAATACGATTTTTTCCAACTTTCACCCGCCGATAACGGTGGGTTGCCGAAATTTAAATCCGTCGCCAATTTTTTTTCTGGCTATCCTTAGGCATTGTGAACAATCGGCGCAAATAAAAGAAATGAGAATGTCCGTAGCGCCGGAAATACGATTTTTTCCAACTTTCACCCCCCGATAACGGTGGGTTGCCGAAGTTTAAAATCGTCGCCAATTTTTTTTCTGGCTATCCTTAGGCATTGTGAACAATCGGCGCAAATAAAAGAAATGAGAATGTCTGTAGCGCCGGAAATACGATTTTTTCCAACGTTTACCCCTCGATAACGGTGGGTTCCGGAAGTTTAAAATCGTTGCCGATTATTTTCTGGCTATCCTTTGGCACTGTGAACATTCGGCGCAAAAAAAAAAATGAGAATGTGTCTAGCGCCGGAAATACGATTTTTTTCATCGTTCACCCCCCGATAACGGTGGGTTCCGGAAGTTTAAAATCCTTGCCAATTTTTTTCTGGCTATCCTTAGGCACTGTGAATATTCTGAGCAAATAAAAAGAATGAGAATGTCTGTAGCGCCGAAAATGCGATTTTTTTCAACTTTCATCCCCCGATAACGGTGGGTTCCGGACGTTTAAAATCGTTGCCAATTTTTTTCTGGCTATCCTTAGGCACTGTGAAAATTCGGCGCAAATAAAAAAAATGAGAATGTCTCTAGCGCCGGGAATACGATTCTTTCCAACGTTCACCCCCCGATAACGGCGGGTTGCGGAAGTTTAAAATCGTTGCCAATTTTTTTTCTGGCTATCCTTAGACACTGTGAACATTCTGCGCAAATCAAAAAAATGAGAATTTCTGTAGCGCCGGAAATACGATTTTTTTCAACTTTCACCCCTCGATAACGGTGGGTTCCGCAATTTTAAAATCGTTGAAAATTTTTTTCTGGCTATCCTTAGGCACTGTGAACATTCGGCGCAAATAAAAAAAATGAGAATGTCTCTAGCGCCGGAAATACGATTTTTTCCAACTTTCACCCCCCGATAACGGTGGGTTCCGGACGATTAAAATCGTTGCCAATTTTTTTCTGGCTATCCTTAGGCACTGTGAACATTCTGCGCAAATAAAAAAAATGAGAATTTCTGTAGCGCCAGAAATACGATTTTTTCCAACTTTCACCCCCCGATAACGGTGGGTTCCGGACGATTAAAATCGTTGCCAATTTTTTTCTGGCTATCCTTAGGCACTGTGAACATTCTGCGCAAATAAAAAAAACGAGAATGTCTCTAGCGCCGGAAATACGATTTTTTCCAACTTTCACCCCTCGATAACGGTGGGTTCCGGAAGTTTAAAATCGTTGCCAATTTGTTTACGGCTATCCTTAGGCACTGTGAACATTCGGCGAAAATAAAAAAAATGAGAATGTCTCTAGCGCCGGAAATACGATTTTTTGCAACTTTCACCCCCCGATAACGGTGGGTTCCGGACGTTAAAAATCGTAGCCAATTTTTTCCTCGCTATCCTTAGGCACTGTGGACATTCTGCGCAAATAAAAAAAATGAGAATGTCTGTAGCGCCGGAAATACGATTTTTTCCAACGTTCACCCCCCGATAACGTTGGGTTCCGGAAGTTTAAAATCGTTGCCAATTTTTTCCTGGCTATCCTTAGGCACTGTCAACATTCGGCGCAAATAAAAAAATGAGAATGTCTCTAGCGCCGGAAATACGATTTTTTCCAACGTTCACCCCCCGATAACGGCGGGTTCCGGAAGTTTAAAATCGTTGCCAATTTTTTTATGGCTATCCTTAGGCACTGTGAACATTCTGCGTAAATAAAAACAATGAGAATGTCTCTAGCGCCGGAAATACGATTTTTTCCAACGTTCACCCCCCGATAACGGTGGGTTCCTGAAGTTTAAAATCGTTGCAAATTTTTTTCTGGCTATCCTTAGGCACTGTGAACATTCGGCGCAAATAAAAAAAATGAGAATGTCTCTAGCGCCGGAAATACGATTTTTTCCAACGTTCCCCCCCGGATAACGGTGGGTTCCGGACGATTAAAATCGTTGCCAATTTTTTTCTGGCTATCCTTAGGCACTGTGAACATTCAGCGCAAATAAAAGAAATGAGAATGTCTGTAGCGCCGGAAATACGATTTTTTCCAACGTTCACCCCTCGATAACGGTGGGTTCCGGAAGTTTAAAATCGTTGCCGATTATTTTCTGGCTATCCTTTGGCACTGTGAACATTCGGCGCAAAGAAAAAAAATGAGAATGTGTCTAGCGCCGGAATTACGATTTTTTTCATCGTTCACACCCCGATAACGGTGGGTTCCGGAAGTTTAAAATCCTTGCCAATTTTTTTCTGGCTATCCTTACGCACTGTGAACATTCTGCGCAAATAAAAAGAATGAGAATGTCTGTAGCGCCGAAAATACGATTTTTTTCAAGTTTCACCCCCCGATAATGATGGGTTCCGGACGTCTGAAATCGTTGCCAATTTTTTTCTGGCTATCCTTAGGCACTTTGAACATTCTGCGCAAATAAAAAAAATGAGTTTGTCTCTACCGCCGGAAATACGATTTTTTCCAACGTTCACCCCCCGATAACGGTGGGTTCCGGAAATTTAAAATCGTTGCAAATTTTTTTCTGGCTATCCTTAGGCACTGTGAACATTCGGCGCAAATAAAAAAAATGAGGATGTCTGTAGCGCCGGAAATACGATTTTTTCCAACGTTCCCCCTCAGATAACGGTGGGTTCCGGACGATTAAAATCGTTGCCAATTTTTGTCTGGCTATCCTTAGGCACTGTGAACATTCGGCGCAAATGAAAAAAATGAGAATGTCTCTAGCGCCGGAAATACGATTTTTTCCAACGTTCACCCCCCGATAACGGTGGGTTGCGGAAGTTTAAAATCGTTGCCAATTTTTTTTCTGGCTATCCTTAGACACTGTGAACATTCTGCGCAAATAAAAAAAATGAGAATTTCTGTAGCGCCAGAAATACGATTTTTTTCAACTTTCACCCCTCGATAACGGTGGGTTCCGGAATTTTAAAATCGTTGCCAATTTTTTCCTTGCTATCCCTAGGCACTGTGAACATTCTGCGCAAATAAAAAAAATGAGAACGTCACTAGCGCCGGAATTACGATTTTTTCCAACGTTCACCCCCCGATAACGGTGGGTTCCGGAAGTTTAAAATCGTTGCAAATTTTTTTCTGGCTATCCCTAGGCACTGTGAACATTCGGCGCAAATAAAAAAAATGAGAATGTCTCTAGCGCCGGAAATACGATTGTTTCCAACGTTCCCCCCCGGATAACGGTGGGTTCCGGACGATTAAAATCGTTGCCAATTTTTTTCTGGCTATCCTTAGGCACTGTGAACATGCGGCGCAGATAAAAAAAATGAGAATGCTCTAGCGCCGGAAATACGATTTTTTCCAACGTTCACCCGCCGATAACGTGGGTTCCGGAAGTTCAAAATCGGTGCCAATTTTTTTATGGCTATTCTTAGGCACTGTGCACATTTTGCGCAAATAAAAAAAATGAGAATGTCTCTAGCGCCAGAAATACGATTTGTTCCAACGTTCACCCTTCGATAACGGTGGTTTCCGGAAGTTTAAAATCGGTGGCAATTATTTTCTGGCTATCCTTTGGCACTACGAACATTCGGCGCAAATTAAAAAAATGGGAATGTCTCTAGCGCCGGAAATACGATTTTTTCCAACGTTCACCCCCCGATAACGGTGGGTTTCAGAAGTTTAAAATCCTTGCCAATTTTTTTCTGGTTATACTTAGGCACTGTGAACATTCTGCGGAAATAAAAAAAATGAGAATGTCTCTAGCGCCGGAAATACGATTTTTTCCAACTTTCACCCCTCGATAACGGTGGGTTCCGGAAGTTTAAAATCGTTGCCAATTATTTCCTCGCTATCGTTAGGCACTGTGCACATTCTGCGCAAATAAAAAAAATGAGAATGTCTGTAGTGCCGGAAATACGATTTTTTCCAACTTTCACCCCCCGATAACGGTGGCTTCCGGAAGTTTAAAATCGTTGCCAATTTTTTCCGGGCTATCCTTAGGCACTGTGAACATTCGGCGCAAATAAAAAAAATGAGAATGTCTCTAGCGCTGGAAATACGATTTTTTCCAACGTTCACCCCCCGATAACGGTGGGTTCCGGAAGTTTAAAATCGTTGCCAATTTTTTTATGGCTATCCTTAGGCACTGTGAACATTCTGCGCAAATAAAAAAAATGAGAATGTCTCTAGCGCCAGAAATCCGATTTTTTCCAACTTTCACCCCCCGATAACGGTGGGTTCCGGAAGTTTAAAATCCTAGCCAATTTTTTTCTGGCTATCCTTACGCACTGAGAACATTCTGCGCAAATAAAAAAAAATGAGAATGTCTCCAGCGCCGGAAATACGATTTTTTCCAACTTTCACCCGCCGATAACGGTGGGGTCGGGAAGTTTCAAATCGTTGCAAATTTTTTTTTGGCTATCCTTAGGCACTGTGAATATTCGGCGGAAATAAAAAAATGAGAATGTATCTAGCGCCGGAAATACATTTTTTTCCACCTTTCACCCCCCGATAACGGTGGGTTCCGGAAGTTTAAAGTCGTTGCCAATTTTTTTCTGGCTATCCTTACGCACTGTCAACATTCAGCGCAAATAAAATAAATGAGAATGTCTTTAGCGCCGGAAATACGATTCTTTCCAACTTTCACCCCCTGATAACGGTGCGTTCGGGCCGTTTAAAATCGTTGCCAAATTTTTTCTGGCTATCCTTAGACACTTTGAACATTCTGCGCATATAAAAAAAATGAGAATGTCTGTAGCGCCGGAAATACGATTTTTTCCAACTTTCACCCCTCGATAACGGTGGGTTCCGGAAGTTTAAAATGGTTGCCAATTATTTTCTGGCTATCCTGAGGCATTGTGAACATTCGGCGCAAATAAAAACAATGAGAATGTCTCTAGCGCCGGAAATACGATTTTTTCCATCTTTCACCCCCCGAAAACGGTGGGTTGCGGAAGTTAAAAATCGTTGCCAATTTTTTTTGTGGTTATCCTTAGGCACTGTGAACATTCGGCGCAAATAAAAACAATGAGAATGTCTCTAGCGCCGGAAATACGATTTTTTCAACTTTCACCCCTCGATAACGGCGGGTTCCGAACGTTAAACATCGTTGCCAATTTTTTCCTCGCTATCCTTAGGCACTGTGGACATTCTGCGCAAATAAAAAAAATGAGAATGTCTGTAGCGCCAGAAATACGATTTTTTCCAACTTTCACCCCCCGATAACGGTGGGTTCCGGAAGTTTATAATCGTTGCCAATTTTTTCCTGGCTATCCTTAGGCACTGTGAACATTCGGCGCAAATAAAAAAATGACAATGTCTCTAGCGCCGGAAATACGTTTTTTTCCAACGTTCACCCCCCGATAACGGTGGGTTCCGGAAGTTTAAAATCGTTGCCAATTTTTTTATGGCTATCCTCAGGCACTGTGAACATTCTGCGCAAATAAAAAAAACGAGAATGTCTCTAGCGCCGGAAATACGATTTTTTCCACCTTGCACCCCTCGATAACGGTGGGTACCGGAAGTTTAAAATCGTTGCCAATTATTTTCTCGCTATCCTTTGGCACTGTGAACATTCGGCGCAAATAAAAAAAATGAGAATGTCTCTAGCGCCGGAAATACGATTTTGTCCAACTATCACCCTCCGATAACGGTGGGTTCCGGAAGTTTAAAATCGTTGCCAATTTTTTTCTGGCTATCCTTAGATACTGTGAACATTCTGCGCAAATAAAAATGAGAATGTCTCTAGCGCCGGAAATACGATTTTTTCAAACTTTCATCCCCCGATACCGGTGGGTTCCGGAAGCCTAAAATCGTTGCCAATTTTTTTCTGGTTATACTTAGGCACTGTGAACTTTCTGCGCAAATAAAAAAAATGAGGATGTCTCTAGCGCCAGAAATCCGATTTTTTCCAACTTTCACCCCCCGATAACGATGGGTTCCGGAAGTTTAAAATCGTTGCAAATTTTTTTCAGGCTATCCTTAGGCACTGTGAACATTCGACGCAAATAAAAAAAATTAGAATGTCTCTAGCGCCGGAAATACGATTTTTTCCAACGTTCCCCCCCGGATAACGGTGGGTTCCGGACGATTAAAATCGTTGCCAATTATTTTCTGGCAATCCTTAGGCACTGTGAACATTCGGCGCAAATAAAAAAAATGAGAATGTCTCTAGCGCCGGAAATACCATTTTTTCCAACGTTCACCCACCGATAACGTTGGGTTCCGGAAGTTTAAAATCGTTGCCAATTTTTTTATGGCTATCCTTAGGCACTGTGAACATTCTGCACAAATAAAAAAATGAGAATGTCTCTAGCGCCGGAAATACGATTTTTTCCAACTTTCACCCCTCGATAACGGTGGGTTGCGGAAGTTTAAAATCGTTGCCAATTTTTTTCGGGCTATCCTTAGGCACTGTGAACATTCTGCGCAAATAAAAAAAATGATAATGTGTGTAGCGCCGGAAATACGATTTTTTTCAACTTTCACCCCCCGATAACGGTGGGTTCCGGAAGTTTAAAATCGTTGCCAAATTTTTTCTGGCTATCCTCAGCCACTGTGAACATTCTGCGCATATAAAAAAAATGAGAATGTCTCTAGCGCCGGAAATACGATTTTTTCCAACTTTCACCCCCCGATAACGGTTGGTTGCCGAAGTTTAAAATCGTCGCCAATTTTTTTTCTGGCTATCCTTAGGCATTGTGAACAATCGGCGCAAATAAAAGAAATGAGAATGTCTGTAGCGCCGGAAATACGATTTTTTCCTACGTTCACCCCTCGATAACGGTGGGTTCCGGAAGTTTAAAATCGTTGCCGATTATTTTCTGGCTATCCTTTGGCACTGTGAACATTCGGCGCAAATAAAAAAAAATGAGAATGTGTCTAGCGCCGGAAATACGATTTTTTTCATCGTTCACCCCCCGATAACGGTGGGTTCCGGAAGTTTAAAATCCTTGCCAATTTTTTTCTGGCTATCCTTAGGCACTGTGAATATTCTGCGCAAATAAAAAGAATGAGAATGTCTGTAGCGCCGAAAATGCGATTTTTTTCAACTTTCACCCCCCGATAACGGTGGTTTCCGGAAGTTTAAAATCGTTGCCAATTTTTTTATGGCTATCCTTAGGCACTGTGAACATTCTGCGCAAATAAAAAAAACGAGAATGTCTCTAGCGCCGGAAATACGATTTTTTCCACCTTTCACCCCTCGATAACGGTGGGTTCCGGAAGTTTAAATTCGTTGCCAATGATTTTGTCGCTATCCATTGCACTGTGAACATTCGGCGCAAATAAAAAAAATGAGAATGTCTCTAGCGCCGGAAATACGATTTTGTCCAACTATCACCCTCCGATAACGGTGGGTTCCGGAAGTTTAAAATCGTTGCCAATTTTTTCCTGGCTATCCTTAGGCACTGTGAACATTCGGCGCAAATAAAAAAATGAGAATGTCTCTAGCGCCGGAAATACGATTTTTTCCAACGTTCACCCCCCGATAACGGCGGGTTCCGGAAGTTTAAAATCGTTGCCAATTATTTTCTGGCAATCCTTAGGCACTGTGAACATTCGGCGCAAATAAAAAAAATGAGAATGTCTCTAGCGCTGGAAATACGATTTTTTCCAACGTTCACCCACCGATAACGTTGGGTTCCGGAAGTTTAAAATCGTTGCCAATTTTTTTATGGCTATCCTTAGGCACTGTGAACATTCTGCACAAATAAAAAAATTAGAATGTCTCTAGCGCCGGAAATACGATTTTTTCCAACTTTCACCCCTCGATAACGGTGGGTTGCGGAAGTTTAAAATCGTTGCCAATTTTTTTCTGGCTATCCTTAGGCACTGTGAAGACTCTGCGCGAATAAAATAAATGATAATGTGTGTAGCGCCGGAAATACGATTTTTTTCAACTTTCACCCCCCGATAACGGTGGGTTCCGGAAGTTTAAAATCGTTGCCAAATTTTTTCGGGCTATCCTCAGCCACTGTGAACATTCTGCGCATATAAAAAAATTGAGAATGTCTCTAGCGCCGGAAATACGATTTTTTCCAACTTTCACCCCCCGATAACGGTGGGTTGCCGAAATTTAAATCCGTCGCCAATTTTTTTTCTGGCTATCCTTAGGCATTGTGAACAATCGGCGCAAATTAAAGAAATGAGAATGTCCGTAGCGCCGGAAATACGATTTTTTCCAACTTTCACCCCCCGATAACGGTGGGTTGCCGAAGTTTAAAATCGTCGCCAATTTTTTTTCTGGCTATCCTTAGGCATTGTGAACAATCGGCGCAAATAAAAGAAATGAGAATGTCTGTAGCGCCGGAAATACGATTTTTTCCAACGTTTACCCCTCGATAACGGTGGGTTCCGGAAGTTTAAAATCGTTGCCGATTATTTTCTGGCTATCCTTTGGCACTGTGAACATTCGGCGCAAAAAAAAAAATGAGAATGTGTCTAGCGCCGGAAATACGATTTTTTTCATCGTTCACCCCCCGATAACGGTGGGTTCCGGAAGTTTAAAATCCTTGCCAATTTTTTTCTGGCTATCCTTAGGCACTGTGAATATTCTGCGCAAATAAAAAGAATGAGAATGTCTGTCGCGCCGAAAATGCGATTTTTTTCAACTTTCATCCCCCGATAACGGTGGGTTCCGGACGTTTAAAATCGTTGCCAATTTTTTTCTGGCTATCCTTAGGCACTGTGAACATTCGGCGCAAATAAAAAAAATGAGAATGTCTCTAGCGCCGGAAATACGATTTTTTCCAACGTTCACCCCCCGATAACGGCGGGTTGCGGAAGTTTAAAATCGTTGCCAATTTTTTTTCTGGCTATCCTTAGACACTGTGAACATTCTGCGCAAATAAAAAAAATGAGAATTTCTGTAGCGCCGGAAATACGATTTTTTTCAACTTTCACCCCTCGATAACGGTGGGTTCCGCAATTTTACAATCGTTGAAAATTTCTTTCTGGCTATCCTTAGGCACTGTGAACATTCGGCGCAAATAAAAAAAATGAGAATGTCTCTAGCGCCGGAAATACGATTTTTTCCAACTTTCACCCCCCGATAACGGTGGGTTCCGGACGATTAAAATCGTTGCCAATTTTTTTCTGGCTATCCTTAGGCACTGTGAACATTCTGCGCAAGTAAAAAAAATGAGAATTTCTGTAGCGCCAGAAATACGATTTTTTCCAACTTTCACCCCCCGATAACGGTGGGTTCCGGACGATTAAAATCGTTGCCAATTTTTTTCTGGCTATCCTTAGGCACTGTGAACATTCTGCGCAAATAAAAAAAACGAGAATGTCTCTAGCGCCGGAAATACGATTTTTTCCAACTTTCACCCCTCGATAACGGTGGGTTCCGGAAGTTTAAAATCGTTGCCAATTTGTTTACGGCTATCCTTAGGCACTGTGAACATTCGGCGAAAATAAAAAAAATGAGAATGTCTCTAGCGCCGGAAATACGATTTTTTGCAACTTTCACCCCCCGATAACGGTGGGTTCCGGACGTTAAAAATCGTAGCCAATTTTTTCCTCGCTATCCTTAGGCACTGTGGACATTCTGCGCAAATAAAAAAAATGAGAATGTCTGTAGCGCCGGAAATACGATTTTTTCCAACGTTCACCCCCCGATAACGTTGGGTTCCGGAAGTTTAAAATCGTTGCCAATTTTTTCCTGGCTATCCTTAGGCACTGTCAACATTCGGCGCAAATAAAAAAATGAGAATGTCTCTAGCGCCGGAAATACGATTTTTTCCAACGTTCACCCCCCGATAACGGCGGGTTCCGGAAGTTTAAAATCGTTGCCAATTTTTTTATGGCTATCCTTAGGCACTGTGAACATTCTGCGTAAATAAAAACAATGAGAATGTCTCTAGCGCCGGAAATACGATTTTTTCCAACGTTCACCCCCCGATAACGGTGGGTTCCTGAAGTTTAAAATCGTTGCAAATTTTTTTCTGGCTATCCTTAGGCACTGTGAACATTCGGCGCAAATAAAAAAAATGAGAATGTCTCTATCGCCGGAAATACGATTTTTTCCAACGTTCCCCCCCGGATAACGGTGGGTTCCGGACGATTAAAATCGTTGCCAATTTTTTTCTTGCTATCCTTAGGCACTGTGAACATTCGGCGCAAATAAAAAAAATGAGAATGTCTCTAGCGCCGGAAATACGATTTTTTCCAACTTTCACCCCCCGATAACGGTGGGTTACCGAAGTTTAAAATCGTTGCCAATTTTTTTTCTGGCTATCCTTAGGCACTGTGAACATTCAGCGCAAATAAAAGAAATGAGAATGTCTGTAGCGCCGGAAATACGATTTTTTCCAACGTTCACCCCTCGATAACGGTGGGTTCCGGAAGTTCAAAATCGTTGCCGATTATTTTCTGGCTATCCTTTGGCACTGTGAACATTCGGCGCAAAGAAAAAAAATGAGAATGTGTCTAGCGCTGGAATTACGATTTTTTTCATCGTTCACCCCCCGATAACGGTGGGTTCCGGAAGTTTAAAATCCTTGCCAATTTTTTTCTGGCTATCCTTACGCACTGTGAACATTCTGCGCAAATAAAAAGAATGAGAATGTCTGTAGCGCCGAAAATACGATTTTTTTCAAGTTTCACCCCCCGATAATGATGGGTTCCGGACGTTTGAAATCGTTGCCAATTTTTTTCTGGCTATCCTTAGGCACTTTGAACATTCTGCGCAAATAAAAAAAATGAGTTTGTCTCTACCGCCGGAAATACGATTTTTTCCAACGTTCACCCCCCGATAACGGTGGGTTCCGGAAATTTAAAATCGTTGCAAATTTTTTTCTGGCTATCCTTAGGCACTGTGAACATTCGGCGCAAATAAAAAAAATGAGGATGTCTCTAGCGCCGGAAATACGATTTTTTCCAACGTTCCCCCTCAGATAACGGTGGGTTCCGGACGATTAAAATCGTTGCCAATTTTTTTCTGGCTATCCTTAGGCACTGTGAACATTCGGCGCAAATGAAAAAAATGAGAATGTCTCTAGCGCCGGAAATACGATTTTTTCCAACGTTCAGCCCCCGATAACGGTGGGTTGCGGAAGTTTAAAATCGTTGCCAATTTTTTTTCTGGCTATCCTTAGACACTGTGAACATTCTGCGCAAATAAAAAAAATGAGAATTTCTGTAGCGCCAGAAATACGATTTTTTTCAACTTTCACCCCTCGATAACGGTGGGTTCCGGAATTTTAAAATCGTTGCCAATTTTTTCCTGGCTATCCCTAGGCACTGTGAACATTCTGCGCAAATAAAAAAAATGAGAACGTCACTAGCGCCGGAAATACGATTTTTTCCAACGTTCACCCCCCGATAACGGTGGGTTCCGGAAGTTTAAAATCGTTGCACATTTTTTTCTGGCTATCCCTAGGCACTGTGAACATTCGGCGCAAATAAAAAAAATGAGAATGTCTCTAGCGCCGGAAATACGATTTTTTCCAACGTTCCCCCCCGGATAACGGTGGGTTCCGGACGATTAAAATCGTTGCCAATTTTTTTCTGGCTATCCTTAGGCACTGTGAACATGCGGCGCAGATAAAAAAAATGAGAATGCTCTAGCGCCGGAAATACGATTTTTTCCAACGTTCACCCGCCGATAACGTGGGTTCCGGAAGTTCAAAATCGGTGCCAATTTTTTTATGGCTATTCTTAGGCACTGTGCACATTTTGCGCAAATAAAAAAAATGAGAATGTCTCTAGCGCCAGAAATACGATTTGTTCCAACGTTCATCCTTCGATAACGGTGGTTTCCGGAAGTTTGAAATCGGTGGCAATTATTTTCTGGCTATCCTTTGGCACTACGAACATTCGGCGCAAATTAAAAAAATGGGAATGTCTCTAGCGCCGGAAATACGATTTTTTCCAACGTTCACCCCCCGATAACGGTGGGTTTCAGAAGTTTAAAATCCTTGCCAATTTTTTTCTGGTTATACTTAGGCACTCTGAAAATTCTGCGGAAATAAAAAAAATGAGAATGTCTCTAGCGCCGGAAATACGATTTTTTCCAACTTTCACCCCTCGATAACGGCGGGTTCCGGAAGTTTAAAATCGTTGCCAATTATTTCCTCGCTATCGTTAGGCACTGTGCACATTCTGCGCAAATAAAAAAAATGAGAATGTCTGTAGTGCCGGAAATACGATTTTTTCCAACTTTCACCCCCCGATAACGGTGGCTTCCGGAAGTTTAAAATCGTTGCCAATTTTTTCCTGGCTATCCTTAGGCACTGTGAACATTCGGCGCAAATAAAAAAAATGAGAATGTCTCTAGCGCTGGAAATACGATTTTTTCCAACGTTCACCCCCCGATAACGGTGGGTTCCGGAAGTTTAAAATCGTTGCCAATTTTTTTATGGCTATCCTTAGGCACTGTGAACATTCTGCGCAAATAAAAAAAATGAGAATGTCTCTAGCGCCAGAAATCCGATTTTTTCCAACTTTCACCCCCCGATAACGGTGGGTTCCGGAAGTTTAAAATCCTAGCCAATTTTTTTCTGGCTATCCTTACGCACTGAGAACATTCTGCGCAAATAAAAAAAAATGAGAATGTCTCCAGCGCCGGAAATACGATTTTTTCCAACTTTCACCCCCCGATAACGGTGGGGTCGGGAAGTTTCAAATCGTTGCAAATTTTTTTCTGGCTATCCTTAGGCACTGTGAATATTCGGCGGAAATAAAAAAATGAGAATGTATCTAGCGCCGGAAATACATTTTTTTCCACCTTTCACCCCCCGATAACGGTGGGTTCCGGAAGTTTAAAGTCGTTGCCAATTTTTTTCTGGCTATCCTTACGCACTGTCAACATTCAGCGCAAATAAAATAAATGAGAATGTCTTTAGCGCCGGAAATACGACTCTTTCCAACTTTCACCCCCTGATAACGGTGCGTTCGGGCCGTTTAAAATCGTTGCCAAATTTTTTCTGGCTATCCTTAGACACTTTGAACATTCTGCGCATATAAAAAAAATGAGAATGTCTGTAGCGCCGGAAATACGATTTTTTCCAACTTTCACCCCTCGATAACGGTGGGTTCCGGAAGTTTAAAATGGTTGCCAATTATTTTCTGGCTATCCTGAGGCATTGTGAACATTCGGCGCAAATAAAAACAATGAGAATGTCTCTAGCGCCGGAAATACGATTTTTTCCATCTTTCACCCCCCGAAAACGGTGGGTTGCGGAAGTTAAAAATCGTTGCCAATTTTTTTTGTGGTTATCCTTAGGCACTGTGAACATTCGGCGCAAATAAAAACAATGAGAATGTCTCTAGCGCCGGAAATACGATTTTTTCAACTTTCACCCCTCGATAACGGCGGGTTCCGAACGTTAAACATCGTTGCCAATTTTTTCCTCGCTATCCTTAGGCACCGTGGACATTCTGCGCAAATAAAAAAAATGAGAATGTCTGTAGCGCCAGAAATACGATTTTTTCCAACTTTCACCCCCCGATAACGGTGGGTTCCGGAAGTTTATAATCGTTGCCAATTTTTTCCTGGCTATCCTTAGGCACTGTGAACATTCGGCGCAAATAAAAAAATGACAATGTCTCTAGCGCCGGAAATACGTTTTTTTCCAACGTTCACCCCCCGATAACGGTGGGTTCCGGAAGTTTAAAATCGTTGCCAATTTTTTTATGGCTATCCTCAGGCACTGTGAACATTCTGCGCAAATAAAAAAAACGAGAATGTCTCTAGCGCCGGAAATACGATTTTTTCCACCTTTCACCCCTCGATAACGGTGGGTACCGGAAGTTTAAAATCGTTGCCAATTGGTTTCTCGCTATCCTTTGGCACTGTGAACATTCGGCGCAAATAAAAAAAATGAGAATGTCTCTAGCGCCGGAAATACGATTTTGTCCAACTATCACCCTCCGATAACGGTGGGTTCCGGAAGTTTAAAATCGTTGCCAATTTTTTTCTGGCTATCCTTAGATACTGTGAACATTCTGCGCAAATAAAAATGAGAATGTCTCTAGCGCCGGAAATACGATTTTTTCAAACTTTCATCCCCCGATACCGGTGGGTTCCGGAAGTCTAAAATCGTTGCCAATTTTTTTCTGGTTATACTTAGGCACTGTGAACTTTCTGCGCAAATAAAAAAAATGAGAATGTCTCTAGCGCCAGAAATCCGATTTTTTCCAACTTTCACCCCCCGTTAACGATGGGTTCCGGAAGTTTAAAATCGTTGCAAATTTTTTTCAGGCTATCCTTAGGCACTGTGAACATTCGACGCAAATAAAAAAAAGTAGAATGTCTCTAGCGCCGGAAATACGATTTTTTCCAACGTTCCCCCCCGGATAACGGTGGGTTCCGGACGATTAAAATCGTTGCCAATTATTTTCTGGCAATCCTTAGGCACTGTGAACATTCGGCGCAAATAAAAAAAATGAGAATGTCTCTAGCGCCGGAAATACCATTTTTTCCAACGTTCACCCACCGATAACGTTGGGTTCCGGAAGTTTAAAATCGTTGCCAATTTTTTTATGGCTATCCTTAGGCACTGTGAACATTCTGCACAAATAAAAAAATGAGAATGTCTCTAGCGCCGGAAATACGATTTTTTCCAACTTTCACCCCTCGATAACGGTGGGTTGCGGAAGTTTAAAATCGTTGCCAATTTTTTTCTGGCTATCCTTAGGCACTGTGAACATTCTGCGCAAATAAAAAAAATGATAATGTGTGTAGCGCCGGAAATACGATTTTTTTCAACTTTCACCCCCCGATAACGGTGGGTTCCGGAAGTTTAAAATCGTTGCCAAATTTTTTCTGGCTATCCTCAGCCACTGTGAACATTCTGCGCATATAAAAAAAATGAGAATGTCTCTAGCGCCGGAAATACGATTTTTTCCAACTTTCACCCCCCGATAACGGTGGGTTGCCGAAGTTTAAATCCGTCGCCAATTTTTTTTCTGGCTATCCTTAGGCATTGTGAACAATCGGCGCAAATAAAAGAAATGAGAATGTCCGTAGCGCCGGAAATACGATTTTTTCCAACTTTCACCCCCCGATAACGGTTGGTTGCCGAAGTTTAAAATCGTCGCCAATTTTTTTTCTGGCTATCCTTAGGCATTGTGAACAATCGGCGCAAATAAAAGAAATGAGAATGTCTGTAGCGCCGGAAATACGATTTTTTCCTACGTTCACCCCTCGATAACGGTGGGTTCCGGAAGTTTAAAATCGTTGCCGATTATTTTCTGGCTATCCTTTGGCACTGTGAACATTCGGCGCAAATAAAAAAAAATGAGAATGTGTCTAGCGCCGGAAATACGATTTTTTTCATCGTTCACCCCCCGATAACGGTGGGTTCCGGAAGTTTAAAATCCTTGCCAATTTTTTTCTGGCTATCCTTAGGCACTGTGAATATTCTGCGCAAATAAAAAGAATGAGAATGTCTGTAGCGCCGAAAATGCGATTTTTTTCAACTTTCACCCCCCGATAACGGTGGTTTCCGGAAGTTTAAAATCGTTGCCAATTTTTTTATGGCTATCCTTAGGCACTGTGAACATTCTGCGCAAATAAAAAAAACGAGAATGTCTCTAGCGCCGGAAATACGATTTTTTCCACCTTTCACCCCTCGATAACGGTGGGTTCCGAAAGTTTAAATTCGTTGCCAATTATTTTCTCGCTATCCATTGCACTGTGAACATTCGGCGCAAATAAAAAAAATGAGAATGTCTCTAGCGCCGGAAATACGATTTTGTCCAACTATCACCCTCCGATAACGGTGGGTTCCGGAAGTTTAAAATCGTTGCCAATTTTTTCCTGGCTATCCTTAGGCACTGTGAACATTCGGCGCAAATAAAAAAATGAGAATGTCTCTAGCGCCGGAAATACGATTTTTTCCAACGTTCACCCCCCGATAACGGCGGGTTCCGGAAGTTTAAAATCGTTGCCAATTATTTTCTGGCAATCCTTAGGCACTGTGAACATTCGGCGCAAATAAAAAAAATGAGAATGTCTCTAGCGCTGGAAATACGATTTTTTCCAACGTTCACCCACCGATAACGTTGGGTTCCGGAAGTTTAAAATCGTTGCCAATTTTTTTATGGCTATCCTTAGGCACTGTGAACATTCTGCACAAATAAAAAAATGAGAATGTCTCTAGCGCCGGAAATACGATTTTTTCCAACTTTCACCCCTCGATAACGGTGGGTAGCGGAAGTTTAAAATCGTTGCCAATTTTTTTCTGGCTATCCTTAGGCACTGTGAAGACTCTGCGCGAATAAAATAAATGATAATGTGTGTAGCGCCGGAAATACGATTTTTTTCAACTTTCACCCCCCGATAACGGTGGGTTCCGGAAGTTTAAAATCGTTGCCAAATTTTTTCTGGCTATCCTCAGCCACTGTGAACATTCTGCGCATATAAAAAAAATGAGAATGTCTCTAGCGACGGAAATACGATTTTTTCCAACTTTCACCCCCCGATAACGGTGGGTTGCCGAAATTTAAATCCGTCGCCAATTTTTTTTCTGGCTATCCTTAGGCATTGTGAACAATCGACGCAAATAAAAGAAATGAGAATGTCCGTAGCGCCGGAAATACGATTTTTTCCAACTTTCACCCCCCGATAACGGTGGGTTGCCGAAGTTTAAAATCGTCGCCAATTTTTTTTCTGGCTATCCTTAGGCATTGTGAACAATCGGCGCAAATAAAAGAAATGAGAATGTCTGTAGCGCCGGAAATACGATTTTTTCCAACGTTTACCCCTCGATAACGGTGGGTTCCGGAAGTTTAAAATCGTTGCCGATTATTTTCTGGCTATCCTTTGGCACTGTGAACATTCGGCGCAAAAAAAAAATGAGAATGTGTCTAGCGCCGGAAATACGATTTTTTTCATCGTTCACCCCCCGATAACGGTGGGTTCCGGAAGGTTAAAATCCTTGCCAATTTTTTTCTGGCTATCCTTAGGCACTGTGAATATTCTGCGCAAATAAAAAGAACGAGAATGTCTGTAGCGCCGAAAATGCGATTTTTTTCAACTTTCATCCCCCGATAACGGTGGGTTCCGGACGTTTAAAATCGTTGCCAATTTTTTTCTGGCTATCCTTAGGCACTGTGAACATGCGGCGCAAATAAAAAAAATGAGAATGTCTCTAGCGCCGGAAATACGATTTTTTCCAACGTTCACCCCCCGATAACGGCGGGTTGCGGAAGTTTAAAATCGTTGCCAATTTTTTTTCTGGCTATCCTTAGACACTGTGAACATTCTGCGCAAATAAAAAAAATGAGAATTTCTGTAGCGCCGGAAATACGATTTTTTTCAACTTTCACCCCTCGATAACGGTGGGTTCCGCAATTTTAAAATCGTTGAAAATTTTTTTCTGGCTATCCTTAGGCACTGTGAACATTCGGCGCAAATAAAAAAAATGAGAATGTCTCTAGCGCCGGAAATACGATTTTTTCCAACTTTCACCCCCCGATAACGGTGGGTTCCGGACGATTAAAATCGTTGCCAATTTTTTTCTGGCCATCCTTAGGCACTGTGAACATTCTGCGCAAATAAAAAAAATGAGAATTTCTGTAGCGCCAGAAATACGATTTTTTCCAACTTTCACCCCCCGATAACGGTGGGTTCCGGACGATTAAAATCGTTGCCAATTTTTTTCTGGCTATCCTTAGGCACTGTGAACATTCTGCGCAAATAAAAAAAACGAGAATGTCTCTAGCGCCGGAAATACGATTTTTTCCAACTTTCACCCCTCGATAACGGTGGGTTCCGGAAGTTTAAAATCGTTGCCAATTTGTTTACGGCTATCGTTAGGCACTGTGAACATTCGGCGAAAATAAAAAAAATGAGAATGTCTCTAGCGCCGGAAATACGATTTTTTGCAACTTTCACCCCCCGATAACGGTGGGTTCCGGACGTTAAAAATCGTAGCCAATTTTTTCCTCGCTATCCTCAGGCACTGTGGACATTCTGCGCAAATAAAAAAAATGAGAATGTCTTTAGCGCCGGAAATACGATTTTTTCCAACGTTCACCCCCCGATAACGTTGGGTTCCGGAAGTTTAAAATCGTTGCCAATTTTTTCCTGGCTATCCTTAGGCACTGTCAACATTCGGCGCAAATAAAAAAATGAGATTGTCTCTAGCGCCGGAAATACGATTTTTTCCAACGTTCACCCCCCGATAACGGCGGGTTCCGGAAGTTTAAAATCGTTGCCAATTTTTTTATGGCTATCCTTAGGCACTGTGAACATTCTGCGTAAATAAAAACAATGAGAATGTCTCTAGCGCCGGAAATACGATTTTTTCCAACGTTCACCCCCCGATAACGGTGGGTTCCTGAAGTTTAAAATCGTTGCAAATTTTTTTCTGGCTATCCTTAGGCACTGTGAACATTCGGCGCAAATAAAAAAAATGAGAATGTCTCTAGCGCCGGAAATACGATTTTTTCCAACGTTCCCCCCCGGATAACGGTGGGTTCCGGACGATTAAAATCGTTGCCAATTTTTTTCTTGCTATCCTTAGGCACTGTGAACATTCGGCGCAAATAAAAAAAATGAGAATGTCTCTAGCGCCGGAAATACGATTTTTTCCAACTTTCACCCCCCGATAACGGTGGGTTGCCGAAGTTTAAAATCGTTGCCAATTTTTTTTCTGGCTATCCTTAGGCACTGTGAACATTCAGCGCAAATAAAAGAAATGAGAATGTCTGTAGCGCCGGAAATACGATTTTTTCCAACGTTCACCCCTCGATAACGGTGGGTTCCGGAAGTTTAAAATCGTTGCCGATTATTTTCTGGCTATCCTTTGGCACTGTGAACATTCGGCGCAAAGAAAAAAAATGAGAATGTGTCTAGCGCCGGAATTACGATTTTTTTCATCGTTCACCCCCCGATAACGGTGGGTTCCGGAAGTTTAAAATCCTTGCCAATTTTTTTCTGGCTATCCTTACGCACTGTGAACATTCTGCGCAAATAAAAAGAATGAGAATGTCTGTAGCGCCGAAAATACGATTTTTTTCAAGTTTCACCCCCCGATAATGATGGGTTCCGGACGTTTGAAATCGTTGCCAATTTTTTTCTGGCTATCCTTAGGCACTTTGAACATTCTGCGCAAATAAAAAAAATGAGTTTGTCTCTACCGCCGGAAATACGATTTTTTCCAACGTTCACCCCCCGATAACGGTGGGTTCCGGAAATTTAAAATCGTTGCAAATTTTTTTCTGGCTATCCTTAGGCACTGTGAACATTCGGCGCAAATAAAAAAAATGAGGATGTCTCTAGCGCCGGAAATACGATTTTTTCCAACGTTCCCCCTCAGATAACGGTGGGTTCCGGACGATTAAAATCGTTGCCAATTTTTTTCTGGCTATCCTTAGGCACTGTGAACATTCGGCGCAAATGAAAAAAATGAGAATGTCTCTAGCGCCGGAAATACGATTTTTTCCAACGTTCACCCCCCGATAACGGTGGGTTGCGGAAGTTTAAAATCGTTGCCAATTTTTTTTCTGGCTATCCTTAGACACTGTGAACATTCTGCGCAAATAAAAAAAATGAGAATTTCTGTAGCGCCAGAAATACGATTTTTTTCAACTTTCACCCCTCGATAACGGTGGGTTCCGGAATTTTAAAATCGTTGCCAATTTTTTCCTGGCTATCCCTAGGCACTGTGAACATTCTGCGCAAATAAAAAAAATGAGAATGTCACTAGCGCCGGAAATACGATTTTTTCCAACGTTCACCCCCCGATAACGGTGGGTTCCGGAAGTTTAAAATCGTTGCAAATTTTTTTCTGGCTATCCCTAGGCACTGTGAACATTCGGCGCAAATAAAAAAAATGAGAATGTCTCTAGCGCCGGAAATACGATTTTTTCCAACGTTCCCCCCCGGATAACGGTGGGTTCCGGACGATTAAAATCGTTGCCAATTTTTTTCTGGCTATCCTTAGGCACTGTGAACATGCGGCGCAGATAAAAAAAATGAGAATGCTCTAGCGCCGGAAATACGATTTTTTCCAACGTTCACCCGCCGATAACGTGGGTTCCGGAAGTTCAAAATCGGTGCCAATTTTTTTATGGCTATTCTTAGGCACTGTGCACATTTTGCGCAAATAAAAAAAATGAGAATGTCTCTAGCGCCAGAAATACGATTTGTTCCAACGTTCACCCTTCGATAACGGTGGTTTCCGGAAGTTTAAAATCGGTGGCAATTATTTTCTGGCTATCCTTTGGCACTACGAACATTCGGCGCAAATTAAAAAAATGGGAATGTCTCTAGCGCCGGAAATACGATTTTTTCCAACGTTCACCCCCCGATAACGGTGGGTTTCAGAAGTTTAAAATCCTTGCCAATTTTTTTCTGGTTATACTTAGGCACTGTGAACATTCTGCGGAAATAAAAAAAATGAGAATGTCTCTAGCGCCGGAAATACGATTTTTTCCAACATTCACCCCTCGATAACGGTGGGTTCCGGAAGTTTAAAATCGTTGCCAATTATTTCCTCGCTATCGTTAGGCACTGTGCACATTTTGCGCAAATAAAAAAAATGAGAATGTCTGTAGTGCCGGAAATACGATTTTTTCCAACTTTCACCCCCCGATAACGGTGGCTTCCGGAAGTTTAAAATCGTTGCCAATTTTTTCCTGGCTATCCTTAGGCACTGTGAACATTCGGCGCAAATAAAAAAAATGAGAATGTCTCTAGCGCTGGAAATACGATTTTTTCCAACGTTCACCCCCCGATAACGGTGGGTTCCGGAAGTTTAAAATCGTTGCCAATTTTTTTATGGCTATCCTTAGGCACTGTGAACATTCTGCGCAAATAAAAAAAATGAGAATGTCTCTAGCGCCAGAAATCCGATTTTTTCCAACTTTCACCCCCCGATAACGGTGGGTTCCGGAAGTTTAAAATCCTAGCCAATTTTTTTCTGGCTATCCTTACGCACTGAGAACATTCTGCGCAAATAAAAAAAAATGAGAATGTCTCCAGCGCCGGAAATACGATTTTTTCCAACTTTCACCCCCCGATAACGGTGGGGTCGGGAAGTTTCAAATCGTTGCAAATTTTTTTCTGGCTATCCTTAGGCACTGTGAATATTCGGCGGAAATAAAAAAATGAGAATGTATCTAGCGCCGGAAATACATTTTTTTCCACCTTTCACCCCCCGATAACGGTGGGTTCCGGAAGTTTAAAGTCGTTGCCAATTTTTTTCTGGCTATCCTTACGCACTGTCAACATTCAGCGCAAATAAAATAAATGAGAATGTCTTTAGCGCCGGAAATACGATTCTTTCCAACTTTCACCCCCTGATAACGGTGCGTTCGGGCCGTTTAAAATCGTTGCCAAATTTTTTCTGGCTATCCTTAGACACTTTGAACATTCTGCGCATATAAAAAAAATGAGAATGTCTGTAGCGCCGGAAATACGATTTTTTCCAACTTTCACCCCTCGATAACGGTGGGTTCCGGAAGTTTAAAATGGTTGCCAATTATTTTCTGGCTATCCTGAGGCATTGTGAACATTCGGCGCAAATAAAAACAATGAGAATGTCTCTAGCGCCGGAAATACGATTTTTTCCATCTTTCACCCCCCGAAAACGGTGGGTTGCGGAAGTTAAAAATCGTTGCCAATTTTTTTTGTGGTTATCCTTTGGCACTGTGAACATTCGGCGCAAATAAAAAAAATGTGAATGTCTCTAGCGAGGGAAATACGATTTTTTCCACCTTTCACCCCCCGATAACGGTGGGTTCCTGAAGTTTAAAATCGTTGCCAATTTTTTTCTGGCTATCCTTAGGCACTGTGAACATTCGGCGAACATAAAAAAAATCAGAATTTCTCTAGCGCCGGAAATACGATTTTTTCAACTTTCACCCCTCGATAACGGCGGGTTCCGAACGTTAAACATCGTTGCCAATTTTTTCCTCGCTATCCTTAGGCACTGTGGACATTCTGCACAAATAAAAAAAATGAGAATGTCTGTAGCGCCAGAAATACGATTTTTTCCAACTTTCACCCCCCGATAACGGTGGGTTCCGGAAGTTTATAATCGTTGCCAATTTTTTTTTGGCTATCCTTAGGCACTGTGAACATTCGGCGCAAATAAAAAAATGACAATGTCTCTAGCGCCGGAAATACGTTTTTTTCCAACGTTCACCCCCCGATAACGGTGGGTTCCGGAAGTTTAAAATCGTTGCCAATTTTTTTATGGCTATCCTCAGGCACTGTGAACATTCTGCGCAAATAAAAAAAACGAGAATGTCTCTAGCGCCGGAAATACGATTTTTTCCACCTTTCACCCCTCGATAACGGTGGGTACCGGAAGTTTCAAATCGTTGCCAATTATTTTCTCGCTATCCTTTGGCACTGTGAACATTCGGCGCAAATAAAAAAAATGAGAATGTCTCTAGCGCCGGAAATACGATTTTGTCCAACTATCACCCTCCGATAACGGTGGGTTCCGGAAGTTTAAAATCGTTGCCAATTTTTTTCTGGCTATCCTTAGATACTGTGAACATTCTGCGCAAATAAAAATGAGAATGTCTCTAGCGCCGGAAATACGATTTTTTCAAACTTTCATCCCCCGATACCGGTGGGTTCCGGAAGTCTAAAATCGTTGCCAATTTTTTTCTGGTTATACTTAGGCACTGTGAACTTTCTGCGCAAATAAAAAAAATGAGAATGTCTCTAGCGCCAGAAATCCGATTTTTTCCAACTTTCACCCCCCGATAACGATGGGTTCCGGAAGTTTAAAATCGTTGCAAATTTTTTTCAGGCTATCCTTAGGCACTGTGAACATTCGACGCAAATAAAAAAAATTAGAATGTCTCTAGCGCCAGAAATACGATTTTTTCCAACGTTCCCCCCCGGATAACGGTGGGTTCCGGACGATTAAAATCGTTGCCAATTATTTTCTGGCAATCCTTAGGCACTGTGAACATTCGGCGCAAATAAAAAAAATGAGAATGTCTCTAGCGCCGGAAATACCATTTTTTCCAACGTTCACCCACCGATAACGTTGGGTTCCGGAAGTTTAAAATCGTTGCCAATTTTTTTATGGCTATCCTTAGGCACTGTGAACATTCTGCACAAATAAAAAAATGAGAATGTCTCTAGCGCCGGAAATACGATTTTTTCCAACTTTCACCCCTCGATAACGGTGGGTTGCGGAAGTTTAAAATCGTTGCCAATTTTTTTCTGGCTATCCTTAGGCACTGTGAACATTCTGCGCAAATAAAAAAAATGATAATGTGTGTAGCGCCGGAAATACGATTTTTTTCAACTTTCACCCCCCGATAACGGTGGGTTCCGGAAGTTTAAAATCGTTGCCAAATTTTTTCTGGCTATCCTCAGCCACTGTGAACATTCTGCGCATATAAAAAAAATGAGAATGTCTCTAGCGCCGGAAATACGATTTTTTCCAACTTTCACCCCCCGATAACGGTGGGTTGCCGAAGTTTAAATCCGTCACCAATTTTTTTTCTGGCTATCCTTAGGCATTGTGAACAATCGGCGCAAATAAAAGAAATGAGAATGTCCGTAGCGCCGGAAATACGATTTTTTCCAACTTTCACCCCCCGATAACGGTTGGTTGCCGAAGTTTAAAATCGTCGCCAATTTTTTTTCTGGCTATCCTTAGGCATTGTGAACAATCGGCGCAAATAAAAGAAATGAGAATGTCTGTAGCGCCGGAAATACGATTTTTTCCTACGTTCACCCCTCGATAACGGTGGGTTCCGGAAGTTTAAAATCGTTGCCGATTATTTTCTGGCTATCCTTTGGCACTGTGAACATTCGGCGCAAATAAAAAAAAATGAGAATGTGTCTAGCGCCGGAAATACGATTTTTTTCATCGTTCACCCCCCGATAACGGTGGGTTCCGGAAGTTTAAAATCCTTGCCAATTTTTTTCTGGCTATCCTTAGGCACTGTGAATATTCTGCGCAAATAAAAAGAATGAGAATGTCTGTAGCGCCGAAAATGCGATTTTTTTCAACATTCACCCCCCGATAACGGTGGTTTCCGGAAGTTTAAAATCGTTGCCAATTTTTTTATGGCTATCCTTAGGCACTGTGAACATTCTGCGCAAATAAAAAAAACGAGAATGTCTCTAGCGCCGGAAATACGATTTTTTCCACCTTTCACCCCTCGATAACGGTGGGTTCCGGAAGTTTAAATTCGTTGCCAATTATTTTCTCGCTATCCATTGCACTGTGAACATTCGGCGCAAATAAAAAAAATGAGAATGTCTCTAGCGCCGGAAATACGATTTTGTCCAACTATCACCCTCCGATAACGGTGGGTTCCGGAAGTTTAAAATCGTTGCCAATTTTTTTCTGGCTATCCTTAGATACTGTGAACATTCTGCGCAAATAAAAATGAGAATGTCTCTAGCGCCGGAAATACGATTTTTTCAAACTTTCATCCCCCGATACCGGTGGGTTCCGGAAGTCTAAAATCGTTGCCAATTTTTTTCTGGTTATACTTAGGCACTGTGAACATTCTGCGCAAATAAAAAAAATGAGAATGTCTCTAGCACCAGAAATCCGATTTTTTCCAACATTCACCCCCCGATAACGATGGGTTCCGGAAGTTTAAAATCGTTGCAAATTTTTTTCAGGCTATCCTTAGGCACTGTGAACATTCGACGCAATTAAAAAAAATCAGAATGTCTCTAGCGCCGGAAATACGATTTTTTCCAACGTTCCCACCCGGATAACGGTGGGTTCCGGACGATTAAAATCGTTGCCAATTATTTTCTGGCAATCCTTAGGCACTGTGAACATTCGGCGCAAATAAAAAAAATGAGAATGTCTCTAGCGCCGGAAATACGATTTTTTCCAACGTTCACCCACCGATAACGTTGGGTTCCGAAAGTTTAAAATCGTTGCCAATTTTTTTATGGCTATCCTTACGCACTGTGAACATTCTGCGCAAATAAAAAAAATGACAATGTCTGTAGTGCCGGAAATACGATTTTTTCCAACTTTCACCCCCCGATAACGGTGGCTTCCGGAAGTTTAAAATCGTTGCCAATTTTTTCCTGGCTATCCTTAGGCACTATGAACATTCGGCGCAAATAAAAAAAATGAGAATGTCTCTAGCGCCGGAAATACGATTTTTTCCAACGTTCACCCCCCGATAACGGTGGGTTCCGGAAGTTTAAAATCGTTGCCAATTTTTTTTTGGCTATCCTTAGGCACTGTGAACATTCTGCGCAAATAAAAAAAATGAGAATGTCTCTAGCGCCAGAAATCCGATTTTTTCCAACTTTCACCCCCCGATAACGGTGGGTTCCGGAAGTTTAAAATCCTAGCCAATTTTTTTCTGGCTATCCTTACGCACTGAGAACATTCTGCGCAAATAAAAAAAAATGAGAATGTCTCTAGCGCCGGAAATACGATTTTTTCCAACTTTCACCCCCCGATAACGGTGGGGTCCGGAAGTTTCAAATCGTTGCAAATTTTTTTCTGGCTATCCTTAGGCACTGTGAACATTCGGCGGAAATAAAAAAATGAGAATGTATCTAGCGCCGGAAATACGATTTTTTCCAACGTTCCCCCCCGGATAACGGTGGGTTCCGGACGATTAAAATCGTTGCCAATTATTTTCTGGCAATCCTTAGGCACTGTGAACATTCGGCGCAAATAAAAAAAATGAGAATGTCTCTAGCGCCGGAAATACGACTTTTTCCAACGTTCACCCACCGATAACGTTGGGTTCCGGAAGTTTAAAATCGTTGCCAATTTTTTTATGGCTATCCTTAGGCACTGTGAACATTCTGCACAAATAAAAAAATGAGAATGTCTCTAGCGCCGGAAATACGATTTTTTCCAACTTTCACCCCTCGATAACGGTGGGTTGCGGAAGTTTAAAATCGTTGCCAATTTTTTTCTGGCTATCCTTAGGCACTGTGAACACTCTGCGCGAATAAAAAAAATGATAATGTGTGTAGCGCCGGAAATACGATTTTTTTCAACTTTCACCCCCCGATAACGGTGGGTTCCGGAAGGTTAAAATCGTTGCCAAATTTTTTCTGGCTATCCTCAGCCACTGTGAAAATCTGCGCATATAAAAAAAATGAGAATGTCTCTAGCGCCGGAAATACGATTTTTTCCAACTTTCACCCCCCGATAACGGTGGGTTGCCGAAGTTTAAATCCGTCGCCAATTTTTTTTCTGGCTATCCTTAGGCATTGTGAACAATCGGCGCAAATAAAAGAAATGAGAATGTCCGTAGCGCCGGAAATACGATTTTTTCCAACTTTCACCCCCCGATAACGGTGGGTTGCCGAAGTTTAAAATCGTCGCCAATTTTTTTTCTGGCTATCCTTAGGCATTGTGAACAATCGGCGCAAATAAAAGAAATGAGAATGTCTGTAGCGCCGGAAATACGATTTGTTCCAACGTTTACCCCTCGATAACGGTGGTTTCCGGAAGTTTAAAATCGTTGCCGATTATTTTCTGGCTATCCTTTGGCACTGTGAACATTCGGCGCAAATAAAAAAAATGAGAATGTGTCTAGCGCCGGAAATACGATTTTTTTCATCGTTCACCCCCCGATAACGGTGGGTTCCGGAAGTTTAAAATCCTTGCCAATTTTTTTCTGGCTATCCTTAGGCACTGTGAATATTCTGCGCAAATAAAAAGAATGAGAATGTCTGTAGCGCCGAAAATGCGATTTTTTTCAACTTTCATCCCCCGATAACGGCGGGTTCCGGACGTTTAAAATCGTTGCCAATTTTTTTCTGGCTATCCTTAGGCACTCTGAACATTCGGCGCAAATAAAAAAAATGAGAATGTCTCTAGCGCCGGAAATACGATTTTTTCCAACGTTCACCCCCCGATAACGGCGGGTTGCGGAAGTTTAAAATCGTTGCCAATTTTTTTTCTGGCTATCCTTAGACACTGTGAACATTCTGCGCAAATCAAAAAAATGAGAATTTCTGTAGCGCCGGAAATACGATTTTTTTCAACTTTCACCCCTCGATAACGGTGGGTTCCGCAATTTTAAAATCGTTGAAATTTTTTTTCTGGCTATCCTTAGGCACTGTGAACATTCGGCGCAAATAAAAAAAATGAGAATGTCTCTAGCGCCGGAAATACGATTTTGTCCAACGTTCCCTCCCGGATAACGGTGGGTTCCGGACGATTAAAATCGTTGCCAATTTTTTTCTGGCTATCCTTAGGCACTGTGAACATTCGGCGCAGATAAAAAAAATGAGAATGCTCTAGCGCCGGAAATACGATTTTTTCCATCGTTCACCCCCTGATAACGTGGGTTCCGGAAGTTTAAAATCGGTGCCAATTTTTTTATGGCTATCCTTAGGCACTGTGAACATTCTGCGCAAATAAAAAAAACGAGAATGTCTCTAGCGCCGGAAATACGATTTTTTCCAACTTTCACCCCTCGATAACGGTGGGTTCCGGAAGTTTAAAATCGTTGCCAATTTGTTTACGGCTATCCTTAGGCACTGTGAACATTCTGCGCAAATAAAAAAATGAGAATGTCTCAAGCGCCGGAAATACGATTTTTTCCAACGTTCGCCCCCCGATAACGGGGGGTTCCGGAAGTTTAAAATCGTTGCCAATTTTTTTCTGGCTATCCTTAGGCACTGTGAACATTCTGCGCAAATAAAAAAATGAGAATGTCTCAAGCGCCGGAAATACGATTTTTTCCACCTTTCACCCCCCGATAACGGTGGGTTCCGGAAGTTTAAAATCGTTGCAAATTTTTTTCTGGCTATTCTTAGGCACTGTGAACATTCGGCGAAAATAAAAAAAATGACAATGTCTCTAGCGCCGGAAATACGATTTTTTGCAACTTTCACCCCCCGATAACGGTGGGTTCCGGACGTTAAAAATCGTAGCCAATTTTTTCCTCGCTATCCTTAGGCACTGTGGACATTCTGCGCAAATAAAAAAAATGAGAATGTCTGTAGCGCCGGAAATACGATTTTTTCCAACGTTCACCCCCCGATAACGTTGGGTTCCGGAAGTTTAAAATCGTTGCCAATTTTTTCCTGGCTATCCTTAGGCACTGTGAACATTCGGCGCAAATAAAAAAATGAGAATGTCTCTAGCGCCGGAAATACGATTTTTTCCAACGTTCACCCCCCGATAACGGCGGGTTCCGGAAGTTTAAAATCGTTGCCAATTTTTTTATGGCTATCCTTAGGCACTGTGAACATTCTGCGTAAATAAAAACAATGAGAATGTCTCTAGCGCCGGAAATACGATTTTTTCCAACGTTCACCCCCCAATAACGGTGGGTTCCTGAAGTTTAAAATCGTTGCAAATTTTTTTCTGGCTATCCTTAGGCACTGTGAACATTCGGCGCAAATAAAAAAAATGAGAATGTCTCTAGCGCCGGAAATACGATTTTTTCCAACGTTCCCCCCCGGATAACGGTGGGTTCCGGACGATTAAAATGGTTGCCAATTTTTTTCTTGCTATCCTTAGGCACTGTGAACATTCGGCGCAAATAAAAAAAATGAGAATGTCTCTAGCGCCGGAAATACGATTTTTTCCAACTTTCACCCCCCGATAACGGTGGGTTGCCGAAGTTTAAAATCGTTGCCAATTTTTTTTCTGGCTATCCTTAGGCACTCTGAACATTCGGCGCAAATAAAAGAAATGAGAATGTCTGTAGCGCCGGAAATACGATTTTTTCCAACGTTCACCCCTCGATAACGGTGGGTTCCAGAAGTTTAAAATCGTTGCCGATTATTTTCTGGCTATCCTTCGGCACTGTGAACATTCGGCGCAAAGAAAAAAAATGAGAATGTGTCTAGCGCCGGAATTACGATTTTTTTCATCTTTCACCCCACGATAACGGTGGGTTCCGGAAGTTTAAAATCCTTGCCAATTTATTTCTGGCTATCCTTACGCACTGTGAACATTCTGCGCAAATAAAAAGAATGAGAATGTCTGTAGCGCCGAAAATACGATTTTTTTCAAGTTTCACCCCCCGATAACGATGGGTTCCGGACGTTTGAAATCGTTGCCAATTTTTTTCTGGCTATCCTTAGGCACTTTGAACATTCTGTGCAAATAAAAAAAATGAGATTGTCTCTACCGCCGGAAATACGATTTTTTCCAACGTTCACCCCCCGATAACGGTGGGTTCCGGAAGTTTAAAATCGTTGCAAATTTTTTTCTGGCTATCCTTAGGCACTGTGAACATTCGGCGCAAATAAAAAAAATGAGAATGTCTCTAGCGCCGGAAATACGATTTTGTCCAACGTTCCCTCCCGGATAACGGTGGGTTCCGGACGATTAAAATCGTTGCCAATTTTTTTCTGGCTATCCTTAGGCACTGTGAACATTCGGCGCAGATAAAAAAAATGAGAATGCTCTAGCGCCGGAAATACGATTTTTTCCATCGTTCACCCCCCGATAACGTGGGTTCCGGAAGTTTAAAATCGGTGCCAATTTTTTTATGGCTATCCTTAGGCACTGTGAACATTCTGCGCAAATAAAAAAAACGAGAATGTCTCTAGCGCCGGAAATACGATTTTTTCCAACTTTCACTCCTCGATAACGGTGGGTTCCGGAAGTTTAAAATCGTTGCCAATTTGTTTACGGCTATCCTTAGGCACTGTGAACATTCTGCGCAAATAAAAAAATGAGAATGTCTCAAGCGCCGGAAATACGATTTTTTCCAACGTTCGCCCCCCGATAACGGGGGGTTCCGGAAGTTTAAAATCGTTGCCAATTTTTTTATGGCTATCCTTAGGCACTGTGAACATTCTGCGCAAATAAAAAAATGAGAATGTCTCAAGCGCCGGAAATACGATTTTTTCCACCTTTCACCCCCCGATAACGGTGGGTTCCGGAAGTTTAAAATCGTTGCAAATTTTTTTCTGGCTATTCTTAGGCACTGTGAACATTCGGCGAAAATAAAAAAAATGAGAATGTTTCTACCGCCGGAAATACGATTTTTTGCAACTTTCACCCCCCGATAACGGTGGGTTCCGGACGTTAAAAATCGTAGCCAATTTTTTCCTCGCTATCCTTAGGCACTGTGGACATTCTGCGCAAATAAAAAAAATGAGAATGTCTGTAGCGCCGGAAATACGATTTTTTCCAACGTTCACCCCCCGATAACGGTGGGTTCCGGAAGTTTAAAATCGTTGCCAATTTTTTCCTGGCTATCCTTAGGCACTGTGAACATTCGGCGCAAATAAAAAAATGAGAATGTCTCTAGCGCCGGAAATACGATTTTTTGCAACTTTCACCCCTCGATAACGGTGGGTTCCGGAAGTTTAAAATCGTTGCCAATTTTTTCCTGGCTATCATTAGGCACTGTGAACATTCTGCGTTAATAAAGACAATGAGAATGTCTGTAGCGCCGGAAATACGATTTTTTCCAACGTTCACCCCCCGATAACGGTGGGTTCCGGAAGTTTAAAATCGTTGCCAATTTTTTCCTGGCTATCCTTAGGCACTGTGAACATTCGGCGCAAATAAAAAAATGAGAATGTCTCTAGCGCCGGAAATACGATTTTTTGCAACGTTCACCCCTCGATAACGGTGGGTTCCGGAAGTTTAAAATCGTTGCCGATTATTTTCTGGCTATCCTTTGGCACTGTGAACATTCGGCGCAAAGAAAAAAAATGAGAATGTGTCTAGCGCCGGAATTACGATTTTTTTCATCTTTCACCCCCCGATAACGGTGGGTTCCGGAAGTTTAAAATCCTTGCCAATTTATTTCTGGCTATCCTTACGCACTGTGAACATTCTGCGCACATAAAAAGAATGAGAATGTCTGTAGCGCCGAAAATACGATTTTTTTCAAGTTTCACCCCCCGATAACGATGGGTTCCGGACGTTTGAAATCGTTGCCAATTTTTTTCTGGCTATCCTTAGGCACTTTGAACATTCTGCGCAAATAAAAAAAATGAGATTGTCTCTACCGCCGGAAATACGATTTTTTCCAACGTTCACCCCCCGATAACGGTGGGTTGCGGAAGTTTAAATTCGTTGCCAATTTTTTTTCTGGCTATCCTGGACACTGTGAACATTCTGCGCAAATAAAAAAAATGAGAATTTCTGTAGCGCCAGAAATACGATTTTTTTCAACTTTCACCCCTCGATAACGGTGGGTTCCGGAATTTTAAAATCGTTGCCAATTTTTTCCTGGCTATCCCTAGGCACTGTGAACATTCTGCGCAAATAAAAAAAATGAGAACGTCACTAGCGCCGGAAATACGATTTTTTCCAACGTTCACCCCCCGATAACGGCGGGTTCCGGAAGTTTAAAATCGTTGCAAATTTTTTTCTGGCTATCCCTAGGCACTGTGAACATTCGGCGCAAATAAAAAAAATGAGAACGTCTCTAGCGCCGGAAATACGATTTTTTCCAACGTTCCCCCCCGGATAACGGTGGGTTCCGGACGATTAAAATCGGTGCCAATTTTTTTCTGGCTATCCTTAGGCACTGTGAACATTCGACGCAGATAAAAAAAATGAGAATGCTCTAGCGCCGGAAATACGATTTTTTCCAACGTTCACCCGCCGATAACGTGGGTTCCGGAAGTTCAAAATCGGTGCCAATTTTTTTATGGCTATTCTTAGGCACTGTGCACATTTTGCGCAAATAAAAAAAATGAGAATGTCTCTAGCGCCGGAAATACGATTTGTTCCACCTTTCACCCTTCGATAACGGTGGTTTCCGGAAGTTTAAAATCGGTGGCAATTATTTTCTGGCTATCCTTTGGCACTGTGAACATTCGGCGCAAATTAAAAAAATGGGAATGTCTCTAGCGCCGGAAATACGATTTTTTCCAACGTTCACCCCCCGATAACGGTGGGTTTCAGAAGTTTAAAATCCTTGCCAATTTTTTTCTGGTTATACTTAGGCACTGTGAACATTCTGCGGAAATAAAAAAAATGAGAATGTCTCTAGCGCCGGAAATACGATTTTTTCCAACTTTCACCCCTCGATAACGGTGGGTTCCGGAAGTTTAAAATCGTTGCCAATTATTTCCTCGCTATCGTTAGGCACTGTGAACATTCTGCGCAAATAAAAAAAATGAGAATGTCTGTGGTGCCGGAAATACGATTTTTTCCAAATTTCACCCCCCGATAACGGTGGCTTCCGGAAGTTTAAAATCGATGCCAATTTTTTCCTGGCTATCCTTAGGCACTATGAACATTCGGCGCAAATAAAAAAAATGAGAATGTCTCTAGCGCCGGAAATACGATTTTTTCCAACGTTCACCCCCCGATAACGGTGGGTTCCGGAAGTTTAAAATCGTTGCCAATTTTTTTATGGCTATCCTTAGGCACTGTGAACATTCTGCGCAAATAAAAAAAATGAGAATGTCTCTAGCGCCAGAAATCCGATTTTTTCCAACTTTCACCCCCCGATAACGGTGGGTTCCGGAAGTTTAAAATCCTAGCCAATTTTTTTCTGGCTATCCTTACGCACTGAGAACATTCTGCGCAAATAAAAAAAAATGAGAATGTCTCTAGCGCCGGAAATACGATTTTTTCCAACTTTCACCCCCCGATAACGGTGGGGTCCGGAAGTTTCAAATCGTTGCAAATTTTTTTCTGGCTATCCTTAGGCACTGTGAACATTTGGCGGAAATAATAAAATGAGAATGTATCTAGCGCCGGAAATACATTTTTTTCCACCTTTCACCCCCCGATAACGGTGGGTTCCGGAAGTTTAAAATCGTTGCCAATTTTTTTCTGGCTATCCTTACGCACTGTCAACATGCAGCGCAAATAACATAAATGAGAATGTCTTTAGCGCCGGAAATACGATTCTTTCCAACTTTCACCCCCTGATAACGGTGCGTTCGGGCCGTTTAAAATCGTTGCCAAATTTTTTCTGGCTATCCTTAGACACTTTGAACATTCTGCCCATATAAAAAAATGAGAATGTCTGTAGCGCCTGAAATACGATTTTTTCCAACTTTCACCCCTCGATAACGGTGGGTTCCGGAAGTTTAAAATGGTTGCCAATTATTGTCTGGCTATCCTGAGGCATTGTGAACATTCGGCGCAAATAAAAACAATGAGATTGTCTCTAGCGCCGGAAATACGATTTTTTCCATCTTTCACCCCCCGAAAACGGTGGGTTGCGGAAGTTAAAAATCGTTGCCAATTTTTTTCGTGGTTATCCTTTGGCACTGTGAACATTCGGCGCAAATAAAAAAAATGTGAGTGTCTCTAGCGAGGGAAATACGATTTTTTCCACCTTTCACCCCCCGATAACGGTGGGTTCCGGAAGTTTAAAATCGTTGCCAATTTTTTTCTGGCTATCCTTAGGCACTGTGAACATTCGGCGAAAATAAAAAAAATGAGAATTTCTCTAGCGCCGGAAATACGATTTTTTGCAACTTTCACCCCCCGATAACGGCGGGTTCCGAACGTTAAACATCGTTGCCAATTTTTTCCTCGCTATCCTTAGGCACTGTGGACATTCTGCGCAAATAAAAAAAATGAGAATGTCTGTAGCGCCAGAAATACGATTTTTTCCAACTTTCACCCCCCGATAACGGTGGGTTCCGGAAGTTTATAATCGTTGCCAATTTTTTCCTGGCTATCCTTAGGCACTGTGAACATTCGGCGCGAATAAAAAAATGAGAATGTCTCTAGCGCCGGAAATACGTTTTTTTCCAACGTTCACCCCCCGATAACGGTGGGTTCCGGAAGTTTAAAATCGTTGCCAATTTTTTTATGGCTATCCTTAGGCACTGTGAACATTCTGCGCAAATAAAAAAAACGAGAATGTCTCTAGCGCCGGAAATACGATTTTTTCCACCTTTCACCCCTCGATAACGGTGGGTTCCGGAAGTTTAAATTCGTTGCCAATTATTTTCTCGCTATCCATTGGCACTGTGAACATTCGGCGCAAATAAAAAAAATGAGAATGTCTCTAGCGCCGGAAATACGATTTTGTCCAACTATCACCCTCCGATAACGGTGGGTTCCGGAAGTTTAAAATCGTTGCCAATTTTTTTCTGGCTATCCTTAGATACTGTGAACATTCTGCGCAAATAAAAATGAGAATGTCTCTAGCGCCGGAAATACGATTTTTTCAAACTTTCATCCCCCGATACCGGTGGGTTCCGGAAGTCTAAAATCGTTGCCAATTTTTTTCTGGTTATACTTAGGCACTGTGAACATTCTGCGCAAATAAAAAAAATGAGAATGTCTCTAGCGCCGGAAATACGATTTTTTCCAACGTTCACCCACCGATAACGTTGGGTTCCGGAAGTTTAAAATCGTTGCCAATTTTTTTATGGCTATCCTTAGGCACTGTGAACATTCTGCGCAAATAAAAAAAATGAGAATGTCTGTAGTGCCGGAAATACGATTTTTTCCAACTTTCACCCCCCGATAACGGTGGCTTCCGGAAGTTTAAAATCGTTGCCAATTTTTTCCTGGCTATCCTTAGGCACTATGAACATTCGGCGCAAATAAAAAAAATGAGAATGTCTCTAGCGCCGGAAATACGATTTTTTCCAACGTTCACCCCCCGATAACGGTGGGTTCCGGAAGTTTAAAATCGTTTCCAATTTTTTTATGGCTATCCTTAGGCACTGTGAACATTCTGCGCAAATAAAAAAAATGAGAATGTCTCTAGCGCCAGAAATCCGATTTTTTCCAACTTTCACCCCCCGATAACGGTGGGTTCCGGAAGTTTAAAATCCTAGCCAATTTTTTTCTGGCTATCCTTACGCACTGAGAACATTCTGCGCAAATAAAAAAAAATGAGAATGTCTCTAGCGCCGGAAATACGATTTTTTCCAACTTTCACCCCCCGATAACGGTGGGGTCCGGAAGTTTCAAATCGTTGCAAATTTTTTTCTGGCTATCCTTAGGCACTGTGAACATTCGGCGGAAATAAAAAAATGAGAATGTATCTAGCGCCGGAAATACATTTTTTTCCACCTTTCACCCCCCGATAACGGTGGGTTCCGGAAGTTTAAAATCGTTGCCAATTTTTTTCTGGCTATCCTTACGCACTGTCAACATTCAGCGCAAATAAAATAAATGAGAATGTCTTTAGCGCCGGAAATACGATTCTTTCCAACTTTCACCCCCTGATAACGGTGCGTTCGGGCCGTTTAAAATCGTTGCCAAATTTTTTCTGGCTATCCTTAGACACTTTGAACATTCTGCCCATATAAAAAAATGAGAATGTCTGTAGCGCCGGAAATACGATTTTTTCCAACTTTCACCCCTCGATAACGGTGGGTTCCGGAAGTTTAAAATGGTTGCCAATTATTTTCTGGCTATCCTGAGGCATTGTGAACATTCGGCGCAAATAAAAACAATGAGAATGTCTCTAGCGCCGGAAATACGATTTTTTCCATCTGTCACCCCCCGAAAACGGTGGGTTGCGGAAGTTAAAAATCGTTGCCAATTTTTTCGTGGTTATCCTTTGGCACTGTGAACATTCGGCGCAAATAAAAAAAATGTGAATGTCTCTAGCGAGGGAAATACGATTTTTTCCACCTTTCACCCCCCGATAACGGTGGGTTCCGGAAGTTTAAAACCGTTGACAATTTTTTTCTGGCTATCCTTAGGCACTGTGTACATTCGGCGAAAATAAAAAAAATGAGAATTTCTCTAGCGCCGGAAATACGATTTTTTGCAACTTTCACCCCCCGATAACGGCGGGTTCCGAACGTTAAACATCGTTGCCAATTTTTTCCTCGCTATCCTTAGGCACTGTGGACATTCTGCGCAAATAAAAAAAATGAGAATGTCTGTAGCGCCAGAAATACGATTTTTTCCAACTTTCACCCCCCGATAACGGTGGGTTCCGGAAGTTTATAATCGTTGCCAATTTTTTCCTGGCTATCCTTAGGCACTGTGAACATTCGGCGCAAATAAAAAAATGAGAATGTCTCTAGCGCCGGAAATACGTTTTTTTCCAACGTTCACCCCCCGATAACGGTGGGTTCCGGAAGTTTAAAATCGTTGCCAATTTTTTTATGGCTATCCTTAGGCACTGTGAACATTCTGCGCAAATAAAAAAAACGAGAATGTCTCTAGCGCCGGAAATACGATTTTTTCCACCTTTCACCCCTCGATAACGGTGGGTTCCGGAAGTTTAAATTCGTTGCCAATTATTTTCTCGCTATCCATTGCACTGTGAACATTCGGCGCAAATAAAAAAAATGAGAATGTCTCTAGCGCCGGAAATACGATTTTGTCCAACTATCACCCTCCGATAACGGTGGGTTCCGGAAGTTTAAAATCGTTGCCAATTTTTTTCTGGCTATCCTTAGGCACTGTGAACATTCGGCGAAAATAAAAAAAATGAGAATTTCTCTAGCGCCGGAAATACGATTTTTTGCAACTTTCACCCCCCGATAACGGCGGGTTCCGAACGTTAAACATCGTTGCCAATTTTTTCCTCGCTATCCTTAGGCACTGTGGACATTCTGCGCACATAAAAAAAATGAGAATGTCTGTAGCGCCAGAAATACGATTTTTTCCAACTTTCACCCTCCGATAACGGTGGGTTCCGGAAGTTTAAAATCGTTGCCAATTTTTTTCTGGCTATCCTTAGATACTGTGAACATTCTGCACAAATAAAAATGAGAATGTCTCTAGCGCCGGAAATACGATTTTTTCAAACTTTCATCCCCCGATACCGGTGGGTTCCGGAAGTCTAAAATCGTTGCCAATTTTTTTCTGGTTATACTTAGGCACTGTGAACATTCTGCGCAAATAAAAAAAATGAGAATGTCTCTAGCACCAGAAATCCGATTTTTTCCAACTTTCACCCCCCGATAACGATGGGTTCCGGAAGTTTAAAATCGTTGCAAATTTTTTTCAGGCTATCTTTAGGCACTGTGAACATTCGGCGCAAATAAAAAAAATGAGAATGTCTCTAGCGCCGGAAATACGATTTTTTCCAACGTTCACCCACCGATAACGTTGGGTTCCGGAACTTTAAAATCATTGCCAATTTTTTTATGGCTATCCTTAGGCACTGTGAACATTCTGCGCAAATAAAAAAAATGAGAATGTCTGTAGTGCCGGAAATACGATTTTTTCCAACTTTCACCCCCCGATAACGGTGGCTTCCGGAAGTTTAAAATCGTTGCCAATTTTTTCCTGGCTATCCTTAGGCACTATGAACATTCGGCGCAAATAAAAAAAATGAGAATGTCTCTAGCGCCGGAAATACGATTTTTTCCAACGTTCACCCCCCGATAACGGTGGGTTCCGGAAGTTTAAAATCGTTGCCAATTTTTTTATGGCTATCCTTAAGCACTGTGAACATTCTGCGCAAATAAAAAAAATGAGAATGTCTCTAGCGGCAGAAATCCGATTTTTTCCACCTTTCACCCCCCGATAACGGTGGGTTCCGGAAGTTTAAAATCGTTGCCAATTTTTTTCTGGCTATCCTTACGCACTGTCAACATTCAGCGCAAATAAAATAAATGAGAATGTCTTTAGCGCCGGAAATACGATTCTTTCCAACTTTCACCCCCTGATAACGGTGCGTTCGGGCCGTTTAAAATCGTTGCCAAATTTTTTCTGGCTATCCTTAGACACTTTGAACATTCTGCCCATATAAAAAAATGAGAATGTCTGTAGCGCCGGAAATACGATTTTTTCCAACTTTCACCCCTCGATAACGGTGGGTTCCGGAAGTTTAAAATGGTTGCCAATTATTTTCTGGCTATCCTGAGGCATTGTGAACATTCGGCGCAAATAAAAACAATGAGAATGTCTCTAGCGCCGGAAATACGATTTTTTCCATCTTTCACCCCCCGAAAACGGTGGGTTGCGGAAGTTAAAAATCGTTGCCAATTTTTTTCGTGGTTATCCTTTGGCACTGTGAACATTCGGCGCAAATAAAAAAAATGTGAATGTCTCTAGCGACGGAAATACGATTTTTTCCACCTTTCACCCCCCGATAACGGTGGGTTCCGGAAGTTTACAACCGTTGCCAATTTTTTTCTGGCTATCCTTAGGCACTGTGAACATTCGGCGAAAATAAAAAAAATGAGAATTTCTCTAGCGCCGGAAATACGATTTTTTGCAACTTTCACCCCCCGATAACGGCGGGTTCCGAACGTTAAACATCGTTGCCAATTTTTTCCTCGCTATCCTTAGGCACTGTGGACATTCTGCGCAAATAAAAAAAATGAGGATGTTTGTAGCGCCAGAAATACGATTTTTTCCAACTTTCACCCCCCGATAACGGTGGGTTCCGGAAGTTTATAATCGTTGCCAATTTTTTCCTGGCTATCCTTAGGCACTGTAAACATTCGGCGCAAATAAAAAAATGAGAATGTCTCTAGCGCCGGAAATACGTTTTTTTCCAACGTTCACCCCCCGATAACGGTGGGTTCCGGAAGTTTAAAATCGTTGCCAATTTTTTTATGGCTATCCTTAGGCACTGTGAACATTCTGCGCAAATAAAAAAAACGAGAATGTCTCTAGCGCCGGAAATACGATTTTTTCCACCTTTCACCCCTCGATAACGGTGGGTTCCGGAAGTTTAAATTCGTTGCCAATTATTTTCTCGCTATCCATTGCACTGTGAACATTCGGCGCAAATAAAAAAAATGAGAATGTCTCTAGCGCCGGAAATACGATTTTGTCCAACTATCACCCTCCGATAACGGTGGGTTCCGGAAGTTTAAAATCGTTGCCAATTTTTTTCTGGCTATCCTTAGGCACTGTGAACATTCGGCGAAAATAAAAAAAATGAGAATTTCTCTAGCGCCGGAAATACGATTTTTTGCAACTTTCACCCCCCGATAACGGCGGGTTCCGAACGTTAAACATCGTTGCCAATTTTTTCCTCGCTATCCTTAGGCACTGTGGACATTCTGCGCACATAAAAAAAATGAGAATGTCTGTAGCGCCAGAAATACGATTTTTTCCAACTTTCACCCTCCGATAACGGTGGGTTCCGGAAGTTTAAAATCGTTGCCAATTTTTTTCTGGCTATCCTTAGATACTGTGAACATTCTGCACAAATAAAAATGAGAATGTCTCTAGCGCCGGAAATACGATTTTTTCAAACTTTCATCCCCCGATACCGGTGGGTTCCGGAAGTCTAAAATCGTTGCCAATTTTTTTCTGGTTATACTTAGGCACTGTGAACATTCTGCGCAAATAAAAAAAATGAGAATGTCTCTAGCACCAGAAATCCGATTTTTTCCAACTTTCACCCCCCGATAACGATGGGTTCCGGAAGGTTAAAATCGTTGCAAATTTTTTTCAGGCTATCTTTAGGCACTGTGAACATTCGACGCAATTAAAAAAAATTAGAATGTCTCTAGCGCCGGAAATACGATTTTTTCCAACGTTCCCCCCCGGATAACGGTGGGTTCCGGACGATTAAAATCGTTGCCAATTATTTTCTGGCAATCCTTCGGCACTGTGAACATTCGGCGCAAATGAAAAAAATGAGAATGTCTCTAGCGCCGGAAATACGATTTTTTCCAACGTTCACCCACCGATAACGTTGGGTTCCGGAACTTTAAAATCATTGCCAATTTTTTTATGGCTATCCTTAGGCACTGTGAACATTCTGCGCAAATAAAAAAAATGAGAATGTCTGTAGTGCCGGAAATACGATTTTTTCCAACTTTCACCCCCCGATAACGGTGGCTTCCGGAAGTTTAAAATCGTTGTCAATTTTTTCCTGGCTATCCTTAGGCACTATGAACATTCGGCGCAAATAAAAAAAATGAGAATGTCTCTAGCGCCGGAAATACGATTTTTTCCAACGTTCACCCCCCGATAACGGTGGGTTCCGGAAGTTTAAAATCGTTGCCAATTTTTTTATGGCTATCCTTAAGCACTGTGAACATTCTGCGCAAATAAAAAAAATGAGAATGTCTCTAGCGGCAGAAATCCGATTTTTTCCACCTTTCACCCCCCGATAACGGTGGGTTCCGGAAGTTTAAAATCGTTGCCAATTTTTTTCTGGCTATCCTTACGCACTGTCAACATTCAGCGCAAATAAAATAAATGAGAATGTCTTTAGCGCCGGAAATACGATTCTTTCCAACTTTCACCCCCTGATAACGGTGCGTTCGGGCCGTTTAAAATCGTTGCCAAATTTTTTCTGGCTATCCTTAGACACTTTGAACATTCTGCCCATATAAAAAAATGAGAATGTCTGTAGCGCCGGAAATACGATTTTTTCCAACTTTCACCCCTCGATAACGGTGGGTTCCGGAAGTTTAAAATGGTTGCCAATTATTTTCTGGATATCCTGAGGCATTGTGAACATTCGGCGCAAATAAAAACAATGAGAATGTCTCTAGCGCCGGAAATACGATTTTTTCCATCTTTCACCCCCCGAAAACGGTGGGTTGCGGAAGTTAAAAATCGTTGCCAATTTTTTTCGTGGTTATCCTTTGGCACTGTGAACATTCGGCGCAAATAAAAAAAATGTGAATGTCTCTAGCGAGGGAAATACGATTTTTTCCACCTTTCACCCCCCGATAACGGTGGGTTCCGGAAGTTTACAACCGTTGCCAATTTTTTTCTGGCTATCCTTAGGCACTGTGAACATTCGGCGAAAATAAAAAAAATGAGAATTTCTCTAGCGCCGGAAATACGATTTTTTGCAACTTTCACCCCCCGATAACGGCGGGTTCCGAACGTTAAACATCGTTGCCAATTTTTTCCTCGCTATCCTTAGGCACTGTGGACATTCTGCGCAAATAAAAAAAATGAGGATGTTTGTAGCGCCAGAAATACGATTTTTTCCAACTTTCACCCCCCGATAACGGTGGGTTCCGGAAGTTTATAATCGTTGCCAATTTTTTCCTGGCTATCCTTAGGCACTGTAAACATTCGGCGCAAATAAAAAAATGAGAATGTCTCTAGCGCCGGAAATACGTTTTTTTCCAACGTTCACCCCCCGATAACGGTGGGTTCCGGAAGTTTAAAATCGTTGCCAATTTTTTTATGGCTATCCTTAGGCACTGTGAACATTCTGCGCAAATAAAAAAAACGAGAATGTCTCTAGCGCCGGAAATACGATTTTTTCCACCTTTCACCCCTCGATAACGGTGGGTTCCGGAAGTTTAAATTCGTTGCCAATTATTTTCTCGCTATCCATTGCACTGTGAACATTCGGCGCAAATAAAAAAAATGAGAATGTCTCTAGCGCCGGAAATACGATTTTGTCCAACTATCACCCTCCGATAACGGTGGGTTCCGGAAGTTTAAAATCGTTGCCAATTTTTTTCTGGCTATCCTTAGGCACTGTGAACATTCGGCGAAAATAAAAAAAATGAGAATTTCTCTAGCGCCGGAAATACGATTTTTTGCAACTTTCACCCCCCGATAACGGCAGGTTCCCAACGTTAAACATCGTTGCCAATTTTTTCCTCGCTATCCTTAGGCACTGTGGACATTCTGCGCACATAAAAAAAATGAGAATGTCTGTAGCGCCAGAAATACGATTTTTTCCAACTTTCACCCTCCGATAACGGTGGGTTCCGGAAGTTTAAAATCGTTGCCAATTTTTTTCTGGCTATCCTTAGATACTGTGAACATTCTGCACAAATAAAAATGAGAATGTCTCTAGCGCCGGAAATCCGATTTTTTCAAACTTTCATCCCCCGATACCGGTGGGTTCCGGAAGTCTAAAATCGTTGCCAATTTTTTTCTGGTTATACTTAGGCACTGTGAACATTCTGCGCAAATAAAAAAAATGAGAATGTCTCTAGCACCAGAAATCCGATTTTTTCCAACTTTCACCCCCCGATAACGATGGGTTCCGGAAGTTTAAAATCGTTGCAAATTTTTTTCAGGCTATCTTTAGGCACTGTGAACATTCGACGCAATTAAAAAAAATTAGAATGTCTCTAGCGCCGGAAATACGATTTTTTCCAACGTTCCCCCCCGGATAACGGTGGGTTCCGGACGATTAAAATCGTTGCCAATTATTTTCTGGCAATCCTTAGGCACTGTGAACATTCGGCGCAAATAAAAAAAATGAGAATGTCTCTAGCGCCGGAAATACGATTTTTTCCAACGTTCACCCACCGATAACGTTGGGTTCCGGAACTTTAAAATCATTGCCAATTTTTTTATGGCTATCCTTAGGCACTGTGAACATTCTGCGCAAATAAAAAAAATGAGAATGTCTGTAGTGCCGGAAATACGATTTTTTCCAACTTTCACCCCCCGATAACGGTGGCTTCCGGAAGTTTAAAATCGTTGCCAATTTTTTCCTGGCTATCCTTTGGCACTATGAACATTCGGCGCAAATAAAAAAAATGAGAATGTCTCTAGCGCCGGAAATACGATTTTTTCCAACGTTCACCCCCCGATAACGGTGGGTTCCGGAAGTTTAAAATCGTTGCCAATTTTTTTATGACTATCCTTAAGCACTGTAAACATTCTGCGCAAATAAAAAAAATGAGAATGTCTCTAGCGGCAGAAATCCGATTTTTTCCACCTTTCACCCCCCGATAACGGTGGGTTCCGGAAGTTTAAAATCGTTGCCAATTTTTTTCTGGCTATCCTTACGCACTGTCAACATTCAGCGCAAATAAAATAAATGAGAATGTCTTTAGCGCCGGAAATACGATTCTTTCCAACTTTCACCCCCTGATAACGGTGCGTTCGGGCCGTTTAAAATCGTTGCCAAATTTTTTCTGGCTATCCTTAGACACTTTGAACATTCTGCCCATATAAAAAAATGAGAATGTCTGTAGCGCCGGAAATACGATTTTTTCCAACTTTCACCCCTCGATAACGGTGGGTTCCGGAAGTTTAAAATGGTTGCCAATTATTTTCTGGCTATCCTGAGGCATTGTGAACATTCGGCGCAAATAAAAACAATGAGAATGTCTCTAGCGCCGGAAATACGATTTTTTCCATCTTTCACCCCCCGAAAACGGTGGGTTGCGGAAGTTAAAAATCGTTGCCAATTTTTTTCGTGGTTATCCTTTGGCACTGTGAACATTCGGCGCAAATAAAAAAAATGTGAATGTCTCTAGCGAGGGAAATACGATTTTTTCCACCTTTCACCCCCCGATAACGGTGGGTTCCGGAAGTTTACAACCGTTGCCAATTTTTTTCTGGCTATCCTTAGGCACTGTGAACATTCGGCGAAAATAAAAAAAATGAGAATTTCTCTAGCGCCGGAAATACGATTTTTTCCACCTTTCACCCCCCGATAACGGCGGGTTGCGGAAGTTTAAAATCGTTGCCAATTTTTTTTCTGGCTATCCTTAGACACTGTGAACATTCTGCGCAAATCAAAAAAATGAGAATTTCTGTAGCGCCGGAAATACGATTTTTTTCAACTTTCACCCCTCGATAACGGTGGGTTCCGCAATTTTAAAATCGTTGAAAATTTTTTTCTGGCTATCCTTAGGCACTGTGAACATTCGGCGCAAATAAAAAAAATGAGAATGTCTCTAGCGCCGGAAATACGATTTTTTCAAACTTTCATCCCCCGATACCGGTGGGTTCCGGAAGTCTAAAATCGTTGCCAATTTTTTTCTGGTTATACTTAGGCACTGTGAACATTCTGCGCAAATCAAAAAAATGAGAATTTCTGTAGCGCCAGAAATACGATTTTTTCCAACTTTCACCTCCCGATAACGGTGGGTTCCGGACGATTAAAATCGTTGCCAATTTTTTTCTGGCTATCCTTAGGCACTGTGAACATTCTGCGCAAATAAAAAAAACGAGAATGTCTCTAGCGCCGGAAATACGATTTTTTCCAACTTTCACCCCTCGATAACGGTGGGTTCCGGAAGTTTAAAATCGTTGCCAATTTGTTTACGGCTATCCTTAGGCACTGTGAACATTCTGCGCAAATAAAAAAATGAGAATGTCTCAAGCGCCGGAAATACGATTTTTTCCAACGTTCGCCCCCCGATAACGGGGGGTTCCGGAAGTTTAAAATCGTTGCCAATTTTTTTCTGGCTATTCTTAGGCACTGTGAACATTCGGCGAAAATAAAAAAAATGAGAATGTCTCTAGCGCCGGAAATACGATTTTTTGCAACTTTCACCCCCCGATAACGGTGGGTTCCGGACGTTAAAAATCGTAGCCAATTTTTTCCTCGCTATTCTTAGGCACTGTGGACATTCTGCGCAAATAAAAAAAATGAGAATGTCTGTAGCGCCGGAAATACGATTTTTTCCAACGTTCACCCCCCGATAACGTTGGGTTCCGGAAGTTTAAAATCGTTGCCAATTTTTTCCTGGCTATCCTTAGGCACTGTCAACATTCGGCGCAAATAAAAAAATGAGAATGTCTCTAGCGCCGGAAATACGATTTTTTCCAACGTTCACCCCCCGATAACGGCGGGTTCCGGAAGTTTAAAATCGTTGCCAATTTTTTTATGGCTATCCTTAGGCACTGTGAACATTCTGCGTAAATAAAAACAATGAGAATGTCTCTAGCGCCGGAAATACGATTTTTTCCAACGTTCACCCCCCGATAACGGTGGGTTCCTGAAGTTTAAAATCGTTGCAAATTTTTTTCTGGCTATCCTTAGGCACTGTGAACATTCGGCGCAAATAAAAAAAATGAGAATGTCTCTAGCGCCGGAAATACGATTTTTTCCAACGTTCCCCCCCGGATAACGGTGGGTTCCGGACGATTAAAATCGTTGCCAATTTTTGTCTTGCTATCCTTAGGCACTGTGAACATTCGGCGCAAATAAAAAAAATGATAATGTGTGTAGCGCCGGAAATACGATTTTTTTCAACTTTCACCCCCCGATAACGGTGGGTTCCGGAAGGTTAAAATCGTTGCCAAATTTTTTCTGGCTATCCTCAGCCACTGTGAAAATCTGCGCATATAAAAAAAATGAGAATGTCTCTAGCGCCGGAAATACGATTTTTTCCAACTTTCACCCCCCGATAACGGTGGGTTGCCGAAGTTTAAATCCGTCGCCAATTTTTTTTCTGGCTATCCTTAGGCATTGTGAACAATCGGCGCAAATAAAAGAAATGAGAATGTCCGTAGCGCCGGAAATACGATTTTTTCCAACTTTCACCCCCCGATAACGGTGGGTTGCCGAAGTTTAAAATCGTCGCCAATTTTTTTTCTGGCTATCCTTAGGCATTGTGAACAATCGGCGCAAATAAAAGAAATGAGAATGTCTGTAGCGCCGGAAATACGATTTGTTCCAACGTTTACCCCTCGATAACGGTGGTTTCCGGAAGTTTAAAATCGTTGCCGATTATTTTCTGGCTATCCTTTGGCACTGTGAACATTCGGCGCAAATAAAAAAAATGAGAATGTGTCTAGCGCCGGAAATACGATTTTTTTCATCGTTCACCCCCCGATAACGGTGGGTTCCGGAAGTTTAAAATCCTTGCCAATTTTTTTCTGGCTATCCTTAGGCACTGTGAATATTCTGCGCAAATAAAAAGAATGAGAATGTCTGTAGCGCCGAAAATGCGATTTTTTTCAACTTTCATCCCCCGATAACGGCGGGTTCCGGACGTTTAAAATCGTTGCCAATTTTTTTCTGGCTATCCTTAGGCACTCTGAACATTCGGCGCAAATAAAAAAAATGAGAATGTCTCTAGCGCCGGAAATACGATTTTTTCCAACGTTCACCCCCCGATAACGGCGGGTTGCGGAAGTTTAAAATCGTTGCCAATTTTTTTTCTGGCTATCCTTAGACACTGTGAACATTCTGCGCAAATCAAAAAAATGAGAATTTCTGTAGCGCCGGAAATACGATTTTTTTCAACTTTCACCCCTCGATAACGGTGGGTTCCGCAATTTTAAAATCGTTGAAATTTTTTTTCTGGCTATCCTTAGGCACTGTGAACATTCGGCGCAAATAAAAAAAATGAGAATGTCTCTAGCGCCGGAAATACGATTTTGTCCAACGTTCCCTCCCGGATAACGGTGGGTTCCGGACGATTAAAATCGTTGCCAATTTTTTTCTGGCTATCCTTAGGCACTGTGAACATTCGGCGCAGATAAAAAAAATGAGAATGCTCTAGCGCCGGAAATACGATTTTTTCCATCGTTCACCCCCTGATAACGTGGGTTCCGGAAGTTTAAAATCGGTGCCAATTTTTTTATGGCTATCCTTAGGCACTGTGAACATTCTGCGCAAATAAAAAAAACGAGAATGTCTCTAGCGCCGGAAATACGATTTTTTCCAACTTTCACCCCTCGATAACGGTGGGTTCCGGAAGTTTAAAATCGTTGCCAATTTGTTTACGGCTATCCTTAGGCACTGTGAACATTCTGCGCAAATAAAAAAATGAGAATGTCTCAAGCGCCGGAAATACGATTTTTTCCAACGTTCGCCCCCCGATAACGGGGGGTTCCGGAAGTTTAAAATCGTTGCCAATTTTTTTCTGGCTATCCTTAGGCACTGTGAACATTCTGCGCAAATAAAAAAATGAGAATGTCTCAAGCGCCGGAAATACGATTTTTTCCACCTTTCACCCCCCGATAACGGTGGGTTCCGGAAGTTTAAAATCGTTGCAAATTTTTTTCTGGCTATTCTTAGGCACTGTGAACATTCGGCGAAAATAAAAAAAATGACAATGTCTCTAGCGCCGGAAATACGATTTTTTGCAACTTTCACCCCCCGATAACGGTGGGTTCCGGACGTTAAAAATCGTAGCCAATTTTTTCCTCGCTATCCTTAGGCACTGTGGACATTCTGCGCAAATAAAAAAAATGAGAATGTCTGTAGCGCCGGAAATACGATTTTTTCCAACGTTCACCCCCCGATAACGTTGGGTTCCGGAAGTTTAAAATCGTTGCCAATTTTTTCCTGGCTATCCTTAGGCACTGTGAACATTCGGCGCAAATAAAAAAATGAGAATGTCTCTAGCGCCGGAAATACGATTTTTTCCAACGTTCACCCCCCGATAACGGCGGGTTCCGGAAGTTTAAAATCGTTGCCAATTTTTTTATGGCTATCCTTAGGCACTGTGAACATTCTGCGTAAATAAAAACAATGAGAATGTCTCTAGCGCCGGAAATACGATTTTTTCCAACGTTCACCCCCCAATAACGGTGGGTTCCTGAAGTTTAAAATCGTTGCAAATTTTTTTCTGGCTATCCTTAGGCACTGTGAACATTCGGCGCAAATAAAAAAAATGAGAATGTCTCTAGCGCCGGAAATACGATTTTTTCCAACGTTCCCCCCCGGATAACGGTGGGTTCCGGACGATTAAAATGGTTGCCAATTTTTTTCTTGCTATCCTTAGGCACTGTGAACATTCGGCGCAAATAAAAAAAATGAGAATGTCTCTAGCGCCGGAAATACGATTTTTTCCAACTTTCACCCCCCGATAACGGTGGGTTGCCGAAGTTTAAAATCGTTGCCAATTTTTTTTCTGGCTATCCTTAGGCACTCTGAACATTCGGCGCAAATAAAAGAAATGAGAATGTCTGTAGCGCCGGAAATACGATTTTTTCCAACGTTCACCCCTCGATAACGGTGGGTTCCAGAAGTTTAAAATCGTTGCCGATTATTTTCTGGCTATCCTTCGGCACTGTGAACATTCGGCGCAAAGAAAAAAAATGAGAATGTGTCTAGCGCCGGAATTACGATTTTTTTCATCTTTCACCCCACGATAACGGTGGGTTCCGGAAGTTTAAAATCCTTGCCAATTTATTTCTGGCTATCCTTACGCACTGTGAACATTCTGCGCAAATAAAAAGAATGAGAATGTCTGTAGCGCCGAAAATACGATTTTTTTCAAGTTTCACCCCCCGATAACGATGGGTTCCGGACGTTTGAAATCGTTGCCAATTTTTTTCTGGCTATCCTTAGGCACTTTGAACATTCTGTGCAAATAAAAAAAATGAGATTGTCTCTACCGCCGGAAATACGATTTTTTCCAACGTTCACCCCCCGATAACGGTGGGTTCCGGAAGTTTAAAATCGTTGCAAATTTTTTTCTGGCTATCCTTAGGCACTGTGAACATTCGGCGCAAATAAAAAAAATGAGAATGTCTCTAGCGCCGGAAATACGATTTTGTCCAACGTTCCCTCCCGGATAACGGTGGGTTCCGGACGATTAAAATCGTTGCCAATTTTTTTCTGGCTATCCTTAGGCACTGTGAACATTCGGCGCAGATAAAAAAAATGAGAATGCTCTAGCGCCGGAAATACGATTTTTTCCATCGTTCACCCCCCGATAACGTGGGTTCCGGAAGTTTAAAATCGGTGCCAATTTTTTTATGGCTATCCTTAGGCACTGTGAACATTCTGCGCAAATAAAAAAAACGAGAATGTCTCTAGCGCCGGAAATACGATTTTTTCCAACTTTCACTCCTCGATAACGGTGGGTTCCGGAAGTTTAAAATCGTTGCCAATTTGTTTACGGCTATCCTTAGGCACTGTGAACATTCTGCGCAAATAAAAAAATGAGAATGTCTCAAGCGCCGGAAATACGATTTTTTCCAACGTTCGCCCCCCGATAACGGGGGGTTCCGGAAGTTTAAAATCGTTGCCAATTTTTTTATGGCTATCCTTAGGCACTGTGAACATTCTGCGCAAATAAAAAAATGAGAATGTCTCAAGCGCCGGAAATACGATTTTTTCCACCTTTCACCCCCCGATAACGGTGGGTTCCGGAAGTTTAAAATCGTTGCAAATTTTTTTCTGGCTATTCTTAGGCACTGTGAACATTCGGCGAAAATAAAAAAAATGAGAATGTTTCTACCGCCGGAAATACGATTTTTTGCAACTTTCACCCCCCGATAACGGTGGGTTCCGGACGTTAAAAATCGTAGCCAATTTTTTCCTCGCTATCCTTAGGCACTGTGGACATTCTGCGCAAATAAAAAAAATGAGAATGTCTGTAGCGCCGGAAATACGATTTTTTCCAACGTTCACCCCCCGATAACGGTGGGTTCCGGAAGTTTAAAATCGTTGCCAATTTTTTCCTGGCTATCCTTAGGCACTGTGAACATTCGGCGCAAATAAAAAAATGAGAATGTCTCTAGCGCCGGAAATACGATTTTTTGCAACTTTCACCCCTCGATAACGGTGGGTTCCGGAAGTTTAAAATCGTTGCCAATTTTTTCCTGGCTATCATTAGGCACTGTGAACATTCTGCGTTAATAAAGACAATGAGAATGTCTGTAGCGCCGGAAATACGATTTTTTCCAACGTTCACCCCCCGATAACGGTGGGTTCCGGAAGTTTAAAATCGTTGCCAATTTTTTCCTGGCTATCCTTAGGCACTGTGAACATTCGGCGCAAATAAAAAAATGAGAATGTCTCTAGCGCCGGAAATACGATTTTTTGCAACGTTCACCCCTCGATAACGGTGGGTTCCGGAAGTTTAAAATCGTTGCCGATTATTTTCTGGCTATCCTTTGGCACTGTGAACATTCGGCGCAAAGAAAAAAAATGAGAATGTGTCTAGCGCCGGAATTACGATTTTTTTCATCTTTCACCCCCCGATAACGGTGGGTTCCGGAAGTTTAAAATCCTTGCCAATTTATTTCTGGCTATCCTTACGCACTGTGAACATTCTGCGCACATAAAAAGAATGAGAATGTCTGTAGCGCCGAAAATACGATTTTTTTCAAGTTTCACCCCCCGATAACGATGGGTTCCGGACGTTTGAAATCGTTGCCAATTTTTTTCTGGCTATCCTTAGGCACTTTGAACATTCTGCGCAAATAAAAAAAATGAGATTGTCTCTACCGCCGGAAATACGATTTTTTCCAACGTTCACCCCCCGATAACGGTGGGTTGCGGAAGTTTAAATTCGTTGCCAATTTTTTTTCTGGCTATCCTGGACACTGTGAACATTCTGCGCAAATAAAAAAAATGAGAATTTCTGTAGCGCCAGAAATACGATTTTTTTCAACTTTCACCCCTCGATAACGGTGGGTTCCGGAATTTTAAAATCGTTGCCAATTTTTTCCTGGCTATCCCTAGGCACTGTGAACATTCTGCGCAAATAAAAAAAATGAGAACGTCACTAGCGCCGGAAATACGATTTTTTCCAACGTTCACCCCCCGATAACGGCGGGTTCCGGAAGTTTAAAATCGTTGCAAATTTTTTTCTGGCTATCCCTAGGCACTGTGAACATTCGGCGCAAATAAAAAAAATGAGAACGTCTCTAGCGCCGGAAATACGATTTTTTCCAACGTTCCCCCCCGGATAACGGTGGGTTCCGGACGATTAAAATCGGTGCCAATTTTTTTCTGGCTATCCTTAGGCACTGTGAACATTCGACGCAGATAAAAAAAATGAGAATGCTCTAGCGCCGGAAATACGATTTTTTCCAACGTTCACCCGCCGATAACGTGGGTTCCGGAAGTTCAAAATCGGTGCCAATTTTTTTATGGCTATTCTTAGGCACTGTGCACATTTTGCGCAAATAAAAAAAATGAGAATGTCTCTAGCGCCGGAAATACGATTTGTTCCACCTTTCACCCTTCGATAACGGTGGTTTCCGGAAGTTTAAAATCGGTGGCAATTATTTTCTGGCTATCCTTTGGCACTGTGAACATTCGGCGCAAATTAAAAAAATGGGAATGTCTCTAGCGCCGGAAATACGATTTTTTCCAACGTTCACCCCCCGATAACGGTGGGTTTCAGAAGTTTAAAATCCTTGCCAATTTTTTTCTGGTTATACTTAGGCACTGTGAACATTCTGCGGAAATAAAAAAAATGAGAATGTCTCTAGCGCCGGAAATACGATTTTTTCCAACTTTCACCCCTCGATAACGGTGGGTTCCGGAAGTTTAAAATCGTTGCCAATTATTTCCTCGCTATCGTTAGGCACTGTGAACATTCTGCGCAAATAAAAAAAATGAGAATGTCTGTGGTGCCGGAAATACGATTTTTTCCAAATTTCACCCCCCGATAACGGTGGCTTCCGGAAGTTTAAAATCGATGCCAATTTTTTCCTGGCTATCCTTAGGCACTATGAACATTCGGCGCAAATAAAAAAAATGAGAATGTCTCTAGCGCCGGAAATACGATTTTTTCCAACGTTCACCCCCCGATAACGGTGGGTTCCGGAAGTTTAAAATCGTTGCCAATTTTTTTATGGCTATCCTTAGGCACTGTGAACATTCTGCGCAAATAAAAAAAATGAGAATGTCTCTAGCGCCAGAAATCCGATTTTTTCCAACTTTCACCCCCCGATAACGGTGGGTTCCGGAAGTTTAAAATCCTAGCCAATTTTTTTCTGGCTATCCTTACGCACTGAGAACATTCTGCGCAAATAAAAAAAAATGAGAATGTCTCTAGCGCCGGAAATACGATTTTTTCCAACTTTCACCCCCCGATAACGGTGGGGTCCGGAAGTTTCAAATCGTTGCAAATTTTTTTCTGGCTATCCTTAGGCACTGTGAACATTTGGCGGAAATAATAAAATGAGAATGTATCTAGCGCCGGAAATACATTTTTTTCCACCTTTCACCCCCCGATAACGGTGGGTTCCGGAAGTTTAAAATCGTTGCCAATTTTTTTCTGGCTATCCTTACGCACTGTCAACATGCAGCGCAAATAACATAAATGAGAATGTCTTTAGCGCCGGAAATACGATTCTTTCCAACTTTCACCCCCTGATAACGGTGCGTTCGGGCCGTTTAAAATCGTTGCCAAATTTTTTCTGGCTATCCTTAGACACTTTGAACATTCTGCCCATATAAAAAAATGAGAATGTCTGTAGCGCCTGAAATACGATTTTTTCCAACTTTCACCCCTCGATAACGGTGGGTTCCGGAAGTTTAAAATGGTTGCCAATTATTGTCTGGCTATCCTGAGGCATTGTGAACATTCGGCGCAAATAAAAACAATGAGATTGTCTCTAGCGCCGGAAATACGATTTTTTCCATCTTTCACCCCCCGAAAACGGTGGGTTGCGGAAGTTAAAAATCGTTGCCAATTTTTTTCGTGGTTATCCTTTGGCACTGTGAACATTCGGCGCAAATAAAAAAAATGTGAGTGTCTCTAGCGAGGGAAATACGATTTTTTCCACCTTTCACCCCCCGATAACGGTGGGTTCCGGAAGTTTAAAATCGTTGCCAATTTTTTTCTGGCTATCCTTAGGCACTGTGAACATTCGGCGAAAATAAAAAAAATGAGAATTTCTCTAGCGCCGGAAATACGATTTTTTGCAACTTTCACCCCCCGATAACGGCGGGTTCCGAACGTTAAACATCGTTGCCAATTTTTTCCTCGCTATCCTTAGGCACTGTGGACATTCTGCGCAAATAAAAAAAATGAGAATGTCTGTAGCGCCAGAAATACGATTTTTTCCAACTTTCACCCCCCGATAACGGTGGGTTCCGGAAGTTTATAATCGTTGCCAATTTTTTCCTGGCTATCCTTAGGCACTGTGAACATTCGGCGCGAATAAAAAAATGAGAATGTCTCTAGCGCCGGAAATACGTTTTTTTCCAACGTTCACCCCCCGATAACGGTGGGTTCCGGAAGTTTAAAATCGTTGCCAATTTTTTTATGGCTATCCTTAGGCACTGTGAACATTCTGCGCAAATAAAAAAAACGAGAATGTCTCTAGCGCCGGAAATACGATTTTTTCCACCTTTCACCCCTCGATAACGGTGGGTTCCGGAAGTTTAAATTCGTTGCCAATTATTTTCTCGCTATCCATTGGCACTGTGAACATTCGGCGCAAATAAAAAAAATGAGAATGTCTCTAGCGCCGGAAATACGATTTTGTCCAACTATCACCCTCCGATAACGGTGGGTTCCGGAAGTTTAAAATCGTTGCCAATTTTTTTCTGGCTATCCTTAGATACTGTGAACATTCTGCGCAAATAAAAATGAGAATGTCTCTAGCGCCGGAAATACGATTTTTTCAAACTTTCATCCCCCGATACCGGTGGGTTCCGGAAGTCTAAAATCGTTGCCAATTTTTTTCTGGTTATACTTAGGCACTGTGAACATTCTGCGCAAATAAAAAAAATGAGAATGTCTCTAGCGCCGGAAATACGATTTTTTCCAACGTTCACCCACCGATAACGTTGGGTTCCGGAAGTTTAAAATCGTTGCCAATTTTTTTATGGCTATCCTTAGGCACTGTGAACATTCTGCGCAAATAAAAAAAATGAGAATGTCTGTAGTGCCGGAAATACGATTTTTTCCAACTTTCACCCCCCGATAACGGTGGCTTCCGGAAGTTTAAAATCGTTGCCAATTTTTTCCTGGCTATCCTTAGGCACTATGAACATTCGGCGCAAATAAAAAAAATGAGAATGTCTCTAGCGCCGGAAATACGATTTTTTCCAACGTTCACCCCCCGATAACGGTGGGTTCCGGAAGTTTAAAATCGTTTCCAATTTTTTTATGGCTATCCTTAGGCACTGTGAACATTCTGCGCAAATAAAAAAAATGAGAATGTCTCTAGCGCCAGAAATCCGATTTTTTCCAACTTTCACCCCCCGATAACGGTGGGTTCCGGAAGTTTAAAATCCTAGCCAATTTTTTTCTGGCTATCCTTACGCACTGAGAACATTCTGCGCAAATAAAAAAAAATGAGAATGTCTCTAGCGCCGGAAATACGATTTTTTCCAACTTTCACCCCCCGATAACGGTGGGGTCCGGAAGTTTCAAATCGTTGCAAATTTTTTTCTGGCTATCCTTAGGCACTGTGAACATTCGGCGGAAATAAAAAAATGAGAATGTATCTAGCGCCGGAAATACATTTTTTTCCACCTTTCACCCCCCGATAACGGTGGGTTCCGGAAGTTTAAAATCGTTGCCAATTTTTTTCTGGCTATCCTTACGCACTGTCAACATTCAGCGCAAATAAAATAAATGAGAATGTCTTTAGCGCCGGAAATACGATTCTTTCCAACTTTCACCCCCTGATAACGGTGCGTTCGGGCCGTTTAAAATCGTTGCCAAATTTTTTCTGGCTATCCTTAGACACTTTGAACATTCTGCCCATATAAAAAAATGAGAATGTCTGTAGCGCCGGAAATACGATTTTTTCCAACTTTCACCCCTCGATAACGGTGGGTTCCGGAAGTTTAAAATGGTTGCCAATTATTTTCTGGCTATCCTGAGGCATTGTGAACATTCGGCGCAAATAAAAACAATGAGAATGTCTCTAGCGCCGGAAATACGATTTTTTCCATCTGTCACCCCCCGAAAACGGTGGGTTGCGGAAGTTAAAAATCGTTGCCAATTTTTTCGTGGTTATCCTTTGGCACTGTGAACATTCGGCGCAAATAAAAAAAATGTGAATGTCTCTAGCGAGGGAAATACGATTTTTTCCACCTTTCACCCCCCGATAACGGTGGGTTCCGGAAGTTTAAAACCGTTGACAATTTTTTTCTGGCTATCCTTAGGCACTGTGTACATTCGGCGAAAATAAAAAAAATGAGAATTTCTCTAGCGCCGGAAATACGATTTTTTGCAACTTTCACCCCCCGATAACGGCGGGTTCCGAACGTTAAACATCGTTGCCAATTTTTTCCTCGCTATCCTTAGGCACTGTGGACATTCTGCGCAAATAAAAAAAATGAGAATGTCTGTAGCGCCAGAAATACGATTTTTTCCAACTTTCACCCCCCGATAACGGTGGGTTCCGGAAGTTTATAATCGTTGCCAATTTTTTCCTGGCTATCCTTAGGCACTGTGAACATTCGGCGCAAATAAAAAAATGAGAATGTCTCTAGCGCCGGAAATACGTTTTTTTCCAACGTTCACCCCCCGATAACGGTGGGTTCCGGAAGTTTAAAATCGTTGCCAATTTTTTTATGGCTATCCTTAGGCACTGTGAACATTCTGCGCAAATAAAAAAAACGAGAATGTCTCTAGCGCCGGAAATACGATTTTTTCCACCTTTCACCCCTCGATAACGGTGGGTTCCGGAAGTTTAAATTCGTTGCCAATTATTTTCTCGCTATCCATTGCACTGTGAACATTCGGCGCAAATAAAAAAAATGAGAATGTCTCTAGCGCCGGAAATACGATTTTGTCCAACTATCACCCTCCGATAACGGTGGGTTCCGGAAGTTTAAAATCGTTGCCAATTTTTTTCTGGCTATCCTTAGGCACTGTGAACATTCGGCGAAAATAAAAAAAATGAGAATTTCTCTAGCGCCGGAAATACGATTTTTTGCAACTTTCACCCCCCGATAACGGCGGGTTCCGAACGTTAAACATCGTTGCCAATTTTTTCCTCGCTATCCTTAGGCACTGTGGACATTCTGCGCACATAAAAAAAATGAGAATGTCTGTAGCGCCAGAAATACGATTTTTTCCAACTTTCACCCTCCGATAACGGTGGGTTCCGGAAGTTTAAAATCGTTGCCAATTTTTTTCTGGCTATCCTTAGATACTGTGAACATTCTGCACAAATAAAAATGAGAATGTCTCTAGCGCCGGAAATACGATTTTTTCAAACTTTCATCCCCCGATACCGGTGGGTTCCGGAAGTCTAAAATCGTTGCCAATTTTTTTCTGGTTATACTTAGGCACTGTGAACATTCTGCGCAAATAAAAAAAATGAGAATGTCTCTAGCACCAGAAATCCGATTTTTTCCAACTTTCACCCCCCGATAACGATGGGTTCCGGAAGTTTAAAATCGTTGCAAATTTTTTTCAGGCTATCTTTAGGCACTGTGAACATTCGGCGCAAATAAAAAAAATGAGAATGTCTCTAGCGCCGGAAATACGATTTTTTCCAACGTTCACCCACCGATAACGTTGGGTTCCGGAACTTTAAAATCATTGCCAATTTTTTTATGGCTATCCTTAGGCACTGTGAACATTCTGCGCAAATAAAAAAAATGAGAATGTCTGTAGTGCCGGAAATACGATTTTTTCCAACTTTCACCCCCCGATAACGGTGGCTTCCGGAAGTTTAAAATCGTTGCCAATTTTTTCCTGGCTATCCTTAGGCACTATGAACATTCGGCGCAAATAAAAAAAATGAGAATGTCTCTAGCGCCGGAAATACGATTTTTTCCAACGTTCACCCCCCGATAACGGTGGGTTCCGGAAGTTTAAAATCGTTGCCAATTTTTTTATGGCTATCCTTAAGCACTGTGAACATTCTGCGCAAATAAAAAAAATGAGAATGTCTCTAGCGGCAGAAATCCGATTTTTTCCACCTTTCACCCCCCGATAACGGTGGGTTCCGGAAGTTTAAAATCGTTGCCAATTTTTTTCTGGCTATCCTTACGCACTGTCAACATTCAGCGCAAATAAAATAAATGAGAATGTCTTTAGCGCCGGAAATACGATTCTTTCCAACTTTCACCCCCTGATAACGGTGCGTTCGGGCCGTTTAAAATCGTTGCCAAATTTTTTCTGGCTATCCTTAGACACTTTGAACATTCTGCCCATATAAAAAAATGAGAATGTCTGTAGCGCCGGAAATACGATTTTTTCCAACTTTCACCCCTCGATAACGGTGGGTTCCGGAAGTTTAAAATGGTTGCCAATTATTTTCTGGCTATCCTGAGGCATTGTGAACATTCGGCGCAAATAAAAACAATGAGAATGTCTCTAGCGCCGGAAATACGATTTTTTCCATCTTTCACCCCCCGAAAACGGTGGGTTGCGGAAGTTAAAAATCGTTGCCAATTTTTTTCGTGGTTATCCTTTGGCACTGTGAACATTCGGCGCAAATAAAAAAAATGTGAATGTCTCTAGCGACGGAAATACGATTTTTTCCACCTTTCACCCCCCGATAACGGTGGGTTCCGGAAGTTTACAACCGTTGCCAATTTTTTTCTGGCTATCCTTAGGCACTGTGAACATTCGGCGAAAATAAAAAAAATGAGAATTTCTCTAGCGCCGGAAATACGATTTTTTGCAACTTTCACCCCCCGATAACGGCGGGTTCCGAACGTTAAACATCGTTGCCAATTTTTTCCTCGCTATCCTTAGGCACTGTGGACATTCTGCGCAAATAAAAAAAATGAGGATGTTTGTAGCGCCAGAAATACGATTTTTTCCAACTTTCACCCCCCGATAACGGTGGGTTCCGGAAGTTTATAATCGTTGCCAATTTTTTCCTGGCTATCCTTAGGCACTGTAAACATTCGGCGCAAATAAAAAAATGAGAATGTCTCTAGCGCCGGAAATACGTTTTTTTCCAACGTTCACCCCCCGATAACGGTGGGTTCCGGAAGTTTAAAATCGTTGCCAATTTTTTTATGGCTATCCTTAGGCACTGTGAACATTCTGCGCAAATAAAAAAAACGAGAATGTCTCTAGCGCCGGAAATACGATTTTTTCCACCTTTCACCCCTCGATAACGGTGGGTTCCGGAAGTTTAAATTCGTTGCCAATTATTTTCTCGCTATCCATTGCACTGTGAACATTCGGCGCAAATAAAAAAAATGAGAATGTCTCTAGCGCCGGAAATACGATTTTGTCCAACTATCACCCTCCGATAACGGTGGGTTCCGGAAGTTTAAAATCGTTGCCAATTTTTTTCTGGCTATCCTTAGGCACTGTGAACATTCGGCGAAAATAAAAAAAATGAGAATTTCTCTAGCGCCGGAAATACGATTTTTTGCAACTTTCACCCCCCGATAACGGCGGGTTCCGAACGTTAAACATCGTTGCCAATTTTTTCCTCGCTATCCTTAGGCACTGTGGACATTCTGCGCACATAAAAAAAATGAGAATGTCTGTAGCGCCAGAAATACGATTTTTTCCAACTTTCACCCTCCGATAACGGTGGGTTCCGGAAGTTTAAAATCGTTGCCAATTTTTTTCTGGCTATCCTTAGATACTGTGAACATTCTGCACAAATAAAAATGAGAATGTCTCTAGCGCCGGAAATACGATTTTTTCAAACTTTCATCCCCCGATACCGGTGGGTTCCGGAAGTCTAAAATCGTTGCCAATTTTTTTCTGGTTATACTTAGGCACTGTGAACATTCTGCGCAAATAAAAAAAATGAGAATGTCTCTAGCACCAGAAATCCGATTTTTTCCAACTTTCACCCCCCGATAACGATGGGTTCCGGAAGGTTAAAATCGTTGCAAATTTTTTTCAGGCTATCTTTAGGCACTGTGAACATTCGACGCAATTAAAAAAAATTAGAATGTCTCTAGCGCCGGAAATACGATTTTTTCCAACGTTCCCCCCCGGATAACGGTGGGTTCCGGACGATTAAAATCGTTGCCAATTATTTTCTGGCAATCCTTCGGCACTGTGAACATTCGGCGCAAATGAAAAAAATGAGAATGTCTCTAGCGCCGGAAATACGATTTTTTCCAACGTTCACCCACCGATAACGTTGGGTTCCGGAACTTTAAAATCATTGCCAATTTTTTTATGGCTATCCTTAGGCACTGTGAACATTCTGCGCAAATAAAAAAAATGAGAATGTCTGTAGTGCCGGAAATACGATTTTTTCCAACTTTCACCCCCCGATAACGGTGGCTTCCGGAAGTTTAAAATCGTTGTCAATTTTTTCCTGGCTATCCTTAGGCACTATGAACATTCGGCGCAAATAAAAAAAATGAGAATGTCTCTAGCGCCGGAAATACGATTTTTTCCAACGTTCACCCCCCGATAACGGTGGGTTCCGGAAGTTTAAAATCGTTGCCAATTTTTTTATGGCTATCCTTAAGCACTGTGAACATTCTGCGCAAATAAAAAAAATGAGAATGTCTCTAGCGGCAGAAATCCGATTTTTTCCACCTTTCACCCCCCGATAACGGTGGGTTCCGGAAGTTTAAAATCGTTGCCAATTTTTTTCTGGCTATCCTTACGCACTGTCAACATTCAGCGCAAATAAAATAAATGAGAATGTCTTTAGCGCCGGAAATACGATTCTTTCCAACTTTCACCCCCTGATAACGGTGCGTTCGGGCCGTTTAAAATCGTTGCCAAATTTTTTCTGGCTATCCTTAGACACTTTGAACATTCTGCCCATATAAAAAAATGAGAATGTCTGTAGCGCCGGAAATACGATTTTTTCCAACTTTCACCCCTCGATAACGGTGGGTTCCGGAAGTTTAAAATGGTTGCCAATTATTTTCTGGATATCCTGAGGCATTGTGAACATTCGGCGCAAATAAAAACAATGAGAATGTCTCTAGCGCCGGAAATACGATTTTTTCCATCTTTCACCCCCCGAAAACGGTGGGTTGCGGAAGTTAAAAATCGTTGCCAATTTTTTTCGTGGTTATCCTTTGGCACTGTGAACATTCGGCGCAAATAAAAAAAATGTGAATGTCTCTAGCGAGGGAAATACGATTTTTTCCACCTTTCACCCCCCGATAACGGTGGGTTCCGGAAGTTTACAACCGTTGCCAATTTTTTTCTGGCTATCCTTAGGCACTGTGAACATTCGGCGAAAATAAAAAAAATGAGAATTTCTCTAGCGCCGGAAATACGATTTTTTGCAACTTTCACCCCCCGATAACGGCGGGTTCCGAACGTTAAACATCGTTGCCAATTTTTTCCTCGCTATCCTTAGGCACTGTGGACATTCTGCGCAAATAAAAAAAATGAGGATGTTTGTAGCGCCAGAAATACGATTTTTTCCAACTTTCACCCCCCGATAACGGTGGGTTCCGGAAGTTTATAATCGTTGCCAATTTTTTCCTGGCTATCCTTAGGCACTGTAAACATTCGGCGCAAATAAAAAAATGAGAATGTCTCTAGCGCCGGAAATACGTTTTTTTCCAACGTTCACCCCCCGATAACGGTGGGTTCCGGAAGTTTAAAATCGTTGCCAATTTTTTTATGGCTATCCTTAGGCACTGTGAACATTCTGCGCAAATAAAAAAAACGAGAATGTCTCTAGCGCCGGAAATACGATTTTTTCCACCTTTCACCCCTCGATAACGGTGGGTTCCGGAAGTTTAAATTCGTTGCCAATTATTTTCTCGCTATCCATTGCACTGTGAACATTCGGCGCAAATAAAAAAAATGAGAATGTCTCTAGCGCCGGAAATACGATTTTGTCCAACTATCACCCTCCGATAACGGTGGGTTCCGGAAGTTTAAAATCGTTGCCAATTTTTTTCTGGCTATCCTTAGGCACTGTGAACATTCGGCGAAAATAAAAAAAATGAGAATTTCTCTAGCGCCGGAAATACGATTTTTTGCAACTTTCACCCCCCGATAACGGCAGGTTCCCAACGTTAAACATCGTTGCCAATTTTTTCCTCGCTATCCTTAGGCACTGTGGACATTCTGCGCACATAAAAAAAATGAGAATGTCTGTAGCGCCAGAAATACGATTTTTTCCAACTTTCACCCTCCGATAACGGTGGGTTCCGGAAGTTTAAAATCGTTGCCAATTTTTTTCTGGCTATCCTTAGATACTGTGAACATTCTGCACAAATAAAAATGAGAATGTCTCTAGCGCCGGAAATCCGATTTTTTCAAACTTTCATCCCCCGATACCGGTGGGTTCCGGAAGTCTAAAATCGTTGCCAATTTTTTTCTGGTTATACTTAGGCACTGTGAACATTCTGCGCAAATAAAAAAAATGAGAATGTCTCTAGCACCAGAAATCCGATTTTTTCCAACTTTCACCCCCCGATAACGATGGGTTCCGGAAGTTTAAAATCGTTGCAAATTTTTTTCAGGCTATCTTTAGGCACTGTGAACATTCGACGCAATTAAAAAAAATTAGAATGTCTCTAGCGCCGGAAATACGATTTTTTCCAACGTTCCCCCCCGGATAACGGTGGGTTCCGGACGATTAAAATCGTTGCCAATTATTTTCTGGCAATCCTTAGGCACTGTGAACATTCGGCGCAAATAAAAAAAATGAGAATGTCTCTAGCGCCGGAAATACGATTTTTTCCAACGTTCACCCACCGATAACGTTGGGTTCCGGAACTTTAAAATCATTGCCAATTTTTTTATGGCTATCCTTAGGCACTGTGAACATTCTGCGCAAATAAAAAAAATGAGAATGTCTGTAGTGCCGGAAATACGATTTTTTCCAACTTTCACCCCCCGATAACGGTGGCTTCCGGAAGTTTAAAATCGTTGCCAATTTTTTCCTGGCTATCCTTTGGCACTATGAACATTCGGCGCAAATAAAAAAAATGAGAATGTCTCTAGCGCCGGAAATACGATTTTTTCCAACGTTCACCCCCCGATAACGGTGGGTTCCGGAAGTTTAAAATCGTTGCCAATTTTTTTATGACTATCCTTAAGCACTGTAAACATTCTGCGCAAATAAAAAAAATGAGAATGTCTCTAGCGGCAGAAATCCGATTTTTTCCACCTTTCACCCCCCGATAACGGTGGGTTCCGGAAGTTTAAAATCGTTGCCAATTTTTTTCTGGCTATCCTTACGCACTGTCAACATTCAGCGCAAATAAAATAAATGAGAATGTCTTTAGCGCCGGAAATACGATTCTTTCCAACTTTCACCCCCTGATAACGGTGCGTTCGGGCCGTTTAAAATCGTTGCCAAATTTTTTCTGGCTATCCTTAGACACTTTGAACATTCTGCCCATATAAAAAAATGAGAATGTCTGTAGCGCCGGAAATACGATTTTTTCCAACTTTCACCCCTCGATAACGGTGGGTTCCGGAAGTTTAAAATGGTTGCCAATTATTTTCTGGCTATCCTGAGGCATTGTGAACATTCGGCGCAAATAAAAACAATGAGAATGTCTCTAGCGCCGGAAATACGATTTTTTCCATCTTTCACCCCCCGAAAACGGTGGGTTGCGGAAGTTAAAAATCGTTGCCAATTTTTTTCGTGGTTATCCTTTGGCACTGTGAACATTCGGCGCAAATAAAAAAAATGTGAATGTCTCTAGCGAGGGAAATACGATTTTTTCCACCTTTCACCCCCCGATAACGGTGGGTTCCGGAAGTTTACAACCGTTGCCAATTTTTTTCTGGCTATCCTTAGGCACTGTGAACATTCGGCGAAAATAAAAAAAATGAGAATTTCTCTAGCGCCGGAAATACGATTTTTTCCACCTTTCACCCCCCGATAACGGCGGGTTGCGGAAGTTTAAAATCGTTGCCAATTTTTTTTCTGGCTATCCTTAGACACTGTGAACATTCTGCGCAAATCAAAAAAATGAGAATTTCTGTAGCGCCGGAAATACGATTTTTTTCAACTTTCACCCCTCGATAACGGTGGGTTCCGCAATTTTAAAATCGTTGAAAATTTTTTTCTGGCTATCCTTAGGCACTGTGAACATTCGGCGCAAATAAAAAAAATGAGAATGTCTCTAGCGCCGGAAATACGATTTTTTCAAACTTTCATCCCCCGATACCGGTGGGTTCCGGAAGTCTAAAATCGTTGCCAATTTTTTTCTGGTTATACTTAGGCACTGTGAACATTCTGCGCAAATCAAAAAAATGAGAATTTCTGTAGCGCCAGAAATACGATTTTTTCCAACTTTCACCTCCCGATAACGGTGGGTTCCGGACGATTAAAATCGTTGCCAATTTTTTTCTGGCTATCCTTAGGCACTGTGAACATTCTGCGCAAATAAAAAAAACGAGAATGTCTCTAGCGCCGGAAATACGATTTTTTCCAACTTTCACCCCTCGATAACGGTGGGTTCCGGAAGTTTAAAATCGTTGCCAATTTGTTTACGGCTATCCTTAGGCACTGTGAACATTCTGCGCAAATAAAAAAATGAGAATGTCTCAAGCGCCGGAAATACGATTTTTTCCAACGTTCGCCCCCCGATAACGGGGGGTTCCGGAAGTTTAAAATCGTTGCCAATTTTTTTCTGGCTATTCTTAGGCACTGTGAACATTCGGCGAAAATAAAAAAAATGAGAATGTCTCTAGCGCCGGAAATACGATTTTTTGCAACTTTCACCCCCCGATAACGGTGGGTTCCGGACGTTAAAAATCGTAGCCAATTTTTTCCTCGCTATTCTTAGGCACTGTGGACATTCTGCGCAAATAAAAAAAATGAGAATGTCTGTAGCGCCGGAAATACGATTTTTTCCAACGTTCACCCCCCGATAACGTTGGGTTCCGGAAGTTTAAAATCGTTGCCAATTTTTTCCTGGCTATCCTTAGGCACTGTCAACATTCGGCGCAAATAAAAAAATGAGAATGTCTCTAGCGCCGGAAATACGATTTTTTCCAACGTTCACCCCCCGATAACGGCGGGTTCCGGAAGTTTAAAATCGTTGCCAATTTTTTTATGGCTATCCTTAGGCACTGTGAACATTCTGCGTAAATAAAAACAATGAGAATGTCTCTAGCGCCGGAAATACGATTTTTTCCAACGTTCACCCCCCGATAACGGTGGGTTCCTGAAGTTTAAAATCGTTGCAAATTTTTTTCTGGCTATCCTTAGGCACTGTGAACATTCGGCGCAAATAAAAAAAATGAGAATGTCTCTAGCGCCGGAAATACGATTTTTTCCAACGTTCCCCCCCGGATAACGGTGGGTTCCGGACGATTAAAATCGTTGCCAATTTTTGTCTTGCTATCCTTAGGCACTGTGAACATTCGGCGCAAATAAAAAAAATGAGAATGTCTCTAGCGCCGGAAATACGATTTTTTCCAACTTTCACCCCCCGATAACGGTGGGTTGCCGAAGTTTAAAATCGTTGCCAATTTTTTTTCTGGCTATTCTTAGGCACTGTGAACATTCGGCGCAAATAAAAGAAATGAGAATGTCTGTAGCGCCGAAAATACGATTTTTTTCAAGTTTCACCCCCCGATAACGATGGGTTCCGGACGTTTGAAATCGTTGCCAATTTTTTTCTGGCTATCCTTAGGCACTTTGAACATTCTGCGCAAATAAAAAAAATGAGTTTGTCTCTACCGCCGGAAATACGATTTTTTCCAACGTTCACCCCCCGATAACGGTGGGTTCCGGAAGTTTAAAATCGTTGCAAATTTTTTTCTGGCTATCCTTAGGCACTGTGAACATTCGGCGCAAATAAAAAAAATGAGGATGTCTCTAGCGCCGAAAATACGATTTTTTCCAACGTTCCCCCTCAGATAACGGGGGGTTCCGGACGATTAAAATCGTTGCCAATTTTTTTCTGGCTATCCTTAGGCACTGTGAACATTCGGCGCAAATGAAAAAAATGAGAATGTCTCTAGCGCCGGAAATACGATTTTTTCCAACGTTCACCCCCCGATAACGGTGGGTTGCGGATGTTTAAAATCGTTCCCAATTTTTTTTCTGGCTATCCTTAGACACTGTGAACATTCTGCGCAAATAAAAAAAATGAGAATTTCTGTAGCGCCAGAAATACGATTTTTTTCAACTTTCACCCCTCGATAACGGTGGGTTCCGGAATTTTAAAATCGTTCCCAATTTTTTCCTGGCTATCCCTAGGCACTGTGAACATTCTGCGCAAATAAAAAAAATGAGAACGTCACTAGCGCCGGAAATACGATTTTTTCCAACGTTCACCCCCCGATAACGGTGGGTTCCGGAAGTTTAAAATCGTTGCAAATTTTTTTCTGGCTATCCCTAGGCACTGTGAACATTCGGCGCAAATAAAAAAAATGAGAATGTCTCTAGCGCCGGAAATACGATTTTTTCCAACGTTCCCCCCCGGATAACGGTGGGTTCCGGACGATTAAAATCGTTGCCAATTTTTTTCTGGCTATCCTTAGGCACTGTGAACATTCGGCGCAGATAAAAAAAATGAGAATGCTCTAGCGCCGGAAATACGATTTTTTCCAACGATCACCCGCCGATAACGTGGGTTCCGGAAGTTCAAAATCGGTGCCAATTTTTTTATGGCTATTCTTAGGCACTGTGCACATTTTGCGCAAATAAAAAAAATGAGAATGTCTCTAGCGCCAGAAATACGATTTGTTCCAACTTTCACCCTTCGATAACGGTGGTTTCCGGAAGTTTAAAATCGGTGGCAATTATTTTCTGGCTATCCTTTGGCACTACGAACATTCGGCGCAAATTAAAAAAATGGGAATGTCTCTAGCGCCGGAAATACGATTTTTTCCAACGTTCACCCCCCGATAACGGTGGGTTTCAGAAGTTTAAAATCCTTGCCAATTTTTTTCTGGTTATACTTAGGCACTGTGAACATTCTGCGGAAATAAAAAAAATGAGAATGTCTCTAGCGCCGGAAATACGATTTTTTCCAACTTTCACCCCTCGATAACGGTGGGTTCCGGAAGTTTAAAATCGTTGCCAATTATTTCCTCGCTATCGTTAGGCACTGTGAACATTCTGCGCAAATAAAAAAAATGAGAATGTCTGTAGTGCCGGAAATACGATTTTTTCCAACTTTCACCCCCCGATAACGGTGGCTTCCGGAAGTTTAAAATCCTTGCCAATTTTTTCCTGGCTATCCTGAGGCACTGTGAACATTCGGCGCAAATAAAAAAAATGAGAATGTCTCTAGCGCTGGAAATACGATTTTTTCCAACGTTCACCCCCCGATAACGGTGGGTTCCGGAAGTTTAAAATCGTTGCCAATTTTTTTATGGCTATCCTTAGGCACTGTGAACATTCTGCGCAAATAAAAAAAATGAGAATGTCTCTAGCGCCAGAAATCCGATTTTTTCCAACTTTCACCCCCCGATAACGGTGGGTTCCGGAAGTTTAAAATCCTAGCCAATTTTTTTTTGGCTATCCTTACGCACTGAGAACATTCTGCGCAAATAAAAAAAAATGAGAATGTCTCTAGCGCCGGAAATACGATTTTTTCCAACTTTCACCCCCCGATAACGGTGGGGTCCGGAAGTTTCAAATCGTTGCAAATTTTTTTCTGGCTATCCTTAGGCACTGTGAACATTCGGCGGAAATAAAAAAATGAGAATGTATCTAGCGCCGGAAATACATTTTTTTCCACCTTTCACCCCCCGATAACGGTGGGTTCCGGAAGTTTAAAATCGTTGCCAATTTTTTTCTGGCTATCCTTACGCACTGTCAACATTCAGCGCAAATAAAATAAATGAGAATGTCTTTAGCGCCGGAAATACGATTCTTTCCAAGTTTCACCCCCTGATAACGCTTTAGTCTTAAAATGTTTTTAATTTATATTAGATTATAATAGGGATAATTTAATTTAATAAAGTTTTCTAATAAAATAATTAATTTTTAGCCATTTGTTGGGCAGTAACTGAAATTAATGCTAAGTCTTAAAATATTTTTTATTTATATTAGATTATAATAGGGATAATTTAATTTAATAAAATTTTTTAACAAAAAATTAATTTTTTAGTCATTTGTTGGGCAGTAACCGAAATTAATGTTTAGTCTTAAAATGTTTTTTATTTATATTAGATTACAATAGGATAATTTAATCTAATAAAATTTTCTAATAAAAAATTAATTTTTTAACCATTTGTTGGGCAGTAACCGAAATTGATGTTTAGTCTTAAAATGTTTTTTTATTTACATTAGATTACAATAAGATAATTTAATTTAATAAAATTTTCTAATAAAAATAATTAATTTTTTAGTCATTTGCTGGGCAGTAACCGAAATTGATGCTTAGTCTTAAAATGTTTTTAATTTATATTAGATTATAATAGGGATAATTTAATTTAATAAAGTTTTCTAATAAAATAATTAATTTTTAGCCATTTGTTGGGCAGTAACTGAAATTAATGCTAAGTCTTAAAATATTTTTTATTTATATTAGATTATAATAGGGATAATTTAATTTAATAAAATTTTTTAACAAAAAATTAATTTTTTAGTCATTTGTTGGGCAGTAACCGAAATTAATGTTTAGTCTTAAAATGTTTTTTATTTATATTAGATTACAATAGGATAATTTAATCTAATAATATTTTCTAATAAAAAATTAATTTTTTAACCATTTGTTGGGCAGTAACCGAAATTGATGTTTAGTCTTAAAATGTTTTTTATTTATATTAGATTACAATAGGATAATTTAATTTAATAAAATTTTCTAATAAAAAATTAATTTTTTAGTCATTTGTTGGGCAGTAACTGAGATTAATGTTTAGTCTTAAAATGTTTTTTATTTATATTAGATTATAATAGGGATAATTTAATTTAATAAAATTTTCTGATAAAAAATTAATTTTTAGCCATTTGCTGGGCAGTAACTGAAATTAATGCTAAGTCTTAAAATATTTTTTATTTATATTAGATTATAATAGGTATAATTTAATCTAATAAGATTTTTTAACAAAAAATTAATTTTTAGTCATTTGTTGGGCAGTAACTGAAATTAATGTTTAGTCTTAAAATGTTTTTTATTTATATTAGATTATAATAGGGATAATTTAATCTAATAAAATTTTCTAACAAAAAATTAATTTTTAGTCATTTGTTGAGCAGTGACTGAAATTAATGCTAAGTCTTAAAATATTTTTTATTTATATTAGATTATAATCGGGATAATTTAATTTAATAAGATTTTTTAATAAAAAATTAATTTTTTAGCCATTTGTTGGGCAGCAACCGAAATTAATGTTTAGTCTTAAAATGTTTTTTATTTAAATTAGATTATAATAGGGATAATTTAATTTAATAAAATTTTCTAATAAAAAATTAATTTTTAGCTATTTGCTGGGCAGTAACTGAACTTAATGCTAAGTCTTAAAATGTTTTTTATTTATATTAGATTATAATAGGGATAATTTAATTTAATAAAATTTTTTAACAAAAAATTAATTTTTAGTCATTTGTTGGGCAGTAACTGAAATTAATGCTAAGTCTTAAAATGTTTTTTATTTATATTAGATTATAATAGGGATAAATTAATTTAATAAAATTTTTTAACAAAAAATTAATTTTTAGTCATTTGTTGGGCAGTAATTGAAATTAATGCTAAGTCTTAAAATATTTTTTATTTACATTAGATTATAATAGGGATAATTTAATTTAATAAAATTTTTTAACAAAAAATTAATTTTTAGTCATTTGTTGGGCAGTAATTGAAATTAATGTTAAGTTTTAAATTTTTTTTATTTATATTAGATTATAATAGGGGTAATTTAATCTAATAAAATTTTCTAATAAAAAATTAATTTTTTTAGTTATTTGTAGGTATTAATCGAAATTAATGATTAGGTTTAATAATATTTTATTTTATATTAGGATATAGGGGGTATTTTTTTTATTTAAATTTTAATATAAAAAAAATTAATTTATTAAATTATTTATAATTAATAAAAAAGAAATAGGATAAAATTTTAATTTGCAATTAAAAAGGGTTTATACATTTAAACTTATCTTATGGATGTAATTGTTTATAATTACTTACTAAATACTTTTTTTATTAATTTATTAAAATTTTAATTAGTGGGTTAATTATATTATAAATGAATGATAAAATAATTTAATTTTGGTTATAGTATTGATAATTCCTTTTTAATTTTTAATAAATAATAATTTATTAATAGATATAAATTAATTTTTGTAAAATTTTAATTTAAATAATATAAATTTTTTAATAGTGAATATTATTAATTAAATAGATTTATATATAGAATAAGGTATAATAAAAATAAATTTCGTGCCAGCAATTGCGGTTAAACAAATTTTGTAAATTAATAAATTTAATTTTAATAAATTTAATTTTGAGGTGATAAAAATAAATATATTTTATGGTGAAATATAAATATCTTAGATTTTTCATTTTATATAAGATGAAAATTAAATATTAATAGAATAAACTAGGATTAGATACCCTATTATAATTAATTGAAACTTGGTAAATTAAATATTAATTGATAAATCAATAAACTTAAGAAATTTGACGGTATTTTTTTATATTCAGAGGAATTTGTCCTGTAAGTGATATTACACGATAAGAATAACTTTATTAAAAAATTTATGTATTGTCGTTATATAAAAATTTTTAGAAAATATTTTTATTATTAATATAAATATGTAATTTCAGATCAAAATGTAGTTATAATTAAGAAGAGATGAATTACAATAAAATTTATTTAGATGAATTAATAAATTTAATTTTATTATGAAAGTGGATTTGAAAGTAAATTTAATTAATTAATTAATTTGATATTATATTAAAATATGTACATATTGCCCGTCATTTTCACTTAAAGTGAAACAAGTCGTAACAAAGTAAATTTACTGGAAAGTAAATTTAGAATTTTAAATTTAGTTTATATTTATAAAATATATTATTTACAATAATAGGAATTATTAAAAAAAAAATTTAAATTAAATAAATATATTAAATTATTAATTGTTGATTTTGTAATAAAAAAAAAAATAGTTTTAAGTTTGTTAATTTTAGTTAATTTTATAAAAAATATTTAATTTATATTTAAGTAATGTAAGTGAATTTTAATTTTATTTAAAAATTTTAAATAAGTATTTAATTTGTTTTTACCTTTTGTATCAGGGTTAATTAAAATTTAATTTATAAATAATTATTTCTCGAATTAATAAGATTTAATTAAATAATTTATTTAATGTGGAATAATTATTAAAGATATTTAATTTGTAAAGAGATTTTATTCGATTATTAAGATATCTAGTTTTTTAATAAATAAATTTAATTTAGATAATTATTTCTATTTTAATTAAATTTTTAATTATATAGTTATTAAAATTTTTGGGGCTAATCTCAATAATTTTTTTATATTCTATTAATTTTAAATAATGTTAATATTATAAAATTAATAGTATTTATTAATTTAAAAAATGTTATAATTTATTTATGTTAAATAAAAATTTAAATTTTAATTAATATTTTATTAAAATAATTTTTTAAATTAAATTTAAATTTAAATAATGATTAAATTAGTATAAATATATTAATATTGTTAATTTAATGGGTACGTTAATTATTAATAATTAGGCAAATCTAATTTAATTATGATTTATTCACCTGTTTAACAAAAACATGGTTTTTTGAATTTAATTTAAAATTTGGCCTGCTCAATGAAGTTTATTTAAATAGCTGCGGTATTTTGACCGTACAAAGGTAGCATAATCAATAGTTTTTTAATTGAAAGCTAGAATGAATGGTTTAATGAGATAAATACTTTTTTATAATTAAAATTTAAAATTTTTTTATTAGTTAAAAAACTAATATTTAATTAAAAGACGAGAAGACCCTATAGACTTTAATTTTGTAAATAAATAATATAAATTTAATTTTTATAATTTTATTTTTTATAAAATTAGGTTGGGGAGATTTTTAAATTAAATTAACTTTAATATAATATTAACATTAATTATTGAATAAATGATCCTTAATTTTAGATCAATAGAATAAATTACCTTAGGGATAACAGTATAATTTTTTTAGAGAGATCATATTGATAAAAAAGATTATAACCTCGATGTTGAATTAAGATAAAATTTAAGCGGAAAATTTTAAAAATTTTGGTCTGTTCGACCATTAAAATCTTACATGATTTGAGTTCAGATCGGTGTGAGCCAGATCGGTTTCTATCTTTAATAGTGATGATTTATTTGTACGAAAGGACTTTATATCTTAAACATTTTATATGAGAAGGAATAATTTTATTAATTTGACAGAATAGTGCGGTAAATTTAGAATTTACTTAAGTAATTATATTACATTTAATAATTAAACAAATTTTTATGTATATGTGAGTTTCTATAGGTATAATGATTGTGGTAATTCTTTTAATTTTATTAGCAGTAGCTTTTTTAACTTTAATAGAGCGTAAAGTTTTAAGATATATACAGTTACGTAAGGGCCCTAATAAAGTTGGGTATATTGGGATTTTTCAACCTTTTAGAGATGCTATTAAGCTATTGTCAAAAGAAATAATTATGTTAAAGCAATTTAATTATCTATATTATATATTGTCTCCAATATTTATATTAATATTAATTTTAATAATATGGATAGTTTATCCTTTTTTAAGGAATATAATTTCTTTAGAGTTAGGATTTATATATTTAATTTTTTGTTTAAGATTAGGGGGGTATGGTTTATTAATTTCGGGGTGATCTTCTAATTCTTCATATTCAATATTAGGGTCAATTCGGGCTTTATCCCAATCAATTTCTTATGAAGTAAGATTATCTTTAATTTTTATAATTTTAATTATTTTAGTTGAAAGATTTAATATAATTATATTAAATATTATTCAAAAAAATATATGGTTCATTATTTTTATGTTTCCTTTAATGTTAATAATATTTATTAGGATAATAGCTGAGATAAATCGCACTCCTTTTGATTTTCTGAGGGGGAATCTGAGTTAGTTTCAGGGTTTAATGTAGAGTATATAAGAGGGGGGTTTGTATTAATTTTTTTATCGGAGTATGCTAGAATTTTGTTTATAAGTTTTATTTTAAGTTTAATATTTACTGGGTTAAGGTTAGGTAGATTTATATTTTATTTATTTACAATAATTTTAATTTTTATAATTATTTTAATACGTGGTACATTTCCTCGATTTCGTTATGATTTATTAATGTATTTATGTTGATTAATTATTTTACCGTTTATTTTAAATTATATATTTTTTATTATTTTAATTAAAATGATAGTTTAAATAAGTAAGATAATAAAATTTTTAATTTTATGTTATGTTTTCAAGACATATACTTATTCAAGTTCATTATCTATGTTAAAAGTTTATTTCACAATATAAATATAATTCTGTTTATAAAGTAGTAGATCAAATAAGTAGCGCTAAATAATTGTCTTACGACAGTAAAGGGTATTTCTACGGGCTGAGCTCCCAATCAAGTTAATATTAGGAAATTATTAATAAAAAATCAAAATATAATTTGATTTATAGGGTAAAATATCATTGAATAATATGTAATATTTATAATAGGTAAAATTAAGAGAATTAAAATAGATAATAGTAAAGCGATTACTCCTCCTATTTTATTAGGGATTGCTCGAAGAATAGTGTATGCAAATAGGAAGTATCATTCAGGTTAAATATGAATAGGGGTGATTATAGGATTTGCTAAAATATAATTTTCTGGGTCTCTTAATATAAATGGAAATTTTAAACATATAAAAATTATTATATAAATTAATAGTAGGAATCCTACAGTATCTTTGAGTGTAAAATAATTATGAAAATTAATTATAAATAATTTTCTATTAACCCCTAAAGGGTTATTAGACCCATATTCATGGATAAAAAATAAATGGATAATTACTATGGCTAAGATAATGAATCGTAAAAAGAAATGTAATCTAAAAAAACGATTTAAAGTTGGATTATTAACTGAAAATCCCCCCCAAATTCACTCTACAGTTATTTGTCCAATATAGGGAATTGTTGAAATTAAATTTGTGATTACAGTGGCTCCTCAAAAAGATATTTGGCCTCAGGGTAATACGTAACCTATAAAGGCAGTTGCTATTGTAATTATAAAAATTATTACTCCTATAGTTCAAACTGTAATAAGTTTATATGAGGTATAATAAATTCCTCGTCCAATATGAATATATATACATAAAAAAAAAAATGAGACCCCATTTATGTGAATAAGTTGATAAAATCATCCTTTATTAACATCTTGAATAATATGGATTATTCTGTTAAAGGCTATATTAATATTGGCACAATAATGTATTGATAATATGATTCCCGTGATAATTTGAATAATTAAACATAGGCCTAGTAAGGATCCAAAATTTCATCAAATATTAATATTAATTGGGGTAGGCAAAAAAATTAGGGAATTATTTAAAAATTTTAATAATTTAATTTTTTTTTAAATAGATTTATTCATAAAAATATATTTGTCGTAAAGGTCTTTTTAATTTATAACAAATATTTATAATTATAATTAAAGAAAAATAAAGGTATAGTATTAGGAATGTTAATGTAAATTTATTAAAATTAAAAAGTTCATTTAATTTAATTTCATTATATTCTTCAAAGTTATTAAAATTTAAATTTCATAATTCTTGATTATTTAAATTTGGCTTATTAAATATTAATATTAATACAATAAATAATATTATTATAGGAAATTTTATTAAATTTAATATAATATTATTATAATTAATTTTAAATAAGTTATTGTTAGTTAATCTTGTAATATATATAAATATAATTATTAATCCTCCAATTATTATTAAAGGGAAAATAAATATTATTCAAGATTTGAATAGAATATTTATTTTTAATGAAATTAAAAAAATCACAAAAATTAAAATCGTTAAAAATTTTATGGGATGGAAATTATAAAATTTTATTGGGATTATTAATATAATAATAAGACAAAAATTTAATAGTAATGGGATATTGATAATAATTAATATTATAGAGTCGTAAATTCATGGGAGGATAGATTTTATCATCAAAAAATAGTTTAATAAAATATTAATTTTGGAGATTAATGATATATAATAAGTTATATTTTTTTGAAGCTTTAAAATATTATTTAATTTTAATTTACAAAATTAATGTTTTATTTAAACTATAAAGCTTATTGATAATATAAGTATATTTGTTTATATATATATGTACATATTAGTTTCTTTTATATTATTTTATTTTTTTAAACATTTGTTATTAATTTTAATTAGGTTGGAATTTGTAATAACTATTATTTCATATTTAATATACAGTATGTTAGTTTTAGGAGAGGTGAATTTTATTTATATAATTTTTTTTTTTGTAATGATAGTTTGTGAGGGGGTTTTAGGTTTGTCTTTAATTGTGGTAATTATTCGATTATATGGGAATGATAATTTAAATTCATTAAATTTAATTAAATGGTAGTAGTAATATTTTGTTTAATTTTTATAATTTTTAATAATATTAATAAAAATTTTAAAATAATATATTTTCAAAGTATTATATTTGTTTATGTAATATTTCTATTTATTAGATATCCATTGAATAGATTAATTTTATTTATAAATTTATATTATAGTTTAGGGGTGGATTTTTATTCATGAGGTTCGATTATATTAAGTTTGTGAATTGTTACAATAATAATTATGACTAGTGAAAAATTTATTTATGAAGGTAAATATTACATAGGTTTAATTTATTTGATTTTGATTTTTTTATTAATAAGATTTTACTCTATAAATATTATATGATTTTATATTTATTTTGAATCTAGGTTAATTCCTGTATTTTTATTAATTTTAGGGTGGGGGTATCAGATTAATCGAATTCAAGCTGGGTTATACATAATATTATATACATTATTTGGTTCAATACCTTTATTATTAATAATTTTTAGTTGATATAAAATAAATTTTTCGTTAGACATAAATATTTGATACAGCAATTATGTATCTTTTTATACCTATTTAATAATAATTATAGGATTTTTAATTAAAATACCTATATATTTTTTACATTTATGGTTGCCGAAAGCTCATGTAGAAGCTCCTGTGATAGGTTCTATGGTTTTAGCTGGTGTGATATTAAAATTAGGGAGATATGGCTTATTACGAGTTATATTAATATTGAGAATGAATTATTTGTATAATAAATTTTTTATTGTTTTTGGGGTATTAGGAGGACTTTATTCTAGATTTATTTGTTTAAATCAAGTAGATATAAAAATTTTAGTTGCATATTCATCTGTAGTTCATATAAGGTTATTAATAGCAGGTTTATTTACTATAATAAATTTTGGATTTTTAGGGGGTTATTTGATGATAATTAGTCATGGATTATGTTCTTCTGGGTTATTTTATTTAGTGAATATTAATTATGAGCGATTAATATCTCGAAGGTTGTATATTAATAAGGGTATAATTAATTATTTACCTTCTCTTAGATTAATATGGTTTTTATTAATTTCTTCAAATTTATCTTTCCCCCCTTCTTTAAATTTATTTTCTGAATTTTTTTTAGTTATTTCAATTATTGAGTGGATGGAAAATATATGGGTATTAATAATTTTTTTAATATTCTTTAGAGCTTTATATTCTTTATATTTATACTCATTTAGACAACAGGGGAAATTTATTAAAGTAAGATTTTTTATGGGGGTAAAATTGAATGAATTTATAATTTTATTATTGCATTGGGTTCCATTGAATGTTATATTTATTATAATTAATATTTTTTTATAATTTTAATAGTTTAAGTTTAAAACATTGATTTGTGGAGTCAAAATTATATAAAATATTTGAAATTATTATTTTTTATTTATATATTTATTTTATGATTAATTTTATATTATTTAGAGTAATTATTTCTTTATTTTTTTTAATGAATAAATTGATATTTTTAATAGAGTGAGAAATTATTAAAATTTTATCTGTTAGGGTTTAGTATATTATTTTTTTTGATTGAATTAATTTGATATTTATTAGGCTAGTTTTAATTATTTCTATAAGGGTAATTTTATATAGAGTTGAATACATAGGCGAGGATAAAAATTTAGGTCGATTTATTGGATTAGTTTTATTATTTGTAGTTTCAATAATCTTTATAATTATTAGCCCCAATATAATTAGAATTTTATTAGGTTGGGATGGGTTGGGTCTAGTTTCTTACTGTTTAGTGATTTATTATCAAAATGAATCTAGGTTTAATTCAGGGATAGTTACTGTCCTTTTAAATCGGATTGGGGATATTTTCATTTTAATATCAATTGGGTTATTTATAATTATAGGGTCGTGAAATTTTATATTTTTTAATAGAGTTAATAGTTTAATTATAATAATAATTATTTTGATTTCTTTTACAAAGAGAGCCCAAATTCCTTTTTCATCTTGGTTGCCTAAGGCTGCTCCAACTCCTGTTTCTTCTTTAGTTCATTCGTCAACTTTAGTTACTGCAGGAGTGTATATTTTAATTCGGTTTAATTATTTAATTAATAGAAATTATAAATTAATAAATTTTATTATATATATATCTTTATTAACTATATTTATAGCGGGGATGGTTGCAAGGATTGAGTTTGATTTAAAAAAGATTATTGCCTTATCTACTTTAAGGCAGTTAGGCGTTATAATATTTAGCTTATCCATTAATATAAGAAATGTTTCATTTTTTCATTTAATGACTCATGCTTTATTTAAGTCAATATTATTTATATGTGCGGGTATTATCATCCATAATATAATTTTAATTCAGGATATCCGATTTATTAGAATAATTTTTTTTAACATGCCAATAGTTAGAATAATTTTTAATTGTTCATCTTTTTCGTTAATAGGCTTGCCTTTTTTATCAGGATTTTTTTCAAAAGATAAAATTTTAGATTTATATTTGATAGGGTATTTAAATCCATTAATATTTTTAATTTTATTTATATCAATAGGACTAACTAGCGGGTATTCTATGCGATTAATTTATTATTCTTTTATTAAATTTCCTGTGATAAATATTTATTTTAAATTTAATAGGTTTATAAGGGTGATAGTTTATTCTATATTAATTTTATTTATGTATACAATTTTTATAGGATTTATTTTAAGATGATTAATTTTTTCAATAAAAAGGGTAATTTTTTAAAAAATTGAATTGAAATTAATAATTTTTATTTTTATAATCATAGGGATTTTGGTGAGATTAGGGCTATCAAAAAATTTTATAAACATTTTTATATTAATTAATTTGATTAATTATATTAATATATATTTTTTTTTTTTTTTTTTTTTTTTTTTTTTTATCGTGGTGAAAAGGGGGAAAAATCTGTTAAAGACCGTGGGCGTCTCCGCTGCGCCAGGGGTTAGGGGTTGCCCCTTAAAACCCGCAGCGGCGTCGACACCCGTGTGCCGGGCTCTCATCCTGCTTCATAGGGTCGGAGGGGGTCATCCCTCTCGGCCACAAATTCCGCGAGATGCATACCGGCTAAAACCCCCCCTCCCCTGGCCAAGAAGTCGAAATTCCTTGGTCAGGACGGGGGAACCACTTCTGTCTGATGCCCGGCCGTGGACTGCGTTAGCATTACTTCCGGCCGGACATCCTGTCCGTGTACTCTTGTCTGGTTCGTATCGTATCGTCGTGGTCTTGGCTACTGAGTGCCGGCCCTCCTCATTCGCTCAGTCACCCAAGCATCCGTCTGCATTTTTTCTCCTAAGGACAGTCTCTACGAAGGTGGACACGAGGGCCCACCGTTCGCTGTCCTGGGTCATCACGCCAACGATGTTGTCTGGCGTGATTTCTCCAGCTGTCGCCTCTAGTCGTTGTCTCGTCTCGGTCCAACGGTCGCATGTGAAGAACGTGTGTTCCGCGTCGTCTCGGTTGTGTCCACAGTATTTGCAGTCTGCAGTCCGTACCCTACCCATTTTGTGTAGGTATCGTCTAAAGTATCCGTGTCCCGTCAGAAACTGCGTGAGGTAAAAGTTTACCTCGCCGCCGCTCCTTTCGATCCACGGTTTCAGTTCCGGTATCAGTCGTTTTGTCCACGTCCCAGATGTCTCGTTCGTCCATCTGATCTGCCATTGTCGTATCGTCGTCTCCCGTTCCCTTCTTGCCGCATCTGCCCGTCCCGTCCGTGTACTCTGAAGGTAGATTCTCCTTCGCTCGAAAGCTAGGAGGTCCACCGGGATCACACCCGCCACAACCAGGACTGCCCCTGCCGAGACAGTCCTGTAGGCACACGCGATCCTGAGCGCACCTTGTCTCTGTACCATCGTCATGGCATGTCTGTATTTTGCTACGTGGAGTGCTTCCCCCCATATCTCGGCGCCGTATAGGAGGATCGAGTGGGTCGTCGACATGAGTAGCCGACGTTTGCTCGGTCTCGGTCCTATTGTATTTGCCATCAGGCGGCTCAGAGATTTTACTCTCTCCGCCGCCCTCTCGGCCGTCCGTCTTATGTGGGGCCAGAAAGTCATCTTCGTATCCAGGGTGACCCCCAGATACTTGATTTCATTCCTGGTCTCCATCGTCTCTGTCCCAACAGTCATCGGTATGATCGTCTGTATCCTCTTTCGCGTTAGTAGCATCAGTTCTGTCTTGGCTGTGGCCAGTCGGAGTCCGTGTTCCGTCATCCATCCGTCCACCCGTCTCATTACTTGGTTAAGTCGCAGCTGGGCCAGAGATGGATCGCGTTCGACGATCACGGCTGCCACGTCGTCGGCGTAAGCAACCAAGAAAGTATCCGGCGGCATCTCCAGCCGCAGCAAACTGTCGTAGAGTCCGTTCCAAAAGTCCGGTCCGAGAATTGATCCCTGTGCGACCCCCGCCGTGATCGCGCGAGTTTCTCGTCCGTCCGTCGTTTCGTAAGTAATACGTCTGTTTCGTAAGTAATCGCTCAACACTCGGAGTAGGTACGGCGGGACTCCGAAGACGCCTCTCAGCGCCCCCAGGATGTCCACCCACCTCGCCGAGTTGAAGGCGTTCTGTACGTCCAGTGTCATCAGTAGCACCATTGGGCGAGCCCTATGGCAGTGCTGTTGGGTTCGTTGGAAGGCCGTCACGACGTCTTGGATTGCTCCAATTGTCGATCGTCCCTTCCTGAAACCGTGCTGTCTGTCCGATAGTCCTCCAGCGGCTGCTATTGCGTCCGTAAGTCTAGGTCTTAACAGTTGTTCGTACAATTTTCCTGTCGTGTCGAGTAGGCTCAGTGGGCGGTAAGCCGACGGCGAGTGAGGGTCCCCCTTGCCTTTGGCGATGAGCACCAGTCTCGCCACCTTCCACCGCTCCCCGAAAATGCCCGTCGTCAAGCAGGTGTTGTACATATCCAGGAGGACCCGCGGCCTCAGGTTGCCCAACAGCCGCAGAATCTCCCCCGGAATGCCGTCCGGTCCCGGGGCCTTCCCGGCCTTCATCGAGGCGGTCGCTCTCGCGAGCTCCTCCCCGGTAAAGAGCGGTATCTCCCCAGGTTCGTCGACGTCTTCCGTCTCCGTTCTCGTCTCGTGCGTCGGGAAGAGTCCGTCGATGATCGTCCGTGTCGTTGGAGGGTCCATCGCGCAGGTCGGCGTCCGAGCCCCAAGTCTACCGGTTACTAGCTTGTAGCCGGTGCCCCAGGGGTCCCGATCCACCTCGTCGCACAGTTCCCTCCAACACTTCCGTTTTGTGTCCTTGATCGTCATCGTCAGTTTCTTTCGTGCCGTCCGGTAAGCTGTTCTATGCGTCTCTGCTTCGGGTCCCCCCCTCGCCCGAGTGAGTTTCCTCCTACAGGCGAAGCAGGCCCTCCGTAGTTCCGCGATTTCGTCCGTCCACCAGTATTGTTGTTGCCGGTTTCGTCGGTAGCGTTTCTGTGGCATCGTGTCCTTGCAGAGCCGCTGGACGAGTTTCGTCGTCTCGTCGATCAGTCGTTCGGCGCTTTGTCGTCCTGTCAGTCCGTCGGGTATGTTTCCCTTTGGAGCTGGTGCTGCCAGCAGCTCTTCAGAGAATCTCTCCCTGTCGAGTCTTTTGAGGTTCCACCGCGGCGGCGGTGTACTCCGTCGGGGTCGAGTTGTCTCGTCGCCTCCCACTTCAAAGGCTATGTACTGATGGTCGCTGGCATTATAGCCCTCGACCACCCGCCAGCGCCTGATCTGTGAGAGGGTTCCGTCCGACGTCAGCGTCACGTCAGGGATGGAGTCCCCAAAGCCTGGTCTTCTGTATGTCGGCGTGTTTCCTGTGTTAACCACTGCCAGATCCAGCCTCGCAGCCATCTCCAGCAGGAGCCGTCCCCGTTTGTTCGTCGTGGTCATCCCCCACTCGGTCGCTCTGGCGTTAAAGTCACCGGCGACGACTACGGGCCCCTGTCGAAGCCGGAGCTCATCCTCGAGGGAAGACAACCTCTCCCCGAATTCCCCCACGGTGCAGTTTGGCGTTAGGTACACGCTGACGTATGTGGTAGCGCCCACCGTTGCCCAGACGAAATCGTCTGCCACACCGCGAGAAGCTACCCGAGAAGCGGCGTCCCCCCTAAGCCAGATGGCGGCGGTGCCCCTGGTGTTGGTGAGCCACGTCGGCGTTGTCTCGTCTCCGTACTGTTCTGACAGTATGAGTATCGTCGCGTCGAGTTCGTCAGCTATTTGCGGTAACAGTAACTGTGCCGTCTGACTCCGGTTCAGATTTCCCTGAAGGACCTTCGTCATGTATTTGTCTTGTTCCTGCTCTCTCCCAGCGCGGCCCTGAAGACAGCGCACGCACCGGTGCCCGGCCGATGCGCCACCTCCAGTTTTTTGGCCTCGGTGCACAGGAAGCAGGCCGGTCGGTTTTGACACGTCTTGCCGACGTGGCCCCCGCCCCCGCACTTCCAGCAGCAGTCCGTCCTGTCTTGTCCTTTGCAGTTCCGTCTCGTATGTCCGTAGCCAAGGCACCGGTAGCACCTTGGTACTGTCGTCCTGAGTCTGATGCGGCAATTGACCCACCCAATTTTGAGTCGCTGTCGCTGCAGTAAGTGCATGGCTCTCTGCGATTCTAGCTCGCACACCGCCATACACTGTCCGGATCGGTTGGGGCCGAAGATATGCACCTTCAGGTCCCCTTCCTGTCCTGTCTCCTGTTTGAGGATTGCCGCGACCTCCTCGGGAGTCGTGACGCAGTCCAGGTCCATGATTTCCAGCGACGTACTGGGCGTCATGGCCCGGACGCTCCCCTCCTGCCCGACTGCGCTCTGGAGAGAGCGCTGGAAGCTTTGGCTCCCCTCTTGTCCCGTCTGTACCTTGAGGAGCAGACCGCCGTCCTTTGTTTTGCGGTAGGCCCTGATCGTCACGTTATCAGTCGCAGGGTCTACCTTCGTCTTCACTTGTCGCAGTAGGTCTGCGTACGTCTTTCCGTGTTGGGGCTTGACGAGGACAGCCGTCCCCCGTGGTAAGGGGGGCCGGTCTGTCCCGCCTTACCCGTTTTTTGTCCTCGTTCGTCTGCTTGTTTTGTACTGTTTTTTGTTTTTTATTCTGTTTCCTTTTGTTCGTTTGTACTTGCCAGCTCCCCTCTGGCAATTGCGTGTCGTCAGTCGCCGTCGGTCTTTTCGCCGGCTGTTGGGGAGGGCTGGCGTCGGACTCGTCACGTTTCCGTTTCGGCGTTGGGCCCGGTTTTGTCTTTTCGTCCTGTCTGGCTGTCCTTAGTTTCCTGAGTCTTTCGCATTTGCCCAGGGCGATCTCAGCAACCTCTGTGATGATTTTAATCCCGTCTTTTGTCTCTTTGTTAACGTTTTTTTGTATGCTCGTCTTTTCCTGCATGAGTCTGACTCGCTTGAGGATTATCCGCAGATGATCCTTAAGTTCGTCGATCGTCTGCATTTCCAGACACTTCGTCGTCACGTTCGTCAGTATACTGTCGCCTGTTGCGCTCTTAAAGCTCGCCAGGCTCGCATTGCTGGAAACGCTACTGCGTCTCGTCCGGCTCGTGTGAGCCTCCAGCAAGTGGCTGTCCCTGTTCGTCTTGTCTTCGTCTGTCTTGTCGCCTGTTGTTGTCTTGCATGTTCTGCAGCCCCCAGAATCCTTGCTGCAGCCATGAGCCACCGGGGCTTGCACCCGGTCGGAGCTCAGGGTGGATTCCCCCCTACTGGGGGTAACCACCTGGGGTATTTTATTTTGACCATGCCCACTCATATTTATTTGTGTCTGTCGCCTCCGTCGTGTGTAAGGTAGGTGTGTGATGGCCAGAGCTCCCACCAGGGTGCCCTGCGTTGTCTCTTCACGTCCCGCCAGGGGAGTCCCGTGGGCTCATTCTCTCTTGGGCGGTACCCGTTTATAGGGCCCCCTCCGTTCATGACCCGCTTGGAAAAAATACCCGTTTATAGGGTTCCCTTTCAGCCGTGGGTGATACCCGTTCACAGGGTCCCCAGACTCATTCCGCCACGGGGCCTCTGCCGGGCCACTCAGAGGTGTAAGTGTGCTTGTGTGTGAGTGGTTGTCTAGCAGTCGCCTACCACTATGTGCGGCTACAGCCAGAGCTTCCATTAGCCGCCTCTGTTATTGCGTTGTCGCGAGGGACATTGACGCGACAGGGACGTTTCCAGCGGGCGCGACGTGGACGCAGGAAGATAGCGTTTTCCCCTTTGCGGCTGTTACCCACACAAAGGAGCTGCCCGCCTATATTAATATATATTATTATATATGGTTTTTGTCTTTATTATATAAATTTGAAGTTATAAAAAAAAAAAAAAAAAAAAAAAAAAATATTATTTTTTAATAATTTCAATTATTATTTAGAGAGGGGGTGGAATGATTATTTATTTGGGTCAAATTTAATTAGGTATTTTATATTTATATATAAATATGATTTTATAGACAAAATTATTATGTATGTAATAATTATAATTTATTATTTTATTTTAATTTTATTATATTTATAAATTTAAATAGCTTATAATAAAGTTTAATATTGAAGATATTAAGATGGATTATTCCTTTAGATATTTATAAATAAATTAATTATTATTTTTATAATGAAAATATAATGTTTTTTTTAAACTATGTAAATAAAAATAATAATGGATTTAAACCATAAATTAGGAAGTTAGAAATTTCCTTAGTTCATACTTATTTTATTAGTTGGAGCATTAATCTCAATTTAATTATTAACAATAATTTACCTCTTTTTTGGTTTCAGCTAAGAGATTTAATTCTATATTACAAGTCGAAATTGAAATCATTTATTATGATACAAAAAAAAAGATTAATTTAATAAATTTTATTGTAGTCATTTTAAAGCTCCGTCATTTCATTCTAAATAAAGCCCTATCAATAAAATAATTAAGAATAAAAAAGCTATTATAATATTAGTCTCAACTGAGTAGTATAAATATGAGGGGATAGATGGGAAAAAGATAATAATTTCAATATCAAAAATTAAAAAAATTAGGCTAATTGTATAGAATTGGATTGAGAATGGTAAACGAGATGAATTGAAAGGGTCAAATCCGCATTCAAATGGAGATAATTTTTCTCGTATTATTTTTTTTATAGGGGACAATATAAAGTTAATTATTATTAAAATTATTATAATTATTATTAGGATTATAGTTATTAATAATATTAATATCATTTATTTAATCTAAATGAATAGACTTTTTAATTGGAAGTTAAATGTACTTTTTATACTAATAAAATAATAAGATCATCAATATAGGAATGTATAGACGAATAATCATACAACATCTACAAAATGTCAATATCAGGCTCTTGCTTCAAAACAAAAATGATGAGAGTTAGAAAAATGGTCATAATAGATTCGGGCTAAAGTAATTATAATAAATATTGTTCCGATTAAAACATGAATTCCGTGGAAACCAGTAAGTATAAAAAAAATTCTTCCGTAAACAGAATCTGCGATAGTAAATATTGATTCATTATATTCTTCATATTGGAGGTAGGAAAAATATATACCTAATATAATTGTTAAACAAGTGGTTAAATATCCCTTGTATCAATTTTGATTAATTAAACAGTAATGGGCTCATGTAATTGAAATTCCTGAGGATAATAAAACAATAGTGTTTAATAATGGGGTTTTATAGGGGTCAAATGCTTCAATTATTTTAGGGGGTCATTTTATACCAATTTCAATTCTAGGGGATAGAGATATGTGGAAAAAGGTTCAAAATATTGAGATAAAAAAGAAAACTTCTCTAATAATAAATAAAATTATACCCCATCGTAGTATTTTTGTAATATAGGAGTTATGAGCTCCTTGAAAGGTACTTTCACGAATGATATCCCGCCATCATTGGAAAGATGTTAGGGTTGTTCTTAAAACTCCAATAATAAATAAATTAGAATTTGATTCATGAAGAATTTTAATGCCACCTGATAATATAATTATTAATCTTATAGATATTAATAAAGGTCAAGGGCTTAAGGTTACTATATGGAATGGGTGGTTATGGGTGATTATATTTTTTAATGATTTTTTCATATTTAATTAGTTTCCTTAGTGTATAAAGTTCTTAAAATTGTAAATACATATGATTGAATTAGTGATACACTAAATTCTAGGATTAATAGCAGTATTTGTGCTAAAATAATTATTAATGATAATAATAGAATAGGGGTTCTTGCAGATTCTCTTATTAATGTTAAAAGTAAGTGACCAGCAATTATATTTGCTGTCAAACGGAATGATAGGGTTAGAGGACGGATAATGTTTCTGATTGTTTCAATTAACACTATAAAAGGTATTAAAATAAGGGGAGTACCTTGGGGGATTATATGGGCAAAGGCAAAGTTAGTGTTGTTAATTCAAATAAAAATTATTAATCCAAGTCATATTGGTAAAGAAATAGATATAGAGAAAATTAAATGTCTAGACCTAGTAAAAATATATGGGAATATTCCTATAAAATTATTACTTAAAATAAAAATAAATAAAGCAATAAAATAAATTATGTTAATATAGTTAAATTTATTTGATAAAATAATTTTAAATTCTTTTGATAGAAGGGATAAGATTAAATTAAAAAATTTAGTTGCCCGGGATTCTGATAATCAGAATGATATTGGAATGATTAAAAAGTTAAAAATTGAAGAAAATCAATTCAGATCTATATTAGAATTTGTATGAGGGTCAAAAATTGAAAATAAGTTTCTTATCATTTTAAAGTGAAATTTCTTAAAGGACTTACAGATGTATGAGGTAATTTATGAGATTTATCAGCAATATTAAAGTAGCATAAAATTATGTACATTATGAAAATTATAATGAATATTAGATTTATAAACAACCAATTATAAGGAGATATTTGGGGAATTTTGTAAAAAATATTATTTTTAATAATTTTAAAATGACATTTTAATGTTATATTTTTAACTAATTTTTTTCATTAGAAGTATTTTTAATACTATATATTGGTTTAAGAGACCAAGACTTTAATCAGTCATCTAATGATAAAGGATATGACATTACTCATTGTATAAAATTTTGATGATCAGTTCTTTCAATTGTAATTGGTATGAATCTATGATTTATTCCACAAATTTCGGAGCATTGCCCATAATAAAGGCCCGGTCGATTCAAATTTATAAGGGTTTGATTAATCCGTCCTGGGATTGAGTCAATTTTTACTCCTAAGGAGGGTACAGTTCATGAATGAATAACGTCTGCAGAATTAATTAATATGCGAATTTGATTTTTTAAGGGTGAAATTAAATTATTATCGACATCTAATAAACGAAAATTATTTAATTTTATTTCATTATTTTTAATTATAAAAGAATTAAATTTAGTATTGTTAAAATCGGAATATTCATATGATCAATATCATTGGTGTCCAATTGATTTAATTGTAAGATTGGGGTTGTAAATTTCATCAGTTAAGTATAAAATTTTTAAAGATGGGATAGCCATATAAATTAGAATTAATATAGGAATTAAAGTTCAAATAATTTCGATATTTTGATTTTGTTGGATGAACTTGTTGTTTAAGTTATTAATAAGTAATGAAATGATAATATAAATAATTATAATTGTAATTATTAATAAAATTATTAATGAGTAATCGTGGAAGAATTTTAAATTTTCTATGATAGGGGAATTTGAGTCTTGTATATTAATTATAGATCAAGTTGAAATTTCATTTAAAATTTAAATGAATTTTAATTTAAATGAAATTAATGGAATTTCATTAAATCTGTGGTTTAATGGCGGATAATATATACTTATTCATTCAATTGATGAAATTATGAATATTGAAAATAAGTTTAATCGTTGGGATGATATTCTTTCTCATATTAAAAAAATAAAGTATATAATTCTTAATATAGAAATTATAGAGCCTATAGAAGATAAAATATTTCATGTTATATATGAATCAGGATAATCTGAACATCGTCGTGGTATACCATTTAATCCTAGAAAATGTTGGGGGAAAAAGGTTAGATTTACTCCAAAAAATATTCTGTAGAATTGAATTTTCAATCATTTTTTATGTAATCTTAAACCAGTTATTAATGGATATCAATAAATAAATCCCCCTATAATTGCAAAGACTGCCCCTATAGAGAGTACATAATGAAAATGTGCTACTACATAATATGTATCATGTAAGATGATATCAATTGAAGAATTAGCTAAGATTACCCCCGTTAATCCTCCAATTGTGAATAGAAAAACAAATCCCAAGCTTCATAAGTTGGATGGGTTGAATTTAATTTTTGAACCATGAATTGTGGCTAATCATCTAAAAACTTTAATTCCTGTGGGGATTGCAATAATTATAGTAGCTGATGTAAAATAGGCTCGAGTGTCTACATCTATGCCAATAGTAAATATATGATGGGCTCATACAATAAATCCAAGAAATCCAATTGTTAATATTGCGTAAATTATACCAATGGATCCAAAAGTTTCTTTTTTTCCATTTTGATTAAAAATTATATGTGAGATTATTCCGAATCCAGGTAAAATTAAAATATAGACTTCTGGGTGACCAAAAAATCAAAATAGGTGTTGGTATAAAATTGGATCTCCTCCTCCCGATGGATCAAAAAATGTAGTATTGAGATTTCGATCAGTTAAAAGTATAGTAATAGCTCCTGCTAGAACTGGGACAGCCAATAATAATAGGATTGTTGTAATTAATATAGATCAAGTAAATAAAGTTAGTTTTTCAAAACTTATTCTTAAATTTTTTATGTTTATAATTGTGGTAATAAAATTAATGGCACCTATAATAGAGGATAGTCCTGCTAAGTGGAGGGAGAAAATTGCTATGTCTAAAGATATACCTTCGTGATTTAAATTTAGGGACAAGGGAGGGTAAACAGTTCAACCTGTTCCTACTCCTTGATTAATAATATTTCTTAAAATTAATAGGTTAATTGAGGGGGGCAGCAATCAGAATCTTATATTATTTATTCGAGGGAAAGCTATATCAGGGGCCCCTAGTATTAAGGGGATTATTCAATTACCAAAGCCTCCAATTATAATTGGTATTACCATAAAAAAAATTATAATGAAAGCATGTGATGTAATGATAGAATTATATAATTGATCATTATTAATTAGATAGCCAGGGTTTCCTAATTCTATTCGAATTAACAATCTTAGTGATGATCCTAGTATTCCGGATCATATTCCAAAAATAAAATATAAAATTCCAATATCTTTGTGATTAGTTGAAAAGAATCATTTTTGTATAAATTTTTAGTTTAATTAAAATTTTAAATTGCAAATTTAACGATATATTAATAATATAAAATTTTAAGTAATGTGTCTGATTAAAGTAATAAATTGTAAATTTATTAAAAAGATTAAATTTCTTCTTTACTATTAAGATTTAAAATAAATTTTATTTTTAATTTTGAAGATTAATAGTTTGAATTAACTTAAAATCTTATATAATTCAATTATTTATGATTCATACATTTAAAGAAGATAGGAAAAAAATTATAAAAAAAAAATTAATACAGTTTAATTTAAAGTTTTTGTAAAATAAATTAATTTTTAAATTAATTTTATTGGTTAATATTAGTGTTAAGATAATACGAGTATAAAATATAAATGATAAAATTGACATTATAATTAATGTTAATAAAATTATAATATTTAATTTATTAATAAAAATGTTAATAATTGATCATTTTATTATAAATCCTATTAAGGGGGGTAGTCTAGCCATAGATATTAAATTTAATATTAAAATAAATTTAATTTTATTTATTTTTATAAAATTAATATGATTTAAGTAAAAAATTTTAAAATTTTTAAATAGTAATATTACAGGGAAGTTTAAAATTATATAGAGTAAAAAATATATAATTATTATATTTTCATTAATTAATAAAATGATTAATATTCAACTTAAATGATTAAGTGATGAGTATCTAATAATAATTCGGATAGATTGATGGTTATTACCTATTATTGTTCTGATTAATGAACTTAAAAGCGATGATAATAATAATAATTTATAAGAATAATTATATATTAATAAAAATAATGGAATGATTTTTTGTCAAATTGATAAGATTATACAATTTATTCAATTTAAGTTATTTATGATATTAACAAATCAATTATGGAAGGGGCTAGCCCCCAGTTTAATAAGAATAGATAAATTAATAATATATATTAATAAATTATTAAAATTTATATAATTATAATTAATAAATATTATTGATCTAGAAAAAATGATTAATGTTGATCTTGAACTTTGAATGATAAAATATTTTATGGCTGATTCTTTATAAAATTTATTAAAAAAAATAATAATTGGGATAAAAGATATTATGTTTAATTCTAATATTATTCATATTGAAAATCAAGAATTTATAGAAATAGAGATAATAGGGGATAAAATTAATATTGGAAAAATTAATAAGTGCATTAAAGATTAAATTATATATATATATATTAATGTATGATGCATATTAATTTTTGAAATTAAAAGAAATAGTTTAATTCTATTAATTATAATAAAGGTAGTTATACATTATTTATTCTATCAAAATAATCCTTTTATCAGGCACTTTATTATAAAAAAGATTTTATGTCTATATTTAGGGTATGAACCTAAAAGCTTATTTAGCTTATTTTTATTTCTAAAAAAATTTTTTATTTATATTTGAATTTTAAATTCAATGCACTATTCTGCCATTTTAGAATTAAATTTATAAGAAATTTATATTCTAATAATTAAATTTTTTTAAAAATAATTAATTGAGGTAAGGTTGATTTTTAAATAATTATAATTATTTCGATATTTAGTATAAATTAATTAATGAATTAATTAATTTAACATATATATATTAGATTAATTAAGTTATTTTAATAAATTATATAATTTTGTTAAAATGTAAATTTAGGGAAATTATATAGGAGATATTTGGGGAAGGAGGAAGAATAAGATATTAATTTTGGATAAAATATAAGTTGTATAAATTTTATTTAAAATAATAAAATTGAATAAATTTTATTTAAATTAATAAATTTGTATGGATTTTATTAAAATTAATAAATTTATTAAATTTGAGTTAATTTTAATAAAATTATAAGTATATATTAATTTTAAATAAAATTATAAGTTTGTATTAATTTTTAATAAAATTACAAGTTTGTATTAATTTTTAATAAAATTATAAGTTTGTATTAATTTTTAATAAAATTATAGGTTTGTATTAATTTTTAATAAAATTATAAGTTTGTATTAATTTTTAATAAAATTATAAGTTTGTATTAATTTTTAATAAAATTATAAGTTTGTATTAATTTTTAATATAATTATAAATTTGTATTAATTTTTAATATAATTATAAATTTGTATTAATTTTTAATAAAATTATAAATTTATATTAATTTTTAATAAAATTATAAATTTATATTAATTTTTAGAAAAATTATAAATTTATATTAATTTTTAATAAAATTACAAGTTTGTATTAATTTTTAATAAAATTACAAGTTTGTATTAATTTTTAATAAAATTATAAGTTTGTATTAATTTTTAATAAAATTATAAGTTTGTATTAATTCTAAATAAAATTATAAATTTGTATTAATTTTTAATAAAATTATAAATTTGTATTAATTTTTAATAAGATTATAAATTTATATTAATTTTTAATAAAATTATAAATTTATATTAATTTTTAATAAAATTATAAGTTTGTATTAATTTTTAATAAAATTACAAGTTTGTATTAATTTTTAATAAAATTACAAGTTTTTATTAATTTTTAATAAAATTATAAGTTTGTATTAATTTTTAATAAAATTATAAGTTTGTATTAATTTTAAATAAAATTATAAATTTGTATTAATTTTTAATAAAATTATAAATTTGTATTAATTTTTACTAAAATTATAAATTTGTATTAATTTTTAATAAAATTATAAGTTTGTATTAATTTTTAATAAAATTACAAGTTTGTATTAATTTTTAATAAAATTACAAGTTTGTATTAATTTTTAATAAAATTATAAGTTTGTATTAATTTTTAATAAAATTATGAATTTGTATTAATTTTTAATAAAATTATGAATTTGTATTAATTTTTAATAAAATTATAAGTTTATATTAATTTTTAATAAAGTTATAAATTTGTATTAATTTTTATTAAAATTATAAATTTGTATTAATTTTTATTAAAATTATAAATTTGTATTAATTTTTAATAAAATTATAAATTTGTATTAATTTTTAATAAAATTATAAATTTGTATTAATTTTTAATAAAGTTATAAATTTGTATTAATTTTTAATAAAGTTATAGATTTGCATTGATTTTTTAATAAAATTATAAATTTGTATTGATTTTTTAATAAAATTATAAATTTGTATTAATTTTAATAAAATTATAAATTTGTATTAATTTTTGATAAAGTTATAACTTTGTATTAATTTTTAATAAAGTTATAAATTTGTATTAATTTTTAATAAAGTTATAAATTTGTATTAATTTTTAATAAAGTTATAAATTTGTATTAATTTTTAATAAAGTTATAAATTTGTATTAATTTTTAATAAAGTTATAAATGTGTATTAATTTTTAATAAAGTTATAAATTTGTATTAATTTTTAATAAAGTTTTAAATTTGTATTAATTTTTAATAAAGTTATAAATTTGTATTAATTTTTAATAAAGTTATAAATTTGTATTAATTTTTAATAAAGTTATAAATTTGTATTAATTTTTAATAAAGTTATAAATTTGTATTAATTTTTAATAAAGTTATAAATTTGTATTAATTTTTAATAAAGTTATAAATTTGTATTAATTTTTAATAAAGTTATAAATTTGTATTAATTTTTGATAAAGTTATAATTTTGTATTAATTTTTAATAAAGTTATAAATTTGTATTAATTTTTAATAAAGTTATAAATTTGTATTAATTTTTAATAAAGTTATAAATTTGTATTAATTTTTAATAAAATTATAAATTTGTATTAATTTTTAATAAAATTATAAATTTGTATTAATTTTTAATAAAATTATAAATTTGTATTAATTTTTAATAAAATTATAAATTTGTATTAATTTTAAATGAAATTATAAATTTGTATTAATTTTTAATAAAGTTATAAATTTGTATTAATTTTTAATAAAATTATAAATTTGTATTAATTTATAATGAAACTATAAATTTGTATTAATTTATAATGAAATTATAAATTTGTATTAATTTATAATGAAATTATAAATTTGTATTAATTTATAATGAAATTATAAATTTGTATTAATTTTTAATGAAATTATAGATTTGTATTAATTTTTAATAAAATTATAAATTTGTATTAATTTTTGATGAAATTATAAATTTGTATTAATTTTTAATGAAATTATAAATTTGTATTAATTTTTAATGAAATTATAAATTTGTATTAATTTTTAATGAAATTATAGATTTGTATTAACTTTTAATGAATTTATAGATTTGTATTAATTTATAATAAAATTATAAATTTATATTAATTTTTAATAAAATTATTAATTTATATTAATTTTAATTTTAAAAATTTAAAAAAAAATTATGCGTTAATTTAAAATAAGGTATAATTTGTATTAATTTAAAATAAAATGAAATTTGTATTAATTTAAAATATGGTTTAAATTTTTATTGATTTAAAATAAGATGTAATTTGTATTAGTTTGAAATATGACTTAAATTTGGAGGTAATTTGAATAATTTTAAAAATTGATAAATTTATTTAAAATATAAATAAAATAATAAATTTGTTTTAAATTTAGATAAATTAACAAAATTGTATTAATTTAATGTAAATTAATAAGATTTTATAAATTATTTAATAATATTAATATTATTAATATTAATAAATTTATAAATTTATTTTATTTAATTATTAATTTATTAATAATAAATTTTTTCTATATAATAAATCATTAAAATAAACAATATAATTATATTATTTATAAAATTATATTATATATGTATATATATATATATTAATTTAATTAAATATAATAATAATTAAATAATAATTATTATTTATCATTAATAGTGACATTAATAAAAATAATTATTAAAAATAAAATTTTTAATAATAAATATATGTATATTAGTTTATAAATTCATATATTTATATTAATAAATTATTTCTAATATATATATATAGTTATTTACTCAGACTAAATTTTCACTAATTCTAATATTATTAATAAATAATTTATTCATTAATTAAATTTTCTAATATTTTATATAATAATTTAATATTAAATATTTAACGAATTTATTATATATTAAAAATTTAACTATATATAGATGTCTGGCAAACGATCATTAATACTTATTTAAGGTAGTGACATTGTATATATGTGAAGCATTCCATATAGATGCAGAAAAAAAAGAGAATCATTGATTATATATAATCATTGAAGTTAGAATTATTATAAATAAATATATTAACATTTTAATCTATAAAATATTTTAGGGCTTTAATTAATGATTACAAATATTAATAAATTTATTATTATTAATTATAAGTTATTATACAAATAATTAAATGTCAGTTTGGTTGATTTATTTTCACTAATTAATATGGTGAGATATTTTTAATGAAAATTATTTTTAATATTAATATAAGCTTATTAATTTATAAAAATTTTATTACTTTAAATATTTATATTAAATTTTAATTTAATGTAAAAAAAAAAAAAAAAATTTAATTAATATTAAATAATTATTTAATATAAATAATAATTTTATTAAAAGAATTTTAATAATATAAAAGAAATTTTTATATAGAATTTTTAATTTTTTTTAAGATTTTTAAAAAGAAATTTAATTGAGAGGATAAAATTTGGGGGAAGCCGGCAAAATTTTTTTTATATATAGAATTTTTAATTTTTTTAAGATTTTTAAAAAGAAATTTAATTGAGAGGATAAAATTTGGGGGAAGCCGGCAAAATTTTTTTTATATATAGAATTTTTAATTTTTTTAAGATTTTTAAAAAGAAATTTAATTGAGAGGATAAAATTTGGGGGAAGCCGGTAAAATTTTTTTTATACATAGAATTTTTAATATTTTTAAGATTTTTAACAAGAAATTTAATTGAGAAGATAGAGTTTAGGGGACTGGTAAAAATTTATTTTATATAGAATTTTTAATTTTTAAGATTTTTAAAAATAAATTTAATTGAGAGGATAAATTTTGTGGGTTGGTGAATTTTTTTTAATTTTTGAGAATTTAAAAATTTTGTGGGTTGGTGAATTTTTTTTAATTTTTGAGAATTTAAAAATTTTGTGGGATGGGGAATTTTTTTTAATTTTTGAGAATTTAAAAATTTTGTGGGTTGGTGAATTTTTTTAATTTTTGAGAATTTAAAAATTTTGTGGGATGGGGAATTTTTTTTAATTTTTGAGAATTTAAAAATTTTGTGGGTTGGTGAATTTTTTTAATTTTTGAGAATTTAAAAATTTTGTGGATCAGTGAAAATTTTGTTTTAAATTTTTGAGAATTTAAAAATTTTGTGGGATCAGTGAAAATTTTTTTTAATTTTTGAGAATTAAAAAATTTTGTGGGATGGGGAATTTTTTTTTAATTTTTGAGAATTTAAAAATTTTGTGGATTAGTGAAAATTTTTTTTAAATTTTTGAGAATTTAAAAATTTTGTGGGTTGGTGAATTTTTTTTAATTTATGAGAATTTAAAATTTTTGGAGGTTGGTGAATTTTTTTTTGATTTTAATTTTTGTGAATTTTAAAATTGATAGGATTAGGGAATTTTTTTTTATTATTAAAAAATCTAATAATTTTAAAAGTTAATGGAATTTTTTAATTAATTTAAAATTTTTAATTATTATTGATTATTGAATTTTTAAGAGAAATTTTAAAATATTTTATTTAATAATAATTTTAAATAATTAGTTTGGCAATAATAGATTTTAAATAAAATTTAAAAACATATTTGAATTATAATTGAAATATTATTTAATAATGTAAATTAAAATAATATAATAGTTACTAAATTTTATAAATTGAAGTATAAAAAATATTTTTTATTTGATATTTATTATAAATATAAAAAAGTATAAATTAAACATTTGGGAAAAAAATTTGTTTTTAAATTTTTTGAATAAAATTAGGTTTTAAAATTTATTTTTTAACAATTATTTTATGAAATTAAATTTTTATGGAGAATTTAATTTAATTTTAAAAATCAAAAAAAGTTTTGGTTATTATTATTTGGATAATTTGTATTAAATTTAAATTGTGCGTTTAATTTAATTAAATTTGTTAAATAATTTTGATTTAAAATTAATGTAATTTTTAATTTAGTTATTTTTGGTGTATTAATTTGAATTTAAATTGGGGTTTATTTAATTAAAAAATTAATTTAAAATAATATTTTTTATAGTTCGGGGAAGTTTAATTTAATTGAATTATTAATGGAAAAATTAATTTAAAATTATTTGCATAGGAATTATTGTATTTTTTTTAATAATTTGATAGAGTTAAATTTGGGGGAGTTTAATTTAATTGAATTATTAATGAAAAAATTAATTTAAAATTATTTGCATAGGAATTATTGTATTTTTTTTATAATTTGATAGAGTTAAATTTGGGGAAGTTTAATTCAATTGAATTATTAATGGAAAAATTAATTTAAAATTATTTGCATAGGAATTATTGTATTTTTTTTTATAATTTGATAGAGTTAAATTTGGGGGAGTTTAATTTAATTGAATTATTAATGGAAAAATTAATTTAAAATTATTTGCATAGGAATTATTGTATTTTTTTATAATTTGATAGAGTTAAATTTGGGGAAGTTTAATTTAATTGAATTATTAATGGAAAAATTAATTTAAAATTATTTGCATAGGAATTATTGTATTTTTTATAATTTGATAGAGTTAAATTTGGGGGAGTTTAATTTAATTGAATTATTAGTGGAAAAATTAATTTAAAATTATTTGCATAGGAATTATTGTATTTTTTTTATAATTTGATAGAGTTAAATTTGGGGGAGTTTAATTTAATTGAATTATTAATGGAAAAATTAATCTAAAATTATTTGCATAGGAATTATTGTATTTTTTATAATTTGATAGAGTTAAATTTGGGGAAGTATAATTTAATTGAATTATTAATGGAAAAATTAATTTAAAATTATTTGCATAGGAGTTTAAATTAGTGTATTTTTTATAATTTGTATGGAGTTAAATTTAGGAGTTTAATTTAATTGAATTGTTAATGAAAAGTTAATTTAATATTATTTACATAGAAATTTAAATTATAGAATTTTTTATAATTTTTTGTGTAGAGTTAAATTTGGGAAAGTTTAATTTAATTGAATTATTAATGGAAAAATTAATTTAAAATTATTTGCATAGGAATTTAAATTAGTGTATTTTTTATAATTTGTATGGGGCTAAATTTAGGAGTTTAATTTAATTGAATTATTAATGAAAAATTAATTTAATATTATTTACATAGAAGTTTAAATTATAGAATTTTTTATAATTTTTTGTGTAGAGTTAAATTTGGGGGATTAATTTAATTTAATTATTAATGAAAAATTAATTTGATTTTATTGATAGAGGGGTTTAAATTATGAATATTTTATTAATAAATTGTTAAGTTAAAATTTAAGAACTTAATTTAATTAAAAGGAAAGTTAATTTAAAATTGTTTAGAAATAGATTAAAGTTAAAAATTAAAATTTTTTTTTGTGTTAAGGGCAAAAAATTTGATTAAATTGGGTTTATTAATAAAAATTAATATAAATTAGACACTTGATTTAATTTTATTATGATTTTTTTATTATCTATATTTTATTAATTAAAAAAAATTTAGGTGGTTAAATATGTTTAAAAAAGTTTAATAGAAAATAATTGTTAGTAAAAAAGATAAATTTATATATTATATTTTTGTAATTTGTATTGGAATATTTTTATAAAATTTTTTGACAATAAAAATAATTAATTTTTTAGTCATTTGTTGGGCAGTAACTGAAATTAGTGTTTAGTCTTAATGTTTTTTATTTATATTAGATTGTAATAGAGATAATTTAACCTAATAAAATTTTCTAATAAAATAATTAATTTTTTTTAGTCATTTGCTGGGCAGTAACCGAAATTAATGTTTAGTCTTAAAATGTTTTTTATTTATATTAGATTGTAATAGGGATAATTTAATCTAATAAAATTTTCTAATAAAATAATTAATTTTTTAGTCATTTGTTGGACAGCAACTTAAATTAATGTTTAGTCTTTAAATATTTTTTATTTATATTAGATTGTAATAGGGATAATTTAATCTAATAAAATTTTCTAATAAAAAAAATTAATTTTTAGTCATTTGTTGGGCAGCAATCGAAATTAATGTTTAGCCTTAAAATATTTTTTATTTCTATTAAATTGTAATAGGGATAATTTAATTTAATAAAATTTTCTAATAAAATAATTAATTTTTTAGCCATTTGTTGGGCAGTAGCCGAAATTAGTGTTTAGTCTTAATGTTTTTTATTTATATTAGATTGTAATAGGGATAATTTAACCTAATAAAATTTTCTAATAAAAAAATTAATTTTTTAGCCATTTGCTGGGCAGCAATCGAAATTAATGTTTAGCCTTAAAATATTTTTTATTTCTATTAGATTGTAATAGGGATAATTTAATTTAATAAAATTTTCTAATAAAATAATTAATTTTTTAGCCATTTGTTGGGCAGTAACCGAAATTAGTGTTTAGTCTTAATGTTTTTTATTTATATTAGATTGTCATAGGGATAATTTAACCTAATAAAATTTTCTAATAAAATAATTAATTTTTTAGCCATTTGTTGGGCAGTAACCGAAATTAGTGTTTAGTCTTAATGTTTTTTATTTATATTAGATTGTAATAGGGATAATTTAACCTAATAAAATTTTCTAATAAAATAATTAATTTTTTAGTCATTTGCTGGGCAGTAACCGAAATTAATGTTTAGCCTTAAAATATTTTTTATTTCTATTAGATTGTAATAGGGATAATTTAATTTAATAAAATTTTCTAATAAAATAATTAATTTTTTAGCCTTTTGTTGGGCAGTAACCGAAATTAGTGTTTAGTCTTAATGTTTTTTATTTATATTAGATTGTAATAGGGATAATTTAATCTAATAAAATTTTCTAATAAAAAAAATTAATTTTTAGCCATTTGCTGGGCAGCAATCGAAATTAATGTTTAGCCTTAAAATATTCTTTATTTCTATTAAAATGTAATAGGGATAATTTAATTTAATAAAATTTTCTAATAAAATAATTAATTTTTTAGCCATTTGTTGGGCAGTAACCGAAATTAGTGTTTAGTCTTAATGTTTTTTATTTATATTAGATTGTAATAGGGATAATTTAACCTAATAAAATTTTCTAATAAAATAATTAATTTTTTAGTCATTTGTTGGGCAGTAACCGAAATTAGTGTTTAGTCTTAATGTTTTTTTATTTATATTAGATTGTAATAGGGATAATTTAATTTAATAAAATTTTCTAATAAAATAATTAATTTTTTAGCCATTTGTTGGGCAGTAGCCGAAATTAGTGTTTAGTCTTAATGTTTTTTATTTATATTAGATTGTAATAGGGATAATTTAACCTAATAAAATTTTCTAATAAAATAATTAATTTTTTAGTCATTTGTTGGGCAGCAATCGAAATTAATGTTTAGTCTTTAAATATTTTTTATTTATATTAGATTATAATAGGGATAATTTAATCTAATAAAATTTTCTAATAAAAATAATTAATTTTTTAGTCATTTGCTGGGCAGTAACCGAAATTAGTGTTTAGTCTTAAAATGTTTTTATTTCTATTAGATTGTAATAGGGATAGTTTAATTTAATAAAATTTTCTAATAAAAAAATTAATTTTTTAGTCATTTGCTGGGCAGTAACCGAAATTAATGTTTAGTCTTAAAATGTTTTTTTATTTATATTAGATTATAATAGGGATAATTTAATTTAATAACGTTTTCTAATAAAATAATTAATTTTTAGCCATTTGTTGGGCAGTAACTGAAATTAATGCTAAGTCTTAAAATATTTTTTATTTATATTAGATTATAATAGGGATAATTTAATTTAATAAAAATTTTTAACAAAAAATTAATTTTTTAGTCATTTGTTGGGCAGTAACCGAAATTAATGTTTAGTCTTAAAATGTTTTTTATTTATATTAGATTACAATAGGATAATTTAATCTAATAAAATTTTCTAATAAAAAATTAATTTTTTAACCATTTGTTGGACAGTAACCGAAATTGATGTTTAGTCTTAAAATGTTTTTTTATTTACATTAGATTACAATAAGATAATTTAATTTAATAAAATTTTCTAATAAAATAATTAATTTTTTAGCCATTTGCTGGGCAGTAACCGAAATTAGTGTTTAGTCTTAAAATTTTTCTTATTTATATTAGATTATAATAGGGATAATTTAATCTAATAAAATTTTCTAATAAAAATAATTAATTTTTTAGTCATTTGCTGGGCAGTAACTGAAATTAGTGTTGAGTCTTAAAATGTTTTTTATTTATATTAGATTATAATAGGGATAATTTAATCTAATAAAATTTTCTAATAAAAATAATTAATTTTTTAGTCATTTGCTGGGCAGTAACCGAAATTAGTGTTTAGTCTTAAAATATTTTTTATTTCTATTAGATTGTAATAGGGATAGTTTAATTTAATAAAATTTTCTAATAAAATAATTAATTTTTTAGCCATTTGCTGGGCAGTAACCGAAATTAGTGTTTAGTCTTAAAATTTTTCTTATTTATATTAGATTATAATAGGGATAATTTAATCTAATAAAATTTTCTAATAAAAATAATTAATTTTTTAGTCATTTGCTGGGCAGTAACTGAAATTAGTGTTGAGTCTTAAAATGTTTTTTATTTATATTAGATTATAATAGGGATAATTTATTCTAATAAAATTTTCTAATAAAAATAATTAATTTTTTAGTCATTTGCTGGGCAGTAACCGAAATTAGTGTTTAGTCTTAAAATATTTTTTATTTCTATTAGATTGTAATAGGGATAGTTTAATTTAATAAAATTTTCTAATAAAAAAATTAATTTTTTAGTCATTTGCTGGACAGTAACCGAAATTAATGTTTAGTCTTAATATGTTTTTTTATTTATATTAGATTATAATAGGATATTTTAACTTAATAAAATTTTCTAATAAAAATAATTAATTTTTTAGTCATTTGCTGGGCAGTAACCGAAATTAGTGGTTAGTCTTAAAATATTTTTTATTTCTATTAGATTATAATAGGAATAATTTAATTTAATAAAATTTTCTAACAAAAAATTAATTTTTAGTCATTTGTTGAGCAGTGACTGAAATTAATGCTAAGTCTTAAAATATTTTTTATTTATATTAGATTATAATAGGGATAATTTAATTTAATAAGATTTTTTAACAAAAAATTAATTTTTAGTCATTTGCTGGGCAGTAACGGAAATAATGTTTAGTCTTAAAATGTTTTTAATTTATATTAGATTATAATAGGGATAATTTAATTTAATAAAGTTTTCTAATAAAATAATTAATTTTTAGCCATTTGTTGGGCAGTAACTGAAATTAATGCTAAGTCTTAAAATATTTTTTATTTATATTAGATTATAATAGGGATAATTTAATTTAATAAAATTTTTTAAAAAAAATTAATTTTTTAGTCATTTGTTGGGCAGTAACCGAAATTAATGTTTAGTCTTAAAATGTTTTTTATTTATATTAGATTACAATAGGGTAATTTAATCTAATAAAATTTTCTAATAAAAAATTAATTTTTTAACCATTTGTTGGGCAGTAACCGAAATTGATGTTTAGTCTTAAAATGTTTTTTTATTTACATTAGATTACAATAAGATAATTTAATTTAATAAAATTTTCTAATAAAAATAATTAATTTTTTAGTCATTTGCTGGGCAGTAACCGAAATTAATGCTTAGTCTTAAAATGTTTTTAATTTATATTAGATTATAATAGGGATAATTTAATTTAATAAAGTTTTTTAACAAAAAATTAATTTTTAGTCATTTGTTGGGCAGTAACTGAAATTAATGCTAAGTCTTAAAATGTTTTTTATTTATATTAGATTATAATAGGGATAATTTGATCTAATAAAATTTTTTAACAAAAAATTAATTTTTAGTCATTTGCTGGGCAGTAACCGAAATTGATGTTTAGTCTTAAAATGTTTTTTTATTTACATTAGGTTACAATAAGATAATTTAATTTAATAAAATTTTCTAATAAAAATAATTAATTTTTTAGTCATTTGCTGGGCAGTAACTGAAATTAATGCTAAGTCTTAAAATATTTTTTATTTATATTAGATTATAATAGGGATAATTTAATCTAATAAGATTTTTTAACAAAAAATTAATTTTTAGTCATTTGTTGGGCAGTAACCGAAATTAATGTTTAGTCTTAAAATGTTTTTTATTTATATTAGATTATAATAGGATAATTTAATCTAATAAAATTTTCTAATAAAAAATTAATTTTTTTAACCATTTGTTGGGCAGTAACCGAAATTGATGTTTAGTCTTAAAATGTTTTTTTATTTACATTAGATTACAATAAGATAATTTAATTTAATAAAATTTTCTAATAAAAATAATTAATTTTTTAGTCATTTGCTGGGCAGTAACTGAATTTAATGCTAAGTCTTAAAATATTTTTTATTTATATTAGATTATAATAGGGATAATTTAATCTAATAAGATTTTTTAACAAAAAATTAATTTTTGGTCATTTGTTGGGCAGTAACTGAAATTAATGCTAAGTCTTAAAATATTTTTTATTTATATTAGATTATAATAGGGATAATTTAATTTAATAAAATTTTTTAACAAAAAATTAATTTTTCAGCCATTTTTTGGGCAGCAACCGAAATTAATGTTTAGTCTTAAAATGTTTTTTATTTATATTAGATTATAATAGGGATAATTTAATTTAATAAAATTTTCTAATAAAAAATTAATTTTTAGCCATTTGCTGGGCAGTAACTGAAATTAATGCTAAGTCTTAAAATGTTTTTTATTTATATTAGATTATAATAGGGATAATTTAATCTAATAAAATTTTTTAACAAAAAATTAATTTTTAGTCATTTGCTGGGCAGTAACCGAAATTAATGTTTAGTCTTAAAATGTTTTTTATTTATATTAGATTATAATAGGGATAATTTAATCTAATAAAATTTTCTAACAAAAAATTAATTTTTAGTCATTTGTTGAGCAGTGACTGAAATTAATGTTAAGTCTTAAAATATTTTTTATTTATATTAGATTATAATAGGGATAATTTAATTTAATAAGATTCTTTAATAAAAAATTAATTTTTAGCCATTTGCTGGGCAGTAACTGAAATTAATGCTAAGTCTTAAAATATTTTTTATTTATATTAGATTATAATAGGGATAATTTAATCTAATAAGATTTTTTAACAAAAAATTAATTTTTAGTCATTTGTTGGGCAGTAACTGAAATTAATGTTTAGTCTTAAAATGTTTTTTATTTATATTAGATTATAATAGGGATAATTTAATCTAATAAAATTTTCTAACAAAAAATTAATTTTTAGTCATTTGTTGAGCAGTGACTGAAATTAATGCTAAGTCTTAAAATATTTTTTATTTATATTAGATTATAATAGGGATAATTTAATTTAATAAGATTTTTTAATAAAAAATTAATTTTTTAGCCATTTGTTGGGCAGCAACCGAAATTAATGTTTAGTCTTAAAATGTTTTTTATTTAAATTAGATTATAATAGGGATAATTTAATTTAATAAAATTTTCTAATAAAAAATTAATTTTTAGCCATTTGCTGGGCAGTAACTGAAATTAATTCTAAGTCTTAAAATGTTTTTTATTTATATTAGATTATAATAGGGATAATTTAATCTAATAAAATTTTTTAACAAAAAATTAATTTTTAGTCATTTGCTGGGCAGTAATTGAAATTAATGCTAAGTCTTAAAATATTTTTTATTTACATTAGATTATAATAGGGATAATTTAATTTAATAAAATTTTTTAACAAAAAATTAATTTTTAGTCATTTGTTGGGCAGTAACTGAAATTAATGCTAAGTCTTAAAATGTTTTTTATTTATATTAGATTATAATAGGGATAATTTAATCTAATAAAATTTTTTAACAAAAAATTAATTTTTAGTCATTTGTTGGGCAGTAATTGAAATTAATGCTAAGTCTTAAAATATTTTTTATTTACATTAGATTATAATAGGGATAATTTAATTTAATAAAATTTTTTAACAAAAAATTAATTTTTAGTCATTTGTTGGGCAGTAACTGAAATTAATGCTAAGTCTTAAAATATTTTTTATTTATATTAGATTATAATAGGGATAATTTAATCTAATAAATTTTTTTTATTAAAAAAAAATTAATTTTTTATTCATTTGTGGAGCAGTAATTGAAATTAATGTTAAGTCTTAAAATATTTTTTATTTATATTAGATTATAATAGGGATAAATTAATTTAATAAAGGTTTTTAACAAAAAATTAATTTTTGGCCATTTGTTGGGCAGTAATTGAAATTAATGTTAAGTTTAAAATTTTTTTTATTTATATTAGATTATAATAGGGATGAATTAATTTAATAAAATTTTCTAACAAAAAATTAATTTTTGGTCATTTGTTGGGCAGTAATTGAAATTAATGTTAAGTTTAAAATTTTTTTTATTTATATTAGATTATAATAGGGATAATTTAATCTAATAAAATTTTCTAATAAAAAATTAATTTTTTTAGTTATTTGTAGGTATTAATCGAAATTAATGATTAGGTTTAATAATATTTTATTTTATATTAGGATATAGGGGGTATTTTTTTTATTTAAATTTTAATATAAAAAAAATTAATTTATTAAATTATTTATAATTAATAAAAAAGAAATAGGATAAAATTTTAATTTGCAATTAAAAAGGGTTTATACATTTAAACTTATCTTATGGATGTAATTGTTTATAATTACTTACTAAATACTTTTTTTATTAATTTATTAAAATTTTAATTAGTGGGTTAATTATATTATAAATGAATGATAAAATAATTTAATTTTGGTTATAGTATTGATAATTCCTTTTTAATTTTTAATAAATAATAATTTATTAATAGATATAAATTAATTTTTGTAAAATTTTAATTTAAATAATTTAAATTTTTTAATAGTGAATATTATTAATTAAATAGATTTATATATAGAATAAGGTATAATAAAAATAAATTTTGTGCCAGCAATTGCGGTTAAACAAATTTTGTAAATTAATAAATTTAATTTTAATAAATTTAATTTTGAGGTGATAAAAATAAACATATTTTATGGTGAAAAATAAATATCTTAGATTTTTCATTTTATATAAGATGAAAATTAAATATTAATAGAATAAACTAGGATTAGATACCCTATTATAATTAATTGAAACTTGGTAAATTAAATATTAATTGATAAATCAATAAACTTAAGAAATTTGACGGTATTTTTTTATACTCAGAGGAATTTGTCCTGTAAGTGATATTACACGATAAGAATAACTTTATTAAAAAATTTATGTATTGTCGTTATATAAAAATTTTTAGAAAATATTTTTATTATTAATATAAATATGTAATTTCAGATCAAAATGTAGTTATAATTAAGAAGAGATGAATTACAATAAAATTTATTTAGATGAATTAATAAATTTAATTTTATTATGAAAGTGGATTTGAAAGTAAATTTAATTAATTAATTAATTTGATATTATATTAAAATATGTACATATTGCCCGTCATTTTCACTTAAAGTGAAACAAGTCGTAACAAAGTAAATTTACTGGAAAGTAAATTTAGAATTTTAAATTTAGTTTATATTTATAAAATATATTATTTACAATAACAGGAATTATTAAAAAAAAATTTAAATTAAATAAATATATTAAATTATTAATTGTTGATTTTTTAATAAAAAAAAAATAGTTTTAAGTTTATTAATTTTAGTTAATTTTATAAAAAATATTTAATTTATATCTAAGTAATGTAAATGAATTTTAATTTTATTTAAAAATTTTAAATAAGTATTTAATTTGTTTTTACCTTTTGTATCAGGGTTAATTAAAATTTAATTTATAAATAATTATTTCTCGAATTAATAAGATTTAATTAAATAATTTATTTAATGTGGAATAATTATTAAAGATATTTAATATGTAAAGAGATTTTATTCGATTATTAAGATATCTAGTTTTTTAATAAATAAATTTAATTTAGATAATTATTTCTATTTTAATTAAATTTTTAATTAAATAGTTATTAAAATTTTTGGGGCTAATCTCAATAATTTTTTTATATTTTATTAATTTTAAATAATGTTAATATTATAAAATTAATAGTATTTATTAACTTAAAAAATGTTATAATTTATTTATGTTAAATAAAAATTTTAATTTTAATTAATATTTTATTAAAATAATTTTTTAAATTAAATTTAAATTTAAATAATGATTAAATTAGTATAAAAATATTAATATTGTTAATTTAATGGGCAAATTAATTATTAATAATTAGGTAAATTTAATTTAATTATGATTTATTCACCTGTTTAACAAAAACATGGTTTTTTGAATTTAATTTAAAATTTGGCCTGCTCAATGAAGTTTATTTAAATAGCTGCGGTATTTTGACCGTACAAAGGTAGCATAATCAATAGTTTTTTAATTGAAAGCTAGAATGAATGGTTTAATGAGATAAATACTTTTTTATAATTAAAATTTAAAATTTTTTTATTAGTTAAAAAACTAATATTTAATTAAAAGACGAGAAGACCCTATAGACTTTAATTTTGTAAATAAATAATATAAATTTAATTTTTATAATTTTATTTTTTATAAAATTAGGTTGGGGAGATTTTTAAATTAAATTAACTTTAATATAATATTAACATTAATTATTGAATAAATGATCCTTAATTTTAGATCAATAGAATAAATTACCTTAGGGATAACAGTATAATTTTTTTAGAGAGATCATATTGATAAAAAAGATTATAACCTCGATGTTGAATTAAGATAAAATTTAAGCGGAAAATTTTAAAATTTTTGGTCTGTTCGACCATTAAAATCTTACATGATTTGAGTTCAGATCGGTGTGAGCCAGATCGGTTTCTATCTTTAATAGTGATGATTTATTTGTACGAAAGGACTTTATATCTTAAACATTTTATATGAGAAGGAATAATTTTATTAATTTGGCAGAATAGTGCGGTAAATTTAGAATTTACTTAAGTAATTATATTACATTTAATAATTAAACAAATTTTTATGTATATATGAGTTTCTATAGGTATGATGATTGTGGTAATTCTTTTAATTTTATTAGCAGTAGCTTTTTTAACTTTAATAGAGCGTAAAGTTTTAAGATATATACAGTTACGTAAGGGCCCCAATAAAGTTGGGTATATTGGGATTTTTCAACCTTTTAGAGATGCTATTAAGCTATTGTCAAAAGAAATAATTATGTTAAAGCAGTTTAATTATCTATATTATATATTGTCTCCAATATTTATATTAATATTAATTTTAATAATATGGATAGTTTATCCTTTTTTAAGGAATATAATTTCTTTAGAGTTAGGATTTATATATTTAATTTTTTGTTTAAGATTGGGGGGGTATGGTTTATTAATTTCGGGGTGATCTTCTAATTCTTCATATTCAATATTAGGGTCAATTCGGGCTTTATCCCAATCAATTTCTTATGAAGTAAGATTATCTTTAATTTTTATAATTTTAATTATTTTAGTTGAAAGATTTAATATAATTATATTAAATATTATTCAAAAAAATATATGGTTCATTATTTTTATGTTTCCTCTAATGTTAATAATATTTATTAGGATAATAGCTGAGATAAATCGTACTCCTTTTGATTTTTCTGAGGGGGAATCTGAGTTAGTTTCAGGATTTAATGTAGAGTATATAAGAGGGGGGTTTGTATTAATTTTTTTATCGGAGTATGCTAGAATTTTGTTTATAAGTTTTATTTTAAGTTTAATATTTACTGGGTTAAGGTTAGGTAGATTTATATTTTATTTATTTACAATAATTTTAATTTTTATAATTATTTGAATACGCGGTACATTTCCTCGATTTCGTTATGATTTATTAATGTATTTATGTTGATTAATTATTTTACCGTTTATTTTAAATTATATATTTTTTATTATTTTAATTAAAATGATAGTTTAAATAAGTAAGATAAAAAATTTTTAATTTTATGTTATGTTTTCAAGACATATACTTATTCAAGTTCATTATCTATGTTAAAAGTTTATTTCACAATATAAATATAATTCTGTTTATAAAGTAGTAGATAAAATAAGTAGCGCTAAATAATTGTCTTACGACAGTAAAGGGTATTTCTACGGGCTGAGCTCCCAATCAAGTTAATATTAGGAAATTATTAATAAAAAATCAAAATATAATTTGATTTATAGGGTAAAATATTATTGAATAATATGTAATATTTATAATAGGTAAAATTAAGAGAATTAAAATAGATAATAGTAAAGCGATTACTCCTCCTATTTTATTAGGGATTGCTCGAAGAATAGTGTATGCAAATAGGAAGTATCATTCAGGTTGAATATGAATAGGGGTGATTATAGGATTTGCTAAAATATAATTTTCTGGGTCTCTTAATATAAATGGAAATGTTAAACATATAAAAATTATTATATAAATTAATAGTAGGAATCCTATAATATCTTTGAGTGTAAAATAATTATCAAAATTAATTATAAATAATTTTCTATTAACCCCTAAAGGGTTATTAGACCCATATTCATGGATAAAAAATAAATGGATAATTACTATGGCTAAAATAATGAATGGTAAAAAGAAATGTAATCTAAAAAAACGATTTAAGGTTCGATTATTAACTGAAAATCCCCCCCAAATTCACTCTACAGTTATTTGTCCAATATAGGGAATTGTTGAAATTAAATTTGTGATTACAGTGGCTCCTCAAAAAGATATTTGGCCTCAAGGTAATACGTAACCTATAAAGGCAGTTGCTATTGTAATTATAAAAATTATTACCCCTATAGTTCAAACTGTAATAAGTTTATATGAGGTATAATAAATTCCTCGTCCAATATGAATATATATACATAAAAAAAAAAATGAGGCCCCATTTATATGAATTAGTTGATAAAATCATCCTTTATTAACATCTTGAATAATATGGATTATTCTGTTAAAGGCTATATTAATATTGGCACATTAATGTATTGATAATATGATTCCCGTGATAATTTGAATAATTAAACATAGGCCTAGTAAGGATCCAAAATTTCATCAAATATTAATATTAATTGGGGTAGGCAAAAAAATTAGGGAATTATTTAAAATTTTTAATAATTTAATTTTTTTTAAAATAGATTTATTCATAAAAATATATTTGTCGTAAAGGTCTTTTTAATTTATAACAAATATTTATAATTATAATTAAAGAAAAATAAAGGTATAGTATTAGGAATGTTAATGTAAATTTATTAAAATTAAAAAGTTCATTTAATTTAATTTCATTATATTCTTCAAAGTTATTAAAATTTAAATTTCATAATTCTTGATTATTTAAATTTGGCTTATTAAATATTAATATTAATACAATAAATAATATCATTATAGGAAATTTTATTAAATTTAATATAATATTATTATAATTAATTTTAAATAAGTTATTGTTAGTTAATCTTGTAATATATATAAATATAATTATTAATCCTCCAATTATTATTAAAGGGAAAATAAATATTATTCAAGATTTGAATAGAATATTTATTTTTAATGAAATTAAAAAAATCACAAAAATTAAAATCGTTAAAAATTTTATGGGATGGAAATTATAAAATTTTATTGGGATTATTAATATAATAATAAGACAAAAATTTAATAGTAATGGGATATTGATAATAATTAATATTATAGAGTCGTAAATTCATGGGAGGATAGATTTTATCATCAAAAAATAGTTTAATAAAATATTAATTTTGGAGATTAATGATATATAATAAGTTATATTTTTTTGAAGCTTTAAAATATTATTTAATTTTAATTTACAAAATTAATGTTTTATTTAAACTATAAAGCTTATTGATAATATAAGTATATTTGTTTATATATATATGTACATATTAGTTTCTTTTATATTATTTTATTTTTTTAAACATTTGTTATTAATTTTAATTAGGTTGGAATTTGTAATAACTATTATTTCATATTTAATATACAGTATGCTAGTTTTAGGAGAGGTGAATTTTATTTATATAATTTATTTTTTTGTAATGATAGTTTGTGAGGGGGTTTTAGGCTTGTCTTTAATTGTGGTAATTATTCGATTATATGGGAATGATAATTTAAATTCATTAAATTTAATTAAATGGTAGTAGTAATATTTAGTTTAATTTTTATAATTTTTAATAATATTAATAAAAATTTTAAAATAATATATTTTCAAAGTATTATATTTGTTTATGTAATATTTTTATTTATTAGATATCCATTGAATAGATTAATTTTATTTATAAATTTATATTACAGTTTAGGGGTGGATTTTTATTCATGAGGTTTAATTATATTAAGTTTGTGAATTGTTACAATAATAATTATGACTAGTGAAAAATTTATTTATCAAGGTAAATATTACATAGGTTTAATTTATTTGATTTTGATTTTTTTATTTATAAGATTTTACTCTATAAATATTATATGATTTTATATTTATTTTGAATCTAGGTTAATTCCTGTATTTTTATTAATTTTAGGGTGGGGGTATCAGATTAATCGAATTCAAGCTGGGTTATACATAATATTATATACATTATTTGGTTCAATACCTTTATTATTAATAATTTTTAGTTGATATAAAATAAATTTTTCACTAGACATAAATATTTGATACAGCAATTATGTATCTTTTTATACTTATTTAATAATAATTATAGGATTTTTAATTAAAATACCAATATATTTTTTACATTTACATATTAAAATTAGGGAGATATGGCTTATTACGAGTTATATTAATATTGAGAATGAATTATTTGTATAATAAATTTTTTATTGTTTTTGGGGTATTAGGAGGACTTTATTCTAGATTTATTTGTTTAAATCAAGTAGATATAAAAATTTTAGTTGCATATTCGTCTGTAGTTCATATAAGTTTATTAATAGCAGGTTTATTCACTATAATAAATTTTGGATTTTTAGGGGGTTATTTGATGATAATTAGTCATGGGTTATGTTCCTCTGGGTTATTTTATTTAGTGAATATTAATTATGAGCGATTAATATCTCGAAGGTTGTATATTAATAAGGGTATAATTAATTATTTACCTTCTCTTAGATTAATATGGTTTTTATTAATTTCTTCAAATTTATCTTTCCCCCCTTCTTTAAATTTATTTTCTGAAATTTTTTCAGTTATTTCAATTATTGAGTGGATGGAAAATATATGAGTATTAATAATTTTTTTAATATTTTTTAGAGCCGTATATTCTTTATATTTATATTCATTTAGACAACAGGGGAAATTTATTAAAGTAAGATTTTTTATGGGGGTAAAATTGAATGAATTTATAATTTTATTATTGCATTGGGTTCCATTAAATGTTATATTTATTATAATTAATATTTTTTTATAATTTTAATAGTTTAAGTTTAAAACATTGATTTGTGGAGTCAAAATTATATAAAATATTTAAAATTATTATTTTTTATTTATATATTTATTTTATGTTTAATTTTATATTATTTAGAGTAATTATTTCTTTATTTTTTTTAATGAATAAATTGATATTTTTAATAGAGTGAGAAATTATTAAAATTTTATCTGTTAGGGTTGAGTATATTATTTTTTTTGATTGAATTAATTTGATATTTATTAGGCTAGTTTTAATTATTTCTTTAAGGGTAATTTTATATAGAGTTGAATACATAGGCGAGGATAAAAATTTAGGTCGATTTATTGGATTAGTTTTATTATTTGTAGTTTCAATAATCTTTATAATTATTAGCCCCAATATAATTAGAATTTTATTAGGTTGGGATGGGTTGGGCCTAGTTTCTTACTGTTTAGTGATTTATTATCAAAATGAATCTAGGTTTAATTCAGGGATAGTTACTGTTCTTTTAAATCGGATTGGGGATATTTTTATTTTAATATCAATTGGGTTATTTATAATTATAGGGTCGTGAAATTTTATATTTTTTAATAGAGTTAATAGTTTAATAATAATAATAATTATTTTGATTTCTTTTACAAAGAGAGCCCAAATTCCCTTTTCATCTTGGTTGCCTAAGGCTATAGCTGCCCCAACTCCTGTTTCTTCTTTAGTTCATTCGTCAACTTTAGTTACTGCAGGGGTGTATCTTTTAATTCGTTTTAATTATTTAATTAATAGAAATTATAAATTAATAAATTTTATTATATATATATCTTTATTAACTATATTTATAGCGGGGATGGTTGCAAGGATTGAGTTTGATTTAAAAAAGATTATTGCCTTATCTACTTTAAGGCAGTTAGGTGTTATAATATTTAGTTTATCCATTAATATAAGAAATGTTTCATTTTTTCATTTAATGACTCATGCTTTATTTAAGTCAATATTATTTATATGTGCGGGTATTATCATCCACAATATAATTTTAAATCAGGATATCCGATTTATTAGAATAATTTTTTTTAACATGCCAATAGTTAGAATAATTTTTAATTGTTCATCTTTTTCGTTAATAGGCTTGCCTTTTTTATCAGGAATTTTTTCAAAAGATAAAATTTTAGATTTATATTTGATAGGGTATTTAAATCCATTGATATTTTTAATTTTATTTATATCAATAGGACTAACTAGTGGGTATTCTATGCGATTAATTTATTATTCTTTTATTAAATTTCCTGTGATAAATATTTATTTTAAATTTAATAGGTTTATAAGGGTGATAGTTTATTCTATATTAATTTTATTTATGTATACAATTTTTATAGGATTTATTTTAAGATGATTAATTTTTTCAATAAAAAGGGTAATTTTTTTAAAAATTGAATTGAAATTAATAATTTTTATTTTTATAATCATAGGGATTTTGGTGAGATTAGGGCTATCAAAAAATTTTATAAACATTTTTATATTAATTAATTTGATTAATTATATTAATATATATTATTATATATGGTTTTTGTCTTTATTATATAAATTTGAAGTTATAAAAAAAATATTATTTTTTAATAATTTCAATTATTATTTAGAGAGGGGGTGGAATGATTATTTATTTGGGCCAAATTTAATTAGGTATTTTATATTTATATATAAATATGATTTTATAGACAAAATTATTATGTATGTAATAATTATAATTTATTATTTTATTTTAATTTTATTATATTTATAAATTTAAATAGCTTATAATAAAGTTTAATATTGAAGATATTAAGATGGATTATTCCTTTAGATATTTATAAATAAATTAATTATTATTTTTATAATGAAAATATAATGTTTTTTTTAAACTATGTAAATAAAAATAATAATGGATTTAAACCATAAATTAGGAAGTTAGAAATTTCCTTAGTTCATACTTATTTTATTAGTTGGAGCATTAATCTCAATTTAATTATTAACAATAATTTACCTCTTTTTGGTTTCAGCTAAGAGATTTAATTCTATATTTCAAGTCGAAATTGAAATCATTTATTATGATACAAAAAAAAAGATTAATTTAATAAATTTTATTTTAGTCATTTTAAAGCTCCGTCATTTCATTCTAAATAAAGCCCTATCAATAAAATAATTAAGAATAAAAAAGCTATTATAATATTAGTCTCAACTGAGTAGTATAAATATGAGGGGATAAATGGGAAAAAGATAATAATTTCAATATCAAAAATTAAAAAAATTAGGCTAATTGTATAGAATTGGATTGAGAATGGTAAACGAGATGAATTGAAAGGGTCAAATCCGCATTCAAATGGAGATAATTTTTCTCGTATTATTTTTTTTATAGGGGACAATATAAAGTTAATTATTATTAAAATTATTATAATTATTATTAGGATTATAGTTATTAATAATATTAATATCATTTATTTAATCTAAATGAATAGACTTTTTAATTGGAAGTTAAATGTACTTTTTATACTAATAAAATAATAAGATCATCAATATAGGAATGTATAGACGAATAATCATACAACATCTACAAAATGTCAATATCAGGCTCTTGCTTCAAAACAAAAATGATGAGAGTTAGAAAAATGGTCATAATAGATTCGGGCTAAAGTAATTATAATAAATATTGTTCCGATTAAAACATGAATTCCGTGGAAACCAGTAAGTATAAAAAAAATTCTTCCGTAAACAGAATCTGCGATAGTAAATATTGATTCATTATATTCTTCATATTGGAGGTAGGAAAAATATATACCTAATATAATTGTTAAACAAGTGGTTAAATATCCCTTGTATCAATTTTGATTAATTAAACAGTAATGGGCTCATGTAATTGAAATTCCTGAGGATAATAAAACAATAGTGTTTAATAATGGGGTTTTATAGGGGTCAAATGCTTCAATTATTTTAGGGGGTCATTTTATACCAATTTCAATTCTAGGGGATAGAGATATGTGGAAAAAGGTTCAAAATATTGAGATAAAAAAGAAAACTTCTCTAATAATAAATAAAATTATACCCCATCGTAGTATTTTTGTAATATAGGAGTTATGAGCTCCTTGAAAGGTACTTTCACGAATGATATCCCGCCATCATTGGAAAGATGTTAGGGTTGTTCTTAAAACTCCAATAATAAATAAATTAGAATTTGATTCATGAAGAATTTTAATGCCACCTGATAATATAATTATTAATCTTATAGATATTAATAAAGGTCAAGGGCTTAAGGTTACTATATGGAATGGGTGGTTATGGGTGATTATATTTTTTAATGATTTTTTCATATTTAATTAGTTTCCTTAGTGTATAAAGTTCTTAAAATTGTAAATACATATGATTGAATTAGTGATACACTAAATTCTAGGATTAATAGCAGTATTTGTGCTAAAATAATTATTAATGATAATAATAGAATAGGGGTTCTTGCAGATTCTCTTATTAATGTTAAAAGTAAGTGACCAGCAATTATATTTGCTGTCAAACGGATTGATAGGGTTAGAAGACGGATAATGTTTCTGATTGTTTCAATTAACACTATAAAAGGTATTAAAATAAGGGGAGTACCTTGGGGGATTATATGGGCAAAGGCAAAGTTAGTGTTGTTAATTCAAATAAAAATTATTAATCCAAGTCATATTGGTAAAGAAATAGATATAGAGAAAATTAAATGTCTAGACCTAGTAAAAATATATGGGAATATTCCTATAAAATTATTACTTAAAATAAAAATAAATAAAGCAATAAAATAAATTATGTTAATATAGTTAAATTTATTTGATAAAATAATTTTAAATTCTTTTGATAGAAGGGATAAGATTAAATTAAAAAATTTAGTTGCCCGGGATTCTGATAATCAGAATGATATTGGAATGATTAAAAAGTTAAAAATTGAAGAAAATCAATTCAGATCTATATTAGAATTTGTATGAGGGTCAAAAATTGAAAATAAGTTTCTTATCATTTTAAAGTGAAATTTCTTAAAGGACTTACAGATGTATGAGGTAATTTATGAGATTTATCAGCAATATTAAAGTAGCATAAAATTATGTACATTATGAAAATTATAATGAATATTAGATTTATAAACAACCAATTATAAGGAGATATTTGGGGAATTTTGTAAAAAATATTATTTTTAATAATTTTAAAATGACATTTTAATGTTATATTTTTAACTAATTTTTTTCATTAGAAGTATTTTTAATACTATATATTGGTTTAAGAGACCAAGACTTTAATCAGTCATCTAATGATAAAGGATATGACATTACTCATTGTATAAAATTTTGATGATCAGTTCTTTCAATTGTAATTGGTATGAATCTATGATTTATTCCACAAATTTCGGAGCATTGCCCATAATAAAGGCCCGGTCGATTCAAATTTATAAGGGTTTGATTAATCCGTCCTGGGATTGAGTCAATTTTTACTCCTAAGGAGGGTACAGTTCATGAATGAATAACGTCTGCAGAATTAATTAATATGCGAATTTGATTTTTTAAAGGTGAAATTAAATTATTATCGACATCTAATAAACGAAAATTATTTAATTTTATTTCATTATTTTTAATTATAAAAGAATTAAATTTAATATTGTTAAAATCGGAATATTCATATGATCAATATCATTGGTGTCCAATTGATTTAATTGTAAGATTGGGGTTGTAAATTTCATCAGTTAAGTATAAAATTTTTAAAGATGGGATAGCCATATAAATTAGAATTAATATAGGAATTAAAGTTCAAATAATTTCGATATTTTGATTTTGTTGGATGAACTTGTTGTTTAAGTTATTAATAAGTAATGAAATGATAATATAAATAATTATAATTGTAATTATTAATAAAATTATTAATGAGTAATCGTGGAAGAATTTTAAATTTTCTATGATAGGGGAATTTGAGTCTTGTATATTAATTATAGATCAAGTTGAAATTTCATTTAAAATTTAAATGAATTTTAATTTAAATGAAATTAATGGAATTTCATTAAATCTGTGGTTTAATGGTGGATAATATATACTTATTCATTCAATTGATGAAATTATGAATATTGAAAATAAGTTTAATCGTTGGGATGATATTCTTTCTCATATTAAAAAAATAAAGTATATAATTCTTAATATAGAAATTATAGAGCCTATAGAAGATAAAATATTTCATGTTATATATGAATCAGGATAATCTGAATATCGTCGTGGTATACCATTTAATCCTAGAAAATGTTGGGGGAAAAAGGTTAGATTTACTCCAAAAAATATTCTGTAGAATTGAATTTTCAATCATTTTTTATGTAATCTTAAACCAGTTATTAATGGATATCAATAAATAAATCCCCCTATAATTGCAAAGACTGCCCCTATAGAGAGTACATAATGAAAATGTGCTACTACATAATATGTATCATGTAAGATGATATCAATTGAAGAATTAGCTAAGATTACCCCCGTTAATCCTCCAATTGTGAATAGAAAAACAAATCCCAAGCTTCATAAGTTGGATGGGTTGAATTTAATTTTTGAACCATGAATTGTGGCTAATCATCTAAAAACTTTAATTCCTGTGGGGATTGCAATAATTATAGTAGCTGATGTAAAATAGGCTCGAGTGTCTACATCTATGCCAATAGTAAATATATGATGGGCTCATACAATAAATCCAAGAAATCCAATTGTTAATATTGCGTAAATTATACCAATGGATCCAAAAGTTTCTTTTTTTCCATTTTGATTAAAAATTATATGTGAGATTATTCCGAATCCAGGTAAAATTAAAATATAGACTTCTGGGTGACCAAAAAATCAAAATAGGTGTTGGTATAAAATTGGATCTCCTCCTCCCGATGGATCAAAAAATGTAGTATTGAGATTTCGATCAGTTAAAAGTATAGTAATAGCTCCTGCTAGAACTGGGACAGCCAATAATAATAGGATTGTTGTAATTAATATAGATCAAGTAAATAAAGTTAGTTTTTCAAAACTTATTCTTAAATTTTTTATGTTTATAATTGTGGTAATAAAATTAATGGCACCTATAATAGAGGATAGTCCTGCTAAGTGGAGGGAGAAAATTGCTATGTCTAAATATATACCTTCGTGATTTAAATTTAGGGACAAGGGAGGGTAAACAGTTCAACCTGTTCCTACTCCTTGATTAATAATATTTCTTAAAATTAATAGGTTAATTGAGGGGGGCAGCAATCAGAATCTTATATTATTTATTCGAGGGAAAGCTATATCAGGGGCCCCTAGTATTAAGGGGATTATTCAATTACCAAAGCCTCCAATTATAATTGGTATTACCATAAAAAAAATTATAATGAAAGCATGTGATGTAATGATAGAATTATATAATTGATCATTATTAATTAGATAGCCAGGGTTTCCTAATTCTATTCGAATTAACAATCTTAGTGATGATCCCAGTATTCCGGATCATATTCCAAAAATAAAATATAAAATTCCAATATCTTTGTGATTAGTTGAAAAGAATCATTTTTGTATAAATTTTTAGTTTAATTAAAATTTTAAATTGCAAATTTAACGATATATTAATAATATAAAATTTTAAGTAATGTGTCTGATTAAAGTAATAAATTGTAAATTTATTAAAAAGATTAAATTTCTTCTTTACTATTAAGATTTAAAATAAATTTTATTTTTAATTTTGAAGATTAATAGTTTGAATTAACTTAAAATCTTATATAATTCAATTATTTATGATTCATAAATTTAAAGGAGATAGGAAAAAAATTATAAAAAAAAAATTAATACAGTTTAATTTAAAGTTTTTGTAAAATAAATTAATTTTTAAATTAATTTTATTGGTTAATATTAGTGTTAAGATAATACGAGTATAAAATATAAATGATAAAATTGACATTATAATTAATGTTAATAAAATTATAATATTTAATTTATTAATAAAAATGTTAATAATTGATCATTTTATTATAAATCCTATTAAGGGGGGTAGTCTAGCCATAGATATTAAATTTAATATTAAAATAAATTTAATTTTATTTATTTTTATAAAATTAATATGATTTAAGTAAAAAATTTTAAAATTTTTAAATAGTAATATTACAGGGAAGTTTAAAATTATATAGAGTAAAAAATATATAATTATTATATTTTCATTAATTAATAAAATGATTAATATTCAACTTAAATGATTAAGTGATGAGTATCTAATAATAATTCGGATAGATTGATGGTTATTACCTATTATTGTTCTGATTAATGAACTTAAAAGGGATGATAATAATAATAATTTATAAGAATAATTATATATTAATAAAAATAATGGAATGATTTTTTGTCAAATTCATAAGATTATACAATTTATTCAATTTAAGTTATTTATGATATTAACAAATCAATTATGGAAGGGGCTAGCCCCTAGTTTAATAAGAATAGATAAATTAATAATATACATTAATAAATTATTAAAATTTATATAATTATAATTAATAAATATTATTGATCTAGAAAAAATGATTAATGTTGATCTTGAACTTTGAATGATAAAATATTTTATGGCTGATTCTTTATAAAATTTATTAAAAAAAATAATAATTGGGATAAAAGATATTATGTTTAATTCTAATATTATTCATATTGAAAATCAAGAATTTATAGAAATAGAGATAATAGGGGATAAAATTAATATTGGAAAAATTAATAAGTGAATTAAAGATTGAATTATATATATATATATATTAATGTATGATGCATATTAATTTTTGAAATTAAAAGAAATAGTTTAATTCTATTAATTATAATAAAGGTAGTTATACATTATTTATTCTATCAAAATAATCCTTTTATCAGGCACTTTATTATAAAAAAGATTTTATGTCTATATTTAGGGTATGAACCTAAAAGCTTATTTAGCTTATTTTTATTTCTAAAAAAATTTTTTATTTATATTTGAATTTTAAATTCAATGCACTATTCTGCCATTTTAGAATTAAATTTATAAGAAATTTATATTCAAATAATTAAATTTTTTTTAAAATAATTAATTGAGGTAAGGTTGATTTTTAAATAATTATAATTATTTCGATATTTAGTATAAATTAATTAATGAATTAATTAATTTAACATATATATATTAGATTAATTAAGTTATTTTAATAAATTATATAATTTTGTTAAAATGTAAATTTAGGGAAATTATATAGGAGATATTTGGGGAAGGAGGAAGAATAAGATATTAATTTTGGATAAAATATAAGTTGTATAAATTTTATTTAAAATAATAAAATTGAATAAATTTTATTTAAATTAATAAATTTGTATGGATTTTATTAAAATTAATACATTTATTAAATTTGAGTTAATTTTAATAAAATTATAAGTATATATTAATTTTAAATAAAATTATAAGTTTGTATTAATTTTTAATAAAATTATAAGTTTGTATTAAATTTAATAAAATTACAAGTTTGTATTAATTTTTAATAAAATTACAAGTTTGTATTAATTTTTAATAAAATTATAAGTTTGTATTAATTTTTAATAAAATTATAAGTTTGTATTAATTTTTAATAAAATTATAAGTTTGTATTAATTTTTAATAAAATTATAAGTTTGTATTAATTTTTAATAAAATTATAAGTTTGTATTAATTTTTAATAAAATTATAAGTTTGTATTAATTTTTAATAAAATTATAAATTTGTATTAATTTTTAATAAAATTATAAATTTGTATTAATTTTTAATAAAATTATAAATTTGTATTAATTTTTAATAAAATTATAAATTTGTATTAATTTTTAATAAAATTATAAATTTGTATTAATTTTTAATAAAATTATAAATTTGTATTAATTTTTAATAAAATTATAAATTTGTATTAATTTTTAATAAAATTATAAATTCGTATTAATTTTTAATAAAATTATAAATTTGTATTAATTTTTAATAAAAATATAAATTTGTATTAATTTTTAATAAAATTATAAATTTGTATTAATTTTTAATAAAATTATAAATTTGTATTAAATTTTAATAAAATTATAAATTTGTATTAATTTTTAATAAAATTATAAATTTGTATTAATTTTTAATAAAATTATAAATTTGTATTAATTTTTAATAAAATTATAAATTTGTATTAATTTTTAATAAAATTATAAATTTGTATTAATTTTTAATAAAATTATAAATTTGTATTAATTTTTAATAAAAATATAAATTTGTATTAATTTTTAATAAAATTATAAATTTGTATTAATTTTTAATAAAATTATAAATTTGTATTAATTTTAAATGAAATTATAAATTTGTATTAATTTTTAATAAAGTTATAAATTTGTATTAATTTTTAATAAAATTATAAATTTGTATTAATTTATAATGAAACTATAAATTTGTATTAATTTATTATGAAATTATAAATTTGTATTAATTTATAATGAAATTATAAATTTGTATTAATTTATAATGAAATTATAAATTTGTATTAATTTTTAATGAAATTATAAATTTGTATTAATTTTTAATGAAATTATAGATTTGTATTAATTTTTAATAAAATTATAAATTTGTATTAATTTTTGATGAAATTATAAATTTGTATTAATTTTTAATGAAATTATAAATTTGTATTAATTTTTAATGAAATTATAGATTTGTATTAACTTTTAATGAAATTATAGATTTGTATTAATTTATAATAAAATTATAAATTTATATTAATTTTTAATAAAATTATTAATTTATATTAATTTTAATTTTAAAAATTAAAAAAAAATTATGCGTTAATTTAAAATAAGGTATAATTTGTATTAATTTAAAATATGATTTAAATTTGTATTAATTTAAAATAAAATGAAATTTGTATTAATTTAAAATATGGTTTAAATTTTTATTGATTTAAAATAAGATGTAATTTGTATTAGTTTGAAATATGACTTAAATTTGGAGGTAATTTGAATAATTTTAAAAATTGATAAATTTATTTAAAATATAAATAAAATAATAAATTTGTTTTAAATTTAGATAAATTAACAAAATTGTATTAATTTAATGTAAATTAATAAGATTTTATAAATTATTTAATAATATTAATATTATTAATATTAATAAATTTATTAGTTTATTTTATTTAATTATTAATTTATTAATAATAAATTTTTTTTATATAATAAATCATTAAAATAAACAATATAATTATATTATTTATAAAATTATATTATATATGTATATATATATATATTAATTTAATTAAATATAATAATAATTAAATAATAATAATTATTTATCATTAATAGTGACATTAATAAAAATAATTATTAAAAATAAAATTTTTAATAATAAATATATGTATATTAGTTTATAAATTCATATATTTATATTAATAAATTATTTTTAATATATATATATAGTTATTTACTCAGACTAAATTTTCACTAATTCTAATATTATTAATAAATAATTTATTCATTAATTAAATTTTCTAATATTTTATATAATAATTTAATATTAAATATTTAACGAATTTATTATATATCAAAAATTTAACTATATATAGATGTCTGGCAAACGATCATTAATACTTATTTAAGGTAGTGACATTGTATATATGTGAAGCATTCTATATAGATGCAGAAAAAAAAGAGAATCATTGATTATATATAATCATTGAAGTTATAATTATTATAAATAAATTTATTAACATTTTAATTTATAAAATATTTTAGGGCTTTAATTAATGATTACAAATATTAATAAATTTATTATTATTAATTATAAGTTATTATACAAATAATTAAATGTCAGTTTGGTTGATTTATTTTCACTAATTAATATAGTGAAATATTTTTAATGAAAATTATTTTTAATATTAATATAAATATTATTAATATCGATATTAATATTATTAATATTAATAAATTTATTAGTTTATTTTATTTAATTATTAATTTATTAATAATAAATTTTTTTTATATAATAGATTGTTAAAATAAACAATATAATTATATTATTTATAAAATTATATTATATATGTATATATATATATATTAATTTAATTAAATATAATAATAATTAAATAATAATTATTATTTATCATTAATAGTGACATTAATAAAAATAATTATTAAAAATAAAATTTTTAATAATAAATATATGTATATTAGTTTATAAATTCATATATTTATATTAATAAATTATTTTTAATATATATATATAGTTATTGACTCAGACTAAATTTTCACTAATTCTAATATTATTAATAAATAATTTATTCATTAATTAAATTTTCTAATATTTTATATAATAATTTAATATTGAATATTTAACGAATTTATTATATATTAAAAATTTAACTATATATAGATGTCTGGCAAACGATCATTAATACTTATTTAAGGTAGTGACATTGTATATATGTGAAGCATTGTATATAGATGCAGAAAAAAAAGAGAATCATTGATTATATATAATCATTGAAGTTAAAATTATTATAAATAAATATATTAACATTTTAATCTATAAAATATTTTAGGGCTTTAATTAATGATTACAAATATTAATAAATTTATTATTATTAATTATAAGTTATTATACAAATAATTAAATGTCAGTTTGGTTGATTTATTTTCACTAATTAATATGGTGAGATATTATTAATGAAAATTATTTTTAATATTAATATAAGCTTATTAATTTATAAAAATTTTATTACTTTAAATATTTATATTAAATTTTAATTTAATGTAAAAAAAAAAAAAAAAAATTTAATTAATATTAAATAATTATTTAATGTAAATAATAATTTTATTAAAAGAATTTTAATAATATAAAAAAAATTTTTATATAGAATTTTTAATTTTTAAGATTTTTAAAAAGAAATTTAATTGAGAGGATAAAATTTGAGGGGAGCCGGTAAAATTTTTTATATATATAGAATTTTTAATTTTTTAAGATTTTTAAAAAGAAATTTAATTGAGAGGATAAAATTTGAGGGGAGCCGGTAAAATTTTTTATATATATATAGAATTTTTAATTTTTTTAAGATTTTTAAAAAGAAATTTAATTGAGAGGATAAAATTTGAGGGGAGCCGGTAAAATTTTTTATATATATAGAATTTTTAATTTTTTTAAGATTTTTAAAAAGAAATTTAATTGAGAGGATAAAATTTGGGGGGAGCCGGTAAAATTTTTTTTATATATAGAATTTTTAATTTTTTTAAGATTTTTAAAAAGAAATTTAATTGAGAGGATAAAATTTGGGGGAAGCCGGTAAAATTTTTTTTATATATAGAATTTTTAATTTTTTTAACATTTTTAAAAAGAAATTTAATTGAGAAGATAGAGTTTAGGGGACTGGTAAAAATTTATTTTATATAGAATTTTTAATTTTTAAGATTTTTAAAAATAAATTTAATTGAGAGGATAAATTTTGTGGGTTGGTGAATTTTTTTAATTTTTGAGAATTTAAAAATTTTGTGGATCAGTGAAAATTTTTTTTAAATTTTTGAGAATTTAAAAATTTTGTGGGATCAGTGAAAATTTTTTTTAATTTTTGAGAATTTAAAAATTTTGTGGGATGGTGAATTTTTTTTAATTTTTGAGAATTTAAAAATTTTGTGGATTAGTGAAAATTTTTTTTAAATTTTTGAGAATTTAAAAATTTTGTGGGTTGGTGAATTTTTTTTAATTTATGAGAATTTAAAATTTTTGGAGGTTGGTGAATTTTTTTTTTATTTTAATTTTTGTGAATTTTAAAATTGATAGGATTAGGGAATTTTTTTTTATTATTAAAAAATCTAATAATTTTAAAAGTTAATGGAATTTTTTAATTAATTTAAAAATTTTAATTATTATTGATTATTGAATTTTTTAAGAGAAATTTTAAAATATTTTATTTAATAATAATTTTAAATAATTAGTTTGGCAATAATAGATTTTAAATAAAATTTAAAAACATATTTGAATTATAATTGAAATATTATTTAATAATGTAAATTAAAATAATATAATAGTTACTAAATTTTATAAATTGAAGTAGAAAAAATATTTTTTATTTGATATTTATTATAAATATAAAAAAGTATAAATTAAACATTTGGGAAAAATATTTGTTTTTAAATTTTTTGAATAAAATTAGTTTTTAAAATTTATTTTTTAACAATTATTTTATGAAATTAAATTTTTATGGAGAATTTAATTTAATTTTAAAAATCAAAAAAAGTTTTGGTTATTATTATTTGGATAATTTGTATTGAATTTAAATTGTGCGTGTAATTTAATTAAATTTGTTAAATAATTTTGATTTAAAATTAATGTAATTTTTAATTTAGTTATTTTTGGTGTATTAATTTGAATTTAAATTGGGGTTTATTTAATTAAAAAATTAATTTAAAAAAATATTTTTTATAGTTCGGGGAAGTTTAATTTAATTGAATTATTAATGGAAAAATTAATTTAAAATTATTTGCATAGGAATTATTGTATTTTTTTTTATAATTTGATAGAGTTAAATTTGGGGGAGTTTAATTTAATTGAATTATTAATGAAAAAATTAATTTAAAATTATTTGCATAGGAATTATTGTATTTTTTTTATAATTTGATAGAGTTAAATTTGGGGGAGTTTAATTTAATTGAATTATTAATGGAAAAATTAATTTAAAATTATTTGCATAGGAATTATTGTATTTTTTATAATTTGATAGAGTTAAATTTGGGGGAGTTTAATTTCATTGAATTATTAATGGAAAAATTAATTTAAAATTATTTGCATAGGAATTATTGTATTTTTTTATAATTTGATAGAGTTAAATTTGGGGAAGTTTAATTTAATTGAATTATTAATGGAAAAATTAATTTAAAATTATTTGCATAAGAGTTTAAATTAGTGTATTTTTTATAATTTGTATGGAGTTAAATTTAGGAGTTTAATTTAATTGAATTGTTAATGAAAAATTAATTTAATATTATTTACATAGAAATTTAAATTATAGAAATTTTATAATTTTTTGTGTAGAGTTAAATTTGGGAAAGTTTAATTTAATTGAATTATTAATGGAAAAATTAATTTAAAATTATTTGCATAGGAGTTTAAATTAGTGTATTTTTTATAATTTGTATGGGGCTAAATTTAGGAGTTTAATTTAATTGAATTATTAATGAAAAATTAATTTAATATTATTTACATAGAAGTTTAAATTATAGAATTTTTTATAATTTTTTGTGTAGAGTTAAATTTGGGGGATTAATTTAATTTAATTATTAATGAAAAATTAATTTGATTTTATTGATAGAAGGGTTTAAATTATGAATATTTTATTAATAAATTGTTAAGTTAAAATTTAAGAACTTAATTTAATTAAAAGGAAAGTTAATTTAAAATTGTTTAGAAATAGATTAAAGTTAAAAATTAAATTTTTTTTTTTGTGTTAAGGGCAAAAAATTTGATTAAATTGGGTTTATTAATAAAAATTAATATAAATTAGACACTTGATTTAATTTTATTATGATTTTTTTATTATCTATATTTTATTAATTAAAAAAAATTTAGGTGGTTAAATATGTTTAAAAAAGTTTAATAGAAAATAATTGTTAGTAAAAAAGATAAATTTATATATTATATTTTTGTAATTTGTAGAGGAATATTTTTATAAAATTTTTTAACAATAAAAATAATTAATTTTTTAGTCATTTGTTGGGCAGTAACTGAAATTAGTGTTTAGTCTTAATGTTTTTTATTTATATTAGATTGTAATAGGGATAATTTAACCTAATAAAATTTTCTAATAAAATAATTAATTTTTTTTAGCCATTTGCTGGGCAGTAACCGAAATTAATGTTTAGTCTTAAAATGTTTTTTATTTATATTAGATTGTAATAGGGATAATTTAACGTAATAAAATTTTCTAATAAAATAATTAATTTTTTTTAGCCATTTGCTGGGCAGTAACCGAAATTAATGTTTAGTCTTAAAATGTTTTTTATTTATATTAGATTGTAATAGGGATAATTTAACCTAATAAAATTTTCTAATAAAATAATTAATTTTTTAGTCATTTGTTGGACAGCAACTTAAATTAATGTTTAGTCTTTAAATATTTTTTATTTATATTAGATTGTAATAGGGATAATTTAATCTAATAAAATTTTCTAATAAAAAAAATTAATTTTTAGCCATTTGCTGGGCAGCAATCGAAATTAATGTTTAGCCTTAAAATATTTTTTATTTCTATTAAATTGTAATAGGGATAATTTAATTTAATAAAATTTTCTAATAAAATAATAAATTTTTTAGCCATTTGTTGGGCAGTAACCGAAATTAGGGTTTAGTCTTAATGTTTTTTATTTATATTAGATTGTAATAGGGATAATTTAACCTAATAAAATTTTCTAATAAAATAATTAATTTTTTAGTCATTTGCTGGGCAGTAACCGAAATTAATGTTTAGCCTTAAAATATTTTTTATTTCTATTAGATTGTAATAGGGATAATTTAATTTAATAAAATTTTCTAATAAAATAATTAATTTTTTAGCCATTTGTTGGGCAGTAACCGAAATTAGTGTTTAGTCTTAATATTTTTTATTTATATTAGATTGTAATAGGGATAATTTAACCTAATAAATTTTTCTAATAAAATAATTAATTTTTTAGCCATTTGCTGGGCAGTAACCGAAATTAATGTTTAGTCTTAAAATGTTTTTTATTTATATTAGATTGTAATAGGGATAATTTAATGTAATAAAATTTTCTAATAAAAAAAATTAATTTTTAGCCATTTGCTGGGCAGCAATCGAAATTAATGTTTAGCCTTAAAATATTTTTTATTTCTATTAAATTGTAATAGGGATAATTTAATTTAATAAAATTTTCTAATAAAATACTTAATTTTTTAGCCATTTGTTGGGCAGTAACCGAAATTAGTGTTTAGTCTTAATGTTTTTTATTTATATTAGATTGTAATAGGGATAATTTAACCTAATAAAATTTTCTAATAAAAAAAATTAATTTTTTTAGCCACTTGCTGGGCAGTAACCGAAATTAATGTTTAGCCTTAAAATGTTTTTTATTTATATTAGATTACAATAGGGATAATTTAATCTAATAAAATTTTCTAATAAAAAAATTAATTTTTTAGTCATTTGTTGGGCAGTAACCGAAATTAATGTTTAATCTTAAAATGTTTTTTTATTTATATTAGATTATAATAGGGATAATTCAATCTAATAAAATTTTCGAATAAAATAATTAATTTTTTAGTCATTTGCTGGGCAGTAACTGAAATTAATGTTTAGCCTTAAAATGTTTTTTATTTATATTAGATTATAATAGGGATAATTTAATCTAATAAAATTTTCTAATAAAAAAAATTAATTTTTTTAGCCACTTGCTGGGCAGTAACCGAAATTAATGTTTAGCCTTAAAATGTTTTTTATTTATATTAGATTATAATATGGATAATTTAATTTAATAAAATTTTCTAATAAAAAAAATTAATTTTTTTAGCCACTTGCTGGGCAGTAACCGAAATTAATGTTTAGCCTTAAAATGTTTTTTATTTATATTAGATTATAATATGGATAATTTAATTTAATAAAATTTTCTAATAAAAAAAATTAATTTTTTTTAGCCATTTGCTGGGCAGCAACCGAAATTAATGTTTAGTCTTAAAATGTTTTTTATTTATATTAGATTATAATAGGATAATTTAATTTAATAAAATTTTCTAATAAAAAATTCATTTTTTAGTCATTTGTTGGGCAGTAACCGAAATTAATGTTTAGTCTTAAAATGTTTTTTTATTTATATTAGATTACAATAGGGATAATTTAATTTAATAAAATTTTCTAATAAAAAAAATTAATTTTTTTAGTCACTTGCTGGGCAGTAACCGAAATTAATGTTTAGTCTTAAAATGTTTTTTATTTATATTAGATTATAATATGGATAATTTATCTTAATAAAATTTTCTAATAAAAAAAATTAATTTTTTTTAGCCATTTGCTGGGTAGCAACCGAAATTAATGTTTAGTCTTAAAATGTTTTTTATTTATATTAGATTATAATAGGATAATTTAATTTAATAAAATTTTCTAATAAAAAATTAATTTTTTAGTCATTTGTTGGGCAATAACCGAAATTAATGTTTAGTCTTAAAATGTTTTTTTATTTATATTAGATTACAATAGGGATAATTTAATTTAATAAAATTTTTTAATAAAAAATTAATTTTTTTTAGCCATTTGCTGGGCAGCAACCGAAATTAATGTTTAGTCTTAAAATGTTTTTTATTTATATTAGATTACAATAGGATAATTTAATTTAATAAAATTTTCTAATAAAAAATTAATTTTTTAGCCATTTGTTGGGCAGTAATCGAAATTAATGTTTAGTCTTAAAATGTTTTTTATTTATATTAGATTACAATAGGGATAATTTAATCTAATAAAATTTTCTAATAAAAAATTAATTTTTTAGTCATTTGTTGGGCAGTAACCGAAATGAATGTTTAGTCTTAAAATGTTTTTTATTTATATTAGATTACAATAGGATAATTTAATCTAATAAAATTTTCTAATAAAAAATTAATTTTTTAGCTATTTGTTGGGCAGTAACCAAAATTAATGTTTAGCCTTAAAATGTTTTTTATTTATATTAGATTATTATATGGATAATTTAATTTAATAAAATTTTCTAATAAAAAAAATTAATTTTTTTTAGCCATTTGCTGGGCAGCAACCGAAATTAATGTTTAGTCTTAAAATGTTTTTTATTTATATTAGATTATAATAGGATAATTTAATTTAATAAAATTTTCTAATAAAAAATTAATTTTTTAGTCATTTGTTGGGCAGTAACCGAAATTAATGTTTAGTCTTAAAATGTTTTTTTATTTATATTAGATTACAATAGGGATAATTTAATATAATAAAACTTTCTAATAAAAAAAATTAATTTTTTTAGCCACTTGCTGGGCAGTAACCGAAATTAATGTTTAGTCTTAAAATGTTTTTTATTTATATTAGATTATAATATGGATAATTTAATTTAATAAAATTTTCTAATAAAAAAAATTATTTTTTTTTAGCCATTTGCTGGGTAGCAACCGAAATTAATGTTTAGTCTTAAAATGTTTTTTATTTATATTAGATTATAATAGGATAATTTAATTTAATAAAATTTTCTAATAAAAAATTAATTTTTTAGTCATTTGTTGGGCAGTAACCGAAATTAATGTTTAGTCTTAAAATGTTTTTTTATTTATATTAGATTACAATAGGGATAATTTAATTTAATAAAATTTTTTAATAAAAAATTAATTTTTTTTTAGCCATTTGCTGGGCAGCAACCGAAATTAATGTTCAGTCTTAAAATGTTTTTTATTTATATTAGATTACAATAGGATAATTTAATTTAATAAAATTTTCTAATAAAAAATTAATTTTTTAGCCATTTGTTGGGCAGTAATCGAAATTAATGTTTAGTCTTAAAATGTTTCTTATTTATATTAGATTACAATAGGCATAATTTAATCTAATAAAATTTTCTAATAAAAAATTAATTTTTTAGTCATTTGTTGGGCAGTAACCGAAATTAATGTTTCGTCTTAAAATGTTTTTTATTTATATTAGATTACAATAGGATAATTTAATCTAATAAAATTTTCTAATAAAAAATTAATTTTTTAGCTATTTGTTGGGCAGTAACCAAAATTAATGTTTAGTCTTAAAATGTTTTTTTATTTATATTAGATTACAATAGGGATACCTCAATCTAATAAAATTTTCTAATAAAATAATTAATTTTTTAGCCATTTGCTGGGCAGTAACCAAAATTAATGTTTAGTCTTAAAATGTTTTTTATTTATATTAGATTATAATAGGGATAATTTAATCTAATAAAATTTTCTAATAAAAAATTAATTTTTAGCCGTTTGTTGGGCAGTAATTGAAATTAATGCTAAGTCTTAAAATATTTTTTATTTATATTAGATTATAATAGGGATAATTTAATTTAATAAAATTTTCTAACAAAAAATTAATTTTTAGTCATTTGTTGGGCAGTAACTAAAATTAATGCTAAGTTTTAAAGTGTTTTTTATTTATATTAAATTATAATAGGGATAATTTAATCTCATAAAATTTTCTAATAAAATAATTAATTTTTAGCCATTTGTTGGGCAGTAATTGAAATTAATGCTAAGTCTTAAAATGTTTTTTATTTATATTAGATTATAATAGGGATAATTTAACTTAATAAATTTTTTTATTCATTTGTTGGGCAGTAATTGAAATTAATGCTAAGTCTTAAAATATTTTTTATTTATATTAGATTATAATAGGGATAATTCAATCTGATAAAATTTTCTAATAAAAAATTAATTTTTAGCCATTTGTTGGGCAGTAATTGAAATTAATGTTAAGTCTTAAAATGTTTTTTATTTATATTAGATTATAATAGGGATAATTTAATCTAATAAAATTTTCTAATATAAAATTAATTTTTAGCCATTTGTTGGGCAGTAATTGAAATTAATGTTAAGTCTTAAAATATTTTTTATTTATATTAGATTATAATAGGGATAATTTAATTTAATAAAATTTTCTAACAAAAAATTAATTTTTAGACATTTGTTGGGCAGTAACTGAAATTAATGCTAAGTCTTAAAATGTTTTTTATTTATATTAGGTTATAATAGGGATAATTTAATCTCATAAAATTTTCTAATAAAATAATTAATTTTTAGCCATTTGTTGGGCATTAATTGAAATTAATGCTAAGTCTTAAAATGTTTTTTATTTATATTAGATTATAATAGGGATAATTTAACTTGATAAAAAATTTTAATAAAAAAAATTAATTTTTAGTCATTTGTTGGGCAGTAACTGAAATTAATGTTGTCTTAAAATGTTTTTTATTTATATTAGATTATAATAGGGATAATTTAATTTAATAAAATTTTTTAATAAAAAAATTAATTTTTTATTCATTTGTTGGGCAGTAATTGAAATTAATGCTAAGTCTTAAAATATTTTTTATTTATATTAGATTATAATAGGGATAATTCAATCTGATAAAATTTTCTAATAAAAAATTAATTTTTAGCCATTTGTTGGGCAGTAATTGAAATTAATGCTAAGTCTTAAAATGTTTTTTATTTATATTGGATTATAATAGGGATAATTTAATCTAATAAAATTTTCTAATAAAAAATTAATTTTTAGCCATTTGTTGGGCATTAATTGAAATTAATGCTAAGTCTTAAAATGTTTTTTATTTATATTAGATTATAATAGGGATAATTTAACTTAATAAAATTTTTTAATAAAAAAAATTAATTTTTAGTCATTTGTTGGGCAGTAACTGAAATTAATGTTGTCTTCAAATGTTTTTTATTTATATTAGATTATAATAGGGATAATTTAATTTAATAAAATTTTTTAATAAAAAAATTAATTTTTTATTCATTTGTTGGGCAGTAATTGAAATTAATGCTAAGTCTTAAAATATTTTTTATTTATATTAGATTATAATAGGGATAATTTAATTTAATAAAATTTTTTAACAAAAAATTAATTCTTAGTCATTTGTTGGGCAGTAACTGAAATTAATGCTAAGTCTTAAAATGTTTTTTATTTATATTAGATTATAATAGGGATAATTTAACTTAATAAAATTTTTTAATAAAAAAAATTAATTTTTTATTCATTTGTTGGGCAGTAATTGAAATTAATGCTAAGTCTTAAAATATTTTTTATTTATATTACATTATAATAGGGATAATTCAATCGGATAAAATTTTCTAATAAAAAATTAATTTTTAGCCATTTGTTGGGCAGTAATTGAAATTCATGCTAAGTCTTAAAATATTTTTTATTTATATTAGATTATAATAGGGATAATTTAATTTAATAAAATTTTTTAACAAAAAATTAATTTTTAGTCATTTGTTGGGCAGTAACTGAAATTAATGCTAAGTCTTAAAATGTTTTTTATTTATATTAGATTATAGTAGGGATAATTTAATCTCATAAAATTTTCTAATAAAATAATTAATTTTTAGTCATTTGTTGGGCAGTAATTGAAATTAATGCTAAGTCTTAAAATAATTTTTATTTAGTTTAGATTATAATAGGGATAATTTAATTTAATAAAATTTTCTAACAAAAAATTAATTTTTAGCCATTTGTTGGGCAGTAATTGAAATTAATGCTAAGTCTTAAAATTTTTTTTATTTATATTATATTATAATAGGGATAATTTAATCTAATAAGATTTTCTAATAAAAAATTAATTTTTAGCCATTTGCTGGGCAGTAATTGAAATTAATGCTAAGTCTTAAAATGTTTTTTATTTATATTAGGTTATAATAGGGATAATTTAATCTCATAAAACTTTCTAATAAAATAATTAATTTTTAGCCATTTGTTGGGCATTAATTGAAATTAATGCTGAGTCTTAAAATGTTTTTTATTTATATTAGATTATAATAGGGATAATTTAACTTAATAAAATTTTTTAATAAAAAAAATTAATTTTTAGTCATTTGTTGGGCAGTAACTGAAATTAATGTTGTCTTAAAATGTTTTTTATTTATATTAGATTATAATAGGGATAATTTAATTTAATACAATTTTTTAATAAAAAAATTAATTTTTTATTCATTTGTTGGGCAGTAATTGAAATGAATGCTAAGTCTTAAAATATTTTTTATTTATATTAGATTATAATAGGGATAATTCAATCTGATAAAATTTTCTAATAAAAAATTAATTTTTAGCCATTTGTTGGGCAGTAATTGAAATTAATGCTAAGTCTTAAAATGTTTTTTATTTATATTAGATTATAATAGGGATCATTTAATCTAATAAAATTTTCTAATAAAAAATTAATTTTTAGCCATTTGTTGGGCAGTAATTGAAATTAATGCTAAGTCTTAAAATATTTTTTATTTATATTAGATTATAATAGGGATAATTCAATCTGATAAAATTTTCTAATAAAAAATTAATTTTTAGCCATTTGTTGGGCAGTAATTGAAATTAATGCTAAGTCTTAAAATGTTTTTTATTTATATTAGATTATAATAGGGATAATTTAATCTAATAAAATTTTCTAATAAAAAATTAATTTTTAGCCATTTGTTGGGCAGTAATTGAAATTAATGCTAAGTCTTAAAATATTTTTTATTTATATTAGATTATAATAGGGATAATTTAATTTAATAAAATTTTTTAACAAAAAATTAATTTTTAGTCATTTGTTGGGCAGTAAGTGAAATTAATGCTAAGTCTTAAAATGTTTTTTATTTATATTAGTTTATAATAGGGATAATTTAATCTCATACAATTTTCTAATAAAATAATTAATTTTTAGCCATTTGTTGGGCAGTAATTTAAATTAATGCTAAGTCTTAAAATGTTTTTTATTTATATTAGATTATAATAGGGATAATTTAACTTAATAAAATTTTTTAATAAAAAAAATTAATTTTTTATTCATTTGTTGGGCAGTAATTGAAATTATTGCTAAGTCTTAAAATATTTTTTATTTATATTAGATTATAATAGGGATAATTCAATCGGATAAAATTTTCTAATAAAAAATTAATTTTTAGCCATTTGTTGGGCAGTAATTGAAATTAATGCTAAGTCTTAAAATATTTTTTATTTATATTAGATTATAATAGTGATAATTTAATTTAATAAAATTTTTTAACAAAAAATTAATTTTTAGTCATTTGTTGGGCAGTAACTGAAATTAATGCTAAGTCTTAAAATGTTTTTTATTTATATTAGATTATAGTAAGGATAATTTAATCTCATAAAATTTTCTAATAAAATAATTAATTTTTAGTCATTTGTTGGGCAGTAATTGAAATTAATGCTAAGTCTTAAAATATTTTTTATTTATATTAGATTATAATAGGGATAATTTAATTTAATAAAATTTTCTAACCAAAAATTAATTTTTAGCCATTTGTTGGGCAGTAATTGAAATTAATGCTGTCTTAAAATTTTTTTTATTTATATTATATTATAATAGGGATAATTTAATCTAATAAAATTTTCTAATAAAAAATTAATTTTTAGCCATTTGCTGGGCAGTAATTGAAATTAATGCTAAGTCTTAAAATATTTTTTATTTATATTAGATTATAATAGGGATAATTTAATTTAATAAAATTTTCTAACAAAAATCTAATTTTTAGTCATTTGTTGGGCAGTAACTGAAATTAATGCTAAGTCTTAAAATGTTTTTTATTTATATTAGATTATAATAGGGATAATTTAATCTAATAATATTTTCTAATAAAAAATTAATTTTTAGCCATTTGCTGGGCAGTAATTGAAATTAATGCTAAGTCTTAAAATATTTTTTATTTATATTAGATTATAATAGGGATAATTTAATTTAATAAAATTTTCTAACAAAAAATTAATTTTTAGTCATTTGTTGGGCAGTAACCGAAATTAATGCTGTCTTAAAATGTTTTTTTATTCATATTAGATTATAATAGGGATAATTTAATTTAATAAAATTTTTTAATAAAAAAAAATTAATTTTTTATTCATTTGCTGGGCAGTAACCGAAATTGATGCTAAGTCTTAAAATATTTTCTATTTATATTAGATTATAATAGGGATAATTTAATCTAATAAATTTTTTTAATTAAAAAAAATAAATTTTTTATTCATTTGTTGGGCAGTAATTGAAATTAATGCTAAGTCTTAAAATATTTTTTATTTATATTAGATTATAATAGGGATAATTTAATTTAATAAAATTTTCTAACAAAAAATTAATTTTTAGCCATTTGTTGGGCAGTAATTGAAATTAATGCTAAGTCTTAAAATTTTTTTTATTTATATTAGATTATAATAGGGATAATTTAATCTAATGAAATTTTCTAATAAAAAATTAATTTTTTTAGTTATTTGTGGGTATTAATTGAAATTAATGGTTAGGTTTAATAATATTTTATTTTATATTAGGATATAAGGGGTATTTTTTTTTATTTAAATTTTAATATAAAAAAAAATTAATTTATTAAATTATTTATAATTAATAAAAAGAAATAGGATAAAATTTTAATTTGCAATTAAAAAGGTCTTATACATTTAAACTTATCTTATGGATGTAATTGTTTATAATTACTTACTAAATATTTTTTTTATTAATTTATTAAAATTTTAATTAGTGGGTTAATTATATTATAAATAAATAATAAAATAATTTAATTTTGGTTATAGTATTGATAATTCCTTTTTAATTTTTAATAAATAATAATTTATTAATAGATATAAATTAATTTTTGTAAAATTTTAATTTAAATAATTTAAATTTTTTAATAGTGAATATTATTAATTAAATAGATTTATATATAGAATGAGGTACAATAAAAATAAATTTTCTGCCAGCAATTGCGGTTAAACAAATTTTGTAAATTAATAAATTTAATTTTAATAAATTTAATTTTGAGGTGATAAAAATAAATATATTTTATGGTGAAATATAAATGTCTTAGATTTTTCATTTTATATAAAATGAAAATTAAATATTAATAGAATAAACTAGGATTAGATACCCTATTATAATTAATTGAAACTTGGTAAATTAAATATTAATTGATAAATCAATAAACTTAAGAAATTTGACGGTATTTTTTTATATTCAGAGGAATTTGTCCTGTAAGTGATATTACACGATAAGAATAACTTTATTAAAAAATGTATGTATTGTCGTTATATAAAAATTTTTAGAAAATATTTTTATTATTAATATAAATATGTAATTTCAGATCAAAATGTAGTTATAATTAAGAAGAGATGAATTACAATAAAATTTATTTAGATGAATTAATAAATTTAATTTTATTATGAAAGTGGATTTGAAAGTAAATTTAATTAATTAATTAATTTGATATTATATTAAAATATGTACATATTGCCCGTCATTTTCACTTAAAGTGAAACAAGTCGTAACAAAGTAAATTTACTGGAAAGTAAATTTAGAATTTTAAATTTAGTTTATATTTATAAAATATATTATTTACAATAACAGGAATTATTAAAAAAAAATTTAAATTAAATAAATATATTAAATTATTAATTGTTGATTTTTTAATAAAAAAAAAATAGTTTTAAGTTTATTAATTTTAGTTAATTTTATAAAAAATATTTAATTTATATCTAAGTAATGTAAATGAATTTTAATTTTATTTAAAAATTTTAAATAAGTATTTAATTTGTTTTTACCTTTTGTATCAGGGTTAATTAAAATTTAATTTATAAATAATTATTTCTCGAATTAATAAGATTTAATTAAATAATTTATTTAATGTGGAATAATTATTAAAGATATTTAATTTGTAAAGAGATTTTATTCGATTATTAAGATATCTAGTTTTTTAATAAATAAATTTAATTTAGATAATTATTTCTATTTTAATTAAATTTTTAATTAAATAGTTATTAAAATTTTTGGGGCTAATCTCAATAATTTTTTTATATTTTATTAATTTTAAATAATGTTAATATTATAAAATTAATAGTATTTATTAACTTAAAAAATGTTATAATTTATTTATGTTAAATAAAAATTTTAATTTTAATTAATATTTTATTAAAATAATTTTTTAAATTAAATTTAAATTTAAATAATGATTAAATTAGTATAAAAATATTAATATTGTTAATTTAATGGGCAAATTAATTATTAATAATTAGGCAAATTTAATTTAATTATGATTTATTCACCTGTTTAACAAAAACATGGTTTTTTGAATTTAATTTAAAATTTGGCCTGCTCAATGAAGTTTATTTAAATAGCTGCGGTATTTTGACCGTACAAAGGTAGCATAATCAATAGTTTTTTAATTGAAAGCTAGAATGAATGGTTTAATGAGATAAATACTTTTTTATAATTAAAATTTAAAATTTTTTTATTAGTTAAAAAACTAATATTTAATTAAAAGACGAGAAGACCCTATAGACTTTAATTTTGTGAATAAATAATATAAATTTAATTTTTATAATTTTATTTTTTATAAAATTAGGTTGGGGAGATTTTTAAATTAAATTAACTTTAATATAATATTAACATTAATTATTGAATAAATGATCGTTAATTTTAGATCAATAGAATAAATTACCTTAGGGATAACAGTATAATTTTTTTAGAGAGATCATATTGATAAAAAAGATTATAACCTCGATGTTGAATTAAGATAAAATTTAAGCGGAAAATTTTAAAATTTTTGGTCTGTTCGACCATTAAAATCTTACATGATTTGAGTTCAGATCGGTGTGAGCCAGATCGGTTTCTATCTTTAATAGTGATGATTTATTTGTACGAAAGGACTTTATATCTTAAACATTTTATATGAGAAGGAATAATATTATTAATTTGGCAGAATAGTGCGGTAAATTTAGAATTTACTTAAGTAATTATATTACATTTAATAATTAAACAAATTTTTATGTATATATGAGATTCTATAGGTATGATGATTGTGGTAATTCTTTTAATTTTATTAGCAGTAGCTTTTTTAACTTTAATAGAGCGTAAAGTTTTAAGATATATACAGTTACGTAAGGGCCCCAATAAAGTTGGGTATATTGGGATTTTTCAACCTTTTAGAGATGCTATTAAGCTATTGTCAAAAGAAATAATTATGTTAAAGCAGTTTAATTATCTATATTATATATTGTCTCCAATATTTATATTAATATTAATTTTAATAATATGGATAGTTTATCCTTTTTTAAGGAATATAATTTCTTTAGAGTTAGGATTTATATATTTAATTTTTTGTTTAAGATTGGGGGGGTATGGTTTATTAATTTCGGGGTGATCTTCTAATTCTTCATATTCAATATTAGGGTCAATTCGGGCTTTATCCCAATCAATTTCTTATGAAGTAAGATTATCTTTAATTTTTATAATTTTAATTATTTTAGTTGAAAGATTTAATATAATTATATTAAATATTATTCAAAAAAATATATGGTTCATTATTTTTATGTTTCCTTTAATGTTAATAATATTTATTAGGATAATAGCTGAGATAAATCGTACTCCTTTTGATTTTTCTGAGGGGGAATCTGAGTTAGTTTCAGGATTTAATGTAGAGTATATAAGAGGGGGGTTTGTATTAATTTTTTTATCGGAGTATGCTAGAATTTTGTTTATAAGTTTTATTTTAAGTTTAATATTTACTGGGTTAAGGTTAGGTAGATTTATATTTTATTTATTTACAATAATTTTAATTTTTATAATTATTTGAATACGCGGTACATTTCCTCGATTCCGTTATGATTGATTAATGTATTTATGTTGATTAATTATTTTACCGTTTATTTTAAATTATATATTTTTTATTATTTTAATTAAAATGATAGTTTAAATAAGTAAGATAAAAAATTTTTAATTTTATGTTATGTTTTCAAGACATATACTTATTCAAGTTCATTATCTATGTTAAAAGTTTATTTCACAATATAAATATAATTCTGTTTATAAAGTAGTAGATAAAATAAGTAGCGCTAAATAATTGTCTTACGACAGTAAAGGGTATTTCTACGGGCTGAGCTCCCAATCAAGTTAATATTAGGAAATTATTAATAAAAAATCAAAATATAATTTGATTTATAGGGTAAAATATTATTGAATAATATGTAATATTTATAATAGGTAAAATTAAGAGAATTAAAATAGATAATAGTAAAGCGATTACTCCTCCTATTTTATTAGGGATTGCTCGAAGAATAGTGTATGCAAATAGGAAGTATCATTCAGGTTGAATATGAATAGGGGTGATTATAGGATTTGCTAAAATATAATTTTCTCGGTCTCTTAATATAAATGGAAATGTTAAACATATAAAAATTATTATATAAATTAATAGTAGGAATCCTATAATATCTTTGAGTGTAAAATAATTATCAAAATTAATTATAAATAATTTTCTATTAACCCCTAAAGGGTTATTAGACCCATATTCATGGATAAAAAATAAATGGATAATTACTATGGCTAAAATAATGAATGGTAAAAAGAAATGTAATCTAAAAAAACGATTTAAGGTTGGATTATTAACTGAAAATCCCCCCCAAATTCACTCTACAGTTATTTGTCCAATATAGGGAATTGTTGAAATTAAATTTGTGATTACAGTGGCTCCTCAAAAAGAGATTTGGCCTCAAGGTAATACGTAACCTATAAAGGCAGTTGCTATTGTAATTATAAAAATTATTACCCCTATAGTTCAAACTGTAATAAGTTTATATGAGGTATAATAAATTCCTCGTCCAATATGAATATATATACATAAAAAAAAAAATGAGGCCCCATTTATATGAATTAGTTGATAAAATCATCCTTTATTAACATCTTGAATAATATGGATTATTCTGTTAAAGGCTATATTAATATTGGCACATTAATGTATTGATAATATGATTCCCGTGATAATTTGAATAATTAAACATAGGCCTAGTAAGGATCCAAAATTTCATCAAATATTAATATTAATTGGGGTAGGCAAAAAAATTAGGGAATTATTTAAAATTTTTAATAATTTAATTTTTTTTAAAATAGATTTATTCATAAAAATATATTTGTCGTAAAGGTCTTTTTAATTTATAACAAATATTTATAATTATAATTAAAGAAAAATAAAGGTATAGTATTAGGAATGTTAATGTAAATTTATTAAAATTAAAAAGTTCATTTAATTTAATTTCATTATATTCTTCAAAGTTATTAAAATTTAAATTTCATAATTCTTGATTATTTAAATTTGGCTTATTAAATATTAATATTAATACAATAAATAATATTATTATAGGAAATTTTATTAAATTTAATATAACATTATTATAATTAATTTTAAATAAGTTATTGTTAGTTAATCTTGTAATATATATAAATATGATTATTAATCCTCCAATTATTATTAAAGGGAAAATAAATATTATTCAAGATTTGAATAGAATATTTATTTTTAATGAAATTAAAAAAATCACAAAAATTAAAATCGTTAAAAATTTTATGGGATGGAAATTATAAAATTTTATTGGGATTATTAATATAATAATAAGACAAAAATTTAATAGTAATGGGATATTGATAATAATTAATATCATAGAGTCGTAAATTCATGGGAGGATAGATTTTATCATCAAAAAATAGTTTAATAAAATATTAATTTTGGAGATTAATGATATATAATAAGTTATATTTTTTTGAAGCTTTAAAATATTATTTAATTTTAATTTACAAAATTAATGTTTTATTTAAACTATAAAGCTTATTGATAATATAAGTATATTTGTTTATATATATATGTACATATTAGTTTCTGTTACATTATTTTATTTTTTTAAACATTTGTTATTAATTTTAATTAGGTTGGAATTTGTAATAACTATTATTTCATATTTAATATACAGTATGCTAGTTTTAGGAGAGGTGAATTTTATTTACATAATTTATTTTTTTGTAATGATAGTTTGTGAGGGGGTTTTAGGCTTGTCTTTAATTGTGGTAATTATTCGATTATATGGGAATGATAATTTAAATTCATTAAATTTAATTAAATGGTAGTAGTAATATTTAGTTTAATTTTTATAATTTTTAATAATATTAATAAAAATTTTAATGACTCATGCTTTATTTAAGTCAATATTATTTATATGCGCGGGTATTATCATCCACAATATAATTTTAAATCAGGATATCCGATTTATTAGAATAATTTTTTTTAACATGCCAATAGTTAGAATAATTTTTAATTGTTCATCTTTTTCGTTAATAGGCTTGCCTTTTTTATCAGGATTTTTTTCAAAAGATAAAATTTTAGATTTATATTTGATAGGGTATTTAAATCCATTGATATTTTTAATTTTATTTATATCAATAGGGTTAACTAGTGGGTATTCTATGCGATTAATTTATTATTCTTTTATTAAATTTCCTGTGATAAATATTTATTTTAAATTTAATAGGTTTATAAGGGTGATAGTTTATTCTATATTAATTTTATTTATATATACAATTTTTATAGGATTTATTTTAAGATGATTAATTTTTTCAATAAAAAGGGTAATTTTTTTAAAAATTGAATTGAAATTAATAATTTTTATTTTTATAATTACAGGGATTTTGGTGAGATTAGGTCTATCAAAAAATTTTATAAACATTTTTATATTAATTAATTTGATTAATTATATTAATATATATTATTATATATGGTTTTTGTCTTTATTATATAAATTTGAAGTTATAAAAAAAATATTATTTTTTAATAATTTCAATTATTATTTAGAGAGGGGGTGGAATGATTATTTATTTGGGTCAAATTTAATTAGGTATTTTGTATTTATATATAAGTATGATTTTATAGGCAAAATTATTATGTATGTAATAATTATAATTTATTATTTTATTTTAATTTTATTATATTTATAAATTTAAATAGCTTATAATAAAGTTTAATATTGAAGATATTAAGATGGATTATTCCTTTAGATATTTATAAATAAATTAATTATTATTTTTATAATGAAAATATAATGTTTTTTTTAAACTATGTAAATAAAAATAATAATGGATTTAAACCATAAATTAGGAAGTTAGAAATTTCCTTAGTTCATACTTATTTTATTAGTTGGAGTATTAATCTCAATTTAATTATTAACAATAATTTACCTCTTTTTTGGTTTCAGCTAAGAGATTTAATTCTATATTTCAAGTCGAAATTGAAATCATTTATTATGATACAAAAAAAAGATTAATTTAATAAATTTTATTTTAGTCATTTTAAAGCTCCGTCATTTCATTCTAAATAAAGTCGTATCAATAAAATAATTAAGTATAAAAAAGCTATTATAATATTAGTCTCAACTGAGTAGTATAAATATGAGGGGATAAACGGGAAAAAGATAATGATTTCAATATCAAAAATTAAAAAAATTAGGCTAATTGTATAGAATTGGATTGAGAATGGTAAACGAGATGAATTGAAAGGGTCAAATCCGCATTCAAATGGAGATAATTTTTCTCGTATTATTTTTTTTTATAGGGGACAATATAAAGTTAATTATTATTAAAATTATTATAATTATTATTAGGATTATAGTTATTAATAATATTAATATCATTTATTTAATCTAAATGAATAGACTTTTTAATTGGAAGTTAAATGTACTTTTTATACTAATAAAATAATAAGATCATCAATATAGGAATGTATAGACGAATAATCATACAACATCTACAAAATGTCAATATCAGGCCCTTGCTTCAAAACAAAAGTGGTGAGAGTTAGAAAAATGGTCATAATAGATTCGGGCTAAAGTAATTATAATAAATATTGTTCCTATTAAAACATGAATTCCGTGGAAACCAGTAAGTAAAAAAAAAATTCTTCCGTAAACAGAATCTGCGATAGTAAATATTGATTCATTATATTCTTCATATTGGAGGTAGGAAAAATATATGCCTAATATAATTGTTAAACAAGTGGTTAAATATCCCTTGTATCAATTTTGGTTAATTAAACAGTAATGGGCCCATGTAATTGAAATTCCTGAGGATAATAAAACAATAGTGTTTAATAATGGAGTTTTATAGGGGTCAAATGCTTCAATTATTTTAGGGGGTCATTTTATACCAATTTCAATTCTAGGGGATAGAGATATGTGGAAAAAAGTTCAAAATATTGAGATAAAAAAGAAAACTTCTCTAACAATAAATAAAATTATGCCCCATCGTAGTATTTTTGTAATATAGGAGTTATGAGCCCCTTGAAAGGTACTTTCACGAATGATATCCCGCCATCATTGGAAAGATGTTAGGGTTGTTCTTAAAACTCCAATAATAAATAAATTAGAATTTGATTCATGAAGAATTTTAATGCCACCTGATAATATAATTATTAATCTTATAGATATTAATAAAGGTCAAGGGCTTAAGGTTACTATATGGAATGGGTGGTTATGGGTGATTATATTTTTTAATGATTTTTTCATATTTAATTAGTTTCCTTAGTGTATAAAGTCCTTAAAATTGTAAATACATATGATTGAATTGGTGATACACTAAATTCTAGGATTAATAGCAGTATTTGTGCTAAAATAATTATTAATGATAATAATAGAATAGGGGTTCTTGCAGACTCCCTTATTAATGTTAAAAGTAAGTGACCGGCAATTATATTTGCTGTTAAACGGATTGATAGGGTTAGAGGACGGATAATGTTTCTGATTGTTTCAATTAACACTATAAAATGCATTAAAATAAGGGGGGTACCTTGGGGGATTATATGGGCAAAGGCAAAGTTAGTGTTGTTAATTCAAATAAAAATTATTAACCCAAGTCATATCGGCAAAGAAATAGATATAGAGAAAATTAAATGCCTAGACCTAGTAAAAATATATGGGAATATCCCTATAAAATTATTACTTAAAATAAAAATAAATAAAGCAATAAAATAAATTATGTTAATATAGTTAAATTTATTTAATAAAATAATTTTAAATTCTTTTGATAGAAGGGATAAGATTAAATTAAAAAATTTAGTTGCCCGGGATTCTGATAATCAGAATGATATTGGAATGATTAAAAAATTAAAAATTGAAGAAAATCAATTTAGATCTATATTAGAATTTGTATGAGGGTCAAAAATTGAAAATAAGTTTCTTATCATTTTAAAGTGAAATTTCTTAAAGGACTTACAGATGTATGAGGTAATTTATGAGATTTATCAGTAATATTAAAGTAGCATAAAATTATGTACATTATGAAAATTATAATGAATATTATATTTATAAACAACCAATTATAAGGAGATATTTGGGGAATTTTGTAAAAAATATTATTTTTAATAATTTTAAAATGACATTTTAATGTTATATTTTTAACTAATTTTTTTCATTAGAAGTATTTTTAATACTATATATTGGTTTAAGAGACCAAGACTTTAATCAGCCATCTAATGATAAAGGATATGACATTACTCATTGTATAAAATTTTGATGATCAGTTCTTTCAATTGTAATTGGTATGAATCTATGATTTATTCCACAAATTTCGGAGCATTGTCCATAATAAAGACCCGGTCGATTTAAATTTATAAGGGTTTGATTAATTCGTCCTGGGATTGAGTCAATTTTTACTCCTAAGGAGGGTACAGTTCATGAATGAATAACGTCTGCAGAATTAATTAATATGCGAATTTGATTTTTTAAAGGTGAAATTAAATTATTATCGACATCTAATAAACGAAAATTATTTAATTTTATTTCATTATTTTTAATTATAAAAGAATTAAATTTAATATTATTAAAATCGGAATATTCATATGATCAATATCATTGGTGTCCAATTGATTTAATTGTAAGATTGGGGTTGTAAATTTCATCAGTTAAGTATAAAATTTTTAAAGATGGGATAGCCATATAAATTAGAATTAATATAGGAATTAAAGTTCAAATAATTTCGATATTTTGATTTTGTTGGATGAACTTGTTGTTTAAGTTATTAATAAGTAATGAAATGATAATATAAATAATTATAATTGTAATTATTAATAAAATTATTAATGAGTAATCGTGGAAGAATTTTAAATTTTCTATGATAGGGGAATTTGAGTCTTGTATATTAATTATAGATCAAGTTGAAATTTCATTTAAAATTTAAATGAATTTTAATTTAAATGAAATTAATGGAATTTCATTAAATCTATGGTTTAATGGCGGATAATATATACTTATTCATTCAATTGATGAAATTATGAATATTGAAAATAAGTTTAATCGTTGGGATGATATTCTTTCTCATATTAAAAAAATAAAGTATATAATTCTTAATATAGAAATTATAGAGCCTATAGAAGATAAAATATTTCATGTTATATATGAATCAGGATAATCTGACTATCGTCGTGGTATACCATTTAATCCCAGAAAATGTTGGGGGAAAAAGGTTAGATTTACTCCAAAAAATATTCTGTAGAATTGAATTTTCAATCATTTTTTATGTAATCTTAAACCAGTTATTAATGGATATCAATAAATAAATCCTCCTATAATTGCAAAGACTGCCCCTATAGAGAGTACATAATGAAAATGTGCTACTACATAATATGTATCATGTAAGATGATATCAATTGAAGAATTAGCTAAGATTGGCCCCGTTAATCCTCCAATTGTGAATAGGAAAACAAATCCTAAGCTTCATAAATTGGATGGGTTGAATTTAATTTTTGAACCATGAATTGTGGCTAATCATCTAAAAACTTTAATTCCTGTGGGGATTGCAATAATTATAGTAGCTGATGTAAAATAGGCTCGAGTGTCTACATCTATGCCAATAGTAAATATATGATGGGCTCATACAATAAACCCAAGAAATCCAATTATTAATATTGCGTAAATTATACCAATGGATCCAAAAGTTTCTTTTTTTCCATTTTGATTAAAAATTATATGTGAGATTATTCCGAATCCAGGTAAAATTAAAATATAGACTTCTGGGTGACCAAAAAATCAAAATAGGTGTTGGTATAAAATTGGATCTCCCCCCCCTGATGGATCAAAAAATGTAGTATTGAGATTTCGATCAGTTAAAAGTATAGTAATAGCCCCCGCTAGAACTGGGACAGCTAATAATAATAGGATTGTTGTAATTAATATAGATCAAGTAAATAAAGTTAGTTTTTCAAAACTTATTCTTAAATTTTTTATGTTTATAATTGTGGTAATAAAATTAATGGCACCTATAATAGAGGATAGCCCTGCTAAGTGGAGGGAGAAAATTGCTATGTCTAAGGATATACCTTCGTGATTTAAATTTAGAGACAAGGGAGGATAAACAGTTCAACCTGTCCCTACTCCTTGATTAATAATATTTCTTAAAATTAATAGGTTAATTGAGGGGGGCAGTAATCAGAATCTTATATTATTTATTCGAGGGAAAGCTATATCAGGGGCCCCTAGTATTAAGGGGATTATTCAATTACCAAAGCCTCCAATTATAATTGGTATTACCATAAAAAAAATTATAATGAAAGCATGTGATGTAATGATAGAATTATATAATTGATCATTATTAATTAGATAGCCAGGGTTTCCTAATTCTATTCGAATCAATAATCTTAGTGATGACCCTAGTATTCCGGATCATATTCCAAAAATAAAATATAAAATTCCAATATCTTTGTGATTAGTTGAAAAGAATCATTTTTGTATAAATTTTTAGTATAATTAAAATTTTAAATTGCAAATTTAACGATATATTAATAATATAAAATTTTAAGTAATGTGTCTGATTAAAGTAATAAATTGTAAATTTATTAAAAAGATTAAATTTCTTCTTTACTATTAAGATTTAAAATAAATTTTATTTTTAATTTTGAAGATTAATAGTTTGAATTAACTTAAAATCTTACATAATTCAATTATTTATGATTCATAAATTTAAAGGAGATAGGAAAAAAATTATATAAAAAAAATTAATATAATTTAATTTAAAGTTTTTGTAAAATAAATTAATTTTTAAATTAATTTTATTGGTTAATATTAGTGTTAAGATAATACGAGTATAAAATATAAATGATAAAATTGACATTATAATTATTGTTAATAAAATTATAATATTTAATTTATTAATAAAAATGTTAATAATTAATCATTTTATTATAAATCCTATTAAGGGGGGTAGTCTAGCTATAGATATTAAATTTAATATTAAAATAAATTTAATTTTATTTATTTTTATAAAATTAATATGATTTAAGTAAAAAATTTTAAAATTTTTAAATAGTAATATTACAGGGAAGTTTAAAATTATATAGAGTAAAAAATATATAATTATTATATTTTCATTAATTAATAAAATGATTAATATTCAACTTAAATGATTAAGTGATGAGTATCTAATAATAATTCGGATAGATTGATGGTTATTACCTATTATTGTTCTGATTAATGAACTTAAAAGGGATGATAATAATAATAATTTATAAGAATAATTATATATTAATAAAAATAATGGAATGATTTTTTGTCAAATTGATAAGATTATACAATTTATTCAATTTAAGTTATTTATGATATTAACAAATCAATTATGGAAGGGGCTAGCCCCTAGTTTAATAAGAATAGATAAATTAATAATATATATTAATAAATTATTAAAATTTATATAATTATAATTAATAAATATTATTGATCTGGAAAAAATGATTAATGTTGATCTTGAACTTTGAATGATAAAATATTTTATGGCTGATTCTTTATAAAATTTATTAAAAAAAATAATAATTGGGATAAAAGATATTATGTTTAATTCTAATATTATTCATATTGAAAATCAAGAATTTATAGAAATAGAGATAATAGGGGATAAAATTAATATTGGAAAAATTAATAAGTGAATTAAAGATTGAATTATATATATATATATATATATATATATATATATATATTAATGTATGATGCATATTAATTTTTGAAATTAAAAGAAATAGTTTAATTCTATTAATTATAATAAAGGTAGTTATACATTATTTATTCTATCAAAATAATCCTTTTATCAGGCACTTTATTATAAAAAAGATTTTATGTCTATATTTAGGGTATGAACCTAAAAGCTTATTTAGCTTATTTTTATTTCTAAAAAAATTTTTTATTTATATTTGAATTTTAAATTCAATGCACTATTCTGCCATTTTAGAATTAAATTTATAAGAAATTTATATTCAAATAATTAAATTTTTTTAAAAATAATTAATTGAGGTAAGGTTGATTTTTAAATAATTATAATTATTTCGATATTTAGTATAAATTAATTAATGAGTTAATTAATTTAACATATATCTATTAGATTAATTAAGTTATTTTAATAAATTATATAATTTTGTTAAAATGTAAATTTAGGGAAATTATATAGGAGATATTTGGGGAAGGAGGAAGAATAAGATATTAATTTTGGATAAAATATAAGTTGTATAAATTTTATTTAAAATAATAAAATTGAATAAATTTTATTTAAATTAATAAATTTGTATGGATTTTATTAAAATTAATAAATTTATTAAATTTGAGTTAATTTTAATAAAATTATAAGTATATATTAATTTTAAATAAAATTATAAGTTTGTATTAATTTTTAATAAAATTACAAGTTTGTATTAATTTTTAATAAAATTATAAGTTTGTATTAATTTTTAATAAAATTATAGGTTTGTATTAATTTTTAATAAAATTATAAGTTTGTATTAATTTTTAATAAAATTATAAGTTTGTATTAATTTTTAATAAAATTATAAGTTTGTATTAATTTTTAATATAATTATAAATTTGTATTAATTTTTAATATAATTATAAATTTGTATTAATTTTTAATAAAATTATAAATTTATATTAATTTTTAATAAAATTATAAATTTATATTAATTTTTAATAAAATTATAAATTTATATTAATTTTTAATAAAATTACAAGTTTGTATTAATTTTTAATAAAATTACAAGTTTGTATTAATTTTTAATAAAATTATAAGTTTGTATTTATTTTTAATAAAATTATAAGTTTGTATTAATTCTAAATAAAATTATATATTTGTATTAATTTTTAATAAAATTATAAATTTGTATTAATTTTTAATAAGATTATAAATTTATATTAATTTTTAATAAAGTTATAAATTTGTATTAATTTTTGATAAAGTTATAATTTTGTATTAATTTTTAATAAAGTTATAAATTTGTATTAATTTTTAATAAAGTTATAAATTTGTATTAATTTTTAATAAAGTTATAAATTTGTATTAATTTTTAATAAAATTATAAATTTGTATTAATTTTTAATAAAATTATAAATTTGTATTAATTTTTAATAAAATTATAAATTTGTATTAATTTTTAATAAAATTATAAATTTGTATTAATTTTAAATGAAATTATAAATTTGTATTAATTTTTAATAAAGTTATAAATTTGTATTAATTTTTAATAAAATTATAAATTTGTATTAATTTATAATGAAACTATAAATTTGTATTAATTTATAATGAAATTATAAATTTGTATTAATTTATAATGAAATTATAAATTTGTATTAATTTATAATGAAATTATAAATTTGTATTAATTTTTAATGAAATTATAGATTTGTATTAAGTTTTAATAAAATTATAAATTTGTATTAATTTTTGATGAAATTATAAATTTGTATTAATTTTTAATGAAATTATAGATTTGTATTAACTTTTAATGAATTTATAGATTTGTATTAATTTATAATAAAATTATTAATTTATATTAATTTTAATTTTAAAAATTTAAAAAAAAATTATGCGTTAATTTAAAATAAGGTATAATTTGTATTAATTTAAAATATGATTTAAATTTGTATTAATTTAAAATAAAATGAAATTTGTATTAATTTCAAATATGGTTTAAATTTTTATTGATTTAAAATAAGATGTAATTTGTATTAGTTTGAAATATGACTTAAATTTGGAGGTAATTTGAATAATTTTAAAAATTGATAAATTTATTTAAAATATAAATAAAATAATAAATTTGTTTTAAATTTAGATAAATTAACAAAATTGTATTAATTTAATGTAAATTAATAAGATTTTATAAATTATTTAATAATATTAATATTATTAATATTAATAAATTTATTAATTTATTTTATTTAATTATTAATTTATTAATAATAAATTTTTTCTATATAATAAATCATTAAAATAAACAATATAATTATATTATTTATAAAATTATATTATATATGTATATATATATATATTAATTTAATTAAATATAATCATAATTAAATAATAATAATTATTTATCATTAATAGTGACATTAATAAAAATAATTATTAAAAATAAAATTTTTAATAATAAATATATGTATATTAGTTTATAAATTCATATATTTATATTAATAAATTATTTTTAATATATATATATAGTTATTTACTCAGACTAAATTTTCACTAATTCTAATATTATTAATAAATAATTTATTCATTAATTAAATTTTCTAATATTTTATATAATAATTTAATATTAAATATTTAACGAATTTATTATATATTAAAAATTTAACTATATATAGATGTCTGGCAAACGATCATTAATACTTATTAAAGGTAGTGACATTGTATATATGTGAAGCATTCTATATAGATGCAGAAAAAAAAGAGAATCATTGATTATATATAATCATTGAAGTTAGAATTATTATAAATAAATATATTAACATTTTAATCTATAAAATATTTTAGGGCTTTAATTAATTATTACAAATATTAATAAATTTATTATTATTAATTATAAGTTATTATACAAATAATTAAATGTCAGTTTGGTTGATTTATTTTCACTAATTAATATAGTGAAATATTTTTAATGAAAATTATTTTTAATATGAATATAAATATTATTAATATCGATATTAATATTATTAATATTAATAAATTTATTAGTTTATTTTATTTAATTATTAATTTATTAATAATAAATTTTTTTTATATAATAAATTGTTAAAATAAACAATATAATTATATTATTTATAAAATTATATTATATATGTATATATATATATATTAATTTAATTAAATATAATAATAATTAAATAAGAATTATTATTTATCATTAATAGTGACATTAATAAAAATAATTATTAAAAATAAAATTTTTAATAATAAATATATGTATATTAGTTTATAAATTCATATATTTATATTAATAAATTATTTTTAATATATATATATATAGTTATTTACTCAGACTAAATTTTCACTAATTCTAATATTATTAATAAATAATTTATTCATTAATTAAATTTTCTAATATTTTATATAATAATTTAATATTAAATATTTAACGAATTTATTATATATTAAAAATTTAACTATATATAGATGTCTGGCAAACGATCATTAATACTTATTTAAGGTAGTGACATTGTATATATGTGAAGCATTCTATATAGATGCAGAAAAAAAGAGAATCATTGATTATATATAATCATTGAAGTTAGAATTATTATAAATAAATATATTAACATTTTAATCTATAAAATATTTTAGGGCTTTAATTAATGATTACAAATATTAATAAATTTATTATTATTAATTATAAGTTATTATACAAATAATTAAATGTCAGTTTGGTTGATTTATTTTCACTAATTAATATAGTGAAATATTTTTAATGAAAATTATTTTTAATATTAATACAAATATTATTAATATCGATATTAATATTATTAATATTAATAAATTTATTAGTTTATTTTATTTAATTATTAATTTATTAATAATAAATTTTTTTTATATAATAGATTGTTAAAATAAACAATATAATTATATTATTTATAAAATTATATTATATATGTATATATATATATATTAATTTAATTAAATATAATAATAATTAAATAATAATAATTATTTATCATTAATAGTGACATTAATAAAAATAATTATTAAAAATAAAATTTTTAATAATAAATATATGTATATTAGTTTATAAATTCATATATTTATATTAATAAATTATTTTTAATATATATATATATAGTTATTTACTCAGACTAAATTTTCACTAATTCTAATATTATTAATAAATAATTTATTCATTAATTAAATTTTCTAATATTTTATATAATAATTTAATATTAAATATTTAACGAATTTATTATATATTAAAAATTTAACTATATATAGATGTCTGGCAAACGATCATTAATACTTATTTAAGGTAGTGACATTGTATATATGTGAAGCATTCTATATAGATGCAGAAAAAAAAGAGAATCATTGATTATATATAATCATTGAAGTTAGAATTATTATAAATAAATATATTAACATTTTAATCTATAAAATATTTTAGGGCTTTAATTAATGATTACAAATATTAATAAATTTATTATTATTAATTATAAGTTATTATACAAATAATTAAATGTCAGTTTGGTTGATTTATTTTCACTAATTAATATGGTGAGATATTTTTAATGAAAATTATTTTTAATATTAATATAAGCTTATTAATTTATAAAAATTTTATTACTTTAAATATTTATATTAAATTTTAATTTAATGTAAAAAAAAAAAAAAATTTAATTAATATTAAATAATTATTTAATATAAATAATAATTTTATTAAAAGAATTTTAATAATATAAAAGAAATTTTTATATAGAATTTTTAATTTTTTTTAAGATTTTTAAAAAGAAATTTAATTGAGAGGATAAAATTTGGGGGAAGCCGGCAAAATTTTTTTTATATATAGAATTTTTAATTTTTTTAAGATTTTTAAAAAGAAATTTAATTGAGAGGATAAAATTTGGGGGAAGCCGGCAAAATTTTTTTTATATATAGAATTTTTAATTTTTTTAAGATTTTTAAAAAGAAATTTAATTGAGAGGATAAAATTTGGGGGAAGCCGGTAAAATTTTTTTTATACATAGAATTTTTAATTTTTTTAAGATTTTTAAAAAGAAATTTAATTGAGAAGATAGAGTTTAGGGGACTGGTAAAAATTTATTTTATATAGAATTTTTAATTTTTAAGATTTTTAAAAATAAATTTAATTGAGAGGATAAATTTTGTGGGTTGGTGAATTTTTTTTAATTTTTGAGAATTTAAAAATTTTGTGGGTTGGTGAATTTTTTTTAATTTTTGAGAATTTAAAAATTTTGTGGGTTGGTGAATTTTTTTTAATTTTTGAGAATTTAAAAATTTTGTGGGATGGGGAATTTTTTTTAATTTTTGAGAATTTAAAAATTTTGTGGGTTGGTGAATTTTTTTAATTTTTGAGAATTTAAAAATTTTGTGGATCAGTGAAAATTTTGTTTTAAATTTTTGAGAATTTAAAAATTTTGTGGGATCAGTGAAATTTTTTTTTAATTTTTGAGAATTTAAAAATTTTGTGGGATGGGGAATTTTTTTTTAATTTTTGAGAATTTAAAAATTTTGTGGATTAGTGAAAATTTTTTTTAAATTTTTGAGAATTTAAAAATTTTGTGGGTTGGTGAATTTTTTTTAATTTATGAGAATTTAAAATTTTTGGAGGTTGGTGAATTTTTTTTTGATTTTAATTTTTGTGAATTTTAAAATTGATAGGATTAGGGAATTTTTTTTTATTATTAAAAAATCTAATAATTTTAAAAGTAAATGGAATTTTTTAATTAATTTAAAAATTTTAATTATTATTGATTATTGAATTTTTAAGAGAAATTTTAAAATATTTTATTTAATAATAATTTTAAATAATTAGTTTGGCAATAATAGATTTTAAATAAAATTTAAAAACATATTTGAATTATAATTGAAATATTATTTAATAATGTAAATTAAAATAATATAATAGTTACTAAATTTTATAAATTGAAGTATAAAAAATATTTTTTATTTGATATTTATTATAAATATAAAAAAGTATAAATTAAACATTTGGGAAAAAAATTAGTTTTTAAATTTTTTGAATAAAATTAGTTTTTAAAATTTATTTTTTAACAATTATTTTATGAAATTAAATTTTTATGGAGAATTTAATTTTAAAAATCAAAAAAAGTTTTGGTTATTATTATTTGGATAATTTGTATTAAATTTAAATTGTGCGTTTAATTTAATTAAATTTGTTAAATAATTTTGATTTAAAATTAATGTAATTTTTAATTTAGTTATTTTTGGTGTATTAATTTGAATTTAAATTGGGGTTTATTTAATTAAAAAATTAATTTAAAATAATATTTTTTATAGTTCGGGGAAGTTTAATTTAATTGAATTATTAATGAAAAAATTAATTTAAAATTATTTGCATAGGAATTATTGTATTTTTTGTTATAATTTGATAGAGTTAAATTTGGGGGAGTTTAATTTAATTGAATTATTAATGAAAAAATTAATTTAAAATTATTTGCATAGGAATTATTGGATTTTTTTTATAATTTGATAGAGTTAAATTTGGGGAAGTTTAATTTAATTGAATTATTAATGGAAAAATTAATTTAAAATTATTTGCATAGGAATTATTGTATTTTTTTTTATAATTTGATAGAGTTAAATTTGGGGGAGTTTAATTTAATTGAATTATTAATGGAAAAATTAATTTAAAATTATTTGCATAGGAATTATTGTATTTTTTTATAATTTGATAGAGTTAAATTTGGGGAAGTTTAATTTAATTGAATTATTAATGGAAAAATTAATTTAAAATTATTTGCATAGGAATTATTGTATTTTTTATAATTTGATAGAGTTAAATTTGGGGGAGTTTAATTTAATTGAATTATTAGTGGAAAAATTAATTTAAAATTATTTGCATAGGAATTATTGTATTTTTTTTATAATTTGATAGAGTTAAATTTGGGGGAGTTTAATTTAATTGAATTATTAATGGAAAAATTAATCTAAAATTACTTGCATAGGAATTATTGTATTTTTTATAATTTGATAGAGTTAAATTTGGGGAAGTTTAATTTAATTGAATTATTAATGGAAAAATTAATTTAAAATTATTTGCATAGGAGTTTAAATTAGTGTATTTTTTATAATTTGTATGGAGTTAAATTTAGGAGTTTAATTTAATTGAATTGTTAATGAAAAGTTAATTTAATATTATTTACATAGAAATTTAAATTATAGAATTTTTTATAATTTTTTGTGTAGAGTTAAATTTGGGAAAGTTTAATTTAATTGAATTATTAATGGAAAAATTAATTTAAAATTATTTGCATAGGAATTTAAATTAGTGTATTTTTTATAATTTGTATGGGGCTAAATTTAGGAGTTTAATTTAATTGAATTATTAATGAAAAATTAATTTAATATTATTTACATAGAAGTTTAAATTATAGAATTTTTTATAATTTTTTGTGTAGAGTTAAATTTGGGGGATTAATTTAATTTAATTATTAATGAAAAATTAATTTGATTTTATTGATAGAGGGGTTTAAATTATGAATATTTTATTAATAAATTGTTAAGTTAAAATTTAAGAACTTAATTTAATTAAAAGGAAAGTTAATTTAAAATTGTTTAGAAATAGATTAAAGTTAAAAATTAAAATTTTTTTTTGTGTTAAGGGCAAAAAATTTGATTAAATTGGGTTTATTAATAAAAATTAATATAAATTAGACACTTGATTTAATTTTATTATGATTTTTTTATTATCTATATTTTATTAATTAAAAAAAATTTAGGTGGTTAAATATGTTTAAAAAAGTTTAATAGAAAATAATTGTTAGTAAAAAAGATAAATTTATATATTATATTTTTGTAATTTGTATTGGAATATTTTTATAAAATTTTTTGACAATAAAAATAATTAATTTTTTAGTCATTTGTTGGGCAGTAACTGAAATTAGTGTTTAGTCTTAATGTTTTTTATTTATATTAGATTGTAATAGAGATAATTTAACCTAATAAAATTTTCTAATAAAATAATTAATTTTTTTTAGTCATTTGCTGGGCAGTAACCGAAATTAATGTTTAGTCTTAAAATGTTTTTTATTTATAGTAGATTGTAATAGGGATAATTTAATCTAATAAAATTTTCTAATAAAATAATTAATTTTTTAGTCATTTGTTGGACAGCAACTTAAATTAATGTTTAGTCTTTAAATATTTTTTATTTATATTAGATTGTAATAGGGATAATTTAATCTAATAAAATTTTCTAATAAAAAAAATTAATTTTTAGTCATTTGTTGGGCAGCAATCGAAATTAATGTTTAGCCTTAAAATATTTTTTATTTCTATTAAATTGTAATAGGGATAATTTAATTTAATAAAATTTTCTAATAAAATAATTAATTTTTTAGCCATTTGTTGGGCAGTAGCCGAAATTAGTGTTTAGTCTTAATGTTTTTTATTTATATTAGATTGTAATAGGGATAATTTAACCTAATAAAATTTTCTAATAAAAAAATTAATTTTTTAGCCATTTGCTGGGCAGCAATCGAAATTAATGTTTAGCCTTAAAATATTTTTTATTTCTATTAGATTGTAATAGGGATAATTTAATTTAATAAAATTTTCTAATAAAATAATTAATTTTTTAGCCATTTGTTGGGCAGTAACCGAAATTAGTGTTTAGTCTTAATGTTTTTTATTTATATTAGATTGTAATAGGGATAATTTAACCTAATAAAATTTTCTAATAAAATAATTAATTTTTTAGTCATTTGCTGGGCAGCAACCGAAATTAATGTTTAGCCTTAAAATATTTTTTATTTCTATTAGATTGTAATAGGGATAATTTAATTTAATAAAATTTTCTAATAAAATAATTAATTTTTTAGCCATTTGTTGGGCAGTAACCGAAATTAGTGTTTAGTCTTAATGTTTTTTATTTATATTAGATTGTAATAGGGATAATTTAACCTAATAAAATTTTCTAATAAAATAATTAATTTTTTAGTCATTTGCTGGGCAGTAACCGAAATTAATGTTTAGCCTTAAAATATTTTTTATTTCTATTAGATTGTAATAGGGATAATTTAATTTAATAAAATTTTCTAATAAAATAATTAATTTTTTAGCCTTTTGTTGGGCAGTAACCGAAATTAGTGTTTAGTCTTAATGTTTTTTATTTATATTAGATTGTAATAGGGATAATTTAATCTAATAAAATTTTCTAATAAAAAAAATTAATTTTTAGCCATTTGCTGGGCAGCAATCGAAATTAATGTTTAGCCTTAAAATATTTTTTATTTCTATTAAATTGTAATAGGGATAATTTAATTTAATAAAATTTTCTAATAAAATAATTAATTTTTTAGCCATTTGGTGGGCAGTAACCGAAATTAGTGTTTAGTCTTAATGTTTTTTATTTATATTAGATTGTAATAGGGATAATTTAACCTAATAAAATTTTCTAATAAAATAATTAATTTTTTAGTCATTTGTTGGGCAGTAACCGAAATTAGTGTTTAGTCTTAATGTTTTTTATTTATATTAGATTGTAATAGGGATAATTTAATTTAATAAAATTTTCTAATAAAATAATTAATTTTTTAGCCATTTGTTGGGCAGTACCCGAAATTAGTGTTTAGTCTTAATGTTTTTTATTTATATTAGATTGTAATAGGGATAATTTAACCTAATAAAATTTTCTAATAAAATAATTAATTTTTTAGTCATTTGTTGGGCAGCAATCGAAATTAATGTTTAGTCTTTAAATATTTTTTATTTATATTAGATTGTAATAGGGATAATTTAACCTAATAAAATTTTCTAATAAAATAATTAATTTTTTAGCCATTTGTTGGGCAGCAACCGAAATTAATGTTTAGTCTTTAAATATTTTTTATTTATATTAGATTGTAATAGGAATAATTTAATTTAATAAGATTTTTTAACAAAATAATTAATTTTTTAGTCATTTGTTGGGCAGTAACCGAAATTAATGTTTAGTCTTTAAATATTTTTTATTTATATTATATTGTAATAGGGATAATTTAATTTAATAAAATTTTCTAATAAAATAATTAATTTTTTAGCCATTTGCTGGGCAGTAACCGAAATTAGTGTTTAGTCTTAAAATTTTTCTTATTTATATTAGATTATAATAGGGATAATTTAATCTAATAAAATTTTCTGATAAAAATAATTAATTTTTTAGTCATTTGCTGGGCAGTAACTGAAATTAGTGTTTAGTCTTAAAATGTTTTTTATTTATATTAGATTATAATAGGGATAATTTAATCTAATAAAATTTTCTAATAAAAAAAATTAATTTTTTAGTCATTTGCTGGGCAATAACCGAAATTAGTGTTTAGTCTTAAAATATTTTTTATTTCTATTAGATTGTAATAGGGATAGTTTAATTTAATAAAATTTTCTAATAAAAAAATTAATTTTTTAGTCATTTGCTGGGCAGTAACCGAAATTAATGTTTAGTCTTTAAATATTTTTTATTTATATTAGATTGTAATAAGGATAATTTAATTTAATAAAATTTTCTAATAAAATAATTAATTTTTTAGCCATTTGCTGGGCAGTAACCGAAATTAGTGTTTAGTCTTAAAATTTTTCTTATTTATATTAGATTATAATAGGGATAATTTAATCTAATAAAATTTTCTAATAAAAATAATTAATTTTTTAGTAATTTGCTGGGCAGTAACTGAAATTAGTGTTTAGTCTTAAAATGTTTTTTATTTATATTAGATTATAATAGGGATAATTTAATCTAATAAAATTTTCTAATAAAAATAATTAATTTTTTAGTCATTTGCTGGGCAGTAACCGAAATTAGTGTTTAGTCTTAAAATGTTTTTATTTCTATTAGATTGTAATAGGGATAGTTTAATTTAATAAAATTTTCTAATAAAAAAATTAATTTTTTAGTCATTTGCTGGGCAGTAACCGAAATTAATGTTTAGTCTTAAAATATTTTTTTATTTATATTAGATTATAATAGGGATAATTTAATTTAATAAAGTTTTCTAATAAAATAATTAATTTTTAGCCATTTGTTGGGCAGTAACTGAAATTAATGCTAAGTCTTAAAATATTTTTTATTTATATTAGATTATAATAGGGATAATTTAATTTAATAAAATTTTTTAACAAAAAATTAATTTTTTAGTCATTTGTTGGGCAGTAACCGAAATTAATGTTTAGTCTTAAAATGTTTTTTATTTATATTAGATTACAATAGGATAATTTAATCTAATAAAATTTTCTAATAAAAAATTAATTTTTTAACCATTTGTTGGACAGTAACCGAAATTGATGTTTAGTCTTAAAATGTTTTTTTATTGACATTAGATTACAATAAGATAATTTAATTTAATAAAATTTTCTAATAAAATAATTAATTTTTTAGCCATTTGCTGGGCAGTAACCGAAATTAGTGTTTAGTCTTAAAATTTTTCTTATTTATATTAGATTATAATAGGGATAATTTAATCTAATAAAATTTTCTAATAAAAATAATTAATTTTTTAGTCATTTGCTGGGCAGTAACTGAAATTAGTGTTGAGTCTTAAAATGTTTTTTATTTATATGAGATTATAATAGGGATAATTTAATCTAATAAAATTTTCTAATAAAAATAATTAATTTTTTAGTCATTTGCTGGGCAGTAACCGAAATTAGTGTTTAGTCTTAAAATATTTTTTATTTCTATTAGATTGTAATAGGGATAGTGTAATTTAATAAAATTTTCTAATAAAATAATTAATTTTTTAGCCATTTGCTGGGCAGTAACCGAAATTAGTGTTTAGTCTTAAAATTTTTCTTATTTATATTAGATTATAATAGGCATAATTTAATCTAATAAAATTTTCTAATAAAAATAATTAATTTTTTAGTCATTTGCTGGGCAGTAACTGAAATTAGTGTTGAGTCTTAAAATGTTTTTTATTTATATTAGATTATAATAGGGATAATTTAATCTAATAAAATTTTCTAATAAAAATAATTAATTTTTTAGTCATTTGCTGGGCAGTAACCGAAATTAGTGTTTAGTCTTAAAATATTTTTTATTTCTATTAGATTGTAATAGGGATAGTTTAATTTAATAAAATTTTCTAATAAAAAAATTAATTTTTTAGTCATTTGCTGGACAGTAACCGAAATTAATGTTTAGTCTTAATATGTTTTTTTATTTATATTAGATTATAATAGGATATTTTAACTTAATAAAATTTTCTAATAAAAATAATTAATTTTTTAGTCATTTGCTGGGCAGTAACCGAAATTAGTGGTTAGTCTTAAAATATTTTTTATTTATATTAGATTATAATAGGGATAATTTAATTTAATAAAGTTTTCTAATAAAATAATTAATTTTTAGCCATTTGTTGGGCAGTAACTGAAACTAATGCTAAGTCTTAAAATATTTTTTATTTATATTAGATTATAATAGGGATAATTTAATTTAATAAGATTTTTTAACAAAAAATTAATTTTTAGTCATTTGCTGGGCAGTAACGGAAATAATGTTTAGTCTTAAAATGTTTTTAATTTATATTAGATTATAATAGGGATAATTTAATTTAATAAAGTTTTCTAATAAAATAATTAATTTTTAGCCATTTGTTGTGCAGTAACTGAAATTAATGCTAAGTCTTAAAATATTTTTTATTTATATTAGATTATAATAGGGATAATTTAATTTAATAAAATTTTTTAACAAAAAATTAATTTTTTAGTCATTTGTTGGGCAGTAACCGAAATTAATGTTTAGTCTTAAAATGTTTTTTATTTATATTAGATTACAATAGGGTAATTTAATCTAATAAAATTTTCTAATAAAAAATTAATTTTTTAACCATTTGTTGGGCAGTAACCGAAATTGATGTTTAGTCTTAAAATGTTTTTTTATTTACATTAGATTACAATAAGATAATTTAATTTAATAAAATTTTCTAATAAAAATAATTAATTTTTTAGTCATTTGCTGGGCAGTAACCGAAATTAATGCTTAGTCTTAAAATGTTTTTAATTTATATTAGATTATAATAGGGATAATTTAATTTAATAAAGTTTTTTAACAAAAAATTAATTTTTAGTCATTTGTTGGGCAGTAACTGAAATTAATGCTAAGTCTTAAAATGTTTTTTATTTATATTAGATTATAATAGGGATAATTTGATCTAATAAAATTTTTTAACAAAAAATTAATTTTTAGTCATTTGCTGGGCAGTAACCGAAATTGATGTTTAGTCTTAAAATGTTTTTTTATTTACATTAGGTTACAATAAGATAATTTAATTTAATAAAATTTTCTAATAAAAATAATTAATTTTTTAGTCATTTGCTGGGCAGTAACTGAAATTAATGCTAAGTCTTAAAATATTTTTTATTTATATTAGATTATAATAGGGATAATTTAATCTAATAAGATTTTTTAACAAAAAATTAATTTTTAGTCATTTGTTGGGCAGTAACCGAAATTAATGTTTAGTCTTAAAATGTTTTTTATTTATATTAGATTATAATAGAATAATTTAATCTAATAAAATTTTCTAATAAAAAATTAATTTTTTTAACCATTTGTTGGGCAGTAACCGAAATTGATGTTTAGTCTTAAAATGTTTTTTTATTTACATTAGATTACAATAAGATAATTTAATTTCATAAAATTTTCTAATAAAAATAATTAATTTTTTAGTCATTTGCTGGGCAGTAACTGAAATTAATGCTAAGTCTTAAAATATTTTTTATTTATATTAGATTATAATAGGGATAATTTAATCTAATAAGATTTTTTAACAAAAAATTAATTTTTAGTCATTTGTTGGGCAGTAACTGAAATTAATGCTAAGTCTTAAAATATTTTTTATTTATATTAGATTATAATAGGGATAATTTAATTTAATAAAATTTTTTAACAAAAAATTAATTTTTCAGCCATTTGTTGGGCAGCAACCGAAATTAATGTTTAGTCTTAAAATGTTTTTTATTTATATTAGATTATAATAGGGATAATTTAATTTAATAAAATTTTCTAATAAAAAATTAATTTTTAGCCATTTGCTGGGCAGTAACTGAAATTAATGCTAAGTCTTAAAATGTTTTTTATTTATATTAGATTATAATAGGGATAATTTAATCTAATAAAATTTTTTAACAAAAAATTAATTTTTAGCCATTTGCTGGGCAGTAACCGAAATTAATGTTTAGTCTTAAAATGTTTTTTATTTATATTAGATTATAATAGGGATAATTTAATCTAATAAAATTTTCTAACAAAAAATTAATTTTTAGTCATTTGTTGAGCAGTGACTGAAATTAATGTTAAGTCTTAAAATATTTTTTATTTATATTAGATTATAATAGGGATAATTTAATTTAATAAGATTTTTTAATAAAAAATTAATTTTTAGCCATTTGCTGGGCAGTAACTGAAATTAATGCTAAGTCTTAAGATATTTTTTATTTATATTAGATTATAATAGGGATAATTTAATCTAATAAGATTTTTTAACAAAAAATTAATTTTTAGTCATTTGTTGGGCAGTAACTGAAATTAATGTTTAGTCTTAAAATGTTTTTTATTTATATTAGATTATAATAGGGATAATTTAATCTAATAAAATTTTCTAACAAAAAATTAATTTTTAGTCATTTGTTGAGCAGTGACTGAAATTAATGCTAAGTCTTAAAATATTTTTTATTTATATTAGATTATAATAGGGATAATTTAATTTAATAAGATTTTTTAATAAAAAATTAATTTTTTAGCCATTTGTTGGGCAGCAACCGAAATTAATGTTTAGTCTTAAAATGTTTTTTATTTAAATTAGATTATAATAGGGATAATTTAATTTAATAAAATTTTCTAATAAAAAATTAATTTTTAGCCATTTGCTGGGCAGTAACTGAAATTAATGCTAAGTCTTAAAATGTTTTTTATTTATATTAGATTATAATAGGGATAATTTAATCTAATAAAAATTTTTAACAAAAAATTAATTTTTAGTCATTTGCTGGGCAGTAATTGAAATTAATGCTAAGTCTTAAAATATTTTTTATTTACATTAGATTATAATAGGGATAATTTAATTTAATAAAATTTTTTAACAAAAAATTAATTTTTAGTCATTTGTTGGGCAGTAACTGAAATTAATGCTAAGTCTTAAAATGTTTTTTATTTATATTAGATTATAATAGGGATAATTTAATCTAATAAAATTTTTTAACAAAAAATTAATTTTTAGTCATTTGTTGGGCAGTAATTGAAATTAATGCTAAGTCTTAAAATATTTTTTATTTACATTAGATTATAATAGGGATAATTTAATTTAATAAAATTTTTTAACAAAAAATTAATTTTTAGTCATTTGTTGGGCAGTAACTGAAATTAATGCTAAGTCTTAAAATATTTTTTATTTATATTAGATTATAATAGGGATAATTTAAGCTAATAAATTTTTTTTATTAAAAAAAAATTAATTTTTTATTCATTTGTTGAGCAGTAATTGAAATTAATGTTAAGTCTTAAAATATTTTTTATTTATATTAGATTATAATAGGGATAAATTAATTTAATAAAATTTTTTAACAAAAAATTAATTTTTGGCCATTTGTTGGGCAGTAATTGAAATTAATGTTAAGTTAAAATTTTTTTTTATTTATATTAGATTATAATAGGGATGAATTAATTTAATAAAATTTTCTAACAAAAAATTAATTTTTGGTCATTTGTTGGGCAGTAATTGAAATTAATGTTAAGTTTAAAATTTTTTTTATTTATATTAGATTATAATAGGGATAATTTAATCTAATAAAATTTTCTAATAAAAAATTAATTTTTTTAGTTATTTGTAGGTATTAATCGAAATTAATGATTAGGTTTAATAATATTTTATTTTATATTAGGATATAGGGGGTATTTTTTTTATTTAAATTTTAATATAAAAAAAATTAATTTATTAAATTATTTATAATTAATAAAAAAGAAATAGGATAAAATTTTAATTTGCAATTGAAAAGGGTTTATACATTTAAACTTATCTTATGGATGTAATTGTTTATAATTACTTACTAAATACTTTTTTTATTAATTTATTAAAATTTTAATTAGTGGGTTAATTATATTATAAATGAATGATAAAATAATTTAATTTTGGTTATAGTATTGATAATTCCTTTTTAATTTTTAATAAATAATAATTTATTAATAGATATAAATTAATTTTTGTAAAATTTTAATTTAAATAATTTAAATTTTTTAATAGTGAATATTATTAATTAAATAGATTTATATATAGAATAAGGTATAATAAAAATAAATTTTGTGCCAGCAATTGCGGTTAAACAAATTTTGTAAATTAATAAATTTAATTTTAATAAATTTAATTTTGAGGTGATAAAAATAAACATATTTTATGGTGAAATATAAATATCTTAGATTTTTCATTTTATATAAGATGAAAATTAAATATTAATAGAATAAACTAGGATTAGATACCCTATTATAATTAATTGAAACTTGGTAAATTAAATATTAATTGATAAATCAATAAACTTAAGAAATTTGACGGTATTTTTTTATACTCAGAGGAATTTGTCCTGTAAGTGATATTACACGATAAGAATAACTTTATTAAAAAATTTATGTATTGTCGTTATATAAAAATTTTTAGAAAATATTTTTATTATTAATATAAATATGTAATGTCAGATCAAAATGTAGTTATAATTAAGAAGAGATGAATTACAATAAAATTTATTTAGATGAATTAATAAATTTAATTTTATTATGAAAGTGGATTTGAAAGTAAATTTAATTAATTAATTAATTTGATATTATATTAAAATATGTACATATTGCCCGTCATTTTCACTTAAAGTGAAACAAGTCGTAACAAAGTAAATTTACTGGAAAGTAAATTTAGAATTTTAAATTTAGTTTATATTTATAAAATATATTATTTACAATAATAGGAATTATTTTAAAAAAAATTTAAATTAAATAAATATATTAAATTATTAATTGTTGATTTTGTAATAAAAAAAAAAATAGTTTTAAGTTGGTTAATTTTAGTTAATTTTATAAAAAATATTTAATTTATATTTAAGTAATGTAAGTGAATTTTAATTTTATTTAAAAATTTTAAATAAGTATTTAATTTGTTTTTACCTTTTGTATCAGGGTTAATTAAAATTTAATTTATAAATAATTATTTCTCGAATTAATAAGATTTAATTAAATAATTTATTTAATGTGGAATAATTATTAAAGATATTTAATTTGTAAAGAGATTTTATTCGATTATTAAGATATCTAGTTTTTTAATAAATAAATTTAATTTAGATAATTATTTCTATTTTAATTAAATTTTTAATTATATAGTTATTAAAATTTTTGGGGCTAATCTCAATAATTTTTTTATATTCTATTAATTTTAAATAATGTTAATATTATAAAATTAATAGTATTTATTAATTTAAAAAATGTTATAATTTATTTATGTTAAATAAAAATTTAAATTTTAATTAATATTTTATTAAAATAATTTTTTAAATTAAATTTAAATTTAAATAATGATTAAATTAGTATAAAAATATTAATATTGTTAATTTAATGGGTAAATTAATTATTAATAATTAGGCAAATTTAATTTAATTATGATTTATTCACCTGTTTAACAAAAACATGGTTTTTTGAATTTAATTTAAAATTTGGCCTGCTCAATGAAGTTTATTTAAATAGCTGCGGTATTTTGACCGTACAAAGGTAGCATAATCAATAGTTTTTTAATTGAAAGCTAGAATGAATGGTTTAATGAGATAAATACTTTTTTATAATTAAAATTTAAAATTTTTTTATTAGTTAAAAAACTAATATTTAATTAAAAGACGAGAAGACCCTATAGACTTTAATTTTGTAAATAAATAATATAAATTTAATTTTTATAATTTTATTTTTTATAAAATTAGGTTGGGGAGATTTTTAAATTAAATTAACTTTAATATAATATTAACATTAATTATTGAATAAATGATCCTTAATTTTAGATCAATAGAATAAATTACCTTAGGGATAACAGTATAATTTTTTTAGAGAGATCATATTGATAAAAAAGATTATAACCTCGATGTTGAATTAAGATAAAATTTAAGCGGAGAATTTTAAAATTTTTGGTCTGTTCGACCATTAAAATCTTACATGATTTGAGTTCAGATCGGTGTGAGCCAGATCGGTTTCTATCTTTAATAGTGATGATTTATTTGTACGAAAGGACTTTATATCTTAAACATTTTATATGAGAAGGAATAATTTTATTAATTTGGCAGAATAGTGCGGTAAATTTAGAATTTACTTAAGTAATTATATTACATTTAATAATTAAACAAATTTTTATGTATATGTGAGTTTCTATAGGTATGATGATTGTGGTAATTCTTTTAATTTTATTAGCAGTAGCTTTTTTAACTTTAATAGAGCGTAAAGTTTTAAGATATATACAGTTACGTAAGGGCCCTAATAAAGTTGGGTATATTGGGATTTTTCAACCTTTTAGAGATGCTATTAAGCTATTGTCAAAAGAAATAATTATGTTAAAGCAATTTAATTATCTATATTATATATTGTCTCCAATATTTATATTAATATTAATTTTAATAATATGGATAGTTTATCCTTTTTTAAGGAATATAATTTCTTTAGATTTAGGATTTATATATTTAATTTTTTGTTTAAGATTAGGGGGGTATGGTTTATTAATTTCGGGGTGATCTTCTAATTCTTCATATTCAATATTAGGGTCAATTCGGGCTTTATCCCAATCAATTTCTTATGAAGTAAGATTATCTTTAATTTTTATAATTTTAATTATTTTAGTTGAAAGATTTAATATAATTATATTAAATATTATTCAAAAAAATATATGGTTCATTATTTTTATGTTTCCTTTAATGTTAATAATATTTATTAGGATAATAGCTGAGATAAATCGCACTCCTTTTGATTTTTCTGAGGGGGAATCTGAGTTAGTTTCAGGGTTTAATGTAGAGTATATAAGAGGGGGGTTTGTATTAATTTTTTTATCGGAGTATGCTAGAATTTTGTTTATAAGTTTTATTTTAAGTTTAATATTTACTGGGTTAAGGTTAGGTAGATTTATATTTTATTTATTTACAATAATTTTAATTTTTATAATTATTTGAATACGTGGTACATTTCCTCGATTTCGTTATGATTTATTAATGTATTTATGTTGATTAATTATTTTACCATTTATTTTAAATTATATATTTTTTATTATTTTAATTAAAATGATAGTTTAAATAAGTAAGATAATAAAATTTTTAATTTTATGTTATGTTTTCAAGACATATACTTATTCAAGTTCATTATCTATGTTAAAAGTTTATTTCACAATATAAATATAATTCTGTTTATAAAGTAGTAGATAAAATAAGTAGCGCTAAATAATTGTCTTACGACAGTAAAGGGTATTTCTACGGGCTGAGCTCCTAATCAAGTTAATATTAGGAAATTATTAATAAAAAATCAAAATATAATTTGATTTATAGGGTAAAATATTATTGAATAATATGTAATATTTATAATAGGTAAAATTAAGAGAATTAAAATAGATAATAGTAAAGCGATTACTCCTCCTATTTTATTAGGGATTGCTCGAAGAATAGTGTATGCAAATAGGAAGTATCATTCAGGTTGAATATGAATAGGGGTGATTATAGGATTTGCTAAAATATAATTTTCTGGATCTCTTAATATAAATGGAAATTTTAAGCATATAAAAATTATTATATAAATTAATAGTAGGAATCCTACAGTATCTTTGAGTGTAAAATAATTATGAAAATTAATTATAAATAATTTTCTATTAACCCCTAAAGGGTTATTAGCCCCATATTCATGGATAAAAAATAAATGGATAATTACTATGGCTAAGATAATGAATGGTAAAAAGAAATGTAATCTAAAAAAACGATTTAAGGTTGGATTATTAACTGAAAATCCCCCCCAAATTCACTCTACAGTTATTTGTCCAATATAGGGAATTGTTGAAATTAAATTTGTGATTACAGTGGCTCCCCAAAAAGATATTTGGCCTCAGGGTAATACGTAACCTATAAAGGCAGTTGCTATTGTAATTATAAAAATTATTACTCCTATAGTTCAAACTGTAATAAGTTTATATGAGGTATAATAAATTCCTCCTCCAATATGAATATATATACATAAAAAAAAAATGAGGCCCCATTTATATGAATTAGTTGATAAAATCATCCTGTATTAACATCTTGAATAATATGGATTATTCTGTTAAAGGCTATATTAATATTGGCACAATAATGTATTGATAATATGATTCCTGTGATAATTTGAATAATTAAACATAGGCCTAGTAAGGATCCAAAATTTCATCAAATATTAATATTAATTGGGGTAGGCAAAAAAATTAGGGAATTATTTAAAATTTTTAATAATTTAATTTTTTTTAAAATAGATTTATTCATAAAAATATATTTGTCGTAAAGGTCTTTTTAATTTATAACAAATATTTATAATTATAATTAAAGAAAAATAAAGGTATAGTATTAGGAATGTTAATGTAAATTTATTAAAATTAAAAAGTTCATTTAATTTAATTTCATTATATTCTTCAAAGTTATTAAAATAGCTGGTGTGATATTAAAATTAGGGAGATATGGCTTATTACGAGTTATATTAATATTGAGAATGAATTATTTGTATAATAAATTTTTTATTGTTTTTGGGGTATTAGGAGGACTTTATTCTAGATTTATTTGTTTAAATCAAGTAGATATAAAAATTTTAGTTGCATACTCGTCTGTAGTTCATATAAGTTTATTAATAGCAGGTTTATTCACTATAATAAATTTTGGATTTTTAGGGGGTTATTTGATGATAATTAGTCATGGATTATGTTCCTCTGGGTTATTTTATTTAGTGAATATTAATTATGAGCGATTAATATCTCGAAGGTTGTATATTAATAAGGGTATAATTAATTACTTACCTTCTCTTAGATTAATATGGTTTTTATTAATTTCTTCAAATTTATCTTTCGCCCCTTCTTTAAATTTATTTTCTGAAATTTTTTTAGTTATTTCAATTATTGAGTGGATGGAAAATATATGAGTATTAGTAATTTTTTAAATATTCTTTAGAGCTTTATATTCTTTATATTTATATTCATTTAGACAACAGGGGAAATTTATTAAAGTAAGATTTTTTATGGGGGTAAAATTGAATGAATTTATAATTTTATTATTGCATTGGGTTCCATTGAATGTTATATTTATTATAATTAATATTTTTTTATAATTTTAATAGTTTAAGTTTAAAACATTGATTTGTGGAGTCAAAATTATATAAAATATTTAAAATTATTATTTTTTATTTATATATTTATTTTATGTTTAATTTTATATTATTTAGAGTAACTATTTCTTTATTTTTTTAAATGAATAAATTGATATTTTTAATAGAGTGAGAAATTATCAAAATTTTATCTGTTAGGGTTGAGTATATTATTTTTTTTGATTGAATTAAGTTGATATTTATTAGGCTAGTTTTAATTATTTCTATAAGGGTAATTTTATATAGAGTTGAATACATATGCGAGGATAAAAATTTAGGTCGATTTATTGGATTAGTTTTATTATTTGTAGTTTCAATAATTTTTATAATTATTAGCCCCAATATAATTAGAATTTTATTAGGTTGGGATGGGTTGGGTCTAGTTTCTTACTGTTTAGTGATTTATTATCAAAATGAATCTAGGTTTAATTCAGGGATAGTTACTGTCCTTTTAAATCGGATTGGGGATATTTTTATTTTAATATCAATTGCGTTATTTATAATTATAGGGTCGTGAAATTTTATATTTTTTAATAGAGTTAATAGTTTAATTATAATAATAATTATTTTGATTTCTTTTACAAAGAGAGCCCAAATTCCTTTTTCATCTTGGTTGCCTAAGGCTATAGCTGCTCCAACTCCTGTTTCTTCTTTAGTTCATTCGTCAACTTTAGTTACTGCAGGAGTGTATATTTTAATTCGGTTTAATTATTTAATTAATAGAAATTATAAATTAATAAATTTTATTATATATATATCTTTATTAACTATATTTATAGCGGGGATGGTTGCAAGGATTGAGTTTGATTTAAAAAAGATTATTGCCTTATCTACTTTAAGGCAGTTAGGCGTTATAATATTTAGCTTATCCATTAATATAAGAAATGTTTCATTTTTTCATTTAATGACTCATGCTTTATTTAAGTCAATATTATTTATATGTGCGGGTATTATCATCCATAATATAATTTTAAATCAGGATATCCGATTTATTAGAATAATTTTTTTTAATATGCCAATAGTTAGAATAATTTTTAATTGTTCATCTTTTTCGTTAATAGGCTTGCCTTTTTTATCGGGATTTTTTTCAAAAGATAAAATTTTAGATTTATATTTGATAGGGTATTTAAATCCATTAATATTTTTAATTTTATTTATATCAATAGGACTAACTAGTGGGTATTCTATGCGATTAATTTATTATTCTTTTATTAAATTTCCTGTGATAAATATTTATTTTAAATTTAATAGGTTTATAAGGGTGATAGTTTATTCTATATTAATTTTATTTATGTATACAATTTTTATAGGATTTATTTTAAGATGATTAATTTTTTCAATAAAAAGGGTAATTTTTTTAAAAATTGAATTGAAATTAATAATTTTTATTTTTATAATCATAGGGATTTTGGTGAGATTAGGGCTATCAAAAAATTTTATAAACATTTTTATATTAATTAATTTGATTAATTATATTAATATATATTATTATATATGGTTTTTGTCTTTATTATATAAATTTGAAGTTATAAAAAAAATATTATTTTTTAATAATTTCAATTATTATTTAGAGAGGGGGTGGAATGATTATTTATTTGGGCCAAATTTAATTAGGTATTTTATATTTATATATAAATATGATTTTATAGACAAAATTATTATGTATGTAATAATTATAATTTATTATTTTATTTTAATTTTATTATATTTATAAATTTAAATAGCTTATAATAAAGTTTAATATTGAAGATATTAAGATGGATTATTCCTTTAGATATTTATAAATAAATTAATTATTATTTTTATAATGAAAATATAATGTTTTTTTTAAACTATGTAAATAAAAATAATAATGGATTTAAACCATAAATTAGGAAGTTAGAAATTTCCTTAGTTCATACTTATTTTATTAGTTGGAGCATTAATCTCAATTTAATTATTAACAATAGTTTACCTCTTTTTTGGTTTCAGCTAAGAGATTTAATTCTATATTTCAAGTCGAAATTGAAATCATTTATTATGATACAAAAAAAAAGATTAATTTAATAAATTTTATTTTAGTCATTTTAAAGCTCCGTCATTTCATTCTAAATAAAGCCCTATCAATAAAATAATTAAGAATAAAAAAGCTATTATAATATTAGTCTCAACTGAGTAGTATAAATATGAGGGGATAAATGGGAAAAAGATAATAATTTCAATATCAAAAATTAAAAAAATTAGGCTAATTGTATAGAATTGGATTGAGAATGGTAAACGAGATGAATTGAAAGGGTCAAATCCGCATTCAAGTGGAGATAATTTTTCTCGTATTATTTTTTTTATAGGGGACAATATAAAGTTAATTATTATTAAAATTATTATAATTATTATTAGGATTATAGTTATTAATAATATTAATATCATTTATTTAATCTAAATGAATAGACTTTTTAATTGGAAGTTAAATGTACTTTTTATACTAATAAAATAATAAGATCATCAATATAGGAATGTATAGACGAATAATCATACAACATCTACAAAATGTCAATATCAGGCTCTTGCTTCAAAACAAAAATGATGAGAGTTAGAAAAATGGTCATAATAGATTCGGGCTAAAGTAATTATAATAAATATTGTTCCGATTAAAACATGAATTCCGTGGAAACCAGTAAGTATAAAAAAAATTCTTCCGTAAACAGAATCTGCGATAGTAAATATTGATTCATTATATTCTTCATATTGGAGGTAGGAAAAATATATACCTAATATAATTGTTAAACAAGTGGTTAAATATCCCTTGTATCAATTTTGATTAATTAAACAGTAATGGGCTCATGTAATTGAAATTCCTGAGGATAATAAAACAATAGTGTTTAATAATGGGGTTTTATAGGGGTCAAATGCTTCAATTATTTTAGGGGGTCATTTTATACCAATTTCAATTCTAGGGGATAGAGATATGTGGAAAAAGGTTCAAAATATTGAGATAAAAAAGAAAACTTCTCTAATAATAAATAAAATTATACCCCATCGTAGTATTTTTGTAATATAGGAGTTATGAGCTCCTTGAAAGGTACTTTCACGAATGATATCCCGCCATCATTGGAAAGATGTTAGGGTTGTTCTTAAAACTCCAATAATAAATAAATTAGAATTTGATTCATGAAGAATTTTAATGCCACCTGATAATATAATTATTAATCTTATAGATATTAATAAAGGTCAAGGGCTTAAGGTTACTATATGGAATGGGTGGTTATGGGTGATTATATTTTTTAATGATTTTTTCATATTTAATTAGTTTCCTTAGTGTATAAAGTTCTTAAAATTGTAAATACATATGATTGAATTAGTGATACACTAAATTCTAGGATTAATAGCAGTATTTGTGCTAAAATAATTATTAATGATAATAATAGAATAGGGGTTCTTGCAGATTCTCTTATTAATGTTAAAAGTAAGTGACCAGCAATTATATTTGCTGTCAAACGGATTGATAGGGTTAGAGGACGGATAATGTTTCTGATTGTTTCAATTAACACTATAAAAGGTATTAAAATAAGGGGAGTACCTTGGGGGATTATATGGGCAAAGGCAAAGTTAGTGTTGTTAATTCAAATAAAAATTATTAATCCAAGTCATATTGGTAAAGAAATAGATATAGAGAAAATTAAATGTCTAGACCTAGTAAAAATATATGGGAATATTCCTATAAAATTATTACTTAAAATAAAAATAAATAAAGCAATAAAATAAATTATGTTAATATAGTTAAATTTATTTGATAAAATAATTTTAAATTCTTTTGATAGAAGGGATAAGATTAAATTAAAAAATTTAGTTGCCCGGGATTCTGATAATCAGAATGATATTGGAATGATTAAAAAGTTAAAAATTGAAGAAAATCAATTCAGATCTATATTAGAATTTGTATCAGGGTCAAAAATTGAAAATAAGTTTCTTATCATTTTAAAGTGAAATTTCTTAAAGGACTTACAGATGTACGAGGTAATTTATGAGATTTATCAGCAATATTAAAGTAGCATAAAATTATGTACATTATGAAAATTATAATGAATATTAGATTTATAAACAACCAATTATAAGGAGATATTTGGGGAATTTTGTAAAAAATATTATTTTTAATAATTTTAAAATGACATTTTAATGTTATATTTTTAACTAATTTTTTTCATTAGAAGTATTTTTAATACTATATATTGGTTTAAGAGACCAAGACTTTAATCAGTCATCTAATGATAAAGGATATGACATTACTCATTGTATAAAATTTTGATGATCAGTTCTTTCAATTGTAATTGGTATGAATCTATGATTTATTCCACAAATTTCGGAGCATTGCCCATAATAAAGGCCCGGTCGATTCAAATTTATAAGGGTTTGATTAATCCGTCCTGGGATTGAGTCAATTTTTACTCCTAAGGAGGGTACAGTTCATGAATGAATGACGTCTGCAGAATTAATTAATATGCGAATTTGATTTTTTAAAGGTGAAATTAAATTATTATCGACATCTAATAAACGAAAATTATTTAATTTTATTTCATTATTTTTAATTATAAAAGAATTAAATTTAATATTGTTAAAATCGGAATATTCATATGATCAATATCATTGGTGTCCAATTGATTTAATTGTAAGATTGGGGTTGTAAATTTCATCAGTTAAGTATAAAATTTTTAAAGATGGGATAGCCATATAAATTAGAATTAATATAGGAATTAAAGTTCAAATAATTTCGATATTTTGATTTTGTTGGATGAACTTGTTGTTTAAGTTATTAATAAGTAATGAAATGATAATATAAATAATTATAATTGTAATTATTAATAAAATTATTAATGAGTAATCGTGGAAGAATTTTAAATTTTCTATGATAGGGGAATTTGAGTCTTGTATATTAATTATAGATCAAGTTGAAATTTCATTTAAAATTTAAATGAATTTTAATTTAAATGAAATTAATGGAATTTCATTAAATCTGTGGTTTAATGGTGGATAATATATACTTATTCATTCAATTGATGAAATTATGAATATTGAAAATAAGTTTAATCGTTGGGATGATATTCTTTCTCATATTAAAAAAATAAAGTATATAATTCTTAATATAGAAATTATAGAGCCTATAGAAGATAAAATATTTCATGTTATATATGAATCAGGATAATCTGAATATCGTCGTGGTATACCATTTAATCCTAGAAAATGTTGGGGGAAAAAGGTTAGATTTACTCCAAAAAATATTCTGTAGAATTGAATTTTCAATCATTTTTTATGTAATCTTAAACCAGTTATTAATGGATATCAATAGATAAATCCCCCTATAATTGCAAAGACTGCCCCTATAGAGAGTACATAATGAAAATGTGCTACTACATAATATGTATCATGTAAGATGATATCAATTGAAGAATTAGCTAAGATTACCCCCGTTAATCCTCCAATTGTGAATAGAAAAACAAATCCCAAGCTTCATAAGTTGGATGGGTTGAATTTAATTTTTGAACCATGAATTGTGGCTAATCATCTAAAAACTTTAATTCCTGTGGGGATTGCAATAATTATAGTAGCTAATGTAAAATAGGCTCGAGTGTCTACATCTATGCCAATAGTAAGTATATGATGTGCTCATACAATAAATCCAAGAAATCCAATTGTTAATATTACGTAAATTATACCAATGGATCCAAAAGTTTCTTTTTTTCCATTTTGATTAAAAATTATATGTGAGATTATTCCGAATCCAGGTAAAATTAAAATATAGACTTCTGGGTGACCAAAAAATCAAAATAGGTGTTGGTATAAAATTGGATCTCCTCCTCCCGATGGATCAAAAAATGTAGTATTGAGATTTCGATCAGTTAAAAGTATAGTAATAGCTCCTGCTAGAACTGGGACAGCCAATAATAATGGGATTGTTGTAATTAATATAGATCAAGTAAATAAAGTTAGTTTTTCAAAACTTATTCTTAAATTTTTTATGTTTATAATTGTGGTAATAAAATTAATGGCACCTATAATAGAGGATAGTCCTGCTAAGTGGAGGGAGAAAATTGCTATGTCTAAAGATATACCTTCGTGATTTAAATTTAGGGACAAGGGAGGGTAAACAGTTCAACCTGTTCCTACTCCTTGATTAATAATATTTCTTAAAATTAATAGGTTAATTGAGGGGGGCAGCAATCAGAATCTTATATTATTTATTCGAGGGAAAGCTATATCAGGGGCCCCTAGTATTAAGGGGATTATTCAATTACCAAAGCCTCCAATTATAATTGGTATTACCATAAAAAAAATTATAATGAAAGCATGTGATGTAATGATAGAATTATATAATTGATCATTATTAATTAGATAGCCAGGGTTTCCTAATTCTATTCGAATTAACAATCTTAGTGATGATCCCAGTATTCCGGATCATATTCCAAAAATAAAATATAAAATTCCAATATCTTTGTGATTAGTTGAAAAGAATCATTTTTGTATAAATTTTTAGTTTAATTAAAATTTTAAATTGCAAATTTAACGATATATTAATAATATAAAATTTTAAGTAATGTGTCTGATTAAAGTAATAAATTGTAAATTTATTAAAAAGATTAAATTTCTTCTTTACTATTAAGATTTAAAATAAATTTTATTTTTAATTTTGAAGATTAATAGTTTGAATTAACTTAAAATCTTATATAATTCAATTATTTATGATTCATAAATTTAAAGGAGATAGGAAAAAAATTATAAAAAAAAAATTAATACAGTTTAATTTAAAGTTTTTGTAAAATAAATTAATTTTTAAATTAATTTTATTGGTTAATATTAGTGTTAAGATAATACGAGTATAAAATATAAATGATAAAATTGACATTATAATTAATGTTAATAAAATTATAATATTTACTTTATTAATAAAAATGTTAATAATTGATCATTTTATTATAAATCCTATTAAGGGGGGTAGTCTAGCCATAGATATTAAATTTAATATTAAAATAAATTTAATTTTATTTATTTTTATAAAATTAATATGATTTAAGTAAAAAATTTTAAAATTTTTAAATAGTAATATTACAGGGAAGTTTAAAATTATATAGAGTAAAAAATATATAATTATTATATTTTCATTAATTAATAAAATGATTAATATTCAACTTAAATGATTAAGTGATGAGTATCTAATAATAATTCGGATAGATTGATGGTTATTACCTATTATTGTTCTGATTAATGAACTTAAAAGGGATGATAATAATAATAATTTATAAGAATAATTATATATTAATAAAAATAATGGAATGATTTTTTGTCAAATTCATAAGATTATACAATTTATTCAATTTAAGTTATTTATGATATTAACAAATCAATTATGGAAGGGGCTAGCCCCTAGTTTAATAAGAATAGATAAATTAATAATACACATTAATAAATTATTAAAATTTATATAATTATAATTAATAAATATTATTGATCTAGAAAAAATGATTAATGTTGATCTTGAACTTTGAATGATAAAATATTTTATGGCTGATTCTTTATAAAATTTATTAAAAAAAATAATAATTGGGATAAAAGATATTATGTTTAATTCTAATATTATTCATATTGAAAATCAAGAATTTATAGAAATAGAGATAATAGGGGATAAAATTAATATTGGAAAAATTAATAAGTGAATTAAAGATTGAATTATATATATATATATATTAATGTATGATGCATATTAATTTTTGAAATTAAAAGAAATAGTTTAATTCTATTAATTATAATAAAGGTAGTTATACATTATTTATTCTATCAAAATAATCCTTTTATCAGGCACTTTATTATAAAAAAGATTTTATGTCTATATTTAGGGTATGAACCTAAAAGCTTATTTAGCTTATTTTTATTTCTAAAAAAATTTTTTATTTATATTTGAATTTTAAATTCAATGCACTATTCTGCCATTTTAGAATTAAATTTATAAGAAATTTATATTCAAATAATTAAATTTTTTTTAAAATAATTAATTGAGGTAAGGTTGATTTTTAAATAATTATAATTATTTCGATATTTAGTATAAATTAATTAATGAATTAATTAATTTAACATATATATATTAGATTAATTAAGTTATTTTAATAAATTATATAATTTTGTTAAAATGTAAATTTAGGGAAATTATATAGGAGATATTTGGGGAAGGAGGAAGAATAAGATATTAATTTTGGATAAAATATAAGTTGTATAAATTTTATTTAAAATAATAAAATTGAATAAATTTTATTTAAATTAATAAATTTGTATGGATTTTATTAAAATTAATAAATTTATTAAATTTGAGTTAATTTTAATAAAATTATAAGTATATATTAATTTTAAATAAAATTATAAGTTTGTATTAATTTTTAATAAAATTATAAGTTTGTATTTATTTTTAATAAAATTACAAGTTTGTATTAATTTTTAATAAAATTACAAGTTTGTATTAATTTTTAATAAAATTATAAGTTTGTATTAATTTTTAATAAAATTATAAGTTTGTATTAATTTTTAATAAAATTATAAGTTTGTATTAATTTTTAATAAAATTATAAGTTTGTATTAATTTTTAATAAAATTATAAGTTTGTATTAATTTTTAATAAAATTATAAGTTTGTATTAATTTTTAATAAAATTATAAATTTGTATTAATTTTTAATATAATTATAAATTTGTATTAATTTTTAATATAATTATAAATTTGTATTAATTTTTAATAAAATTATAAATTTATATTAATTTTTAATAAAATTATAAATTTATATTAATTTTTAATAAAATTATAAGTTTGTATTAATTTTTAATAAAATTACAAGTTTGTATTAATTTTTAATAAAATTACAAGTTTGTATTAATTTTTAATAAAATTATAAGTTTGTATTAATTTTTAATAAAATGATAAGTTTGTATTAATTTTTAATAAAATTATAAGTTTGTATTAATTTTAAATAAAATTATAAATTTGTATTAATTTTTAATAAAATTATAAATTTGTATTAATTTTTAATAAGATTATAAATTTGTATTAATTTTTAATAAAATTATAAATTTGTATTAATTTTTAATAAAATTATAAATTTGTATTAATTTTTAATAAAATTATAAATTTATGTTAATTTTTAATAAAATTATAAGTTTGTATTAATTTTTAATAAAATTACAAGTTTGTATTAATTTTTAATAAAATTATAAGTTTGTATTAATTTTTAATAAAATTATAAGTTTGTATTAATTTTTAATAAAATTATAAGTTTATATTAATTTTTAATAAAATTATTAGTTTGTATTAATTTTTAATAAAATTATAAGCTTGTATTAATTTTTAATAAAATTATAAGTTTGTATTAATTTTTAATGAAATTATAAGCTTGTATTAATTTTTAATAAAATTATAAATTTGTATTAATTTTTAATAAAATTATAAATTTGTATTAATTTTTAATAAAATTATAAATTTGTATTAATTTTTAATAAAATTATAAATTTGTATTAATTTTTAATAAAATTATAAATTTGTATTAATTTTTAATAAAATTATAAATTTGTATTAATTTTTAATAAAATTATAAATTTGTATTAATTTTTAATAAAATTATAAGTTTGTATTAATTTTTAATAAAATTATAAATTTGTATTAATTTTTAATAAAATTATAAATTTGTATTAATTTTTAATAAAATTATAAATTTGTATTAATTTTTAATAAAATTATAAATTTGTATTAATTTTTAATAAAATTATAAATTTGTATTAATTTTAATAAAATTATAAATTTGTATTAATTTTTAATAAAGTTATAAATTTGTATTGATTTTTTAATAAAATTATAAATTTGTATTAATTTTTAATAAAATTATAAATTTGTATTAATTTTTAATAAAATTATAAGTTTGTATTAATTTTTAATAAAATTATAAATTTGTATTAATTTTTAATAAAATTATAAATTTGTATTAATTTTTAATAAAATTATAAATTTGTATTAATTTTTAATAAAATTATAAATTTGTATTAATTTTCAATAAAATTATAAATTTGTATTAATTTTTAATAAAATTACAAGTTTGTATTAATTTTTAATAAAATTATAAGCTTGTATTAATTTTTAATAAAATTATAAATTTGTATTAATTTTTAATAAAATTATAAATTTGTATTAATTTTTAATAAAATTATAAATTTGTATTAATTTTTAATAAAATTATAAATTTGTATTAATTTTTAATAAAATTATAAATTTGTATTAATTTTTAATAAAATTATAAATTTGTATTAATTTTTAATAAAATTATAAATTTGTATTAATTTTTAATAAAATTATAAATTTGTATTAATTTTTAATAAAATTATAAATTTGTATTAATTTTTAATAAAATTATAAGTTTGTATTAATTTTTAATAAAATTATAAATTTGTATTAATTTTTAATAAAATTATAAATTTGTATTAATTTTTAATAAAATTATAAATTTGTATTAATTTTTAATAAAATTATAAATTTGTATTAATTTTAATAAAATTATAAATTTGTATTAATTTTTAATAAAGTTATAAATTTGTATTGATTTTTTAATAAAATTATAAATTTGTATTAATTTTTAATAAAATTATAAATTTGTATTAATTTTTAATAAAACTATAAATTTGTATTAATTTTCAATAAAATTATAAATTTGTATTAATTTTTAATAAAATTATGAATTTGTATTAATTTTTAATAAAATTATAAGTTTGTATTAATTTTTAATAAAGTTATAAATTTGTATTAATTTTTATTAAAATTATAAATTTGTATTAATTTTTATTAAAATTATAAATTTGTATTAATTTTTAATAAAATTATAAATTTGTATTAATTTTTAATAAAATTATAAATTTGTATTAATTTTTAATAAAGTTATAAATTTGTATTAATTTTTAATAAAGTTATAAATTTGTATTGATTTTTTAATAAAATTATAAATTTGTATTGATTTTTTAATAAAATTATAAATTTGTATTAATTTTAATAAAATTATAAATTTGTATTAATTTTTGATAAAGTTATAACTTTGTATTAATTTTTAATAAAGTTATAAATTTGTATTAATTTTTAATAAAGTTATAAATTTGTATTAATTTTTAATAAAGTTATAAATTTGTATTAATTTTTAATAAAGTTATAAATTTGTATTAATTTTTAATAAAGTTATAAATTTGTATTAATTTTTAATAAAGTTATAAATTTGTATTAATTTTTGATAAAGTTATAACTTTGTATTAATTTTTAATAAAGTTATAAATTTGTATTAATTTTTAATAAAGTTATAAATTTGTATTAATTTTTAATAAAGTTATAAATTTGTATTAATTTTGAATAAAATTATAAATTTGTATTAATTTTTAATAAAATTATAAATTTGTATTAATTTTTAATAAAATTATAAATTTGTATTAATTTTTAATAAAATTATAAATTTGTATTAATTTTTAATAAAATTATAAATTTGTATTAATTTTAAATGAAATTATAAATTTGTATTAATTTTTAATAAAGTTATAAATTTGTATTAATTTTTAATAAAATTATAAATTTGTATTAATTTATAATGAAACTATAAATTTGTATTAATTTATTATGAAATTATAAATTTGTATTAATTTATAATGAAATTATAAATTTGTATTAATTTATAATGAAATTATAAATTTGTATTAATTTATAATGAAATTATAAATTTGTATTAATTTTTAATGAAATTATAAATTTGTATTAATTTTTAATGAAATTATAGATTTGTATTAATTTATAATAAAATTATAAATTTATATTAATTTTTAATAAAATTATTAATTTATATTAATTTTAATTTTAAAAATTAAAAAAAAATTATGCGTTAATTTAAAATAAGGTATAATTTGTATTAATTTAAAATATGATTTAAATTTGTATTAATTTAAAATAAAATGAAATTTGTATTAATTTAAAATATGGTTTAAATTTTTATTGATTTAAAATAAGATGTAATTTGTATTAGTTTGAAATATGACTTAAATTTGGAGGTAATTTGAATAATTTTAAAAATTGATAAATTTATTTAAAATATAAATAAAATAATAAATTTGTTTTAAATTTCGATAAATTAACCAAATTGTATTAATTTAATGTAAATTAATAAGATTTTATAAATTATTTAATAATATTAATATTATTAATATTAATAAATTTATTAGTTTATTTTATTTAATTATTAATTTATTAATAATAAATTTTTTTTATATAATAAATCATTAAAATAAACAATATAATTTTATTATTTATAAAATTATATTATATATGTATATATATATATATTAATTTAATTAAATATAATAATAATTAAATAATAATTATTATTTATCATTAATAGTGACATTAATAAAAATAATTATTAAAAATAAAAATTTTAATAATAAATATATGTATATTAGTTTATAAATTCATATATTTATATTAATAAATTATTTTTAATATATATATATAGTTATTTACTCAGACTAAATTTTCACTAATTCTAATATTATTAATAAATAATTTATTCATTAATTAAATTTTCTAATATTTTATATAATAATTTAATATTAAATATTTAACGAATTTATTATATATCAAAAATTTAACTATATATAGATGTCTGGCAAACGATCATTAATACTTATTTAAGGTAGTGACATTGTATATATGTGAAGCATTCTATATAGATGCTGAAAAAAAAGAGAATCATTGATTATATATAATCATTGAAGTTATAATTATTATAAATAAATATATTAACATTTTAATCTATAAAATATTTTAGGGCTTTAATTAATGATTACAAATATTAATAAATTTATTATTATTAATTATAAGTTATTATACAAATAATTAAATGTCAGATTGGTTGATTTATTTTCACTAATTAATATAGTGAAATATTTTTAATGAAAATTATTTTTAATATTAATATAAATATTATTAATATCGATATTAATATTATTAATATTAATAAATTTATTAGTTCATTTTATTTAATTATTAATTTATTAATAATAAATTTTTTTTATATAATAGATTGTTAAAATAAACAATATAATTATATTATTTATAAAATTATATTATATATGTATATATATATATATTAATTTAATTAAATATAATAATAATTAAATAATAATTATTATTTATCATTAATAGTGACATTAATAAAAATAATTATTAAAAATAAAATTTTTAATAATAAATATATGTATATTAGTTTATAAATTCATATATTTATATTAATAAATTATTTTTAATATATATATATAGTTATTTACTCAGACTAAATTTTCACTAATTCTAATATTATTAATAAATAATTTATTCATTAATTAAATTTTCTAATATTTTATATAATAATTTAATATTAAATATTTAACGAATTTATTATATATTAAAAATTTAACTATATATAGATGTCTGGCAAACGATCATTAATACTTATTTAAGGTAGTGACATTGTATATATGTGAAGCATTCTATATAGATGCAGAAAAAAAGAGAATCATTGATTATATATAATCATTGAAGTTAGAATTATTATAAATAAATATATTAACATTTTAATCTATAAAATATTTTAGGGCTTTAATTAATGATTACAAATATTAATAAATTTATTATTATTAATTATAAGTTATTATACAAATAATTAAATGTCAGTTTGGTTGATTTATTTTCACTAATTAATATAGTGAAATATTTTTAATGAAAATTATTTTTAATATTAATATAAATATTATTAATATCGATATTAATATTATTAATATTAATAAATGTATTAGTTTATTTCATTTAATTATTAATTTATTAATAATAAATTTTTTTTATATAATAGATTGTTAAAATAAACAATATAATTATATTATTTATAAAATTATATTATATATGTATATATATATATATTAATTTAATTAAATATAATAATAATTAAATAATAATTATTATTTATCATTAATAGTGACATTAATAAAAATAATTATTAAAAATAAAATTTTTAATAATAAATATATGTATATTAGTTTATAACCTCATATATTTATATTAATAAATTATTTTTAATATATATATATAGTTATTTACTCAGACTAAATTTTCACTAATTCTAATATTATTAATAAATAATTTATTCATTAATTAAATTTTCTAATATTTTATATAATAATTTAATATTAAATATTTAACGAATTTATTATATATTAAAAATTTAACTATATATAGATGTCTGGCAAACGATCATTAATACTTATTTAAGGTAGTGACATTGTATATATGTGAAGCATTCTATATAGATGCAGAAAAAAAAGAGAATCATTGATTATATATAATCATTGAAGTTAAAATTATTATAAATAAATATATTAACATTTTAATCTATAAAATATTTTAGGGCTTTAATTAATGATTACAAATATTAATAAATTTATTATTATTAATTATAAGTTATTATACAAATAATTAAATGTCAGTTTGGTTGAATTATTTTCACTAATTAATATGGTGAGATATTATTAATGAAAATTATTTTTAATATTAATATAAGCTTATTAATTTATAAAAATTTTATTACTTTAAATATTTATATTAAATTTTAATTTAATGTAAAAAAAAAAAAAAAAAATTTAATTAATATTAAATAATTATTTAATATAAATAATAATTTTATTAAAAGAATTTCAATAATATAAAAAAAAATTTTATATAGAATTTTTAATTTTTAAGATTTTTAAAAAGAAATTTAATTGAGAGGATAAAATTTGAGGGGAGCCGGTAAAATTTTTTATATATATAGAATTTTTAATTTTTTAAGATTTTTAAAAAGAAATTTAATTGAGAGGATAAAATTTGAGGGGAGCCGGTAAAATTTTTTATATATATATAGAATTTTTAATTTTTTTAAGATTTTTAGAAAGAAATTTAATTGAGAGGATAAAATTTGAGGGGAGCCGGTAAAATTTTTTATATATATAGAATTTTTAATTTTTTTAAGATTTTTAAAAAGAAATTTAATTGAGAGGATAAAATTTGGGGGGAGCCGGTAAAATTTTTTTTATATATAGAATTTTTAATTTTTTTAAGATTTTTAAAAAGAAATTTAATTGAGAGGATAAAATTTGGGGGAAGCCGGTAAAATTTTTTTTATATATAGAATTTTTAATTTTTTTAAGATTTTTAAAAAGAAATTTAATTGAGAAGATAGAGTTTAGGGGACTGGTAAAAATTTATTTTATATAGAATTTTTAATTTTTAAGATTTTTAAAAATAAATTTAATTGAGAGGATAAATTTTGTGGGTTGGTGAATTTTTTTAATTTTTGAGAATTTAAAAATTTTGTGGATCAGTGAAAATTTTTTTTAAATTTTTGAGAATTTAAAAATTTTGTGGGATCAGTGAAAATTTTTTTTAATTTTTGAGAATTTAAAAATTTTGTGGGATGGTGAATTTTTTTTAATTTTTGAGAATTTAAAAATTTTGTGGATTAGTGAAAATTTTTTTTAAATTTTTGAGAATTTAAAAATTTTGTGGGTTGGTGAATTTTTTTTAATTTATGAGAATTTAAAATTTTTGGAGGTTGGTGAATTTTTTTTTTATTTTAATTTTTGTGAATTTTAAAATTGATAGGATTAGGGAATTTTTTTTTATTATTAAAAAATCTAATAATTTTAAAAGTTAATGGAATTTTTTAATTAATTTAAAAATTTTAATTATTATTGATTATTGAATTTTTAAGAGAAATTTTAAAATATTTTATTTAATAATAATTTTAAATAATTAGTTTGGCAATAATAGATTTTAAATAAAATTTAAAAACATATTTGAATTATAATTGAAATATTATTTAATAATGTAAATTAAAATAATATAATAGTTACTAAATTTTATAAATTGAAGTAGAAAAAATATTTTTCATTTGATATTTATTATAAATATAAAAAAGTATAAATTAAACATTTGGGAAAAATATTTGTTTTTAAATTTTTTGATTAAAATTAGTTTTTAAAATTTATTTTTTAACAATTATTTTATGAAATTAAATTTTTATGGAGAATTTAATTTAATTTTAAAAATCAAAAAAAGTTTTGGTTATTATTATTTGGATAATTTGTATTAAATTTAAATTGTGCGTTTAATTTAATTAAATTTGTTAAATAATTTTGATTTAAAATTAATGTAATTTTTAATTTAGTTATTTTTGGTGTATTAATTTGAATTTGAATTGGGGTTTATTTAATTAAAAAATTAATTTAAAATAATATTTTTTATAGTTCGGGGAAGTTTAATTTAATTGAATTATTAATGGAAAAATTAATTTAAAATTATTTGCATAGGAATTATTGTATTTTTTTTTATAATTTGATAGAGTTAAATTTGGGGGAGTTTAATTTAATTGAATTATTAATGAAAAAATTAATTTAAAATTATTTGCATAGGAATTATTGTATTTTTTTTATAATTTGATAGAGTTAAATTTGGGGGAGTTTAATTTAATTGAATTATTAATGGAAAAATTAATTTAAAATTATTTGCATAGGAATTATTGTATTTTTTATAATTTGATAGAGTTAAATTTGGGGGAGTTTAATTTCATTGAATTATTAATGGAAAAATTAATTTAAAATTATTTGCATAGGAATTATTGTATTTTTTTATAATTTGATAGAGTTAAATTTGGGGAAGTTTATTTTAATTGAATTATTAATGGAAAAATTAATTTAAAATTATTTGCATAGGAGTTTAAATTAGTGTATTTTTTATAATTTGTATGGAGTTAAATTTAGGAGTTTAATTTAATTGAATTGTTAATGAAAAATTAATTTAATATTATTTACATAGAAATTTAAATTATAGAATTTTTTATAATTTTTTGTGTAGAGTTAAATTTGGGAAAGTTTAATTTAATTGAATTATTAATGGAAAAATTAATTTAAAATTATTTGCATAGGAGTTTAAATTAGTGTACTTTTTATAATTTGTATGGGGCTAAATTTAGGAGTTTAATTTAATTGAATTATTAATGAAAAATTAATTTAATATTATTTACATAGAAGTTTAAATTATAGAATTTTTTATAATTTTTTGTGTAGAGTTAAATTTGGGGGATTAATTTAATTTAATAATTAATGAAAAATTAATTTGATTTTATTGATAGAGGGGTTTAAATTATGAATATTTTATTAATAAATTGTTAAGTTAAAATTTAAGAACTTAATTTAATTAAAAGGAAAGTTAATTTAAAATTGTTTAGAAATAGATTAAAGTTAAAAATTAAAATTTTTTTTTTGTGTTAAGGGCAAAAAATTTGATTAAATTGGGTTTATTAATAAAAATTAATATAAATTAGACACTTGATTTAATTTTATTATGATTTTTTTATTATCTATATTTTATTAATTAAAAAAAATTTAGGTGGTTAAATATGTTTAAAAAAGTTTAATAGAAAATAATTGTTAGTAAAAAAGATAAATTTATATATTATATTTTTGTAATTTGTATTGGAATATTTTTATAAAATTTTTTAACAATAAAAATAATTAATTTTTTAGTCATTTGTTGGGCAGTAACTGAAATTAGTGTTTAGTCTTAATGTTTTTTATTTATATTAGATTGTAATAGGGATAATTTAACCTAATAAAATTTTCTAATAAAATAATTAATTTTTTTTAGCCATTTGCTGGGCAGTAACCGAAATTAATGTTTAGTCTTAAAATGTTTTTTATTTATATTAGATTGTAATAGGGATAATTTAACGTAATAAAATTTTCTAATAAAATAATTAATTTTTTTTAGCCATTTGCTGGGCAGTAACCGAAATTAATGTTTAGTCTTAAAATGTTTTTTTATTTATATTAGATTGTAATAGGGATAATTTAACCTAATAAAATTTTCTAATAAAATAATTAATTTTTTAGTCATTTGTTGGACAGCAACTTAAATTAATGTTTAATCTTTAAATATTTTTTATTTATATTAGATTGTAATAGGGATAATTTAATCTAATAGAATTTTCTAATAAAAAAAATTAATTTTTAGCCATTTGCTGGGCAGCAATCGAAATTAATGTTTAGCCTTAAAATATTTTTTATTTCTATTAAATTGTAATAGGGATAATTTAATTTAATAAAATTTTCTAATAAAATAATTAATTTTTTAGCCATTTGTTGGGCAGTAACCGAAATTAGTGTTCAGTCTTAATGTTTTTTATTTATATTAGATTGTAATAGGGATAATTTAACCTAATAAAATTTTCTAATAAAATAATTAATTTTTTAGTCATTTGCTGGGCAGTAACCGAAATTAATGTTTAGCCTTAAAATATTTTTTATTTCTATTAGATTGTAATAGGGATAATTTAATTTAATAAAATTTTCTAATAAAATAATTAATTTTTTAGCCATTTGTTGGGCAGTAACCGAAATTAGTGTTTAGTCTTAATGTTTTTTATTTATATTAGATTGTAATAGGGATAATTTAACCTAATAAAATTTTCTAATAAAATAATTAATTTTTTAGCCATTTGCTGGGCAGTAACCGAAATTAATGTTTAGTCTTAAAATGTTTTTTATTTATATTAGATTGTAATAGGGATAATTTAATGTAATAAAATTTTCTAATAAAAAAAATTAATTTTTAGCCATTTGCTGGGCAGCAATCGAAATTAATGTTTAGCCTTAAAATATTTTTTATTTCTATTAAATTGTAATAGGGATAATTTAATTTAATAAAATTTTCTAATAAAATAATTAATTTTTTAGCCATTTGTTGGGCAGTAACCAAAATTAGTGTTTAGTCTTAATGTTTTTTATTTATATTAGATTGTAATAGGGATAATTTAACCTAATAAAATTTTCTAATAAAATAATTAATTTTTTAGTCATTTGTTGGGCAGTAACCGAAATTAATGTTTAGCCTTAAAATATTTTTTATTTTTATTAGATTGTAATAGGGATAATTTAATTTAATAAAATTTTCTAATAAAATAATTAATTTTTTAGCCATTTGTTGGGCAGTAACCGAAATTAGTGTTTAGTCTTAATGTTTTTTTATTTATATTAGATTGTAATAGGGATAATTTAACCTAATAAAATTTTCTAATAAAATAATTAATTTTTTAGTCATTTGTTGGGCAGCAACCGAAATTAATGTTTAGTCTTTAAATATTTTTTATTTATATTAGATTGTAATAGGAATAATTTAATTTAATAAAATTTTCTAATAAAAAAAAATTAATTTTTAGTCATTTGCTGGGCAGCAACCGAAATTAATGTTTAGCTTTAAAATATTTTTTATTTTTATTAGATTGTAATAGGGATAATTCAATCTAATAAAATTTTCTAATAAAATAATTAATTTTTTAGTCATTTGCTGGGCAGTAACCGAAATTAATGTTTAGCCTTAAAATGTTTTTTATTTATATTAGATTGTAATAGGGATAATTTAATCTAATAAAATTTTCCAATAAAATAATTAATTTTTTAGCCATTTGCTGGGCAGCAACCGAAAATTAATGTTTAGTCTTAAAATGTTTTTTATTTATATTAGATTATAATAGGGATAACATAATCTAATAAAAAATTTCTAATAAAAAATTAATTTTTTAGCCATTTGCTGGGCAGTAATCGAAATTAATGTGTAGTCGTAAAATGTTTTTTATTTATATTAGATTACAATAGGGATAATTTAATCTAATAAAATTTTCTAATAAAAAATTAATTTTTTTAGTCATTTGTTGGGCAGTAACCGAAATTAATGTTTAGTTTTAAAATGTTTTTTTATTTATATTAGATTATAATATGGATAATTTAATTTAATAAAATTTTCTAATAAAAAAAATTAATTTTTTTAGCCACTTGCTGGGCAATAACCGAAATTAATGTTTAGCCTTAAAATGTTTTTTATTTATATTAGATTACAATAGGGATAATTTAATCTAATAAAATTTGCTAATAAAAAAATTAATTTTTTAGTCATTTGTTGGGCAGTAACCGAAATTAATGTTTAATCTTAAAATGTTTTTTTATTTATATTAGATTATAATAGGGATAATTCAATCTAATAAAATTTTCTAATAAAATAATTAATTTTTTAGTCATTTGCTGGGCAGTAACTGAAATTAATGTTTAGCCTTAAAATGTTTTTTATTTATATTAGATTATAATAGGGATAATTTAATCTGATAAAATTTTCTAATAAAAAAAATTAATTTTTTTAGCCACTTGCTGGGCAGTAACCGAAATTAATGTTTAGCCTTAAAATGTTTTTTATTTATATTAGATTATAATATGGATAATTTAATTTAATAAAATTTTCTAATAAAAAAAATTAATTTTTTTAGCCACTTGCTGGGCAGTAACCGAAATTAATGTTTAGCCTTAAAATGTTTTTTATTTATATTAGATTATAATATGGATAATTTAATTTAATAAAATTTTCTAATAAAAAAAATTAATTTTTTTTAGCCATTTGCTGGGCAGCAACCGAAATTAATGTTTAGTCTTAAAATGTTTTTTATTTATATTAGATTATAATAGGATAATTTAATTTAATAAAATTTTCTAATAAAAAATTCATTTTTTAGTCATTTGTTGGGCAGTAACCGGAATTAATGTTTAGTCTTAAAATGTTTTTTTATTTATATTAGATTACAATAGGGATAATTTAATTTAATAAAATTTTCTAATAAAAAAAATTAATTTTTTTAGTCACTTGCTGGGCAGTAACCGAAATTAATGTTTAGTCTTAAAATGTTTTTTATTTATATTAGATTATAATATGGATAATTTAATTTAATAAAATTTTCTAATAAAAAAAATTAATTTTTTTTAGCCATTTGCTGGGTAGCAACCGAAATTAATGTTTAGTCTTAAAATGTTTTTTATTTATATTAGATTATAATAGGATAATTTAATTTAATAAAATTTTCTAATAAAAAATTAATTTTTTAGTCATTTGTTGGGCAATAACCGAAATTAATGTTTAGTCTTAAAATGTTTTTTTATTTATATTAGATTACAATAGGGATAATTTAATTTAATAAAATTTTTTAATAAAAAATTATTTTTTTTTTAGCCATTTGCTGGGCAGCAACCGAAATTAATGTTTAGTCTTAAAATGTTTTTTTATTTATATTAGATTACAATAGGATAATTTAATTTAATAAAATTTTCTAATAAAAAATTAATTTTTTAGCCATTTGTTGGGCAGTAATCGAAATTAATGTTTAGTCTTAAAATGTTTTTTATTTATATTAGATTACAATAGGGATAATTTAATCTAATAAAATTTTCTAATAAAAAATTAATTTTTTAGTCATTTGTTGGGCAGTAACCGAAATTAATGTTTAGTCTTAAAATGTTTTTTATTTATATTAGATTACAATAGGATAATTTAATCTAATAAAATTTTCTAATAAAAAATTAATTTTTTAGCTATTTGTTGGGCAGTAACCAAAATTAATGTTTAGCCTTAAAATGTTTTTTATTTATATTAGATTATAATATGGATAATTTAATTTAATAAAATTTTCTAATAAAAAAAATTAATTTTTTTTAGCCATTTGCTGGGCAGCAACCGAAATTAATGTTTAGTCTTAAAATGTTTTTTATTTATATTAGATTATAATAGGATAATTTAATTTAATAAAATTTTCTAATAAAAAATTAATTTTTTAGTCATTTGTTGGGCAGTAACCGAAATTAATGTTTAGTCTTAAAATGTTTTTTTATTTATATTAGATTACAATAGGGATAATTTAATTTAATAAAACTTTCTAATAAAAAAAATTAATTTTTTTAGCCACTTGCTGGGCAGTAACCGAAATTAATGTTTAGTCTTAAAATGTTTTTTATTTATATTAGATTATAATATGGATAATTTAATTTAATAAAATTTTCTAATAAAAAAAATTAATTTTTTTTAGCCATTTGCTGGGTAGCAACCGAAATTAATGTTTAGTCTTAAAATGTTTTTTATTTATATTAGATTATAATAGGATAATTTAATTTAATAAAATTTTCTAATAAAAAATTAATTTTTTAGCCATTTGTTGGGCAGTAATCGAAATTAATGTTTAGTCTTAAAATGTTTCTTATTTATATTAGATTACAATAGGGATAATTTAATCTAATAAAATTTTCTAATAAAAAATTAATTTTTTAGTCATTTGTTGGGCAGTAACCGAAATTAATCTTTCGTCTTAAAATGTTTTTTATTTATATTAGATTACAATAGGATAATTTAATCTAATAAAATTTTCTAATAAAAAATTAATTTTTTAGCTATTTGTTGGGCAGTAACCAAAATTAATGTTTAGTCTTAAAATGTTTTTTTATTTATATTAGATTACAATAGGGATACCTCAATCTAATAAAATTTTCTAATAAAATAATTAATTTTTTAGCCATTTGCTGGGCAGTAACCGAAATTAATGTTTAGTCTTAAAATGTTTTTTATTTATATTAGATTATAATAGGGATAATTTAATCTAATAAAATTTTCTAATAAAAAATTAATTTTTAGCCATTTGTTGGGCAGTAATTGAAATTAATGCTAAGTCTTAAAATATTTTTTATTTATATTAGATTATAATAGGGATAATTTAATTTAATAAAATTTTCTAACAAAAAATTAATTTTTAGTCATTTGTTGGGCAGTAACTGAAATTAATGCTAAGTTTTAAAATGTTTTTTATTTATATTAAATTATAATAGGGATAATTTAATCTCATAAAATTTTCTAATAAAATAATTAATTTTTAGCCATTTGTTGGGCAGTAATTGAAATTAATGCTAAGTCTTAAAATGTTTTTTATTTATATTAGATTATAATAGGGATAATTTAACTTAATAAATTTTTTTATTCATTTGTTGGGCAGTAATTGAAATTAATGCTAAGTCTTAAAATATTTTTTATTTATATTAGATTATAATAGGGATAATTCAATCTGATAAAATTTTCTAATAAAAAATTAATTTTTAGCCATTTGTTGGGCAGTAATTGAAATTAATGTTAAGTCTTAAAATGTTTTTTATTTATATTAGATTATAATAGGGATAATTTAATCTAATAAAATTTTCTAATATAAAATTAATTTTTAGCCATTTGTTGGGCAGTAATTGAAATTAATGTTAAGTCTTAAAATATTTTTTATTTATATTAGATTATAATAGGGATAATTTAATTTAATAAAATTTTCTAACAAAAAATTAATTTTTAGTCATTTGTTGGGCAGTAACTGAAATTAATGCTAAGTCTTAAAATGTTTTTTATTTATATTAGGTTATAATAGGGATAATTTAATCTCATAAAATTTTCTAATAAAATAATTAATTTTTAGCCATTTGTTGGACATTAATTGAAATTAATGCTAAGTCTTAAAATGTTTTTTATTTATATTAGATTATAATAGGGATAATTTAACTTAATAAAAAATTTTAATAAAAAAAATTAATTTTTAGTCATTTGTTGGGCAGTAACTGAAATTAATGTTGTCTTAAAATGTTTTTTATTTATATTAGATTATAATAGGGATAATTTAATTTAATAAAAATTTTTAATAAAAAAATTAATTTTTTATTCATTTGTTGGGCAGTAATTGAAATTAATGCTAAGTCTTAAAATATTTTTTATTTATATTAGATTATAATAGGGATAATTCAATCTGATAAAATTTTCTAATAAAAAATTAATTTTTAGCCATTTGTTGGGCAGTAATTGAAATTAATGCTAAGTCTTAAAATGTTTTTTATTTATATTAGATTATAATAGGGATAATTTAATCTAATAAAATTTTCTAATAAAAAATTAATTTTTAGCCATTTGTTGGGCATTAATTGAAATTAATGCTAAGTCTTAAAATGTTTTTTATTTATATTAGATTATAATAGGGATAATTTAACTTAATAAAATTTTTTAATAAAAAAAATTAATTTTTAGTCATTTGTTGGGCAGTAACTGAAATTAATGTTGTCTTAAAATGTTTTTTATTTATATTAGATTATAATAGGGATAATTTAATTTAATAAAATTTTTTAATAAAAAAATTAATTTTTTATTCATTTGTTGGGCAGTAATTGAAATTAATGCTAAGTCTTAAAATATTTTTTATTTATATTAGATTATAATAGGGATAATTTAATTTAATAAAATTTTTTAACAAAAAATTAATTTTTAGTCATTTGTTGGGCAGTAACTGAAATTAATGCTAAGTCTTAAAATGTTTTTTATTTATATTAGATTATAATAGGGATAATTTAATCTCATAAAATTTTCTAATAAAATAATTAATTTTTAGCCATTTGTTGGGCAGTAATTCAAATTAATTCTAAGTCTTAAAATGTTTTTTATTTATATTAGATTATAATAGGGATAATTTAACTTAATAAAATTTTTTAATAAAAAAAATTAATTTTTTATTCATTTGTTGGGCAGTAATTGAAATTAATGCTAAGTCTTAAAATATTTTTTATTTATATTAGATTATAATAGGGATAATTCAATCGGATAAAATTTTCTAATAAAAAATTAATTTTTAGCCATTTGTTGGGCAGTAATTGAAATTAATGCTAAGTCTTAAAATATTTTTTATTTATATTAGATTATAATAGGGATAATTTAATTTAATAAAATTTTTTAACAAAAAATTAATTTTTAGTCATTTGTTGGGCAGTAACTGAAATTAATGCTAAGTCTTAAAATGTTTTTTATTTATATTAGATTATAGTAGGGATAATTTAATCTCATAAAATTTTCTAATAAAATAATTAATTTTTAGTCATTTGTTGGGCAGTAATTGAAATTAATGCTAAGTCTTAAAATATTTTTTATTTATATTAGATTATAATAGGGATAATTTACTTTAATAAAGGTTTCTAACAAAAAATTAATTTTTAGCCATTTGTTGGGCAGTAATTGAAATTAATGCTAAGTCTTAAAATTTTTTTTATTTATATTATATTATAATAGGGATAATTTAATCTAATAAAATTTTCTAATAAAAAATTAATTTTTAGCCATTTGCTGGGCAGTAATTGAAATTAATGCTAAGTCTTAAAATGTTTTTTATTTATATTAGGTTATAATAGGGATAATTTAATCTCATAAAATTTTCTAATAAAATAATTAATTTTTAGCCATTTGTTGGGCAGTAATTGAAATTAATGTTAAGTCTTAAAATGTTTTTTATTTATATTAGATTATAATAGGGATAATTTAATCTAATAAAATTTTCTAATATAAAATTAATTTTTAGCCATTTGTTGGGCAGTAATTGAAATTAATGTTAAGTCTTAAAATATTTTTTATTTATATTAGATTATAATAGGGATAATTTAATTTAATAAAATTTTCTAACAAAAAATTAATTTTTAGTCATTTGTTGGGCAGTAACTGAAATTAATGCTAAGTCTTAAAATGTTTTTTATTTATATTAGGTTATAATAGGGATAATTTAATCTCATAAAATTTTCTAATAAAATAATTAATTTTTAGCCATTTGTTGGGCATTAATTGAAATTAATGCTAAGTCTTAAAATGTTTTTTATTTATATTAGATTATAATAGGGATAATTTAACTTAATAAAAATTTTTAATAAAAAAAATTAATTTTTAGTCATTTGTTGGGCAGTAACTGAAATTAATGTTGTCTTAAAATGTTTTTTATTTATATTAGATTATAATAGGGATAATTTAATTTAATAAAAAATTTTAATAAAAAAATTAATTTTTTATTCATTTGTTGGGCAGTAATTGAAATTAATGCTAAGTCTTAAAATATTTTTTATTTATATTAGATTATAATAGGGATAATTCAATCTGATAAAATTTTCTAATAAAAAATTAATTTTTAGCCATTTGGGGGCAGTAATTGAAATTAATGCTAAGTCTTAAAATGTTTTTTATTTATATTAGATTATAATAGGGATAATTTAATCTAATAAAATTTTCTAATAAAAAATTAATTTTTAGCCATTTGTTGGGCATTAATTGAAATTAATGCTAAGTCTTAAAATGTTTTTTATTTATATTAGATTATAATAGGGATAATTTAACTTAATAAAATTTTTTAATAAAAAAAATTAATTTTTAGTCATTTGTTGGGCAGTAACTGAAATTAATGTTGTCTTAAAATGTTTTTTATTTATATTAGATTATAATAGGGATAATTTAATTTAATAAAATTTTTTAATAAAAAAATTAATTTTTTATTCATTTGTTGGGCAGTAATTGAAATTAATGCTAAGTCTTAAAATATTTTTTATTTATATTAGATTATAATAGGGATAATTTAATTTAATAAAATTTTTTAACAAAAAAATAATTTTTAGTCATTTGTTGGGCAGTAACTGAAATTAATGCTAAGTCTTAAAATGTTTTTTATTTATATTAGATTATAATAGGGATAATTTAATCTCATAAAATTTTCTAATAAAATAATTAATTTTTAGCCATTTGTTGGGCAGTAATTCAAATTAATTCTAAGTCTTAAAATGTTTTTTATTTATATTAGATTATAATAGGGATAATTTAACTTAATAAAATTTTTTAATAAAAAAAATGAATTTTTTATTCATTTGTTGGGCAGTAATTGAAATTAATGCTAAGTCTTAAAATATTTTTTATTTATATTAGATTATAATAGGGATAATTCAATCGGATAAAATTTTCTAATAAAAAATTAATTTTTAGCCATTTGTTGGGCAGTAATTGAAATTAATGCTAAGTCTTAAAATATTTTTTATTTATATTAGATTATAATAGGGATAATTTAATTTAATAAAATTTTTTAACAAAAAATTAATTTTTAGTCATTTGTTGGGCAGTAACTGAAATTAATGCTAAGTCTTAAAATGTTTTTTATTTATATTAGATTATAGTAGGGATAATTTAATCTCATAAAATTTTCTAATAAAATAATTAATTTTTAGTCATTTGTTGGGCAGTAATTGAAATTAATGCTAAGTCTTAAAATATTTTTTATTTATATTAGATTATAATAGGGATAATTTACTTTAATAAAGGTTTCTAACAAAAAATTAATTTTTAGCCATTTGTTGGGCAGTAATTGAAATTAATGCTAAGTCTTAAAATTTTTTTTATTTATATTATATTATAATAGGGATAATTTAATCTAATAAAATTTTCTAATAAAAAATTAATTTTTAGCCATTTGCTGGGCAGTAATTGAAATTAATGCTAAGTCTTAAAATGTTTTTTATTTATATTAGGTTATAATAGGGATAATTTAATCTCATAAAATTTTCTAATAAAATAATTAATTTTTAGCCATTTGTTGGGCAGTAATTGAAATTAATGTTAAGTCTTAAAATGTTTTTTATTTATATTAGATTATAATAGGGATAATTTAATCTAATAAAATTTTCTAATATAAAATTAATTTTTAGCCATTTGTTGGGCAGTAATTGAAATTAATGTTAAGTCTTAAAATATTTTTTATTTATATTAGATTATAATAGGGATAATTTAATTTAATAAAATTTTCTAACAAAAAATTAATTTTTAGTCATTTGTTGGGCAGTAACTGAAATTAATGCTAAGTCTTAAAATGTTTTTTATTTATATTAGGTTATAATAGGGATAATTTAATCTCATAAAATTTTCTAATAAAATAATTAATTTTTAGCCATTTGTTGGGCATTAATTGAAATTAATGCTAAGTCTTAAAATGTTTTTTATTTATATTAGATTATAATAGGGATAATTTAACTTAATAAAAATTTTTAATAAAAAAAATTAATTTTTAGTCATTTGTTGGGCAGTAACTGAAATTAATGTTGTCTTAAAATGTTTTTTATTTATATTAGATTATAATAGGGATAATTTAATTTAATAAAAATTTTTAATAAAAAAATTAATTTTTTATTCATTTGTTGGGCAGTAATTGAAATTAATGCTAAGTCTTAAAATATTTTTTATTTATATTAGATTATAATAGGGATAATTCAATCTGATAAAATTTTCTAATAAAAAATTAATTTTTAGCCATTTGGGGGCAGTAATTGAAATTAATGCTAAGTCTTAAAATGTTTTTTATTTATATTAGATTATAATAGGGATAATTTAATCTAATAAAATTTTCTAATAAAAAATTAATTTTTAGCCATTTGTTGGGCATTAATTGAAATTAATGCTAAGTCTTAAAATGTTTTTTATTTATATTAGATTATAATAGGGATAATTTAACTTAATAAAATTTTTTAATAAAAAAAATTAATTTTTAGTCATTTGTTGGGCAGTAACTGAAATTAATGTTGTCTTAAAATGTTTTTTATTTATATTAGATTATAATAGGGATAATTTAATTTAATAAAAATTTTTAATAAAAAAATTAATTTTTTATTCATTTGTTGGGCAGTAATTGAAATTAATGCTAAGTCTTAAAATATTTTTTATTTATATTAGATTATAATAGGGATAATTTAATTTAATAAAATTTTTTAACAAAAAATTAATTTTTAGTCATTTGTTGGGCAGTAACTGAAATTAATGCTAAGTCTTAAAATGTTTTTTATTTATATTAGATTATAATAGGGATAATTTAATCTCATAAAATTTTCTAATAAAATAATTAATTTTTAGCCATTTGTTGGGCAGTAATTCAAATTAATTCTAAGTCTTAAAATGTTTTTTATTTATATTAGATTATAATAGGGATAATTTAACTTAATAAAATTTTTTAATAAAAAAAATTAATTTTTTATTCATTTGTTGGGCAGTAATTGAAATTAATGCTAAGTCTTAAAATATTTTTTATTTATATTAGATTATAATAGGGATAATTCAATCGGATAAAATTTTCTAATAAAAAATTAATTTTTAGCCTTTTGTTGGGCAGTAATTGAAATTAATGCTAAGTCTTAAAATATTTTTTATTTATATTAGATTATAATAGGGATAATTTAATTTAATAAAATTTTTTAACAAAAAATTAACTTTTAGTCATTTGTTGGGCAGTATCTGAAATTAATGCTAAGTCTTAAAATGTTTTTTATTTATATTAGATTATAGTAGGGATAATTTAATCTCATAAAATTTTCTAATAAAATAATTAATTTTTAGTCATTTGTTGGGCAGTAATTGAAATTAATGCTAAGTCTTAAAATATTTTTTATTTATATTAGATTATAATAGGGATAATTTAATTTAATAAAATTTTCTAACAAAAAATTAATTTTTAGCCATTTGTTGGGCAGTAATTGAAATTAATGCTAAGTCTTAAAATTTTTTTTATTTATATTATATTATAATAGGGATAATTTAATCTAATAAAATTTTCTAATAAAAAATTAATTTTTAGCCATTTGCTGGGCAGTAATTGAAATTAATGCTAAGTCTTAAAATGTTTTTTATTTATATTAGGTTATAATAGGGATAATTTAATCTCATAAAATTTTCTAATAAAATAATTAATTTTTAGCCATTTGTTGGGCATTAATTGAAATTAATGCTAAGTCTTAAAATGTTTTTTATTTATATTAGATTATAATAGGGATAATTTAACCTTATAAAATTTTTTAATAAAAAAAATTAATTTTTAGTCATTTGTTGGGCAGTAACTGAAATTAATGTTGTCTTAAAATGTTTTTTATTTATATTAGATTATAATAGGGATAATTTAATTTAATACAATTTTTTAATAAAAAAATTAATTTTTTATTCATTTGTTGGGCAGTAATTGAAATGAATGCTAAGTCTTAAAATATTTTTTATTTATATTAGATTATAATAGGGATAATTCAATCTGATAAAATTTTCTAATAAAAAATTAATTTTTAGCCATTTGTTGGGCAGTAATTGAAATTAATGCTAAGTCTTAAAATGTTTTTTATTTATATTAGATTATAATAGGGATAATTTAATCTAATAAAATTTTCTAATAAAAAATTAATTTTTAGCCATTTGTTGGGCAGTAATTGAAATTAATGCTAAGTCTTAAAATATTTTTTATTTATATTAGATTATAATAGGGATAATTCAATCTGATAAAATTTTCTAATAAAAAATTAATTTTTAGCCATTTGTTGGGCAGTAATTGAAATTAATGCTAAGTCTTAAAATGTTTTTTATTTATATTAGATTATAATAGGGATAATTTAATCTAATAAAATTTTCTAATAAAAAATTAATTTTTAGCCATTTGTTGGGCAGTAATTGAAATTAATGCTAAGTCTTAAAATATTTTTTATTTATATTAGATTATAATAGGGATAATTTAATTTAATAAAATTTTCTAACAAAAAATTAATTTTTAGCCATTTGTTGGGCAGTAACTGAAATTAATGCTAAGTCTTAAAATGTTTTTTATTTATATTAGATTATAATAGGGATAATTTAATCTCATAAAATTTTCTAATAAAATAATTAATTTTTAGCCATTTGTTGGGCATTAATTGAAATTAATGCTAAGTCTTAAAATGTTTTTTATTTATATTAGATTATAATAGGGATAATTTAACTTAATAAAAATTTTTAATAAAAAAAATTAATTTTTAGTCATTTGTTGGGCAGTAACTGAAATTAATGTTGTCTTAAAATGTTTTTTATTTATATTAGATTATAATAGGGATAATTTAATTTAATAAAATTTTTTAATAAAAAAATTAATTTTTTATTCATTTGTTGGGCAGTAATTGAAATTAATGCTAAGTCTTAAAATATTTTTTATTTATATTAGATTATAATAGGGATAATTCAATCTGATAAAATTTGCTAATAAAAAATTAATTTTTAGCCATTTGTTGGGCAGTAATTGAAATTAATGCTAAGTCTTAAAATGTTTTTTATTTATATTAGATTATAATAGGGATAATTTAATCTAATAAAATTTTCTAATAAAAAATTAATTTTTAGCCATTTGTTGGGCAGTAACTGAAATTAATGTTGTCTTAAAATGTTTTTTATTTATATTAGATTATAATAGGGATAATTTAATTTAATAAAATTTTTTAATAAAAAAATTAATTTTTTATTCATTTGTTGGGCAGTAATTGAAATTAATGCTAAGTCTTAAAATATTTTTTATTTATATTAGATTATAATAGGGATAATTTAATTTAATAAAATTTTTTAACAAAAAATTAATTTTTAGTCATTTGTTGGGCAGTAACTGAAATTAATGCTAAGTCTTAAAATGTTTTTTATTTATATTAGTTTATAATAGGGATAATTTAATCTCATAAAATTTTCTAATAAAATAATTAATTTTTAGCCATTTGTTGGGCAGTAATTTAAATTAATGCTAAGTCTTAAAATGTTTTTTATTTATATTAGATTATAATAGGGATAATTTAACTTAATAAAATTTTTTAATAAAAAAAATTAATTTTTTATTCATTTGTTGGGCAGTAATTGAAATTATTGCTAAGTCTTAAAATATTTTTTATTTATATTAGATTATAATAGGGATAATTCAATCGGATAAAATTTTCTAATAAAAAATTAATTTTTAGCCATTTGTTGGGCAGTAATTGAAATTAATGCTAAGTCTTAAAATATTTTTTATTTATATTAGATTATAATAGTGATAATTTAATTTAATAAAATTTTTTAACAAAAAATTAATTTTTAGTCATTTGTTGGGCAGTAACTGAAATTAATGCTAAGTCTTAAAATGTTTTTTATTTATATTAGATTATAGTAGGGATAATTTAATCTCATAAAATTTTCTAATAAAATAATTAATTTTTAGTCATTTGTTGGGCAGTAATTGAAATTAATGCTAAGTCTTAAAATATTTTTTATTTATATTAGATTATAATAGGGATAATTTAATTTAATAAAATTTTCTAACAAAAAATTAATTTTTAGCCATTTGTTGGGCAGTAATTGAAATTAATGCTGTCTTAAAATTTTTTTTATTTATATTATATTATAATAGGGATAATTTAATCTAATAAAATTTTCTAATAAAAAATTAATTTTTAGCCATTTGCTGGGCAGTAATTGAAATTAATGCTAAGTCTTAAAATATTTTTTATTTATATTAGATTATAATAGGGATAATTTAATCTAATAAAATTTTCTAACAAAAATCTAATTTTTAGTCATTTGTTGGGCAGTAACTGAAATTAATGCTAAGTCTTAAAATGTTTTTTATTTATATTAGATTATAATAGGGATAATTTAATCTCATAAAATTTTCTAATAAAATAATTAATTTTTAGCCATTTGTTGGGCAGTAATTTAAATTAATGCTAAGTCTTAAAATGTTTTTTATTTATATTAGATTATAATAGGGATAATTTAACTTAATAAAATTTTTTAATAAAAAAAAATTAATTTTTTATTCATTTGCTGGACAGTAATTGAAATTAATGCTAAGTCTTAAAATATTTTTTATTTATATTAGATTATAATAGGGATAATTCAATCGGATAAAATTTTCTAATAAAAAATTAATTTTTAGCCATTTGTTGGGCAGTAATTGAAATTAATGCTAAGTCTTAAAATATTTTTTATTTATATTAGAGTATAATAGGGATAATTTAATTTAATAAAAATTTTTAACAAAAAATTAATTTTTAGTCATTTGTTGGGCAGTAACTGAAATTAATGCTAAGTCTTAAAATGTTTTTTATTTATATTAGATTATAGTAGGGATAATTTAATCTCATAAAATTTTCTAATAAAATAATTAATTTTTAGTCATTTGTTGGGCAGTAATTGAAATTAATGCTAAGTCTTAAAATATTTTTTATTTATATTAGATTATAATAGGGATAATTTAATTTAATAAAATTTTCTAACAAAAAATTATTTTTTAGCCATTTGTTGGGCAGTAATTGAAATTAATGATAAGTCTTAAAAATTTTTTTATTTATATTAGATTATAATAGGGATAATTTAATCTAATAATATTTTCTAATAAAAAATTAATTTTTAGCCATTTGCTGGGCAGTAATTGAAATTAATGCTAAGTCTTAAAATATTTTTTATTTATATTAGATTATAATAGGGATAATTTAATTTAATAAAATTTTCTAACAAAAAATTAATTTTTAGTCATTTGTTGGGCAGTAACCGAAATTAATGCTGTCTTAAAATGTTTTTTTATTTATATTAGATTATAATAGGGATAATTTAATTTAATAAAATTTTTTAATAAAAAAAAATTAATTTTTTATTCATTTGCTGGGCAGTAACCGAAATTGATGCTAAGTCTTAAAATATTTTCTATTGATATTAGATTATAATAGGGATAATTTAATCTAATAAATTTTTTTAATTAAAAAAAATTAATTTTTTATTCATTTGTTGGGCAGTAATTGAAATTAAGACGGAACGGTACCCCGACTCCGCCGGTATGTCAGATCGGGATAGTAGATACCCACGGATTTCCTAAACGGCTCTTCAGAATTTCACGAAATTTGACCAGACAATGTCAAATTGATAGACGAACGGCTGTCTTCTCATGAAATTTGTTGAATCGAAAAAAAAAAAAGTAGATTGTACTACCATGCGGGATCCGTGATAGAAGTGATGTGAAATAAAAAGTTTGGCACATCTCACGACTTAGAGGGGAGAAGAGCCGCGTAGCCATATTCAAAACACACATTTTGGGACTTGAATCATCAAATTCCGTCACGTATTTCAGGAAATCCGTGGGAATCTATAATTAGTATGTATTTGTTGACGATTGCGAGCATATCTCGCACGAACTCCGTCGGACTCAGTTCCCGATAATTCCGCCAGGACGCGCACCTCCGAATGGCGTGCACTGAGAAACTGACAGCTGATATTTCGCCATGTGTCAACGAGGTAAAAAATCGCGTTTTTATTTTTCAAAGAAAAATTATGGTAAAAACAAGTGTAGTGTTGTGTTCCGTGCGACGATGTGTGTACGAATATTTTCATCGTGCAATTCACCTGGCGAACAGCGAACGACGTGGAGGTATGTATTTGTTTTACTCACGTATTCTTTTGTACAATCATTTTTAAAAGCGTTTATTATCGTTTTCACTTTTCAAAAATGCAATGCACTTTTGAATTCTTCGCATTCAACGTTATTATTACCGATAGCTCTACTCCCAATAAAGTATATGCGAAATCTCACAAATGGATGTGAGGTTAAGATATACTTTCCCCGGAGTACTGTGAAATTAAAACCTGACTAATATTTTGTGACTTTTTTTTAGATTCTCTGGGTCCTCAAATTCGTGCCACTGAATGACGATGATGGGCAGGCGCAGAGCTCTCCGCTGCGGAGAGGAAAATGAACGTCGATCGGTGCTGTCACTCGGCGTACTTTACACCTCGAGGCAAAGGGTAAAAAAATGTGTGACGAGAAGAAAGTTTCGGTCATCCGAGGTAAGTAAAAACTTATCTAAAACGCAGGATGATCTTTGTGATAAATAGTTGCTGGTGCAATGTGCTTACAAAGATCTTCCGCAAAGATGCCACGAAAACCTTGCATCTTGGGCTTCGCACAGAGCAGGCTGCGCTCTGTGCGAAGCCCAGTTTTATGCATTATGCAATGAATCACAGGTTCATGCATTAAGTTATGTACTTGTACTTCCCAACAAGATCTTCGCAGGCACATTGCAGAGAAAAACTCTGGTTCGCAAAGAGTTCTATACGCAAGATCTTTACAAGTATCTTTATGCAATATCGTCGCAGGCAAACTGCACATGAAAGAAAATCTTTGCAAGAACGAGGCGATACAAATATACCTGCGATGATATTGCCTCCGTTTCTCTGTACAAATCATCAATATGACTTGTACAGAGAAACAATACAGAGAGGCAATATCATCGCAGATATATTTGTATCACTTCGTTTCTGCAAAGATTTTCTTTCCTGTGCAAAATGCCTGTGACGATATTGCATAAAGATACTTGTAAAGATCTTGCATCTATTACTCTTTGCGAACCACAGTTTTTCTCTGCAATGTGCCTGCAAAAATCTTGTTGCGAAGCACAAGTACATTTCTTAACGCATGTACCTGTGATTCATCGCATAATGCATAAAACTGGGCTTCGCACAGAGCGGGCTGCGCTCAGTTATAGATGCAAGGTTTTCGTAGCATCTTTGCGGAAGATCTTTGTAAGCACATTGCACCGGCAACTATTTATCGCAGAGATATTATTGCAGGCTCAGTTGTATCGCTTTGTGCCTGCAAACATTTTCGTTCCGGTGCTATATACCTGTGACAATCCTGCACAAAGATGCCTGCGAACATTTCGCATACATTGCTCTTTACGAACCACAACTTCCTCTACAATGTGCCTGCGAAGATCTTCCTGCGAAGCACACGTACATTGCATTGCAAAAAACTATGCGCTTTTACTACAGACCATGTTTTCTTGCAATACAATATTTTTGTTCTTCGCAACAAGATCTTCGCAGGCACACTGCAGAGGAAACTGTGGTTCGTAAAGACCAATCGACGCGAGATCTTCGCAGGCATCTTTGTGCAAGATTGCCACAGATATATTGGCACCACAATGTACTTGTAGTAAAAACAAATGAAGGCGCGTCGGTAATGTTGGGACGCGAAAAGGTAAAAAATTATGAAAATATAACAAATATATGGAACCAGAGTTTCTAAAAATAATTTAAGTGACAGAATAATTATTCTGTCATTTAAATTTTAATTATAAAAACTCTTTTGTAAGTATATGGGAATTAATTTCATTAAAAATAAATATTTTATTTAAATCTTGATTAATATTCATTTTTCCATTGATAATAATTGGTGGGTTAATAATTGTATTTATATATATTACAAGATTAGCTAATAATAATTTATTCAAAATTAATTATAATAATATTATATTAAATTTCATTAAATCTATATTAATAATACAATTTATAATATTAATTTTTCCATTAAATAAATGAAATTTAAATAATCAAGAATTATGAAATTTTAATATTAATAATTTTACCTTAATATTTTTTATATTATATATTTATTTTTCCTTAATTATAACAAATATTTATAATTATAATTAAGGAAAAATAAGGACATAATATTAAAAATATTGAGGTAAAATTATTCAAATTAAAAAGTTCATTTAATTTAATTTCATTGAATTCTTCAAAATTATTAAAATTAAATTTCATAATTCTTTATTATTTAAATTTGATTTATTTAATAGAAAAATTAATATTATAAATAATATCAATATAGATTTGATTAAATTTAATATAATATTATAATTAATATTAAATAAATTATTATTAGCTAATCTTGTAATATATATAAATACAATTATTAATCCACCAATTATTATTAAAGGAAAACTGAATATTAATTAAGATTTAAATAAAATATTTATTTTTAATGAAGTTAATTCCAATATACTTACAAAAGAGTTTTTATGATTCAAATTTAAATGACAGAATAATTATTCTGTCGCTTAAATTATTTTAAAAAACTCTGGTTCCATATATTTGTTATATTTTCATAATTTTCTATCTTTCCGCGTCCCAACATTACCGACGCGCCTTCATTTGTTTTTATCCACGGGCGCGAGTAGTATATGTAAACATTTGCGTCACCGTAGGCGCTACGAGCGAACAACGGCGCTGGATATGACAGTCCGCATGTCGCGAGTTAGCTTTGTTTACGCGAGCTTCAAGAGGTCGTTTGGATTCGCGTGCGTGCATGTGTTTCGTGACTTGAAGCGAATTTATTTTCTAATGCTAGAAAAATAACGTTATATCAGAGTGTGACATCGTGATTTGTGGACTGTGGTATCTATATTTATAATTAGAAATAAAATAATAATGGGTCGACCGCAAATGAAGAGGTTGTCGCGCCGATATGCCTTCCGTCTAAAGTACGTATTCTTTTTATTATTATTTCCACGACATTATTTTCCATTTCATTATATTTTTTTTAAAACAATATTTCATTTACATTATTTTTATATCCTAATAAAACCCAAAAAACAAATAAGATGAACCAATAAATACGGCGGAAAATGAAAGATCGTGTGATGGAATGTATGAGAGACAGACAATACAAAGTAATAAAGGAATGAGAGAGAGAAGGACAGAGAAGTATAAAAAGTCGAAGACAAGCTCAAATAAATAAAAAAGAAAAAAAAATTGCAGTAAATGAGTGAATCATAAAAGTCTATAAAAGGAAAAGTGACCGAATAAGGAGGGGGGGGGGGGGGGGGGGCAAAAAGTTCGAAATGAAGAACGGGTAAATAAAAATGAAAAACTATTGCAAAAATTTAAAAAAATATGGAAAATCTACAAAAGGACACTGTGTTCCTTATGTACATTTGTTATCCTTCCTTCATTTTCTGCAATATTTTTTCTTTTTTATTCACCCGCGCTTGCGTTCGACTTTCGACGCAGTCTTCTCTCCTTTTCTCTTTCATTCCTGTAAAACTTTGTATTTGCTGTCGCTCATCCATTCCATCGCACGTTCTTTTATTTTCTACTGTTTTTATTTTTTCCTCTTATTTGCCTTTTGGGTTTACTGAGCTTTCTTCATGTTTCCTATTTTTTTATTGCTCGCATATATGGAGCATTCTTCATCAACTGGGCCACTTTTTTTTCAACCTCTCAAATTTTTTTCAAAATCTGCCAGTTTGAAATATTAGTTAAAAGGAACGTCTGTGATTTTTTTAGGCGTCCGTTCAGGATTTTCAATTTTTCATTACGAACACTGTATCCGAAAAATATTCATCAAACAAAAAAAAACAATAATAAAAACTTTTATATTTTTTCCGTTTTATCGAAAAAAATCAAAATCATAATTTTTCTGCATTGAGAACATTGAAATTTGGCAAAAAAATGAGAATAACATCTTTTTAAACTTAATAACACACTTTCGATTTTGGTACAAATTTTACAGGATGTCTGTCGTTGGGTAAAGAGTCTGCGAAAAAATGTTCAGAATGGTACCTGCAATGGTTAGGATGAAAAAAAATAAAAATCCTAATCCTTTTTCATCCTAACCATTGCAGGTACCATTCTGAATTTTTTTTCGCAGACTCTTTACCCAATGACAGACATCCTGTAAAATTTGTACCGAAATCGAAAGTGTGTTATTAGGTTTAAAAAAATGTTATTCCCATTTTTTTGCCAAATTTCAATGATCTCAATGCAGAAAAATTATGATTTTGATTTTTTTCGATAAAGCGGAAAAACTAAAAGTTTTTACTCTTGTTTTTTTTTGTTTGATGAATATTTTTTAGGATGTGTTCGTGATGAAAAATTGAAAATCCTGAACGGACGCCTAAAAAAATCTAAAAAAAATCAGAGACGTTCCTTTTGACTAATATTTCAAACTGGCAAATTTTGAAAAAAATTGGAGAGGTTGAAAAAAAAGTGGTCCAGTTGATGAAGAATGCCTCATGTTGCCTTTATATCAATACTATCAGAAGTAGCACTCCGCATTAGGGGTTTTAAAAATTCGTAGAATATGTGTTTTATTATTTGTTTTGAAGAATATTTGTCCCGAGTTTCAAGTTAATACACGCAAGGGAAGTTGTCTATACAAAATTTTACACCCCATTTCACCCCTTAAGAGTTGATTTTCGAAAAATCCTTTCCCAGTGCACTTCTAAACCTTCTGAGGAACTTTTGTTCCAAATTTCAAGTTGGTACACGAAAGGAATATAATTTGTCATACAAACTTTTACGCCCCATTTCACCCCCTTAAGAGTAGTATTTCGAAAAATCGTTTGTTAGTACATTTTTACACCTTCTGAGGTACTTATGTTCCAAGTTTAAACTTTATACTCGCAAAGAATATCATTTTCCATGCAGATTTTACACCCCATTTCACACCCTTCAGAATTGATTTTCGATAAATCCTTTCCCAGTGTACTTCTATACCTTCTAAGCAACATATTTGGCAAGTTTCAAGTTGATACCCGCAAGGAATATAATTTCCCATACAAACGTTTACATCCCATTTCACCCCTTTAAGGCGGGCAACCACTTTAGGAGACTGAAAATTAGATGATTTTTTGGATTTTTTTATTGTGAAAAAAGGAAATTTCCGCAACGCTGAGAATAATTTATTCATATTTTCATACAGCTATGGTAATTTTTTCAAGCTATTTCATGCATTAATTAAGGTGTAACTCGCTGTGTCCCTTGGCGTGTCCTCATCGTCGTTGTCGATTTGCGGGAATTGTGCAGCTCGCAATTCGCATCTGAAATAGTCCAACAAATTTTTATTCATTCTCGAGATGTTTTTTTAAGAACATGAACCTACATTTTGGACAAAAAAGCGAGAATTGAATTTTGGAACGTGGTCGAAAAAAAATGATCGATTTTTAGCATTTTTCCCCGGCATTTTGCAATAATCAATATGTTTTAAACAATCTAATCTTTCCAACTTTAGGTTCATGTTTTAATAAATTATATTATGTAAACGTGTTCCAAATTTGAAGATGATCCATCAGTTTTTGATTTATGATTCCCGCAATTTTTTTATTTTTTTATTTGATACATTTTAATCAATTACAATCTGTTATGTGTCATAACAATGAATAGTTTCGTTGGTTATAGTGATAATTGGAACAGTATTGGTATGTAGAGGGCATAACCTATGATAGGCTCTACTCTATGTGTCGCCATTTTTTTTGCGCCATTTATTCAGCACGAAAACGTCGCAGTTGGAGGGGTTTGTACTTTTTCAGTCTTCTTGCAATGGCTGTTCTGTCCAGTAGAGGCGTTACTAGCGCGTTTGGGTTGCTGCCGAGCCTCATCCCGTAATTTGTGCACAGCTTTTGAGCTGCAGTTTTCACCGTATCTATGTCGAGGTCTTTGTGTAGACGGGCGTTTGTTAGCTATGATCCTGAGGGTTTTTGCTTGGAAACGTTGCACGATCGCAATGTTCGAGTTGCTGGTCGTACCCCACAGCTGGATACCGGATGTCCAGATTGGTTTAAGTATGGCTTTGTACATAATGATTTTATTGTGCAGGCGTAGCTTTGATCTTCTTCCTATGAGCTAATAATTTTTTTTTAGTCGCAGATCCAGTTCCTTTCTTTTTTTTTTAATGTGGCTTGCCCAGGTCAGCCTGCGATCGAGATACAAACCGAGGTATTTAACTTCATCAACGCGTGGTAAGGGCTGGTCATTTAATAAGACTGTCGGGCAGTCCTTTTTGTTCATAGTGAAGGTTATGTGGACTGATTTATTGTCGCTGGCTTTAATTCTCCACCTCTTCAGCCATCTTTGAACGTCGTTGAGCTTTTTTTGGAGTATTCTCGAGGCTGTATCCGGATTTTCGTGGACAGATAGGATGGCTGTGTCATCGGCGAATGTCGCTACGGTGGTATTAGGGTCTACGGGAAGGTCGGCTGTGAAGATGGTGTATAAAACTGGGCCTAAGACGCTTCCTTGAGGAACTCCTGAATTTATAGGAAAAAATCGTGATTGTTCTGTGCCCTTTTTCCTTTGGAAGCTCCGATCACTTAGATACGACTTCAAGAGTAGAAAGTATTGCGGTATAACCATTTTGAATTTATACAGCAGTCCGGGGTGCCACACTTTGTCGAAGGCTCGTTGGATGTCCAAAAAAACAGCTGAGTATTACTTTTTCTCTTCAAGCGTGTTGGCTATTGCGTTGTAGACTCTGTTTACTTGCTCCACCGTTGAATGATTAGTTCTGAATCCAAATTGGTGATCGGGTATAATACCTTGCTCGTTTATCGAATCTCTGATTCTTGTTAGGAGTAGTTTCTCGAACAATTTGGATGCGATCTATGCGTCTAATTCTTCTTTTTTCGGCAATTTTTTGTCTTGTTTCTTCAGGGTGTTTATTCCCAGTGGAGGTAGGACAGCTGTCTAATGTAGCCTTCCAGGCAGCGTCCTGGATTAGTTTGATGAAATATTCCGTTGCGTCATCTATGTCGTACTCGTTTTTCAAGGGGACTTTTAGATCGATATTTCTGTCGATTTTGTCTTGGAATATCAACCAATTTGTTTGGGTTTGTTGTGGAGGGACGGTATTTTATGTTTATTAATTATTTTACTATTTAGGATTAGTGTTACAGGGGTGTGATCGGATGACAAATCTAAGCTAGTTGTTATGTGGACATAGTTTCTAGCTACGCCCTTGGTTACAAAAAAAATGGAGTACGTCTGGGGTTTTGTTTCTATCCGTTGGCCAATATGAGGGTTGTCCTGCAGAAAATTGATCGCAGTTTAGTGTTGTCATTGCTTTTAGAAGTTCGTGACCTCGCGTTGTAGTTAGCGTTGAGCCCCATAGGGGATGCTTGTCGTTGTTGTCGCCCCCTGCAAAAAATCGAGGTCCTAGTCTACGGAAAAAATCTGCGAATTGGTCGTCTTTGATGTTGTGTCTCGGAGGACAGTAGACTGCCGCTACCACTATAGGCCCAAACTTCTCGTTTTCGATAGCTATGCTTGTCGTTTGAATGCATTCTTTGTCGAAAGGTAACAATTGGTGATGTTTTATGGATTTTTTCATAAAAATTCCTGTTCCCCCATGTGCTATGCCGTCGGGATGCTCTGTGCTGTAGAAGTCGTAGCCGTGGATTTTGATGAAGCTCCTCTCGGTAAGATGGGTCTCAGCAATCATCATTATATCGATTTTATTTGTGCATAGGAATATGGCTATTTCTTGGCGGTGTTGGGTCAAGCCGTTGGCGTTCCATAGGATGGTACGGTACGAGGTGAATTATTTGTCCGCAAACTTTGTTAATACTGTTGTCAGGAGGTTTAACATAGTTTTTAATAGCTCGTTTTCCTGCATTATTGCTGTCCTAAATTCGTTAAATGATTTATCGAGAATATTTCTAATATTAATTTCTGAGTTATCGTTGGAGTTGTACGTGCGAGCGCTTGTGTTTGCTCCAGTCCCTTGTGCATAGCTCAGATTGCGTGCTTCTCTCGGAGGCGTAGCATTAGACTGAGTTTGGTTGGATTCGTCCTCGCTGGTGTGGTTTACGCGTCATGGTGCTGATCTATGCCAGTGAGACTTCTGTGTGGAGGAGGCTCTTTTGTTGAGAATATTTTGATACACGCGACAACCCTTGTAGTTGGCTGGATGATTTCCCTCGCAGAGGACACATTTTGCAGGGATATCTCTGGATTTTACACAAGACGTTGTGCTGTGGTCGCCACTGCATTTGACGCATCTCAATTGTCTGCGGCAGTAAGTCTTGGTGTGTCCGTACCGCTGGCATCTGGTACATTGCACAATCGTTGTATTTTTTTTCGGCGGTTCAATGTCGATCCTAGCGTTTAATATACAATCGACTTTGTATATTTCCTTATTGTTTGACATCGGTTCTAGGTCTACGAAAAACAGAGGTAGCGGCTCTTTGGTTTTTCCATGAAGTATATTTATTACGTGTCGCACTTGATGTCCATGGTCCTCGATAGCGCTTTTTATATCCTCGACGGGAGTTCAAGGATGTCATGACCTTGAGACAACCCTATATGCACGCTGCTGTTTCACTTCATAGGTGTGGTATGATGCGTTTACTTCGTCGAGGACATGAGCAATATTTCGATATGTCTGTGCATCTTTGGCCATTATTTTTATGTGACCGTCGGTGTTGATTGTTTTGTGCGTGTAATTATCCCTATTTACCGCTCTCTGAAGGGTCTTCTCTAATTCGATGATAGACTTGACATCTGGTATGAATATAGGCGGTGGTTTTGGAATTCTCGCGTTTACCTCTTTTGTTTGGGTGTTGTCGTCGTTTGTACTGTGATTGTCACGAGGTATATTGTTATGATCGCCAAGAGCTACAAATCTATTGTCACAAGGGGTTTGTACTCTCTTCGTCTGAGTTTTCCCTTCCATTCGAATTTCTGCGACGTTTTTTTTTGTGGGAACAATGTGCCACTTCGGTGATTCGCCACCTGCATTAGGTGTTCGACTTCGCGACAGGACAACGCGCATATCATGTTCACCTTCCTGTGACGCGGCAGATGGAGATTTAAGCACTGGTTCGCGCAAAACATTGTTCTAGCTCGGGATATGGGTTGAAGCTGACACTCGTGTGCAATCGAGTAATTCATTGCCGGCAAGGTCTGAGTCTATATCCATGTCGTCACTGTCACTCACTCATTGTTTTTGCACTTATAATTTTGTGATAAGATAAGTCGCTTTACTAAGGATAATAAGGCTATGAAATCACAGAATACGGTTTAATTGTATGTAAACACAACAGGCCTGCTCGTAAACACGTCCGTACTAGACGAAGGCTCAAGCAGAACTCTTCCCGCAAATTGAACAAATGTTGTTTCGAGAAAAACACGTTTAAAGATTCACAAATGAAAAACTCAAAGTCAAATGGGTTTAATCAAATGATAAATTGTCTTACCGATTAATCAGCGATTCCAGCACCATACAGCATTCCTCCCTCTTCCTCATGCAACGCATTTGAAGCTTTTGAAGTCATAAAAAGGAACTACCTGAGCGCTCGTGTATACCTGAACGCGCTTGGGAGTCGAGCGGAGAGTTTTTATCATTCATATACATACCGTTAGAAGGAATCCGAATATCATTTTGAAATTTTCAGGGTGTATTCTTAAGATATTTTTTCTAACGATGTACGAAATTACAAAAAAAATTCATTTTTTGAAGCATCTAAAGTGGTTGCCCGCCTTAAGAGTGAATTTTTGAAAAATCCTTTCTTCGTGCACTCCTGCACCTTCCTAAGGAGTACATGTTCCAAGCTTCAAGTTCATACACGCAAGGAATATAATTTTCCATACAAACTTTCACCCCTTTCATTTTCCTCTTTCGTACAAATCTTTCTTAGTGGATTTCTACACTCTATAAAGAACTTTAATCAGTCAGTTAGTTAGTCACCGAATGGTATTTCGCTTATATATATATATATAGATTTTTCTTCCCATTGCCTGACACTTTGGTCCACCTTTTTATATTTGTTAGTATAGTGTATTCTTTTCTTCCATAGTGCAGAGAATAGCTTTTTACACCCCCTTGTCTTAGACGTATGTTATGTATGCATATGTCGGATAATACATAAAATAACAAAATAATGCATAGTAGCTTTACAAATCTTAGGCTCCCTCGTCTTTCTTTTTTCTTGTAGTATACCAAAGTTTAGTGTATATTCGCACAGCTTGAGCTGCTCAGACTTTCTCCTGTTCTGTCATTCTCCTTTCTCCTTCCATCTATCCACACCATCCGCCAATTCTTTCTTTATTCCTTTTCTGCTTTCTCGCATGTCCATACATGCTCCAAATTTTTATCTTCCATGTTGCACAGTGTGCAGATTCAGCTCCAATAACCCTTTTTCCCTGCTTTGCCTCCATTTTTGCACCGTATCGTGGCTCAGTCCTCCTTCAAGTATCCTCTTATTTCCCTCTTGTTCCAGCAATTCGGCTTGCCAACACATTTTTTACTTTCTTCTCATATATCTGCAAAAGTGGATGCATCACTTCTTGCCCAATGTTTTTGTATATCTTGGTCTTTTTTTCTCCACACCTTCCAACAGTATTTGTTTCTTTTCTTTGAGGGATCCGTCGTTTCTTATAAGATTCCATATTCTCCCTTTCCCTACCTTTCTTATTGCACCTTCTAATTCCCTACCCCATTTTGATGGATTTCCGTTTCAAGGCACATTTTGGCCACCTCTTTCGGTCCATTTTTGGAACCTCCAGTATGTAATTCCCTGCTCTTTTCTGGCCTCTATCTCTATACTACCACAATACTACAAAAACACACCTGACTACGAATGGAAGATGGATGCCGGGAAAATATTCCCGGCTTCCATCTTCCATTGGTAGTCTGGTGTGTTTTTCGGTCCCTCAGTGCCATTTTCACAAAACATCCATGGAGTATTTCTTTCGTTCTCTTCCCTTCCAACCTAAGAGTTCTATTCCATATAGAGCACCAGACTTTACAAGAGGATTCATCAAGTGCGGTTTCTGCTCCAGAACATAAATTCTCGCTCTTTTTGTGATCCTGCATACCGTGTTTGCTGGTTTCCGGGCTTTTTTAGTTACTATGTTCGGGTTATTTTTAAGTTATTTTTTGTTGAGAAAAGAAACCGTAAATATTTGAATAAGTTGATCACCTCCACTTCTTCGCCCTTCAAATTACACATCTCATTTTTTCCGTCTGCCGCCCTTCCTAAAGACCATTATTTTGGTTTTCTTTATGTTGACCTCCATTTTTGTTTTTTGTTTCGTTTTTTTTTCAGCGTGCTTAACATTTTTGCCAATTCTTCCGCGTTTTCCGCTAAGATCGCTATGTCATCTGCGTATTTCATGGCATAACTCTTCTACGTGCCCACGGCAGTCCGGCCTATTCCTTTTCCTTCCCCTTCATCATCTACATCGACAATCGCAATTCCGACATCGACCATATTTTTTGGTCTTCTGTAATATGAATTCGATTGGAAGATGGTCCGATTCGACTTGCCCTATAACCTTTAATGACTTTATTAATCCCTCCTCTGCATCTTCCAATCATATTACTAGATCAAATACCGAACTACCGTCTCCATCTCCTATAAAAGTGACTCGATCTGCTTCATCCCCCTTTATTCTGCCATTTATTATTGTGAGCCCTAACTTTCCGCAAAATGTCAATAGTTTTTTCTCCTTCTGCATTTATTACAGTATCCTCTGAGTTTCTCGTCCATGGAACATCTCCAGATTTCTCACATACGATTATTCCAGGCATCTTTCCAATCGCCCGCAATTATTACTCCTGCTCCTAGCTTTAATCCATCTTCGATGCATTGTCTCAATGAGTCTTCGATGTTTCCAAAACCCACGGAATTGTATTTGTAATTGCAATCCACGAAAAACCACCTCTATTATGCAGAACCATTTTTTCATTTAATCTTTGCAGATCTTGTTTTTTTTCTGCCATTTTTGGTGCCGTGTAAAACCTTTCGCTATTTCATTTAATGATTTGCCATCCCACTTTTTTCCACCTACGTCTCCTGTAGTATTATAGGATGAAATGATTCAAGAAAATGGTTAGCCTCTTTAATGTTCTTTAGCCCCGCTACATTCCACGTGAACATTTTAAATTCTTCGGGTGTTCGGGCTAAGGAATTGGCCGGTTTCGCTGCCAATCTTCTCAGTCGTTCCTTCTAGTGCCACTACTGCTCGTCGATGCTCATCTTTATGTGTACCTTTCTCACATTCCTTCCGGTTCTCCAAAAATTTGTCTGTTTCTTGTTGGATCCACTTGCCGATCTTTCGTTCCCTGGTGGTTAAGTCGCCTCCCGGCATGACACCTCGCCCATTCGGCTTCTTTCTTTTTCACATTATCCTTTGTTTTTTTTATCTTTTATTTCATCCTGAGTCACTACGGGAACGCCGCCCAGTTGCAATACGTCGTCGATTTTCGGGCTCACATCGAGTCCTGTCCTCAGGATCTGAATCACCTCGTGAGCTACACCATGTTTGGGTGGTCTGCTACTGACGCCGCACGGCTCTCGTGTTCCAGCGACTGTGGACAACCCTCTACCCCTCCACTATTTCTATCTTCGTCCATCTCGCGTTTCTCGTTCTAACGTCACTCTTCGCCTGCATTTACGACTTTTCTTCTGTTGTCTCACCAGTTATTCGCTTTCCCTCGCCTAGACTCATTCTTGATGCTACGATATTTTTGCACCTTTCGCATATTTTTCTATCTCTCAAGAAAATTTTGGCACTTTGAAATGCCTGTATATGTTCGGGGAGTCTCCGAAGCACGACTGCTCGTGCTGGTTACCCCCATGCGCGATCTTCTATTGTTTTTCGAATTTTTCAGATAATGCATTAACAGCGATTTATTCTGAGATAAAATCTATCGGGTTTCTACACAGCAACCTCCTCTGTACATATTTTTCCTTACAGCGTTATGTGGAGAAGGGTGGAAGTAAAAACCCAAATGGTTTTTTACTTCCACGCATCTCTTCTTTCTTCCACAATTTTAAAAATATATTAAGGCAGAACACCACTGTGACCCCCTGTTTTTTTGCCATTTTTCAAGAATTTTTTTTGTGGGAAAAAAAAGAGATATTCGAAAAAATTTTTTTTTGTTTTGTTCGTTGTTTATTGAAGATACATAAAAAAAAAATTTCAAATTTTTCACGCCCCATGGTGACGCTGGGGAAGCTCCCGCGTCAGGTACTGTTGCCTCTGCAGTGGTTCGCCGCACGCAGCAGAACTCTCTTCAAAGTCGATCTGAAAAAAAATACCGAGTGTTTTCGTTAATAATATGATATTTTGAAGAGAAGTACACAGGGATTTGAAAAAATATTGATTTTTAAAAAATAGGCACGCTTTTGAAATTAAAGGGCGATTTTCGAGCAAAATTTCTCGTCGAAAATAGGCTATAACTTTTTTTATTATTGAGATATCGAAAAAATCCTATGTACTTCTTTAGATAATCTAGTTTTATTGATGCAGTCCAAATTTGAAGTCGATCGGATAAAAATTGCTCGAGTTCTGCTGCGTGCCGCACTCAAAAAAGTGGTTTTGAGAAAAACGCGTTCAAAGTTTTAGGTTTGTTAATTTATGCGATAAATTGGAAAAAAATTTTTTTACCTTTAATCAGCGATGCCGGCACCATATAGCTGGCCTTCAAGAAGCAAATGATTGTCCCTAGCATCTTTTCTCGAACTTGTAGAGGCTCTTCTTGCCTCTTTTGCAGCGTCTGTGAGCGAGCGCTCCGCCAGCTCGATCCGCGCTGCGGCGGTTTCAACGCAAAAATTGAAACAATTTGGGCCGATAGTTATCCCCAACGTCTCCAAAACTTTCATGAGGCTTCTCAGGCCATCATTGAATAATAATACCGCGATATCAGCTGCAATACCGACGATTTTTTTGCTCCCGGACTGACACTTGGGGGCTATTGCCCAAACTGATTTGTTGTAGCTTTCGTTGTTGTTTTGCGTAAAGCCGCAGAAACAACGCTGCAGCAAATTGTCTCTGCTCAAATTTTCGAAGACTGGCGTAATTGCCTCCAATACTTCCTCAGGAAGAGGTGGCTTATGGCGATATTCAGAAATATTACGCTCGACAAAATATTCAATATCTCCGAAAATAATTATTTTTTCGACCTGGGTCCAACGGCATCTTAATCTTAAATGTATTTTAGATTTTTCTAGATGGTTTTCAAAAAATCGATTTTTTGAAGCCGTCACAGTGGTGTTGTCCCTTAACGAAATTGGGGCCTATCTTCCGCCTCTTCGTTCTCCCACTATCACCTCAGTCTTTCTCAACGCTCCCTTCTCGAACTGTCTTACTACTTTACAGATTTCCTCTATTATTTTTTCTTTCTACAGCCTTTAGCCACTTTTTTCTGTGGTTATGTTGTTGTTCCGTCCATCGTCTAAATTTCCTCAGCGCCCCCGGTCTTGTTTGTGCTTTCGCCTTCCAACACTCCCCTATGTGGTCCAGGCTTTCCTTTGTCCTTTGCAGGTTTGATATCACGTGTTTCTGAATCCCTTGCGCACTTCCCTTTCCACACTCACGAACCTAATCCTTGCCAAGCTTTCGTTAACTCCTCCTCTCATCTTTCGTTTCTCCTAGTATTCCTCCATTCCCACTTCTTTCTTTATGTCTTTATACTCTCCGCAATATCGCGAATCCCTAATTTACCGCGACTTTTCTGGAGTCCTCGGTCTGTCATTTCATTGAAATGAGAGTCTTTAAGTCTAATTTCTTTTTGTTTCTCCGTCTTAGTATGCTCCCTATTTGGCCCGTTCCGACCTGCTTTATTGCTTCTCACACTTCTTTCCTTTCACTTTTCACCTTTGTGTTTTGTATCTTTCTTCTATTCTTTATTCCTGTATATTTTTCCGCTGTTTATTTTCATCATCATTTCCGTTCCCTCGCAGCCTGCTTCCATGTCCCAAATGTATTGTGGCGTATTTGTCGTTTATCTCTTATCTCATTTATCGCATTCCCTCATCATTTTTTGTTATATCGTTTGGTATCTTTTGTGGCCTCCTATTTATTCACTGTCGATTGTACCACCCTGTTCCTCTCCGATTCTTGCATTCAAATCTCCTATTATTATCACACAGGCCCTTTTCTTTTACCTCGATAATTCTCTATACGTCTTCCACTCGCCTCAAGTTTCTGTTATATATTGTTATTATTGTTCTTTTCTCTCTCTTATTGTTTCCTTAATGCACTCCTCGTATGGTGAGGCCACCTGTCCGTTCTTTTGTTTTTCTTTCTTCTACCATTTCTTTATTTATTTCTGGTAACCGCCCCCTTTCTTTTCCTTGTTCTTTTGCCGCTTTAGTGGCTCATATAAAGTATTTTTCTAATTTGTCGATAACGCGCTCTTCCGCCAACTTTTCTAACCAACTTTCAGCCGCTTCAGTTGAACTCAGCAGCCCTCCATAAAGCTCGATCCACTTTGCACCTTGCTTTCTCTATCCGGCTGATTACCTTCTGCTCCTTCATTATCTATAATTTTTTTCCCATCGACGCTGTCTGATTTATAATAGTCAACATTATCTCTCTCATTTTTCTAAATCTTGGATTGACTCCTGTTTTCCCCCGTACATTTTTTTCTATGTCCCGGATCGGATGATTTCTCGTCCTTCGCTCTATTTGGATTAATATGTTCCTCTTTTTCTCTCTTCTTTCTTGCCATTGTCTTCCCCACTCACCCGGTTTCAGTCTTTTTGGCTTTCTTCTCGATTCAAACCTTGGCCGTCCCATATACCTTGCCTTCTTCCCTTTTTCCTTGTCACTTTCTTTCACTCTTCTATTCCTGTTTTATACTCTTCAATGTCTTTTTACCTAAAAAATGGTTCCTCCTCATTCAGGGTCCTTTTTGTATGCTGATTTTCATCACACCTATTTTCTGTTTCCATTCGTCGTTCCCGATCCATTCTGTTTCTTCTTGTATTATCGTTGACGCTCTTCCATGTGTCAATATAACATACAATGTCCCACTTCTTTTTCAGGCGGCAGGACGCAGCGCGCCAAGCACTTCAGATTAAAGCGAATGAGGAGAATACATCGTGGGCCATTGGGGACGATGTAAATGTAATAAAGACACCGGTAGCGTTAAATAAAACGGCCGAGAAACAAACGAGTTGCAATACTTTGGAGTGTGGTCCTAATCCAAAAATACGTTGCAGTATTATAGATGAAGGTAAGGATAATCATAGATCCTTTTCGGACTATGCAAGCAACGGTCAACCTTGCGATGATAAGATGGCTCTTTATTCTCCGGAACCGGAACCGGAGCAGAATAATGCAAATGGTGTTGATGAACATGAGCTTGTAATTGAACAATCTCCACTGGATGTTGGTCACGAGCAGGAAATTAAAGTCGATGGCCGACGAATTGTCGACATTACTTATTTTCTGCAACAGCTTCATGAAAAATTCGATAACCACAATTGTGTGCTCGACTGCCCATTTAGTTCTTTAAAGATGTTAAAATATGTCGACCGTGGTTTACATACCCAGCTATTTTTCAAATGTCAGATGTGCCATTATCGTTTTCATATTGACACAGATCCTCAGGGTGACAATTTTTTCGGTTTAAACAAAAGTGCTGTATGTGGCACCGTCACTGCGGGTGGGGGATATTCGATGGCGCAAGAACTCTTCGCCGCGATGTCCGTTCCTTTTATGACAGATAAAACGTACCGAAAGTATCGCGAGAATCTATTTGATAACTTTCACGACATTGCTATGGACGAAATGCAACGTGCAGCTGAAACGGAGAAGAAAATCGCCATTGAAAAGGGAAATGTTATAGATGGTATTCCTTACATAACAGTCGTTGCCGATGGCTGTTGGGCAAAGAGGTCCTATGCAACCGGAAAGCATGATTCGCTTTCCGGAACAGCAATGATTTTTGGTCATGAGAGTAAGCTAGCCCTCTTTGTTTCAGTGCGAAATAAATATTGTGCAATCCATGCTAAGGCTGAACAATTAGACCGAGAACCACCAGAACATATCTGTTACAAAAACTGGAGTCGAGAACAAAGTTCCACTTCTATGGAAACAGATATTATTCTGGAAGGATTCAAAAGTAGCATCGAAACACATGGTTTGATTTACAAAACTCTCATCGCAGATGGTGATAGTAGCGTTTTTCAAGCCATTCGAAATGCTGACCCTTACGCAGAGTACGGGGTCATGGTCGACAAAATAGAGTGCAATAATCATTTGTTTCGCAACTTGTGTAACAAATTTAGACGCGCATCTAACTCAAAACTACGGTGTGTTCCAACGAAAGGCACAATAACCGTGATGGAGCTTAGAAACCGTGTATCGAAAAGCGGTTTCAAACTTCGTAAAATTATTGAATCAGCGCGCGATTTACGTAACGCTGATGATGTTTCAGAGCAAGAAAAAGTTAAGCAGTTGCAAACCGATATTTTAACAAGTTTAGACCATGTATTTGGAGATCATTCGAATTGTGCAACACTGCCAATGGCTTGTGTTACCAAATCGAATGAAAAAAACTTGATACCGGAACTCCGCCGGACAGGGTTATATCCATTGCTCGCAGAAGCCGTTAATTATTTAATGTGTCATGCCAAAAGTCTTTTGCGAAACGTTACAAATAACGTTGCGGAAATATGTAATTCTGTTGTTAACAAATTAAACTCCGGTAAACGCATTAACCATTGCGCCAAAGAGTCCTTTCAGGCTCGGTGCTACGGAGCAGTAACCCAGTTTAATTCTGGAAGAGTGCTGTCAAAAATGCACCAAAATGTTGCGGGCGTCATTCCCACTGCTATTCTGAAAATGGAAAGAATGAGGCTACAGGGATTAGCGAGAAAAAAGGCGTCCCAGCAAATAACGTCGGCCCGTCCACGTCGGAAATGGCTCGGGACCGACAAACATTATGGACCATCGGCTGAAAAGCCCGATCAACCGACTGAAACTTATGATGTTCTAGTCGCAAAACACTTCGAGAAATTGCAAAAAAATGTAGAAAATCGGGTACAGATAGAGCGCGATACAGTTACTCAAAGGGGTTGCGATGATTGGCATCAGCTGCGAAGAGATATGATTACTGCTTCGCATTTCGGGCCCATATGCCGCATGCTGAAAACCACTTCATGTGCGAATATGGTGACAACCATTCGATATCCAAATGTTTTGGATACGGTGGCAACTCAGTACGGTGTAACCAATGAGCAAAAGGCTCGAGAAACCTTAGAACGTAAGCTACAAGTTGAGATTCGACCCTGTGGCTTGTTCATTGATGAGATGTTGCCATACTTGGGAGCATCGCCGGATGGTCTGATTGACGATGATGGCATTGTCGAAATTAAATGTCCTTTTTCAGCGAAGGAATTGATGATTGAAAATGCTATTGAGAGCATTGCCAGTCTGCGTCGTATTTTTAAAAAACAAGATGCTAATCTCATGAATGAGGCTCATGTGTATTTTTATCAAGTCCAAGGCCAGCTCCACGTTACACAGCGAGATTATTGCATCTTCGCATTGTGGACATCGATAGACCTTAAATACATTAAAGTTCAACGTGATAATACCTTTTGGCAGACCAAAATGGAGCCTCATTTGACACGCTTCTATATGGAATGCCTGCTCCCAGAAATCGTTGACAGCCGTCGAAGTAGGTCAATGCCCATTCGAGAGCCAAAATACATCTTGTATGCTCGCGATCAGGCGAAACACCTAAAAGGGAATAGCGTACAAATGTCGAGCAAACGCGAACTTGTAACTGCTGATACGGGGAAAAAAGGAAAGAAGTCCCGTAGTGACGAAACTGCTATGCGTATTACTGATGCTAATCCATTGGATAATGCGTCGCATAACATACCCATTACCAGTTTCAAAAACGACAGTCTGACGTCAGAATGGGTGCCAGTCGAGTCTGCCGATGAGGACCCAGATGACAACGTAGAAGTCCTAAATATTGTGCGAGAAAATATTTCGCTTCAAGATGTTATTGCAGAGATATTGCCGCTCGATAGCCTCTTGTCGGATTCAAGTATCGACTTGTTCCAAACAGTTATACAACAGCATACCGATTTCGCATTTCAACCCGCATGCTACTCGGCGTATTATCATTATATAAAACCGTGTATCGCAGGAAATAAGGATTTGCAAATTATCGGCGGCAATACATCAAAACATTGGTGTTGCATTTATTATGATGGGCTGAACATCATGATATATGATAGCCTGAATCCAAGCGAGCTGTGCGCTTTGCGTAGTGACGAAAAGAGGTATATAAGGCGACGCTATCCCTTCGTTACAGACGACGACATACTTTTTCAACCTGTAACGAGGCAACCTGATTGTTACAGTTGCGGCGTTTATGCTGCTGCATTTGCTACAAGTATAGCAATTGGAACAGACCCGTCTTGTATAAAATATTCAAGAAATGCATTTGAAATGCGATCCCACTTGATACGTATTATTCGTAATCGGAAAATAATTCCATTTCCAACGGAATAGATAGATACAATTTCCTGTGATTGTGTTTCACTGCATTAATGCTAGTGTATAGAAAAAACCCATGCTTATATTGAAGTTGTTGCTTTTTATAGTGCGTCACCAGCAAAGACTTGCTGAGCGGTGCAAAGCCGTTCGCACCTACCGATCAAAAGCGTGGTCGAGAAAAAAGTCCACATTTAAATAATTGATTGCTAATATTATCGGTGTATTCAGCAGCGAACCGCCACCGACCACCTGTGGTGTGTCATGATTTCTTAAATATTTGGCGACAGTCGCCCTTCGAGAAGCAAATGCAACCAATTGTTTAGTATTAATCTAGAGCGAATAGGAGCGCTAATATCTTTATGTCAGCGCTGTCGTTCGCAAGGCGTCCCCAGCATATACTTGCTGAGTGGTGCGAAGCTGTTCGCACCTACCGATCACAAGCATGGTCGAGAAAAAAGTCCAATTTTTAAATGATTGATTGCTAATTTTATCGGTGCATTCTGCAGCGAACCGCCGCCAACCACCTGTGGTGTCATGATTTTTTAAATATTTGGCGACGGTGTCCCTTCGAGAAGAAAATGCAAACAATTGTTTAGATAATTGAACATCTTTAGTATTAATCTAGAGTGAGTAAAAGCGCTAAAATCTTTATATCAGCGCTGTCGTTCGCACGGCGTCCCCAGCATATACTTGCTGAGTGGTGCGAAGCCGTTCGCACCTACCGATCACAAGCGTGGTCAAGAACAATGTCCATTTTTTTAAGCTTTGTTCATATTGTCGCAAAATTTCTTTGTGACACGCATGCTGCTTATGGTACAACTGTGACAAGCATACTGCTTCTGTTAATGAAAAAAAAACGTACTCACGATTGACCGTGAGTGGGTAAGTGTGGGTGGGCGTTTCTCTGCTAAACAATTCCCTGTTCGTGAATTGTCGTGTAATTTGATAATCGAACGAGTAACGATAATCTCTTCATGACATATTCATGAGAAAAAAAGACACGGGAGAGAAAGCTACATGATTGTAAGCCAGCGACCAACTGTGGTGTGTCATGATTCTTTTAAATATTTGGCGACAGTCTCCAAGTGAGAAGAAAATGCAACCATTTGTTTAGATAATTGAGCATCTTGAGTATTAAACTACAGCGAATAAGAGCGCTAATATCTTTATATCAGCGCTGTCGTTCGCAAGGCGTCCCCAGCATATACTTGCTGAGTGGTGCGAAGCTGTTCGCACCTACCGATCACAAGCATGGTCGAGAAAAAAGTCCAATTTTTAAATGATTGATTGCTAATTTTATCGGTGCATTCTGCAGCGAACCGCCGCCAACCACCTGTGGTGTCATGATTTTTTAAATATTTGGCGACGGTGTCCCTTCGAGAAGAAAATGCAAACAATTGTTTAGATAATTGAACATCTTTAGTATTAATCTAGAGTGAGTAAGAGCGCTAAAATCTTTATATCAGCGCTGTCGTTCGCAAGGCGTCCCCAGCATATACTTGCTGAGTGGTGCGAAGCCGTTCGCACCTACCGATCACAAGCGTGGTCAAGAAAAATGTCCATTTTTTTAAGCATTGTTCATATTGTCGCAAAATTTCTTTGTGACACGCATGCTGCTTATGGTACAACTGTGACAAGCATACTGCTTCTGTTAATGGAAAAAAAACGTACTCACGATTGACCGTGAGTGGGTAAGTGTGGGTGGGCGTTTCTCTGTTAAACAATTCCCTGTTTGTGAATTGTCGTGTAATTTGATAATCGAACGAGTAACGATAATCTCTTCATGACATATTCATGAGAAAAAAAGACACGGGAGAGAAAGCTACATGATTGTAAGCCAGCGACCAACTGTGGTGTGTCATGATTCTTTTAAATATTTGGCGACAGTCTCCAAGTGAGAAGAAAATGCAACCATTTGTTTAGATAATTGAGCATCTTGAGTATTAAACTACAGCGAATAAGAGCGCTAATATCTTTATATCAGCGCTGTCGTTCGCAAGGCGTCCCCAGCATATACTTGCTGAGTGGTGCGAAGCTGTTCGCACCTACCGATCACAAGCATGGTCGAGAAAAAAGTCCAATTTTTAAATGATTGATTGCTGATATTACCGGTGCATTCTGCAGCGAATCGCCGAAGACCACCTGTGGTGTGTCATGATTTCTTAAATATTTGGCGACGGTCTCCCTTTGAGAAGAAAATGCAACCAATTGTTTAGATAATTGAACAACTTTAGTATTAATCTAGAGCGAGTAAGAGCGGTAAAATCTTTATGTCAGCGCTGTCGTTCGCAAGGCGTCCCCAGCATATACTTGCTGAGTGGTGCGAAGCCGTTCGCACCTACCGATCACAAGCGTGGTCGAGAAAAATGTCCGTTTTTTAAAGCATTGTTAATATCGTCGCAAAATTTCTCTGTGACTAGCATGCTGCTTATGGTAATCAAAACTGTGACAAGCATACTGCTTCTGTTCAAGGAAAGAAACGTACTCACGATTGACCGTGAGTGGGTAAGTGTGGGTGGGTGTTTCGTCACTGGCCAGCGGATCGGGAGATCGCAGGTTCGAATCCCAGCCAAGTTACTTTCGTTGTGAAATATTTTTCTTCGATATTTCTCGGCGAAAGACGACTAGTTCCGTGACTGGGAGATGAACTTTGAAACGGCTGTATGGGTATAAGTTTCCCGCAGTTTCCCCATGCCCATGGCAGATATGTCATGGTGAATACGATACAGAGGGGGAAGTCGGCTGCGGCCGCAAGGTGAGGGACGGGAGGTAGACAGGGAAATTGTAGAGGAGAGGTACACGAGGGAATTGTGGAATGGGAGATACAGAGGGGTGATTTGGAATGGGTGACAGAACGAAGTTGAGGTGGGTTGGGGCTCGTAAAAAGGGGAAGACCCTGTACGCCTGGAACAAACCAATAAAAAATAAAAATAATAATTTTTGTTGGTTTTATCTTATAGTCTATTACATCACAATTGTGAGTTTGATGATTATTATGTTATTTAATCGGATATATTATGTTATTATAGTATTTTCTCATTATTTTTAGTTATGTTTCAGCCGCATTACAAATTGTGTCATTTTGATTGTTTTGGTTGAACCCTGCGTTATTTCTT